>CM047745.1:6674666-7031470 GCA_026225825.1 Pistacia integerrima | reverse complement strand
CCGACGGGTTAAATTGTAATTCGATTTTAAGTGCGTCTTCTTCTTTTTTACCCCTATCCAGCAGAGCAAAACCCATAACCAGTAGAGAGAGAACCTGTTCTTCCATTCCGAAAGAGATACACAAAATAAGTGATCACAAGCACCAAAGAAAACATAATAACATAAAATAACACAATATAACTTCTTAACCCATCATGACGCAATGACTTCAACCTGTCAAATCAAACAACCACATTCCATGAAAATCTTCCTGAACCTAAATATTTTTTCCTGGGTAAGGTAAGAGGAAGACGAAAGTGATTTCTCCTTTTTATAGTTAAATTTCAATAGAGTTTCATTGTTTAATATCCCTAAATTGATCAATGTGAAACTTCTGTCCCATTTTTAGTATTTTAATATAATATTGTACCTAAGTCGATAATCTCCTTATTATTAATTATATAAAAAAATTTTAGGTCAGAAATTTGATGACTACCCACAATAATTATTCTAAGACATGATTCTAACCAAATTATATCAGGATGTCTTTATTAAAGAATTATTCTGTGGGTGAACACTATTGTGGTGGGTTGCTTGGTGGATGGTTATAAAAATAATTTCCGAAAAGGGGTGGGGTTGCTTGGTGGATGGTTATAAAAATAATTCCGAAAAGGGGTTGCTATGGTGGTGGTTTGGAATGAGATGGGTTCGGATTTTGGTGCGATATGGGGCAGCTGTGGTTGGTGTTATATATATATATATATATATATATATATATTAGTTAGTGTTTAATGTTAGAAAATAAAGGTAAATAAATCATTTTACAGAAATTTATCAACTAGAGAGTAAGTTATAACAGAGTCAAGGTTTGGGCTAGTTAATGACGAATTTTTTAATAATTCAAGAGAGTTTGATTAAAACTAGAAAAGTCATCATTTGAGTTATGATTTCCAGGTGGTGAATGATTTTCTCTCATATAAAAACTATAATAATATAATATGTAAAGAACACATATGGGGTGGGGAAGGAGAAGGAGAATAGATTTTTTGTTATGAGATTTAATTTTTATTTTAATTAACAGTAAAATTATTAAATACAGACTAAATCAACAATAATTAAATTCTAAACTTAAAATAAAATAGGAGAGGGAAGTATAAAAGACAAAGGGTATTAAAGTCTTTTCAAAACAATTTGAGATTCTGTTAAGATTTGGCAACTTTTTTGGATATTTTTGTGACTTTTCAGAACCCTTGGGGCGTTGGTTTTTCCTCAAACTACATGGAGGAAATTGTTATTCCTTCAGCAAAATAAAGAAAGGTCTAGAGAGAGAAGACTGACGTGTCAAAGAGGATGAGCTGGTAAACAAGGGGCAGAATGTTTGATTCTTTGTTTGTTGCATGTCTAAGCTTCATTGTGAAATCAAAACTCTGTGTTTTGATTCATGAACTGGCAGCAACTAACGGAGATGGTCAAGTTCTGTTAGTAATACCGAATTTGACAACCTTATGTAACTTTAGCTGTTAGACGACCGGTGCCACTTGTGTAACTGATTTTTAAAAACCAACTGCATTTTGAATCTGATGATTTCCTCTTAGATCAACAGAGGGGAAATAGTAGTTTGTAACTAACTTTCTGAGTTCTTTTCTCTCTATACCAACAAGTAATTCTTTTACTAAAAACTTTACAAAGTGGAATTGAAGATTTTATCGTCTTTCCATCAAATATCAATATATTTTCACCATAATGTAAACTTGAATTTCATTTAAATAAATATCAATTCCTTGTTATATGGTTGTATATTTTATGTATGGAAATTATTTTAGTCACACCCTTTTATAGATTAACAAAAGTTCACAATAAAGAAAAAAGTAATGCTACACATCCTAAAATTCACATATAAAGGGATATGTTATTTTAAGAAGAAAATTTTATATTAACAATTTTATGAAGGGATGTGTCATTTTATAGATTAACAATTTTATATTAAAAATATGGATTTAAAATGAAAATTTATGTTTAGGAAAGAGATAATTAAATATTAAGAAGAAAGATAAAATATAATTATTTAATTAAAATATTCATTATTTATATAAAATAATGGGGTTCATTATATTCTGCAGATACGACTTTTAAAAAAAGGGTAAACAATCATGAATTTCACTAAATTTAAGGCAGAAAAAATGAAAAAGGGTAAAGTTTATAAATGAACCGAATATATATATATATAACATCCAGGATACTAGGGTCAGTTAGTGCGTACTAATCTCTGTGACTCATTGGACACATTATAAGCTTAATATTTCATATTAGCTATAAATATGATAGGTGATTGTAAGGAAGTTTAAACCCAGATAGTCAGTGAAGGGAGTCCAGTGCTTAGGGTTAACCTAATATTTCCTTATAAATTAATTTTAATATATATTCATATCTCCATCTTTGTTACAAATTATCTATATATTAATGCATTTTGCTATAAGAATATGATCCAAAACCACCATGAAAACTCAACAAAACATCACAACATCACATATGTAGAATCGGTCAAGCAAGACTCTTCACAACCTTCATTCGCGTTTCAATAAGGTATTTCAACTCCAAAATCATGCAAACACAACACAAAACACATACAACTAGAGTTGAACAACACAAAACACATACAACTAGAGTTGAACAAGACTACCCACCATTAGAAATTTGGCCAAGGTAAGATGAAACACAAGAACACTTACTTGAATAAAAAGGGATAGAGACAAGAAGAGATCTCCAAACATAAAGGATTTCTCCACCAACTTGAAGTTGAATCACCATCAAATCCCTTGTCAAGACTTGGATAAAGATTTCAAGACAAAAGGAAAGTCATTCCTCTCAAGTGTTTAATTTTCAATCTCATTGTTCAACCTTACAAAATGAGAGAGAGTTTGCTTTTATAGTAGCATTACAAGGGTAATTAACTAATTAAGTAAAATAAATATGCCACCTATGATAATAAACTAAACATACTAATACTTAATTAAATCCTACTAATAAGAGTACATGAGTTTGGGCCTTATAATTTCTTAAAGGGGACCCAAAATGAAATAGCATGGGAATGCTCTTTGGGCTTGGATAATGGGTTGTTTTGGACTTCTTAAATGCTTCGCCTTTTTCTTTGTTGGACTTGGACTTCACTTAATGAATTTGTGCTTGAATGGGCTTGGGCCTAGATGTCTCCTTTGTGCACATGGGTTGAGTTGTTTCCTTGTATAATTTCTCTCCTTGAGCTTGGGCTGAATCTGACTTGCCTTCTTGGACAATTTGGGCTAGCTTCCCTATTTGGGCTTGGGCCAATGTAATAGTCTCTTTAGCTAGTAATTCTTGAGAGGTATATGATAAAAATCCACTAAATAATTTTTGAAAACATATATAAATATATGTATATGTAAAATCCAAAAACACTAACTTTGATTCATATAAATATATACACAAAATAACTAATATACTTAATAAGTACAAAATATCTTTGGATAGTGCTACCAAACTCGTCCATTTACGTCCTAACCGACCGTATTTCATCTAGTACTTGCAAAACAGTGAAATAACAGAGTAAGCACAAATTGTTCAGTAAGTAAATCAATCTGCACTACTATTTTTCTCCGTTACTCATATTCTGATTTTCCTTTTCTCACTTCAGTCTTTTCTATTATTCTTCATTCTTTTCTAATATTCTGCGTTCTTTTCTATTATTCTAATTTGCTACTTACGGACGTGCAAGGACAATTAATAAAAATGTACATCATCGAGCACATAAGAAATTCCAAATAATGCAAGTAGCATAATACATATGCAAAATAATAAACTTTTTCTAAGAAATAAACTTTCTTTTCTTTTCTGTTTTCTATCTCTTATTCTGTTCTCTTTCTTTTCTTTATTCAATTTTGGTTTGCCGATTGGACTAAGTTGAGGCATGGATTTGGAACCCTGACCGGGTAAGTGTATTCTGAAATTCTTTTTGTGTACAGTTCTCATCCACATGCACTTCTTACGGAATATACAAATTCTGTTATTCTATTTTGAGGCCGCTCACTGATGGCGGTGTGCATGTAGGAATTTTCTGCATCTCTGTCACTCACTAGTTCCCCATCACAACAACCTTTGAACATAACATTCTATATTTCTAAAAGAGATTCTAGACACATTTCTAAATAAATTTCCAAGCTATGGAAATTCTACAATTGCATTCTTTAATAAATAAGAAAATATACATATTTGCATGTTAGCTTAAAAAGAATCTACAAGCCATTTTCTTTTCTTTCTTTTTCTCATTCTTTGCTAACATTTTCTTTAATATTCTCACTTACCAAATCAAGTATATATATATAAATAATTTGCACAATATATGCATGGTCAAGCCTATTCTTTGGTGTTCTTTCCAAGTTCAAATACACAAACTTGAGAATTTATTATGGCATATTGATATGTCATGACATAATTCTACCATTTTCTACTATCAACAATGTCATATCAAAGTAACAATCTAACATACAATTGCTTTCTAACACTTTCCCAAAGTAATAAGTTTCACAATTTCTAATTCAATAACTAAATATAATGTGCTATTCAAGAAATACTTAAGGGTCAAGTAACTTGAATCATGCACTAAAAATCATTTATCTCATTGAACTAACATGGCCAAGTGATATTCTTAATTTTGGCATAACAAAATGCACTCTTGAATACTAAAATTTACACTTGGTTAAGCCCAACATAATCTTTCTACTCAATTCTTGTCTTTCTCTAACCATTTCTTCAATAGGACTTAACCAACTCATGCATGCATTTCTCTTTGGATTTTCATCAAACAATTCATATGCACATGCAAATACTTAGTTAGCCACACTTCCACATCTCTCTAAATCCACCAAAATTTGAGCAAAAAACTCACTAACTTTAGCCTTAAACCTGGCCGATTTCAACAATTCTTCAACACTTCAAACTTTCAACAATTCTTCAACACTTCAAACTTTCAACAATAATTCTTCCATAATTCCACCAAATCACCACATACTCATACACTACTTCTCATGGTTGGAAATTTACACATCATTCAACATCAAAACAGCCAATAATTCCCACCATACAATCACATACAAACATGCAAGAATCATTCTACACAATTATTGCTCAAATCAAAACTAAAGTTGGATTTACTTACCTTGAATTTGTACAACACTAGTGATATAACCTCCATTTGCTAAAATTCTCTTCCTCTTGGACCTAGATCATATAAAACCATAAAAATTTAAAAGTTTAAAGTTTAATCATGATGCGTGATTTCATAAACATGCAAATGTAGCAAGTATACTAGTCGCACAAGTAATAGAGTGATGAGTAGAATATCGTTCCCACGAGGATAGTGTTACTAAGTATCGATTTCCCTAGTTTAAGTCCTAATTGAAGAAACATTAAATTGGGTTGATGGAAAATTTACAACTAAATACAAATTAACAAAATATAAATGAATGATAATGAAATTAAAGCAAAACCCAACAACTTAACTAATTAAACAATGCTAAAAAATGTTAGGGTGGTGATTTCACGTAGATACGCTAACCCAAATCATAGAATCTATTACCCAAGTTCTAATTCCTTGATTGAAAATCGAATTCCCTAAGTTGTAAAACATACCTTCTCAGGCTACATTTCCATACTTATCCCTATTAAGCTTCCGCACCCAAAAAATTGAAGATTAATAGTTCAAAGTCTTTTAAGCTTTATGGAATTCTATCTAGATTTAATAGATCGCTAAACCTATCTCTAAGCGTTTGCTTAATCTACGGTATTTATCCCAAGAGGCACAATCACAAATCACTTCTCAGTCTCATTGTGAACAACACATATTTGAATGGTGATTAAGCATCCAAAAGTCATTAAGCAAAGAGATAAACACTCAATCATGAAATTAAAACTCAAAGTAAATCAACTCATATAAATTTGAATCATTGTATCAAGGTTACATCAAACCCTAGCTAAACAACTCAGTTCATACTCAAAAACGAAATAAAATAACAAAAACAAACTGAATCAAGATTCATTCATTGAAAAACAAGCAAACGATGGAGAAATCTTCTCTAATTTGAAGCCCAAATCTTCCATAATCTTCTCCTTCCATGAGCTGCCTCCCAAATGACGAACCAAGACCCTTTTCTCTTCCTTTTCGCTCTAATTTATACCTCTCTCACTTAAGGATCAAGCCCTAGCAAGCCAAAACGCGTCGTTTTATTTTTACATCTTAATGTAGGTTTCACGCGGTGAAGATTTTCGGGCCAAATATGAGCATGCTAGAGTCTGAATCTGGAAAAGTGTTAAACATATAAATTGTAGCCCTTTAAATTATATTTCTGCTCGTTCAGGAATAAGCACAATCCAAGGTCTACAGATCAAGTTATGGCAGAAATACTGAAGCACGTCCAAAGATGTTTTTCTTCAGTTCCTGGTGTACTTTTCACGACTTCAAGCCAAGTTTCCACCCTTGTCCAATCAGAATTAGGAAAAACCCAAAACCTGAAAGTTGTAGCTCTTCGTCTTAGCTTTCCAAAGCTTCTAAATTTAGGTCATTCCGAGTTTCCAAGCTCAAGTTATACAATTTACGCTCAAAACTATCATTTATGCTCAAAATCATCGTTTAGGCCTGCAAAGACAAATTAATAGAATTAGGTAGCAATTATGGCCCAAATTGTATGAAAAGTATCCTAAATCCTATCAAAATTCAATGCAAAATCACAGTGTAAAATATGATTATCAAATCACACACCTTCTGCTAGAATCTTACCTTTGGATGCTTTAGGATTTAAAATCTACAAGAATTTAAGCCAAATCCTATGATTTCTCTTTGAAATTTGGTGAAGAAATTTGAGAGAAAAAAGGGTGAGGGTGGCATGTACAAGGGCTAAAAAATGGTTAGGGTTTATTCTAATGAATCCTTATAACTAATAATATATACATGTATTCCCATTTTTTCCTTGCACTTTTTAAGAAATCTCATCTATATCCTTTAGTCAATTACCAAAACACCTTCATTTCTAGTATCTTCTTCACATTATTTTGCTTCCTTTCACTCCCTACTTTTTCATCTAATTATGAGTGAAAATACCATTTTACCCCTAATGAAGTTTTAAAGAGCTTTCTTCACATTTGTCTAAGATAACTTAAAAGAAATTCAACTAAGGGTATTGGGGCATAAATAAAATTATGTACCTTGATGTGGGTGTTACAGCCAAACTACAATTCTTGCGATCCACATGCCATGTACCAAGTGTTTTAGGACTTGGATTGGCTATTTTTGATTTAGCCAAATTTGCAAGTGTGTTATTACTTGTAATTCCATTTCCACTCAAGTTCACAAGTGTTTTAGGACTTATAAATAGATAGTCCTCCTTGGGTTGAAGAGGATGTGCCCTTAAATCCAAATTGTCCTCCAAGTATGGGCTAAGGTCACCCACATTAAAAGTTGATGATACTCCACCATAGTTACTAGGTAATTCTACCTTGTAAGCATTGTCATTCACCTTTTCAATGATTTCAAACAGACCATCTACCCTAGGTGCCAATTTACTCTTCCTCTTGCTCGGAAACCTTTAATTTTCCCAAATGGACCCATACCAAATTACCTTACTGAAAGAGTTTAGGCTTTTGTTTGTCTTGCTTTTAATCATCGTCTCATTGGCTCTCATAATCTGAAGTCTCACGACTTCATGGAATTTCTTCATTTGTTTTTGCAAGGCTTTTTCTAGTTAGGCACTACTTAGGAGAAGGCTTTTATATGGTGGTTCTTTGCATGGTGTTTGGGTATGGGATTTGAGTTGGGGCTAATGGTGTTAAGGTGATGGTTTTCTTGCGAAATTTAATGAGTAAGTATTCTTTCGGCCATCATGAGTTACCTCTCAATCAAATTGCCAAGGTCTACCAAGTAGGAGGTTACATGCGTCCATGGGTTTTATGTCATAAATCACCTCATTCGAATACCTCTTACCAATGGAGAGTGGTATAACCACTTGTTTAGTAATCTAAATCATATCACCATTACTTAGCCATTTCAACTTGTAAGGATGTGCATGACTAAGTGTAATGGATCCTAACTTGTCAACAAGTGTGGTAGAGGCAACATTGGTATAACTTCCATTGTCCACAATCACCAAACGTACTTTCCCTTTGCTGGTGCACCGAGTGTGAAACAAACTTTCCTTGATCTTCTTGGGAATTTACTTGAGTGTGCAACAACCTTTTAAGCATCAAAAACTCTCCTTGATTGGCCTCTTCAATGACCTTATCCTCACTCTCATTTTCTTCATTTTGTTCATTGGATTCTTCTTGAAAACCCTCATCAATTGCTTCAATCTCCTTAAAGGTCATAACTCTTCGATTTGGACAATTTGCTTGAAAGTGCCAATAGCCTTGACACTTAGAACACTTCTTATTCTTTAGGTCAGCCCTTGGAACTTCAGTCTTGGCAAAATTTGGCTTCTCCTTTGGATCTCATTCACCTTGCTTTTATTGTAACAGGTGGGTGCAACATAGGAAGGTGATCCCTTTTGATATGAACTCTCCTCAAAGAACTTTTTAGGAGCTGCCGATTTCATACTCTTCAATTGTTTTTCCACCTTTGTATCCAGCTTACACACATCTTCTAAGGAATAGTAGGTTTACAATTTAATCTTATGTGCTATATCCCTAGTCAAGCCGCCAAGGAATCCAACAATGGTGTGCTCTTTCTCTTTGGGAATATCACTCCTTCAACATTAACCCTTCATATTCCTGAACATACTCTTTAGCCTTCCTAACTCCTTGCTTCAAATTGTGTAACTTAAGATAAAGGTCTTGTTTATGGTGATTGGGCAAGAACCTCTTCTTAAGCACTCTCTTCAACTTATCCCTAGAACGAATTGAGCCTTTCCTTCTCTTGCTCTCTTCTTTTTTGTGTTTTTCCACCATAAAGAAGCATAATCTTTAAATTTCAGTATGGCTACTTTACATTTCTTCTCTTCATTGGAAGCCTTTAAACTCAAATACTCTTTCAATTTCATGCAACAAATCAATTAAGTCATTAGGATCTAAACTCCCATTGAATTCGGGCAAATCCACTTTTAAACCCCTATCATCATCAAAATTCCTCCTCCCTCTTCCATGCATTTCAAATTCACTAAGGGAATCAAGGTTGCCCATTCTTCTTCACAAGGTGGTGTCCAAATGACGATTCTTTGGTGATAGTGTGGGTGACTTCCTTGGTTTAATTAATAATCTTGTTTTTGGGGGGCTTTTGTTTGGTTGACGGTTTCATGAGGTTGGGGTGTGTAGTGTATAGATTGGTTGTTTATGGGCTATAATTAGGTTAATTTGGCTATATCATTGGACATGTTAGCCATCATCTTCATCATGGCGTCCATGTTTTGCTTAATGTCATCAATTTCCCCTTGCATCCTTATGTTGGCAAGTTCTGATGGTGGAAGAGGTGAAAAAGAGCTATTTCTATTTTCCATTTGGGTGTAGGATGGGTTAGGCTAGTGTTTATGGTGAAATAAGGGTGAAAACAAGGTGTTTTGGGTAATAAGGGCAAAATATTAATTTATATGAACAATGCCCTAATCTGAACGATACTCACCGAACAATGGTGGAGGTTTTCTGGTGATGTGTAATGGTGGTGGAAGCAATCGGGTCGAGTTATGTATTTGGGCTTAATGTTTAATGGGTTTTGTGTTTAATTTGGGCCAAGGGTATTTTGGTCAATAAGTGTGGTATGGTATTTAAGTAATAGTGGTGTAGTCTAATTCTATTTGTGGGAAAAGTAATTGTGCTAAAAAAGGATAAAATGAATTGGGGAAAGTAATCTTATTTTAAGTAAAAGTGATTTTGCTAAAAATAGTGGGACAAGGAAGTGTGTAATGGGGAGTGTTTCTCCTTTTTTAGTAAAAATGCTTTTAGTAAAATTCGTGGAACAGGGATGACTTTGGGAAAAAGGTTATTGTGATAAAATATTCTACTGTAGTTTATTCAATAATCAAATAAAATAATATTACACCCTATATATATTTCCACTACCTTACAATTATATATATACCGCTAACTCTATACACATAAGCTTCTGTAACTCTCCCTCAAGCTGAAGCATATATATCTATCATGCCCAGCTTGTTACAAATATAGGTTACTCTTTTTCCAACTAGAGATTCAGTAAAGAAATCAACTAGTTGTTCCCTTGTTCTAACATGCTTAGTGGAAATAATTTTCTGTTCAAGTTTCTCTCGCACAAAATGACAATCGACTTCTATATGCTTTGTTCTTTCATGAAAAACTGGATTGTTGGCAATATGTATGGCTGCTTGGTTATCACACCACAAGTCCATAATCCCTGGATCACCAATTCCATCTTCTATAAGGAGATATCTTGTCTGTATAAGCTTACAAGTTACTTGTGTCATAGCTCGGTACTCAGATTCTGCACTTGATCTAGCTACAACAGGTTGTTTCTTACTTATCCAAGAAATAAGATTCCCTTCAACAAAAACACAAAATCCAATCACAAAATGCTTGTCCACAGATAATCCTACCCAATCTGCATATGAAAATCCTTCTATTTTACTATGGCCAGGATTATTATAAAGGATCCCACGTCCAAAAGCCCTTTGAGATATTTCAAATGAGGTGTCCTAGGAGATGACATAAACTAACTTACCACACTCACTGAGAAAGCAATATCTAGACAAGTTACTGTAAGATAATTCAACTTTCCAACTATTCGCCTATATCTCTCTGGATCATCAAACACCTTTCCATACTCAACAGTCAATTTTACGTTAGGAACTATATGAATATCACAAGGCTTGGCTCCAATTAGACCTGTTTTAGTCAATAAATCTAACACATACTTGCGTTGAGACATGACAATCTCTCTCCTACTTCGGGAAACCTTAACTCCTAGAAAATACTTTAAAGAGCCTAAGTCTTTCATGTGAAATTTGGAAGCCAAAAAGATTTTCATACTATGAATACCAACACTATCACTATCAATAATTACAATGTCATCAACATAAATAGTAAGGAGGAGAATACCAGAACTAGATTGCCTATAGAAGACATAATCATCATAAGCACTTCTATGCAAACCAAATTCAATCACTACATCACTAAATCTCCCAAACCAAGCACGTGGAGATTTTTTCAGACCATATAAAGATTTCCTCAGTTTGCATACCTTTCCAGACTCCTCTTGAGCAACAAACCCTAGTGGTTGCTCCATGTAAAACTCCTTAAGAAGATCACCATGAAGAAATGCATTCTTGAAATCAAGTTGGTGAAGGGGCCAACCATAAGAAGCTGCAAGAGAAATAAATAACCGAATAGAGGTCATCTTAGCAACAAGAGAAAATATCTCTGAATAATCAATACCATATGTCTGAGCATAACCCTTAACAACCAACCGAGCTTTCAATCGGGCCACGAGCCATCATGATTAACCTTCACTGTGAAAACCCACTTACTCCCAATGGCCTTTTTGTCACGAGGTAAATCAACAAGATCCTATGTACTATTATGCTCAAGAGCCAACATCTCTTTTTCCATAGCCCTTCGCCATCCATCTTTAGCAATTGCTTTAGACACTGAATGAGGAATAGACATGGAATCTAAAGAGGCAACAAACTACTTGAAAGATAGAGACAATGAGTTATAAGAAACAAAAGAAGAAATAGGATAAGTACAAGAGCACTTACCTTTACGTAGACCAATGGGAAGATCTAGATCAGAAGAAGGAGGAGTTGGATCCAAGGGCGAGGCAGGCAATAAGGGCAATGTCTGAGGTGTCTCAGATGTCGATCCTGGTGATAGTGCCAGTGCCATTTACAGTGGAGGAGGGCGGTGAGAGTATATCTGAGTGACAGGAGGACAAGTTAGGGGTGGAGAACTATAGTGAGTAATGGTATAAATAAGAAAATCATCAGTGACCAGAGAAGAAGATGGAATGAAATTGTCAACATAAGGAGTACTTTCGAAGAATGAAACATCAGCCAAGAAAATATACTTACCTAAAGTAGGAGGAAAACAACGATGGCCCTTTTGATATCGTGGGTAACCTAAGAATATACACTTAAGGGATCTAGGGTCTAATTTGGAAAGATGAGGGCAAACGTCTTGAGCAAAGCAAGTACACCCAACGATTTTGGGATCGAGGGGGAACAAAGGTTGAGAAGGAAAAAAAATGGAGTAAGGTATTTAGCCATACAGAATAGATGAAGACATATGATTAATTAAGAAACAGGTAGTAGAAACAGAATCTGCCCAAAACTCTTTAGAGATTTAGAGATTTTCATATGAAAAAGAAGTGTACGAGCAACTTCTAACAAATGACGATTTTTTCGTTCAGCAACTCTATTTTGCTGAGGCGTATACACACAAGACAACTGATGAATAATACCCTTGGTGGACAAAAAATAAGAGAGAGAGGCTGAAAAATATTCTTTGGCATTATCACTTTGCAAAATTTTGATAGATGAAGCAAATTGGTTTTGTATCTCAACATAAAAGGCACAAAATATAGAGAATAATTTATAATGATTTTTCATAAAATGTGGCTTCATAGCATGTGAAAAATCATCCACAAAAATAAAAAAATATTTATAACCAAATTTAGATAAAACGAGACAAGGACCCTAAATGTCAGAATGTATAACATCAAAAGGAGCAATAGCTCATTTTTTTTTTCTATGACTAAAAGACACTCGATGGTGTTTCCCAAATTGACACGCTTCAGAGTTAAGTTGTGACATTGATTGTAAACTAGGACATAACTTCTTCAAGATTGGAAGAGAAGGATGACCAAAACGACCATGGAAGATATAGGAGGACAAATTACTGGTACATGCAACATGTGGCGGCACTTGAGTAGAGATGTCATCAAACATGTACAAGCCACCTAAGACACAGCCCCTACCAATAATTTGCTTCGTCCTAAGATCCCGAAAGATACAATGAGTAAGGAAAAAATAAACACCACAATTAAACACAATAATGATTTGACTAACAGATAAAAGATTAAAGGGAAAGTGAGGAAGACACAGAACAGAGGAGAGAGACATAGATTTGGTGGGATTAGTAATACCACAACACACAATCAGTATAGTAGACCCATTAGCTAAAGTAATAGAAGACAAATCAGAAGAAGGTGTAAATGGAGAAAGAATACATGTATCACCTGTCATATGGTGTGTAGCACCAGAATCAATGACCCTAGTTATGACTAGAAATAGATACACAAGTTGTCGGATTACTAGCTAAGTTAATTTAGCAACAATTGGTGGAATGGATTACTAGGGGCTAGCAAGCTGAGTGAGGTGAGCATACTCATCTACAGATACGGTAAACTGTGAAAGAGTAGGTAAAATACCATCTTGAGCGACAACATGAGCATATTTTTGATTGCTTGACATAGTTGGAGGCTTTCCATGTAACTTCCAACAATTCCTTTTGACATGACCTTCAACACCACAATGGAAGCAAGTACGAGGACCATTACCATTGCCACAAGTACCCTCGATATCCCGACTAGCACCTTTGTTGCCTCTACTACTATTAAACTTCTTGCTAGCAATAGTCGCATGATCTAGAGCAACATTCTGAAGAGTCTCCCTGTCTTTAGATGCTCCTCTATCTTCCCCTTTACTAACTCGAAGAAGACAAGCATAAACCTCTGTTAGAGAAGGAAGTTTGTCACTAGTAAGGAATTGTGTCCAAAGTATCTCATATTCTGGTCTCAGTCCGTACAGAAAACATTGCACCACCACTTGCTCTTCTTGTTCTTTCATTTGCACAACATCTGCAGTCACAAGGAATGTAGCTCATTTTTCCTGAAAGACTTGCTTCACCTCTGTATAGTATTCAAGTAATGTCTTCTCTTGCATATTTGCTCAATAAATCCGCAATAACAACTCATGAACATGAGACAAGTCCTGTTTACTAGCATACATAAACTCTAGATACTCCCATAACTCTTTAACTGTATCACAATGATTAGTAATATCATACATTGTGGAATCCAGAGTATTTTGGATCTAATTAAACAATTTATCATCCTCCATGAGCTATTTCTTCCGAATTCTCCGAACACTCTCTAATTTCTTATCACTATCCTTTGGTTGCTTATCACTCTCTGTTTGTGGAAGTGAATCCGTAGGTGGATCCTCAATCAAATGATCCCCCATGTCAATGTTAGAAACATATCTCCTAATAGTTTGTCTCCATTGAGCATAATTTTGCTTTCCTAATAACTTCTTATCAGTAATCTTTGCAGATGAGTGGATTGAAATTTTAGTCACCACCTGTTTACCTTCCACTACCATAGCTTAATCAAACCAATAATGATTCTCTACCAAGCTCACAGACAAGATCACCTCTAATCATCAATATCCAGCAAACCCAAATCACTAATTCACAACAAATTCACAACTCAAATCCAACACCACAACCAGAACAATCATCAAATAAAAATAAAAAAGGAACACAATAATTGGAAACTGCAGAATAATAAAAACAGATCACTAACCAGAAACCACGATCGAAAAACAGGAGACGCAATAGATTTAGTTGCCGGTGAAAAAAGTAACAACCGTGAAGCAATGTCATGTGAACAATGCCATCAGCCACCAAAACGAAACCCTAAGATTGGTGCTCTGATATCATGTGATAAAATATTCTACTGTAGTTTATTCAATAATCAAATAAAATAATATTACACCCTATATATATTTTCACTACCTTACGTTTACACATATACCCCTAACTCTATACACATAACTTCTATCAGTTATTTCCAAAAATGGGAAAAAGTGTTTAGGGTTTTGTGATGGCTAAAAATGGCATGGAGTGTTTAAATTAAATAAACAAAAATGGGATGGAGTGTTTAGGGTTTTGTGATGGCTAATAGGGCTGCAAAAAACCGGTTAACCAAACCGGATACATGCTTTTTGTAACCGAACCGGTTTTTCGGTTAAAACCATATTGCAAATCGAAACCGGTCCGATTTTGGCATAAACCAGTTTGCAAACCGATCCGGATTTTTAGTTTGCAATCTGGTTAACCGGTTTGTGAACTGGTTTTATTAATAAATTTTTGAGCATGGGATCATTTCGTCTCAGAATTATTTTCATGGTGGATTTGCTAAACTAAGCATCATGTATCCCATTTCGTCTCAGAATTATTTTCATGGTGGATTTGCTAAACTGAGCATCATGATAACACGATGATTCTCGATGGCGTGGAGAGTGGAGAGATCTTTAGTGTTGAAATCCTGTTGCTCAATTATCCAAGTCATCAATGGCGACTATTGCCTCTCCTTGCAAAGATGTAAGCATCTCGATAACTTGTATTGTGAAAATTAAATTTTATTGTAACTTTGGGATTAAACTTTTCTCCCTTCTCTTCCCTTACATTTATAGTATCTAGTATGAACTGAGTATATTTGTTACTGGATTTGCCAGTGAAAGAGAAGAAATGGAGAAGACAAAAAAGAAAAAAAAGCAGAAAGGTGAAAGGAGAAGAAGACGAAAAAGAAAAGGAAAAGTGGAGAAGGAGACGAAGACGAAAAAGAAAGAGAAATTGTTGAAGGAGAGGAAGAGAAGAAGACGAAAATGTGAAGAAAAATTGAAAAAAAAAAAAGAAAGTGAAAGGTGAAGAAGAAAGAGAAAATAGTGAAAGGAGAAGAAGATGAAAAAAAAAAGTATTTGCGTGGAGAAGCAAACCCAAGAAAATGCGCAGAGAAGCAGACTGCAGTATGCAGTTCTACATACCCAATGCCAAGAAAAAGTGAGAGAAAAAATAAGTGATATTTTTATTTTTTTCAAAGCCGGTTTAATATTATCCTTAAACCGTTAACCAAACCAAAAATTCGGTTTAATTATTTTTAAAAACCAAAACCAAACCGGTTTTTCTTTTCGGTCTCGGTCCAATTTTTCTGTCTGGTTTGGTTTTGGGTTTTTTTTTTTTTGGCTAAAATGGCACGGAATGTTTAAATTAAATAGACAAAATGGGATGGAGTGTTTAGGGTTTTGTGATGGTGGGCTGTATTGTTCAATGGGTAAAAGGATGGTAGGTGTTAGGTGAGTTTGAAATGGGTTCAAAGAAAAAGAAATAGGTGGTTTCAATAAGGGAAATCCAGCCAAAGGTGAAGAAAAATACGGCCAAGAGCTTCTTCCTCTCAATAATAAAACAACACAACTCCAAACTCTCTTCAAGATCAAATCAACTTCACACCCCAAATCGGCCTACTTTAAAAACTTCTAAAACTCCACAAAACACAACAAACAACCACCGAACACATACACAACCTAAAGTTCTAATACCAAATGATCCAAAACCACCATGAAAACTCAACAAAACATCACATACATAGAATTGGCCAAGCAAGACTATTCACAATCTTCATTCACGTTTCAACTACCTAGGGTATTTCAACTCCAAAATCATGCAAACACAACGCAAAAAACATACAACTAGATTTGAACAACACTAACTACCATTAGAAATTCGGCCAAGATAAGTTGAAACATGAGAACACTCACTTGAATAAAAAAGGATAGAGGCAAGAAGAGATCTTCAAGCATAAATTAAGGATTTCTCCACCAACTTGAAGTTGAATCACCACCAAATCTCTTGTCAAAACTTGGATAAAGATTTCAAGACAAAAGGAAAGTCATTTCAGTTAAGTGTTTAATTTTCAATCTCATTGTTCAACCTTACAAAATGAGAGAGAGTTTGCTTTTATAGTAGCATTACAAGGGTAATTAACTAATTAAGTAAAATAAATTTGCCACCTTAAATAATTAACTAAACATAACAATACTTAATTAAATCTTATTAATAAGAGTACGTGAGTTTAGGCCTTGGAATTCATTGAACGGGCCCAAAATGAAATAGCATGGGATTGCTCTTTGGGCTTGGATAATGGGCTATTTTGGACTTCTTAAATGCTTCGCCCTTTTCTTTGTTGGACTTCTTAAATGTTTCGCCCTTTTCTTTGTTGGACTTGAACTTCAGTTGATAAATTTGTGCTTGAATAGGCTTGGGTCGAGATGTCTCCTTTGTGCACATGGGCTGAGTGGTTTCCTTGAATAATTTCTCTCCTTGAGCTTGAGCTGAATCTGACTTGCTTTCTTGGACAACTTGGGCTAGTTACTCTCTTTGGGTTTGGGCCGAATTACAATTCTTGTGATAGACATGCCATGTATCAAGTGTTTTAAGACTTGAATTAGCTATTTTTTATTCAACCAAATTTGCAAGTGTGTTATGACTTGCAATTCAATTTTCACTCAAGTTTACAAGTGTTTGAGGACTTGTGAACGGATCAGAATATTAACAAAACATAAAATTAATCAATTTAATCTTTGAAGGGTGGAGTGTTCACCGAACCAAACCTATCAATGAAAGATCAACATTATCTAACTCATCAACAACAACAATTTCCTTGAGAAAAATATTAGTAGCCTGAAATCATATACGCATTATGTTTTAGTATATAGAGAAAATCTCTTAATCATAAGATTTATTATATTATCCATGCACCAAATAAATAAAACTCCATTGCATTGTATAATTATTATTTTTTAAATAACCTATTGAAAAGATTGAAAATAATGCGTTTATGAAAAATCACCCTACCTTTATTGTGTTCATTATTATTGTGTTGCTAAACGACGCGGTTTATCTATTTTAATTTGTGCAGAATAAAAGCAATTGTGGACAAGAAAACTTGCATTAATTATATTCGGATTAAGCTACCAACTACCAATAATTGACTAATCAATCGGTATATTTATAAATTAAGCTCATCTCATGCTTATATTATCAATGAGATAAGAATTTGACATGATTTTGCTGTTGTTTATTTCATTTAATCTAATACTTAAAATTGTGTTGTGACGATATATTTGGAATCAGACAATCAGTGTTTCAATAATTGGAATGGTATCTTTTATTTGCGAATAAAAATATGAAAAACTTGCATAATACTAAATAAATAAAAATTTATTATTTGGTAATTTTATTTTAAATAAAAATTTCAATAATACAAAGTCCACAACCTTCTCTCATAATCTCTAATGTGGTAACTCGTAATTGATCAGCACGTAAATGGGTAGGCGGACCTATAACAAGCAAACGATACCTATTTGTAAACTGTCACGTCGGGGGTTGTGAGAGAAGGTTATAGACCTATCATTACTCTAAAAATTTTCTAGACCTGTTTGTAAAAAATTAATTATTTGAATTTAAAAAAGAATAACCACTTAACTTTTGGTCAGATGACAAAACCTTAGATTACCCAAAGGTCTTGTGTTCAAGTCCCCCCAATTGAGCACCTATCTCATTTTTTACTTACCTGACTCATTGAGTTTATAAAATGTTTATTGGATCTTAGAGATTAGTTGAGATACGTGCAAACTGACTCAGTCACCTCAGTCAGGAAAAAATAAAAAATAAAACATTATTATGCTTATTAATATATATCAAATTATCTAATTCAACATTACATTAAGTCCTCAACAAAATTAAAAATTCGTCTTTTTAAGTTCACAAATACAACCAAATGTGTTCAATTATTTCTATATAATTTGCAATAAATATAGTATAAAAAAAAATTGCAAAAAAATATTAAATGTCACCTTAATGATTTTATTATAACATATTTACACTTCCAAAATTAATAAACAAAAAAAATTGATAATAACTTTACTTTTATATGAATAATTACACTATCAAATTTTAAATGATACTAGTGCCAACATTTTCTTGGCAAGTGTTATGACATATTTTCATTTTTCACACTGTAATTACTATAATTAAATATAGTAATTACTATAATTAATCAAATTAACTACCCCATCTTCTTAAACAACAACTCTTCATCACTTCAAAGCCTCAAAAGCTCTTAGATTATCATGCCAAATATTCAATCTCCGACATGGACAAACCTCCCATGGACCGGCATGCTCTTCAGTTCTATCATCCACTTAGGCTTCCGATCCTCCTGACGCTCCAACGGCTCCATCAACCGCCGCCTCATAAACCTCTTTGAATTCCAAGCTCGAACTCCCTCCACTAAACCCATCAACGGCATCAAAACTTTTGATGTCCACATTGACCCCTCGCGAAATCTATGGTTTCGCTTCTACATCCCGTGTCGCGAAGGTGACAAAAATAAACATGGGGGGAATATGCCCCTTATTATCTACTTTCACGGCGGAGGATTCGCTTGGATGTCTTCTAATTCTTTAGGGTTTGATAATTTATGTCGAAGATTCGCGAAAGAACTCACAAGTGTAGTTATTTCAGTGGACTATAGGCTCACTCCTGAGCACAAGTATCCATGCTAGTATCAGGATGGTTTTGATGTGCTTAAATTCATTGGGGGAAAAAAAAAAAAAAACAAATTTTGAAAGGTTCCTGAAATTTGTGAATTTAAAGCAGTGTTTTATTGGTGGTGACAGTGCATGAGGGAACTTGGCGCATCACGTGGCAGTTAAAGCCTATGAATATGAGTTTCATAACTTGAAGGTCATCGGAGTAATAGCAATTCAGCCATTTTTTGGGGGAGAAGAGAGGACTAAATCAGAAATAAGGCTGGTTAGGGCTCTATTTATTGATGTTGAACTTGCAGATTGGTTTGGAGGGCTTATCTTCCTAAAGGGTCAGATAGAGATCATCTTGGAGCCAATGTTTTCGGGCCTAAATCGAAGGATATTATGAGGTGGAAGTTTCGGCAACACTTGTTATCGTGGGAGGGTTTGATCCTTTACAAGATTGACAAAGAAGGTATACTATAATGGGTTGAAGAAACTTGGAAAGGAGGCTTACTTGATTGGGTATCCAAATGCATTTCATGCTTTCTATGCAATTCAAATGGTGCCAGAATCTGGATTGTATATTAAGGAAATAAGAGATTTCACGGAGAAACAATGTGCAAATAGATGAAAATCATACATATGTTAGTGAATTTTGTATATTTTGGATTGGTATTTTGTGCTAGTAGTTATTTGAAATAAGTAATTTTTGTACAACATAGCAAGAACCTCAAAGTTATACTTTTAATATTAAATATGTTAAGTGTTAAATATTTGCTCATATTTGATCGATTTATCATCAAGGGCGCACAAGTCTTGTAATTATTAAGCTTCACATATTCATGTTGGAAAATACTACAGCGACAATCTCTTCTCACAATTTTTTTTTTTCACAAACTCGATGTGATAGCTCGCAATTAATCAACTTATAATAGATTCCACCTGATAAATTACGGTTGACCACTTGCAAGCTGTCATCTCAGGGTTGTGAGAGAATGTTTGTAAGTGAGAAATTAGAAACGCAAGAAAGTTTTGTGCATAAAAAATTTGGGGATTAATTTTATTAGAAAAATCTCTAGCCTCTAGGATTCGATTTGGTTTAAGAGATACAACGTGTTTGTGAATTTTATTATAAGAGATGAAAGTGTTTCTTGTAATTCTTGTTTTATCTTATATAATTTAAAATATATATGATTAAACCACATAAATTGTTATGTTTTTTGTGTGATCTTCTCCCTGTTGTGGTTTGATTGCATTTTTGGCTTCTTACTAAGGATTAAGATCCTTGATTGGTTTCTGTAAGCCAAAATTTTCAATGAATTGCCTCTTTTTTTTTAATTCATTTAAACAACAAGTCTAAAATAATTTATGTTTTAATGAAAAATCACAATTAAATACTATGTTTTAATGTAATGAATGTGATTTGCTATTAATTAAAAATATCCGACTGTGGCATCTGGTCCAAAATAATTTATTGCAATAAACAACCATGATACCAGTTCAATAATTTGTTGGAAGATTGGAACTATCGTCACTATCTAATATATTCATAGTTTGCAAGAAGAAAAATGCTGCTAGAGTTTTCTAATGTGAATTACAAAACTGAATTGGTATTAGGTAGATAAAACAAACTAAACGTATAATGCCTATAATTCAACATAGAATATATATATATATATATTGGATGAGTGCACCTGGTAGCATGATAAGATTATTTATTATTAAAAACAAAATGATATGCATATAAACTCATTATACAGACTAATTCCTGGATTGACGTGGTTATAATGCATGAATGTCATACCATTTGCTTTAATTTATTAGAATAGCATTTACATTTTATTTTTTAAAACACATGATGCTCTAGCAGTTTGGACGGCTTAGTTTAGAAGGGAAATTTTGAAAGAATAGTAATTTTTTTTTTTTTTTCTGAATAAAGGTTTAACTATTACCCTCAAACTTCATATTATTTCTGGGTTTTTTTTCCTAATGGCATATATAGATTAGTTAAAGATTTCTTTCTTTATACTTGTGGGAGGAAACAAATTAAACTGGGAAAACGCATTGCATAAACTAGAAAAAGGTCCTGATATGGATATTCAAAAAACATTAAAATAAGTAACGGTGGATTAGATGATGATATGAAAATAATTCTCTAGATATTCCATAATTATCTAAAGTAGAAGCCGAAGATAGAGATCTTATTATAAAAACCCAAGATTTAGCGGAAATAAGCTTTTGTATTTCCGCTAGAATCTCCTCTGAGTGAGTAGAGAACTAAAGCAATTGAAGAAACTTACAATTATTCACAAGTTTAGGAATCTTCCAAGATTCAACTTATAGGAACTTTTATTATGTGTGTATCAGCAACGAATCGAGTCACATGGCCTGTTGGCTGGCCTCGGCTCAAGTCCGGCTCATTGACTGCCTGCTCAGATAATGAGCCTGGCTGATCAGCTCGTGAGACAAAACGAGCCGAGTTTGAGCCATACATGGCTCAACTTGTTAGGCTCGCGAGCCAAGACTGGCTCGAAATAGTGGGGGGTTTTTTGAGAATTTTTGAACTATTGAGATTTAATTGAAAATAATGCAATACAAGTTTTAAAAAATAAGAAAATGGCCCCCGTTATTAAAATCCCCAAAGTTTGAATCAAACTCCTCCCAAAGTAACGATTTTCATGGGATCTTGTTCATCTTGTTCATGTTCGTCAGCTCCGAGGGATCTTCGTGGGATATTATTCGTCTTCGTCGGATCTTTGGCAGCCGTTGGATGCTTATTATCTTGATCTTCACGATGATACGTTGGATCTTATCGAACGTCTTCGTATGCAGTATCGCGATCGAATCTTCTTCTCGGATCTGAATCTTCTTCGCCAGATCTGAATTTTCTTCGTCAGTTCATCATCATCTTCGTGGGATTTTCATCGAACTTTAATCGGTGAGTAGGGGGTTGTTTGTTTGGGGTTTGGGGTTTCTTCAAACTGTATGATTTTCGCCAGATTTTAACTTGTTTTTTCATGAATTGTTTGTCTGTAACAGGGGGCTTTTTCTGGTGAAAGAATTCAAGAAGAGCATACTGAAATTGCTTTACTGGTGGTTGACCGTGGTGGTGTTGCTGTGAAACCCATACAAGATTAATGTTTGTGTACTATCTGTGAAGAGTAGTGTCATGTATTGGACTATTTATTTAAATTGCTTTACTGAAATTGAAATTGTTTGTGAATTGTGATTGTGGTTGTGTTGGGACAAAATTTCAATTACAAAGGAGTTTGTTAATGGTTGTTATTTATAAATTTGTTTGTGGGAATGTGGTTTTGGCGTTTTGCATTTGGTGGTGGGGACTGGCCGACTGTTAGTTTATAAATATTTTTGTGGCTTGTGGGAATGTGGTTCTGCATCTGGTGGTGGGGACTAGGCAATTTAAAAATTTGTTTCTGGCTTGTGGGGATGTGCTTTTGCATTTGGTGGTGGGGACTGGTCGACTGGGCACTTTATAAATGTTTGTGGGAATGTGGTTCACTGGTTCTGCATCTGGTGGTGGAGACTGGGCAATTTAAAAATACGTCAGCTCATTTTGTACCAGTTTTGGGAAGCTGTTGACCCAATACCATGTATTCCATAGTCATATTGATAGAAGATTGAATCTAGCTTTAAATCACACCACAATTTCATCTAATTTAATTTAATTAATTGTAATTAAAAAAGTCATTAATCCACCCAAAAACACTTGTGGTATAGATCTGTGATCTGTTTTTAAGATTTTATGTCGTATAATGGATAAATATATGACATAAATGTACTGTGTAGAGTGTACAAGAATTAATCATTTCCTTCAGCATCTTATATGTAAGTAATTAAACAAAGATATAATTAATTAAAAACTGCAAAAATTATATAAAAAAAGAAAAAAAATGGGTTTAGGGTGAATAAATAGAGCATTTAATTCTTCAACCAATATCTCCTAATTAAAGAATAAATAAACGTTGGGATGTATTGGTGACAATTAATATTGGTGTGCAATGTATAATGTATTGGTTTGATATGTGTGCAATGTAATAGTTTGACATTATTTCATATTGGTTTTGCATTAAATTGTTGGTTTTTTTTTTTTTCCATTTATAGGTTTGTAAATAGAGGGTAATTCCTCAAGTACCCCTGCAATACAAGATACAATTACCGATACATCTGACGGTAACCTTAACTTGAATGCAACCACAATAAATACGGAGCAAAGTATTAGTAGCCTGGATAATGGTGATGAAAATCAAAAGCTGATTTAGAAGCAAAAAATAGCGAAGACATCAGTGGTATGGACGGAGTTCAAGGAGGTGGTACTCCCTAATGGTACCGAAAAGGCTGAGTGTATCCATCGCAAAGTCAAGTTGTGTATTAATGCCACCGGAAGCACCACCCAATTCAATAGATGTTTAAGGAGAAAAGCTTTCATGAGACAACAACATATTAGTTTTCCGAGTGCCGGTAATGATATTCCAACTACTATTTTGCCAACTTTAAGTGGGAAAGTTTGACATGTCGAAAATGAGGGAATTGATCGCCCTATTGGGTGCTTATGCATGAGCATCCATTTACAGTTGTGGAGGAAGAGGGCTTGAACAATATGATGAAGTACGGGATTCCTAGATGGACTCCGGTTTCCCGCCATACTTGTAAAAAAGATTGTCTGAAGGTATATGAAAGTGAGAAGGTCAAATTGAAGACTTTGTTGAAGACTGTGACAAAAATCAGTTTGACTACAGACTTATGGAATTCAGGGAATCAAAAGATGGAGTATATGGTGTTGACCGGGCATTGGATAGATAGTACTTGGAGGCTGAATAGACGTATCCTCAACTTTGTTCGTCTACCTCCTCCTCGGACTGGTATTGCGATTGCGAACGACATTTTCAAGTGCCTAATGGGATGAGGAATTGAAAATAAGGTATGTACTATTTCTGTGGATAATGCTTTAAGTATGCGATTAAGGTTTTGAAGGAAAATTTTGAAGTTTCGGGGAAACTCCTTTGTGGAGGTAAACTGTTTCATGTGAGATGTTGCGCACACATCTTGAACCTGATTTTTCAAGATGGACTTTATCAAATTAGGCACATCATTGACGACATCTATGAGAGTGTGTTGTATATTAACAGTTCAGAAAGTAGGCTCAAGGTATTTTCTGAGATTGTTGAACAACTTAAATTGCCGTATCGGAAACTTATTCTTCATTGTAAACAAGGTGGAATTCTACCTATGAAATGTTGGCAATGGCAATTAAGTTCAAAAAGGTTTTTCCAAGAGTGAAAGAGAGGGATATCAATTATCATAATAATCCGAGTGACGAGGATTGGGAGAAAGTGGAGAAAGTCTATGAAGTTTTAAAAGTATTCAGTGGTTCAACCAAACTCATTTCAGGAAGTGATTATCCGACGTCTAATTTATTCTTGAAGGAGGTGTGTGCAGTGAAATGTATGTTGGATAGTAAAAGTGAATCTGAAGATGATTTTATTAGAGTAATGGTTAGGAAAATGAAACAGAAGTTTGATAAATATTGGGGGGAATGTAATGTGTTGATGTCTATGGCTATTGTATTGGATCTTCGGTTGAAAATGAGGGTTATTCATTGGGCATTCCCTAAGATGTATTCTGAGGCAGAAGGACGGGCAAATATGATGATGGTCCGGGATGCATTGTATGAGTTATATGGGGAGTATGTTCAAGCTAACCAAGGTGTGACTATCGCCTGTGCTTCTACATCACAAGGGGATGGACATAGACCCATTGGTGCGGTGGTTGCGGTTAAGAGAGCCGAGGCCTGGGATGATTTTAGCACTTTTCTAGACGTGGTTGAAACTGTTGAACCTAGTCAGTCTGAGTTGGACTGTTATTTGGGAGAGGGATGTCATAAGTGTGTGGGGGATCATGACTCATTCAATGCCTTACAGTGGTGGAAGGAAAATTCAACCAAGTTTCCTATATTGTCTATGATGGCTCGAGAGATACTAGCCATCCCGATCACTACGGTTGCTTCAGAGTCTGCATTCAGTGCTTGAGAGCAGGGTTATTGATAGTTATCGAGCTTCTTTGTCACCAGCTATGGTGGAGATGTTGTTATGTGGATGTGACTGGTGTCGCACTTTGAATGGAGTGAAGAAAGGGTGCAAAGTAAGTTCCATTGCTTACATGTTTTGTTTAATTCTATATTTAAAATAACTTTATTCTAACCTATAGATTATTTTTATCTCTTTTTCATTTTAGAAAGAGGAGGATGAGGATCACTTGGAGATTCAGCTTCCTATTATGTCAAGTGATGGGAGTCAGCAGATTGGTTGATTCACTCGTGAGTTATTGGCTATGGCAGTAGGATTCTGCAGGTCTATATTTATTACTTGTGTGTTCAGGTTTGCATTTTCATCTTTACGGTTTATATAAAATGACAATTATATTTAATATGTTTCATATTAATTTGTTTGTAGGAGGAGTGGGGCTACAATGGACATACAACCAAGTATCTTTTGCTATTATATATATATTTTTTGATGGATGGGGATGTCACTTGATGTATAGTTATGCTAATCCCCTATTTTGTTTTTGTGAAAACTTTATTAAGTTAAGTGAACTAAATAGAAAATATTTAGTTCACTTAACTTAATTTATGGTACATACAGTATGTTAAATGATTAATTGTTAATAGCAGCAGCATTTCATTTAATGTTGATTTTAAGTAGGTTTAATTGTTGGGTGATGTATGAGGATATGAGAAGACATTCAGACAATCAGATTCAGACATGCGTGCTGCCCAACAAATTAAAAAACAATAAATGAAAAGTGAAAATTTAGCATTTAGAATTTAGTTTGACAGTTTGAGGATGGCAAAAAATAAATGAATCAGTTTAACAAAAATAAATCAGTTTGACAAAATAAATGAAAAGTGGAAAATTTAACAAAATGCATCAAACATTAGTAATTCTTCCTCTGCCCAGCAAATTAATGAAAAGTGAAATTATGATATTTCAATTTTAAGCCCTTTTGAATTCGCCTGCCATATTTTAAACTAGATTTTCTCATTTCTCAATATTGAACATTGATTCAGCTTCAAAGTGAAATTATGATTTGCATTTATTTGGGTTTTATGGTAATTCGGAAACAATGACGCCTGCCGATTCGCTTACTAGAAAACCCCTCCTTAGCCTGGTATTTCCTAAGTATCCATTGGCCATTGAGAACCTATAAAACGCATGTCTAAGAAAGAATTTTATTTTAAAATCCTATTTAAAGAATAAACTTGTAGTTTTAAAATATATATATATATATATATATATATATATATTTTAAAACTACAAGTTTATTCTTTAAATATAGGTTCTCAATAACCAAGGGATACGGACTAGGGAGGAGTTTTACAGTTGGTATCAGAGCTATGAGTGGAGAAGCTAATTTAGCAAAGCCTTCCACAAATTTCCTATATATATATATATATATATATATATATATATATATATATATATATATATATATATATATATATATATATATATATATATATATATATATATATATATTTTAAAACTAAAGTTTATTCTTTAAATAGGATTTTAAAATAAAATTCTTTCCTAGGCGTGCGTTTTATAGGTTCTCAATGGCCAAGGGATACTTAGGAAATACCCGGCTAGGGAGGAGTTTTACAGTTGGTATCAGAGCTATGAGTGGAGAAGCTAATTTAGCAAAGCCTTCCACAAATTTCCTATATATATATATATATATATATATATATATATATATATATATATATTTATATTTATATATATAATTTTAAACTACAAGTTTATTCTTTAAATAGGATTTTAAAATAAAATTCTTTCCTAGGCGTGCGTTTTATAGGTTCTCAATGGCCAAGGGATACTTAGGAAATACCCTGCTAGGGAGGGGTTTTACAGTTGGTATCAGAGCTATGAGTGGAGAAGCTAATTTAGCAAAGCCTTCCACAAATTTCCTATAATATCCTGCTAAACCAAGAAAACTTCTAACTTCTTTTATAGTCTTTGGTCTTGGCCATTCAATCATTGCTTCAATCTTACTAGGGTCCACTGAAATACCCTTTTGTGAAACAACATGTCCCAAGAATGTTACTTGATCCGACCAAAAACTCACATTTGGAGAACTTAGCATATAACTTTTTCTCCTTTAGTCTTTGTAACACAAATCTCAAATGCTCTTCATGATCTTCCTTTGTTTTGGAATAGACCAGGATATCATCTATAAAAATTACTAGAAATTTATCCAAATAATCATGGAAAATCCTATTCATCAAATCCATGAACACCGCTAGTGCATTAGTCAATCCAAATGGCATCACTGTAAATTCATAATGCCCATATCTGGTTCGAAATGCAGTCTTGGGAATATCCTTCTCATTGACCCTCACTTGATGGTAGCCTAACCGAAAATAAATCTTGGAAAACACCTAAGCTTCCTTTAACTGATCAAACAAGTCACCAATTCTTGGCAATGGGTACTTGTTTTTCACCGTCACCTTATTGAGCTCTCTGTAATCAATACACATTCTCATCGAACCATCTTTTTTCTTGACAAATAAAATAGGAGCTCCACATGGAGAATGACTGGATCAAATGAAACCTTTATCTAACAATTCCTGAAGCTGCTTCTTTAACTCTTGTAACTCTGTTGGAGCCATTCTATACAGGGCTTTAGATATTGATGTCGTACCAGGAGCTAATTCTATACAAAACTTCACTTCCCTTTTGGAAGAAGTCCTAGCAAATCTTCTGGAAATACATCTTTTAATTCTCGTACTGTGGGTACATCCCGAACACTGAAGTTTGGAAACTTTTCTTTATTCACCACATTAGCTATGCACCTTGTACAACCTTTCCTTATCATCTTCATTGCCTTCACTGCATTTATCATCAGGCTTTGTAGATGACCTTCCCCAAATGTGAAACTGTCTCCAGCATATAAGTTAAACTTGGCCTTCTTCTTCCGACAATCTATCAATACTCCATATTTGCTCAAGAAGTCCATTCCCAAAATCATATCAAAATCAGGCATATAAAAAACAATCAAATCAACATTTAACTCATGCCCATCAATCACTATAGTTTCCCCTATTAACAACTTATCAGCAAAATAATTCTCCCCATTAGACATCTCAATTTTAATAGCATGTTCCACTTTACTAGGCTCTAAACCTAATCTTTTTATAATACCATATGAGATAAAAGAATGGGTAGCCCTAGAATCAATCAGTACATATAAAGAGGTAGAGTGGAATTGTAACTGACTAGTAACTGCGGATGGATTGGCTTCGGCTTCTTTCTGAGCCACTGAGTAAACTCTGGTAGTCGAACCTCCAACAGTCCAAAGGGAAGTAACCTGAGTAAATTTACAATCCTTTGCTATATGTCTTGGTTCTTTACATTTGAAACACACATTGGTCCCTAATAGACAATTCCCTTTATGCTGCCTCCCACATTTTTGACAATGGGGAACATTATTCCTTCTCTGTTGTTGCTATGGAGTCCTCTTATTCTTGTCACCCTTCTTTCGAAATCCTTGCTGAAACTTTCTTTTACCTTTGTCCTCCGGGGCTTGAGTGGAATTCCCCACTTTAACTTTCTGAACTGCTGTCTAGCCTAAACTAGAACTGCCAATCACCAACTTGGGGTTCTCCATCCGCCTCTCCTTATTCACATAATTCTCTGCTCTTAATGCCCGTTCCAGGGCCTCACTATAAGTCTGGGGAGGCTGACCACCCTCTATAACAATTTGGGCAATTTTTGGGTGCAATCTATTAACAAATCTCTCTAACCGGCACTATTGAGTACTCACCATAATAGGAGCAAAACGGGCTAAGGAGTTGAACATTGTAGCATACTCTCTAATAGTCGTATTACTTGTTTCAATTCCGTGAACTCTTAAGTCTTTACAGATAACATGTCCATCGATCGGTATTCTGCTTCAAGTAGCCTTTTAAATTTATTCCAAGAAAGAGCACTCGTCACATAGATATGCTCCATTAGCTTCCATCATACCCAGGCATCTCCTCTCAACAAATAGGAAGCATAGCGAACTTTTTCCTGGTCACTCATGGGAAACAAGGCCATTGCCCATTCGACAGTCTCTAACCACTCCTCTATCACCGCCGGATCATTTGAACCACTAAACTCTAGAGGTTGGTGCTTTTGAGAAAGATTATAGATTGGTTCTATTGTCTAGAAGGTGTAGCACCATTGGCATAACTAGTACGATTATTGGAGGTGGAACTGGTATTTGGAGATGAGGCTGAACTACTGGAGCTGAGGGATTTGTGTTCACTTGGTTACTTATACCTTCTGGGATAACCCTCCTAAAGGCCTTAGTAATGGCTGTCTAAATCATCCTGTTGATTGCAGCCTCATCCAAAACAAAAGCATTTTGGGTAACGTAGCTGGTCCACTATTAGGGGGAGCATTTGTAGTCGATGCTACTGGCTCACTAGTGCCTGCTTCATTCGCATTCTCCTCGCCCCTCCTATTAACCTTTCATAAATGTCTCGTAGCCATACCCTTTACTCACACAAATTTCAATCAACATTAGCTAATTCTATTCACTAAACAAGTAAAGAAAATACTTACAGCAATCGGCTGGAGAGAGTATCTTGGGGACGCATAAGGAATGATACTTCCATTACTTACAAACACCATTTCCATCATCAATTAAATATAAAATAACTATAACAATTCAATCAAAATATCATTTTCAACACCCAAAACAGTGCTCTGATACCAACTGTAAAACCCCTCCCTAGCCACCAATAGCTCTTCCTCAAATCCTGATACATCTTTACACTCCCTGGATGAGCACTGTAAAGAGTACTATGTGCTTCCTCTAAAATCTTCTTTCTTAACTCAATATCATGAGGAACATACACTCTATCTCTAAATTTATGGATTCCATTTACCCATTTGAATTCTGATTCTTTGCCATTTTTCAACAGCTGCTCAATTCCTTTACTAAACCCATCATCCGCTTGTTTTTCTCTAATATCATCCAACAACTTAGACCGAACTTCAATTTTGGACAATTTCCCAATCTCCATCTCTATCCCTTCCTTCATTATCTCCTATTGCAGGTGCTTCTGAAAAGTTAATTGAGCTAAGGAGACTTTCCTGCTGAGGGCATCTGCAACTACATTAGCTTTCCTTGGCTGATACATAATATCACATTCATAGTCCTTCACCAGCTCAAGCCATCTTCTCTGCCTCATATTCAATTCTTTCTGGGTGAAAAAGTATTTTAGACTTTTATGATTTGTGTAAATATTACATTTCACCCCAAAGAGATAATGTCTCCAAATCTTCAAAGCAAAAACGACAGCTGCTAATTCAAGATCATGAGTGGGATACCTCTTTTCATAGTCTTTCAGCTGACGAGAGGCATAAGCGATCACCTTACCTTTTTGCATCAATACTGCCCCCAAACCATTATGAGAGGCATCAGTATAAATATCATAGTCTACTCCATCCTCTGGAAGGGTTAAAACAGGAGCAATAGTTAATCTTCTTTTCAATTCTTGGAAACTCTTCTCACAGGTTTCAGTCCATCTAAACAATTAAAAAAAAAAAAAAAGCATAATTATTTGGAGATGGCTCGCAAGCCAGCTAGAAATGTGCCAAACCCATTATCGAGTCGAGCCGAGCCATATAATTTATGGCTCGGCTCGGCTCGGCTCGTTTAGTCTTCCTCTCTCACAAGCCGAGCTCGTTAAGCCGAAAGCTCGGCTTGATAACACCCCTAATTATATGGGTTCCAACATTCATATTTAAGTCCAACAATAATGAATTAAGACATTAAAAAAAAAAAAAAAAGAAACATTATTTTAAGAGACATAAGGATATACTATCCTTTACAATCGAAGCCCATAACTAAAACCAAACCTTAGCAAAAGAAAGTGAAAAACAATTCCACCCAACAAGGATTTGGGCTTTTGGGTGACAGGATTTGGGCTTTTTGGTCTCGTGTGTTAATAACCAACTATTTTAGAGGAGGTTTTATTTGAAAACTACTTTCAAACGTCATACTTTTTGAATATGGGGACTACTATAGAGAAAATAACACTGAAGGTTCAATGAAGAATTTTTCACACTTTCATTGATGTGTTGATAGAATTATATATATACATATGTCAGCTTTATTTTAGGAAATGTACAGCTAATAGACTAAGTTAAGGCTTCAGTTATAGAATCTACATCAGTTACACAATTACAAAAATATTCTAAATTGATACAGCAAGTTTTAAGGCTGATTTGTGTCTTTAATGCTTTGTTGTTGATGCTCGTAACCTTCCTTTATCCCTCAAGATTGGGGTTCCATCAGCTACACCAATCTTGTTCCTTAATAATTCTGTTCTTTGCCTTGAAAGAGGTTTTGTCAACAAGTCTGCCAATTGATCTTTAGTATGAACATGTCTAACATTTAGATTATCCAGTTGCACTAATTCACGCACAAAATGAATATCAATTTGAATGTGCTTCATGCGCAAGTGTTAAACCAGATTAAAACTGAGATGAGTGGCACCTAGATTATCGCATAGCATTACAGGGGGCGTTTTGAGTGGAAATCCAAGTTCATGAAAGAGTGCAACCAGCCACATTGTTTCTGATGCCACGTTTGCAAGGGCTCGGTATTTGGCTTCAGTGGTGGATCATGCAATGGCTCGTTGTTTCTTTGAACTCCATGAGATTGGATTTGAGCCTAAGAAATTTATGTAAGCTGATGTTGAGGTTCGATCACCCATATTGCTTGCCCAATCAGCATCCGAGTATGTTGTTAATGCTGGAATTTCAGATTTTGAAAGTTGTATGCCATGAAAAATGGTTTGTTTCAAATATCTGAGTAGCCTTTTTGTTGCTATACAATGAGTAGTTGTTGGCTTATGCATAAACTAAGATAATTTGTTGACGGCAAAAGAAATATCTAGGCGTGTCAAAGATAAATACTGAAGACTTCCAATTACACGTCGAAATTCTGAGCTATCCACAGGAGTCATACCATCAACCAGCTAAAGAGATATGCTGGTGGAGAGTGGTGTCGAGACATCATTGCAACACTCATATTAGTGCTAGCCAACAAGTCATGAACATACATGTGTTGTGACAAAAAAATTCGAAATCGAATAGGTATAACTTCTATTCCTAGGAAGTAATGAAGTGAGCCCAAATCCTTTATAGAAAATCTATCCCCAAGTTTGTAATAGTAGTAACCAGAACACTTGGTTGATTTCTTGTAATGACAATATCATCAACGTACACCAAGCAATAACAAATTATAGAATTTTGTTTATAAATAAACAATGATGGGTCGGCTTTGGAAATCTGGAACTGAAGCTCAAGAAGAGCATTTTTTTAGGGTTGTATACCAAGCCCGGGGGCCTTGTTTAAGTCCGTATATGGCTTTCTTCAATCTACAAACATAATCAAGCTTGTTTTGATCTTTGAAACTAGGAGGCTATTGCATATAAACTGTTTTAGTTAAATCCTCGTGAAGAAAAGCATTATTAACATCCATTTGCCTCAATTGCCACCCATTAGTAACTGTTATAGATAAAACTAATCTAAATGTTGCAGGTTTGACTACTGGGCTAAAAGTTTCTTTGTAGTCAAGTTTAGGACGTTGGTTATACCCCTTCGCAACAAGACGGGCTTTGAACTTATCCACCAAGCCATCACTTTTCCGCTTGACTCTAAACACCCATTTACGCCATATTGGTTTGCAATTAGTAGGGGGTGGAACTAAATCCCAGGTTCCATGCCTCATTAGAGCTGTGAGTTCATGAGACATGGCTTCGTGTCAGTGAGGTTGAGTGAGTGCCTGACTCACACATGTGGGTTCTATGGTCTGAGGGATTAGATGTTTGGTCACAGTATGAATTTGCTTGGGTTTGAAAATATTATTCATGGACTTGGTTACCATGGTGTGAACCCTTTGATTTTGAGGATCCGAATTGAGAGAATTTTGGGTATTTGTCCTTGGAGGTATCTTGGGTTGATCTAGGTTTTGGGTAACAGGGGAAGACACAGGTGAGTGAGATGCATCAGAAATGGCATGAATAAGTGATGGAGCTGCATTCGGGTTGGATGAATTTTGACCTAGGGTTTCTACACAAGTAAAATCATGTGAAGATTGAGAGTTACCAAGGTTACCTGAGGAGGATGTGATGGCAACGAAAACATTTTTCAGAGGCATTGGTGACGACGTCAAAGCCGATGGCACCGGCAAAGGCACGGGAACAGTTGGTGTTTCAGCATGGAGAAGAGGGAAGAGTTTGGATATGGGTTGCATCGTGTTTGTCGTGGTTGAGGGCAACTAAGTTGAGAGCAGAGTGTTATGTTCATCAAATAACACGTGACACGAGAGATATGTTTCATAGGCTTGTGGGTCGAAACACTTGTATGCATTTTGAGTGGAGGAGTACCCAATAAAGACACACAGTACATATTTTGGTTACATTTTATTTGTATTATATGCCCGTGTGAATGGGTAACAAAGACATCCAAATTTTTTTAATTTGAGGTAATTTGGTTTTAGACCAAAAAGAATCTCAAATGGTGATTTGTTTTAGAGGAGAGGCGTGGGTTGTCTATTTATGACTTATGAGATATAAGACGGTTTGGAATGCATGTGGCCAATATGAGAAAGGCAATAATGCGTCATGGAGAAGGGTGAGATCGGTTTCAACAAGGTGACGATGACGATGCTTAGAGACACCATTTTGTTGTGGGGTGTGTGGGGCGGTGGTATAATGACTAATACCATGAGTGGACAAGTATGATTTTAGTGCAATGAACTCATCACCATTATCAGAGTACAAGCTTTTGATTTTTGTTTGGAAACAATTTTCAACAAACTTTTTAAAATGTGGGAAAATACTAAACACACCGGATTTGGTAGTCATAGGATAAAACCACATATATTTGATGTAGTGATCAACAAAAATGATGTAATATTGAGATCCATCAATTCTAGTATAATGAGCGGGTCCCCAAACATCAGTGCAAATTATTTCAAGGGGAGCATTACTTTGAAAACTTGTAACACGAAAAGGTTGTTGATGTGCTTTATTGATAGAACAAGAACTACATAATGATGACAATTTTTTTGTGGTGATAGGAAGAGAAAAAAGTTGAACAAGATTTTTGACTATTGGTATTGACGGATGTCCAAGCCGCTTGTGCCACCCATCAAACGAAGTCAATTCATGCACATTAGCAACCATTTTTGATGAAGGTGCCACCATTGATTCCGAAAAAGTGTAGATGCCGTTTTCACATGCTCCTCTTAGTAGAATCGCCTCCGTATTCTTGTCCTACACAAAAAAATGAGATGGGTGAAATTCTACAAAAACATGGTTTTGTTTAGTAAGATGATGGACAGAAATTAAATTTTTGCAAAGATTAGGTACATAAAGTGTATCACGTAAGACAAAGGTTCGTTTGGGTGAGTGCAAGACCAAAGAACCTATGTGCGAAACAGGCAAACTTGAACGATCACCAAGCACGACTTCAACTATGCCATCATATTCGGAATAAATGTTTAAATTCGCAAGATCTCCCGTGATATTATGTGAGGCAGCTGAGTCTAGAAGCCAATTTTGATCTTTTGTAGCAGCGATTGTAGTGCAGTTGAGAGTTACCTCACGTTGGTGCAACTGTGGGCAGGCTTTGGCAATGTGACCGAGCTAATCACACATTTGGCATTTGGGCTGCTGTTTTTTAGAGTTATTGGACCTACCATTTCCATTTCCTTGCCTTCGGCCATCACATTGGCTGTGAGTTGGACTTGAGGTGTAATATTTGTTTGGCCCAGATTGCTTAAAAGAGCCCTTAGCATATGAGCTTCCCTGCGATGGAGATCGTCTCGTGTAGTTTGCAGCAATGATGTGCTGTTGATTTGTAGCCTCTAGCCGGCGTAGATATGCATCATGCCTCACTAAGAGATCATGTAGTTCTTCAAACGCCAAAGGTTTCTCCCGTGCTTGGATTGGCGCTGCGATCTCCCGGAATTCTAGTCCTAGACCATTCAACAAATAGAGGGTTAGATCATCTGCTGAAATAGGATGATCAATAATGGCGATTTCGTCTGCCAGGGCCTTGACAATGTGCAAGTAGTTTGGAATCGACTGATTCCCACGTTGAATCAAGGTGAGTTCCTCTTTAAGTTGCATAGCTCTTTTCTTGATCGGCTAGCATAAAGTGTGTTGAGTTTTTTCCATGCCTCATGAGAGGTTTTTGTCGTAGCAATTAGAAGGGTAATAGTTAAAATTGCACTGAGAATAAGCTTATCCTGACTAACCCAGTGAGTCTTGTTCAATTCGACAGTGGGGGTACCAACAGGGGAGGGGCAGGTAGAATCACCATTTACGTAGTTGAGTAAGTCGTAGCTTATAAGCAAGGCTTCAAACTGTGCTCGCCATTGAGGGAAGGTGGAGGGTGTCAGTTTTTCATTGATTTGGGCAGTGATATTAAGAGCAATAAGAGGTTTTTCGGCTGGGATGGGCTGAGTATTGGGTTGAATTTATGGATTTTGATCGGTTGAGGAAGACATTGTTGAGTCTTGGATTGTAGGTTCGTTTGAGATCGGCTCTCCTGATACCATATAGAGAAAATAACACTGCAGGTTCAATGAAGAATTTTTCACATTTTCATTGATGTGTGACAGAATTATATATACGCGTATGTCAGCTATATTTTAGGAAATATACAGGTAATAGACTAAGTTAAGGCTTCAGTTACAGAATCTACATCAGTTACACAATTACAAAAATATTCTAAAATATTCTAAACTGATACAGCAAGATTTTAGGCTGATTTGTCTCTTTAATGCTTTGTTGTTGATGCTCAGAACCTTCCTTTATAACTACTGTGTTTTGATCCGACATTTTTTTTTTTAAAAGGTGTAGGGCTATCAGTCATTTTCTTTATATTTATTTTTAACAAATATATTTACTAGTTCTATCAAGGTTTGTTTTGAAAAAAATAAATTCGTTTCAACCCAGAAGAGCCAATTCCTTAATGTATATTATGTCACTGAAAATAAAATAAAAAAAATAAAGTCCTCTCTTTCTATTTGCTTATGGATGGATTTGATTTTGAAGCAATTTACACCTTTTTCGGGTAGCTGGTAATTTTATAAAAATAAAGAATTTACACTTAAACGGGAGAGCTCTTGAACGAAGCGACCCTACCAAACAACATGGGGAAACGCTTAACAAAAGAAACCAAAAAGAGCAATTTACACCTTTATAGTCTCAATATACAAATTTTAAAAGCCTCCATCAGAAAAGATTTTATCATTCCTTAAATTGTTTTATTTAACTCCAAATTTTTTTAACAACTATTAATTCCTTAATTTTTAAATACTATTAAATACTCATTGAAACATTAAAAATCCCTTAAAAATATTTAAAAACCCCCAAAAAATTAAAAAAATCCTTTAAAATTATAAAAACCCTATAATAACGAGATATTCATAATTATAATTTTCCAAAATCATTGAGACTATTAAAACTTACAAATTTTTCAAGAAGACTGATTAAATCAACCGTTTCTTTAAATTAATATAATATGAGTAATACTACGCATACAACCTTTTTATACAAAGTTTATCTCACAAACTTACGTAATTTTTAAAATTTAAAATCACATAATCATCTTTTACCACATAAGTTTGTGAGAAAAATTTTGTATAAAAAGGTTGTGAGTATAGTATTATTGTATTCGAAATATCCAACTATTTTCCCTATCGTTAGGTTTTTACCTTTAAAGTTAACTTTTGTCAGATTTTGACCACTACATGATAGTATGATACTATTGTCCTTAAAATAAGTTTTTCTAACAATATAAAAGAAAATCCTAAATTTTTTTTTTAAAATTCTTAAAAATAATAAAGAATCTTAACATTCAATTAAATTCTCTAAAAATTTTAAAAAAGAAAAAATCCTAAAAAAGTTTAGGAAAAAGGAAAAACTAACAATGTAAAAGAATTTCTTGAATTTATAATTTTTTTTGTTTTCTTAATTGTTTTAATATTTTCTTATGTTTTAGGTAAATTTATTGAATTTTTTATGTTAAATTTATTTTTCTTTTTGATAAATTTATATATTTTTCTTAATTTCGTGGTGTCTTATTTTTTAGGGGTAACTTGGTCATTTCATAATTCAAAACAGATCAATAGTGTAGTTTTAACGGAAAAGACTAATGGCTGGAAAGGTAGTTGAATAATTTAACATAAGGACTAGTGTAATTTGAAAACTACAGGGGTACTGGAGGAATAAGTCCAATTTAATAGGTAAATTACATGTTAATCCCTGAGGTTTGGGCCAAACTTAAGGCCCATAGGTTCCACTGGCATTAATTTTTTCAATTGAAACAACCTTTGAACTGATTTTGATTCTTAAAAAACAGTATTATCCTTAAAATTGAAATTTTAAAAAATTCAAAATAAAACCCGAAGTTTCAAAAGATTTCTTAAAAATACAAAAAAAAAAAAAAAAAAAAAAATCATAAAATTATATTAAATTCATAATAAAAATAAAGAAGCAAAATTCATAAAATATTTTGGAAAAAAGATTAAAAGCCTACCAAGCTCAAAAAATATTTGTGTGATATTGAATGAGTTCTTAGATTATGGAATGGAATACAAAATCTCATTCCTCATTTTCATTTCACAAAATAGTTCTTTGAAATCGGCTTAGTAAAAATATATGCTACAACTAAACTTTTTTCAATAGCAATAGTCCTGGAGGGATCATGGCTTCTTGCATGAATAGATATTTGAGAACTTTACATCCTAGTAGGGGTGGATCGGCCTTACGCCTGGAGTGGCCATGGCCACTCAAGTTGTGCAAAAACTTTGAAATTTTGGATATGAAAATCACAATTTCATCACCTAAAAGTTATATTTGACCCCCTTCCCCCCTTCTTTCTAAAACCTACTTTTATCCCCCTTTAAAATTTAATCTCCTAAATAAATTCTTTAACGTTGGTCTCCCTCATTCATTAAACATTACACTTTGAACCCTAAAAATAATTTTCTAGTTTCCGCCACCAATCCTAGTGTAGGAAGATAATAGCTCTTGCAATTGTGACATTTTTGTTGTATTCTTACTCAATTTTAAATGTAATATAATAGCATGTATAATGATACTGATAATCGCATATATTAGCAACATTATCTATTAGAAAATATATAGTGATATTTATAGCAATTGTGTGAAAGGAAATAAAATGATTTTGTGAATGACTAAATACCATATTTGTAAACGTATGTTCAATGGTGGAAATGAGGTCTTCATTCCAAAAATATTCTTCATCAATGTTATGTGATAGTTGTACCCTAAATAATTTTGGTATGCTTAAACCTCCCTAGAGAAGATCTTCAATTTTAGGCATTGTCTTATAATGACTTGTTCCAAGCATGGGAATTTGCAATCATAATTGGCCGAGCAAAAGCATCTGAGACTTAATAACCGATGAAGCTACAAAATTTTCAATTCGTTGAAAACAATCTCTTCTTTCATTCGGTCTATCTCATTTGCTATTACCTTAGTCACTAACTTACATTCTCTTATTGTGATTGTTGTGAGATGGACAAGAGTTCTTATTGCTAAGCATGAAAATATGTACGCTAGATGCTAATACATTGCACGGGATTACTTCCAAAATTTGAAGGATGTTGTTGAGGATGACATTAAATTTGTCAAATAGTGACAACTCCATACTTCCAAAGTTTGAAGATTTTGAAGAAATGTGTCCACTTGGAAATCTTGTTTCCATATACATATCCTTAAGATGGGAATAGCCTTTTTAAAGTATTACCAAATAGATTGAGTGTTTCCATATGGTATAATCTTTGAAGGAAACCAAACTGAAATGCAACCGATTCATCATCTAAGTTAAATAGCTCAAGCGCTTTAAGTTTCCAAAATCTCCTAAAATTCAATGAACAAGTAGGTGTTATGTCGATAAGTTATATATATATATATATATAACAAACAAATTATACTTGTTGTACAACCATAACTTTAATTATACGAAATTATCATATATGCAATGTCTTCAAAGGAGTGTTCTAATCTTTATTTTATTTTATTTTTTTGAGCTAGGAAACAAGAAATTTTGTATAAAAATAAAAATAAAAACTGTGTTTGCATTAAGAGAAAGGTGCACTAAGGCGTGGTAATAAAGAACAAAAGAAAATGACATACATATTCTTTTAACTGTAAATCCACAACACGAATAACAAAATCTTAACTCCAAGTGATTGACTGAACGATCAAGAAGGTTTAATACCTTCATTGACTTCTCAAGTTCGAACCTTGGGGTCACCCAATACATTGTGACTTATCTTAGAACATTGGGTTTGTAGGTTGCTCAATAAACCCGAGAGTAGTTGAAGTGCGTACAAACTGGCCCAGACACCCTAGTTATTAAAAAAAAAAAAAAAAAAATCTTATTTTGTTACTACAAACCAAAGTCTTTTACTATTTTAATTATCAATGATTTTAATAACTTTATTAATAATCTCTCCCAGGTGTGGAACAAATACTGGTGATCCATTATAGAATTACCATTATCAGTCTGCATTTGAAAATTTTCATATATATATATATTGGAAATGCTAGAATAAATGAAGATATTGATCATAACTGTGTGTCGTTAAAATAAAAGTACAATCTTACTAGGAAAAGCATTATTCATTTTATCTGTAAATTGAAGAATTAGCCACATAAATTACCACACAACACAAGATATGTACAGTAAAAAAAAAAAACAGTTCGTGGATAAAGTATGCGTATTCTGATGCATCTCACACCAATATTTTTTTATTTGTTCCCATGATTCTGATCTAGCTAACTACATCGATGCAATAGAATTTAGTGGAGTGACGGGATTCGTATGCATATTTCGATTCATTGCTCATGTAAAATATTTATATTTATCAAACTTATGAATTGTGTGTGTGCACAATAGTTATGTTTGCACACTAGCTACCAATCATTTCATTTGGATTGTCTCATTTATTGTGTATGTGCACATCAATTCTTAGTGCTCATAGTTTGCTAGACATGTGTCTTGGCTTGTTTCGTCTCAAGTGTGTATGCACAGTAGTATGTGCTTACACTCTCACTTCAGACTTTTTGCAACTCAACACGAGTTGCATGTCTGATAAAGAGAAAAAAAATTGTTTATCTTTCTCTCTTGATATTTAGGACCTTTTATATGTGTCATAAGATCCTTAAGTGGTCCTAGGGAATAATGTTATCTTTTCCAATTTGTTTTCTGGTCTAAATCAAAAGAAATAATACTTTCCTTATTTGGACAAACATGGGTCAACTCCTTATCGGTTGACTTGACACTATTTTCTTGAGCAAGAAATTATTCACTATATAATACTCTTTCTTGCATAAATGAATCTGTCCTTTTGATCTTTTATTTCATTCTTACTCTGAATCTCTTAGAGTATTCTTTTTCTTAAGGTTTAAGGTTCATTTTTCATTTTATGCCAAATCCTCACCATATCAAACATAGACTTAATGGCTCTTAGAACGTGGTTCCTTTGCTGATGCTAGTGCATGGCGTTGGTGCTTGAAGCTTGGTGGTTTACAAGCCGTTTTCGAGTGTGTTCCCAGCGAGAAGAAGCTCCAAGGAGTTGCTACACGTTAAGGATTCAAAGTGTGATGCTAAGTGTAAAGTTGAACTGGGAGTTCTTTTTATTGTAACTTAGATCAGCTTTGAACTATATCTTGTAATGTGTTTTTAATTTAGTGGATTGCTTCGATCTAGACAAGGTCCCATGAATGTAGGCTAAAAGTGGATTTAGCCGAACCATGTATATGACTGTGTTTTTTACTTTCTACACCTGTGTTTGACTTGGGTAAAATCTGAAAATCTCTTAATAAACTTGATAATTTTCCGTTGCACTTTAAAAAATGGGTAATCTAAAAAACAAAGTGGTTTTAACCAACCCCAACAGCTCGGAAACTAAAAGTGTTTCTATAGCCAGCATTGTCCCTAAACCTACCTAGATTCATTTACTGAATAAACTAATTGCATAATGTTGATATTTGAGAGAAGATGAAGTCTAACAATGAAAAGAAGAAGAAGAGAATTTCTCATTCATATTCAAGTGAGTCTGTACAACTTACATATATATATATATATACAAGCATTCCTTTCAGTTATTCTGAAAATAACTAACTTACTAATCTAACTAACTCTAACAAACTTCTAACTAATTATGCCAGCTCTGCCTTTTAACGACCTTGAGCTAACTAAGCTGCCACTCATTTATTCCAGCCAACTTGTTCTCCAACACTCCCCCTCAAGTTGGCATCTTGTAGATATCTTTCATTCCAAGTTTAGCAACTAGTTTCTCATGCTGCTGTCTCCCCAATCCTTTGGTCAAGATATCTGCCACTTGTTCTCCACTGCAAACATGTTCTGTGCTTAAAGTTTTGTCTTGGATTCTTTCTCTTACAAAGTGGCAGTCAATCTCAATGTGTTTCGTTCTCTCATGAAACATTGGATTGGCTGCAATTTGTAGAGCAGTTCTATTGTCACAAAAGAGTTTTATAGGCCTCATGGTCTCCAAATTTAATTCTTTCAGCAGTCCTAATAGCCAAACTATCTCTGCAGTTGTGCTTGCCATGCTTCGGTATCTGCCTCTGCTGATGACCTGGACACAGTGCTTTGTTTCTTTGTTTTCCATGATATGAGAGATTCACCTAACTTCACACAATATCCACTATCAGATTTTCTACTTATTGGACATGCAGCCCAGTCAGAGTCGCAGTAAGCTATTAGCTTCATGCTGCTATTTGACGACATCAGAAGTCCAAGTCCTGGACTCCTTTAATATATTTAACAATTCTCAGTGCAGCCTCCAAGTGTGACTGCTTTGGATTATGCATATGTTGACTGAGAGTTTGTACTGAAAAACTAATATCTGGTCTTGTAATAGTTAAATAGAGTGTCTGCCTATTAGTCTCTTAAATGTAGAAGGATCTTCCAGCAACTTATCTTCTTCTGTTGGTGGATATTACTTATCATATTCAAATGAAGTAATTTTCTGATTTTGCTCAAAGGGAGTTTTGATTGGTTTAGCATCTCCTATTCCAACTTCAGAGATCAATTCCAAGGCATATTTTCTCTGGTTCAACACTATACCTTCTTTGGATCTAGCCACTTCAATTCCGAGAAAGTATATTAATTCTCCCAAGTCTTTTATCTTGAAACTTCTCTGCAAGATGTCTTTCAAATGTTTGATCATTTCTTCACAGTTTCCTGTTATTAATATATCATCTACATAAACCAGTAGAATGACAATTTTGCTGTCATGTTTTCTTGTGAACATAGAGTAATCATGCTTGCTTTGAATGTAACCATTTTTAATCAAAGCTTCAGTCAGCTTTAGGTTCCATTGCTTGCTGGCTTGTTTCAAGCCATAAAGACTTTTGAGCAATCTACATGCCTTATGCTCCCCTTGATTGCAAAACCCCTTAGGTAGCTCCATATACACTTCTTCATGCAGATCTCCTTGAAGAAATGCATTGAAAACATCCATTTGATACAATGGTCATTGATAAACATAAGCTAAAGCTAAGATAGTACGCACTGTCACCATCTTTGAAACTGGGGAAAATGTTTCTGTGAAATCAATTCCTTCTTGCTGGTTGTGCTGTTTGTAAGCCACAATGGAGGCCTGGTGCTTCGAGAGGATCTTCTAGGAGCTGGAAGGATGACGTTAGGGACAGGAATATCAGGGGAATTATGAGAAGAAACATGAATATTAGGAGCATCAAGATCTGGTGGAATATAGTCAGACAACTGATGCTGTGTGGGAGTGTGAGTGATAGGAGTTTCTGGGGTGCAGTGTATGATTCTAAGGTAGGAAATGAGAATCAAAATCCATAGTAGCTGTGGATTTTGAGGAGGGAAATAATGTTGGAGATGGAATGGCAGACTGAAAAGGAAAAATGTGCTCCATGAATTTCACATCTCTACTGACAAACAATTTTCGAGTGGCAAGAGAGAGGAGCTTGTAGCCTTTTTGAGTTAAAGAATACCCCAGAAAAGTGGAAGGAATACTTCTAACACCCATCTTATCTTTAGAGGTGAAGTTGGCGGCATAGCATAGGCAGCCAAACACCTTGAAATGCTCAATAGAAGGAGGTCTAGAGTGGAGCATTTTGTATGGACTCTTGTTAGAAAGTATTGAAGTGGGCAGCCCATTGATGATGTAGCAAGCAGTAAGTGTGCACTCTCTCCAATAAGATATAGGAATGTTTGCTTGAATCTTTAATGCCCTAGCAACTTCAAGAAGATGTCTATGCTTCCTCTCTACCATACCATTCTGTTGGGGTATGGCTACACAAGAACTTTGGTGAACAATCCCAAAAGAAGTAAATAAATCAGCACATTGTGAATTAAAAAATTCACTCCCATTGTCTGATCTAACTATCTTGATGGAGGCAAAAAATTGATTATGTACTAGAGCAATAAATTTCCTGAGATGTAGGATTGTTTCATGCTTATGTCGCATTAGGAAAATCCAAGTTATTCTGGTGAAGTCATCAACCAAAGTGAAGAAGAATCTGTGACCATTATGTGTAGGCTGAGAATATGGTCCCCATACGTCCATGTGAATTAATATAAAAGGTGCAGAAGCTCTGCTATGGCTTGCTGTGAATGGCATTCGAGTTTTCTTGGCAAGAGGACAGATATGACAATCAAAACCATGGTCATCCTTAACAAAAGCATGTTTGATTGCAGAATAATATTTGAGTTTAAAAAGAGGTACATGCCCCAATCGTTTGTGCCACAACTTAGAAGAACTAAGCATACATTGCTTGGTTTTATTCGAAACTGGAAAACTTGGAACAACAGCATGAGAAACATCAGCAGGTGAAGATGATCTTGAATGAGCTAAGTCTGATGATGATTGTGGTGAAGATGATCTGGAATGAACTAAGTCTGATGATGATTGTGGCAGTAGAAAGTAGAGGCCCTCAGTTTGTCTACCAATCCCCTTCACCTACCCATTTGAGAGGTCCTGAATTGCACAAAAATTAGGAAAAAAAAGACACATAGCAAGATAAGTCCTTAGTGAGCTTGGCAATGGAGATCAAGTTAAACTTGAAGTGAAGGACATAAAGAACATTGGTGATTTTTTGAGTGGGACTGAGGAAGCAAGAGCCTATGTGAGAGACTTCTGATACATGACCATTTGGGAGTCTTACTGATGGAGATACGACAGGAGAAATCAAGTCAATTAACTGCTCAACACAATGTGACATGTGATGGTTAGCACTAGTATCCAAGATCCAAGATTGCTTATTGCTAAGAGGAGAAAGGTAGCATTGTATACTTGTCATGTTAACATTAATATCAGTCAGAGGAGAAGGGGATGTGTCCCTGTGCAGAAGCTTGAAGATCTCAGCATATTGCTCCTTAGTAAAAGGGCTGATGACTTTGACTTAGATGAATCTAGTGCTGAGGAAATTGCATTGGTGTGAGTATCTGCCTGATCATTAGAAGTGACATTGTGAGCAGCGGATGATGGTTGATATAGTCCTTTCTTCTTATGGTTGATATAGTCCTTTCTTCTTAGTGAACTTAAAGTCAAGAGGATATCCAATCAACCGATAGCAATTCTCCTTCTTGTGGCCTTTGACACTACAATGCTCACACACCAAATTCCAGTTTTTTTGGGACCTAGTCGATTGATGTGAAAAGGAAAACAATACAGTAGATTCTAAAGGTGTATCATCTGGTGGATGTGTGTTGATACTCCTCTGACTTTCTTCAGTGATTAACATAGAGTAGGCCTGATTAATTGATGGTAAAGGTGTCATCATCAAAATTTGTCCTCGGGCTTGAATGTATGTCTCATTCAATCCCATCAGAAACTGAAGTAGTTTCTGATTTTGCATGTGATCTACATATGATTTGGACATGGCACAGTCACATGAAGGCAGTTGGATGATGGAGGAGTACTCATCCAATAGCAATTTCAACCTAGCGAAATATGCTGATATTGATAAACTTCCTTGTGTAAGAGTAACAATATCTTTGTGCAATTGAAAAATTCTTGAACCATTGACTTTATCAAAACGTTCTTGTAAATCCTTCCAGACCAAATGAGCATTAGATGTATACACAATACCACTTAACAGCTCTTTAGTTATAGAATTCATAATCCAAGACAACACAATGGAATTACACCTATCCCACTGCTGATGCATGCTTGCTGAAATTGAAGCTTTGGTGCATGATCCATCTATAAATCCTAGCTTGTTTTTTGCTAATAAGGCTATTCTCATTGACCTACTCCAAAGAGAGTAATTATCCACACCAATTAATTGACAAGATACAATGATTGAACCTGGTGTATTAGATGGATACAGGAACAGGGGATAATTGAAGTCAATTGCATCCACTTGTTGAGTAGCTTGTCCTTCTGATGAATGCGCATTCTGATCTTCATTTGAGCTATTTTCTCCAAGTTGCCATAAGTGATGTTAAGCGAAATTATCAAGAATAAAAAAATTGGAATTCGATTAGAATAATGAATCAGAAGGAAAACAACAACCTCCAGAAACATGAATCGAATGAATCAAGACTGATTCCTGATTGATTCAGAAGAAATCAAATTGAATTGTGATTGAATTGTGATGATTTGAAGAGTTGAAGAATCAAGTATTCTGGCCCCTTATCGAGGCTCTGATACCATGTTGATATTTGAGAGAAGATGAAGTCTAACAATGAAAAGAAGAAGAAGAGAATTTCTCATTCATATTCACGTGAGTCTGTACAACTTATATATATACAAGCATTCCTTTCTGTTATTCAGAAAATAACTAACTTACTAATCTAACTAACTCTAACTAATTATGCCAGCTCTGCCTTTTAACAACCTTGAGCTGACTAAGCTGCCACTCATTTATTGCAGCCAACTTGTCCTCCAACACATAGCCATATAATAAAACAATCAAAATGTGGAAAAGCCAGCAGAATTGACCAAGTTGTTGCAGCATTAGCATGGTGTAATAATGAATTCGACAGGCTTGAAGAAATGAACAGTAAATGAACAAGTCCTCAATTCTACTGTTGTCAGGGATCGTCTTCCTGAAAACAAAAGACAGTTTTTAGTTGTTTGATATTTTTATTAGTTTATTGTAAATGATATGGAACAAGCACTAACAAAAACCATAGCAAGTCAAAAGGTAGAGAAAAGGCCAGCAGGAAGGAGTGAAGAGTTTAATTCCAGAGTGAGGAGTGAAGAGTTTAATTCCAAGAGTTATTTGTTCATGAGGTTTAAGTACTAAACAGTATCACTTCGATCTTTTTGGATACGGCTGCTGATCAGGGCAGTAATCACAGCTTCGCTTGATGACAGTACTTGCTACTGCTAATCTATCAGGATCTGAAACCTCAGGACTAGTATTGCTGCTAAGATTATTGGATGCTGAGACGAATTCTTCAATATCAGAATCATATACTGGACGGAGCCCACATTCTTTTACCTTCATCGTAATGCCTTCTTCGGTGAGTCCAAAAGAAACCACACTTAGATAAAAAATATCGTTCTTGGTGAGATAACTTCTAGAAATGTAGAACAACCAGAGGTGATCTGTCCCACCCAAGGAATTTGGAGGGACTGACATGGAGACAGTAGGAATCCTTTTTGTATTCAGGGGTGTCTTGGAAACAGCATGAGTAGGAGTGATATCCACTTGTACGTTACAATCAAGTTTTATCCATTTGTACGGACATAAACCCTTTGGATCATGTATGGAAAAAGCAGCACAAAGTGCCAGTCCCCTACATCTTAGCATTGGTTGAGCAATTCTTAATGATGACCCTTCACTATGATAAATAAACCAGTCTGGAACTTGAGATCCAGGAACAACCATTTTGAATTCAGAACGTGTAACTCCACAATTAAGTCGCTGTGAATAAAGAAGAGGCATTACCAGAATATTATTTTCAATCAAATTGTTCTACTCATAGTCAATGTCATCATGTATAGGCAATAAGCTACCATTTACTAATTGATTTTCATATGATTTTACAATTAATTAAAATAATGGTTATAATTAGAGATATCAAAACTAAATCTGAAGTCATAAATAAATAAACTTATATAACCATACCTGAACTTGACTTTTTAACAGCGAATGAAGCACATTTTTAAAAAAAGTGACCGTCACACCGTTGGTTCTTCTACTTCCGGCCAGTTTGAAGCAATTAGTAAAATAAAAGACTCGTGATATTGATTTGAATCTATGTGATGGACTTGATGATATTATTTCCAAGGATATGCAATTCTGAGCAAATAATACATCTGTACTTGCAGGAAACTCTGGCAAGGCTTGAAGTCGATGGCACTATTGTATATAAAGAGTTTTAAGCTTAGGGAGTTGACTGATGCTTGGAGGTAAACTAACAAATTTGTTCCTGCTCAGAACCAATGTTATTAATGATGGTAAGAAGCCAATATCAGAGGGGATTGCACCTTCCTGGAGATTGCAATCACCTAGATCCAAGCGTCTTAAAGAGCATAAACCTCATAAAGAAGAAGGAAACCTCAAGCCCACGGACTCTGGATTTGCTCTAGAGAACAATGGGAACAAGCTGGAGAGAGAACTCCAGGACTCTCGAGCTTTTCCTTTGCATCCATGAAAAGATAATTGTTCGAGTTTTTTCAATAGCACAATAGAAGATGGTGGTTAGTTTATAGCAGCTCCACCTAAATCAAGATTTTTCAAAATTGCCAGATGCTCCAAGTCTTCTGGCAGTTTGTCTAGTTTTGAGCAGCCATTGAGATCAAGAACTTTAAGCATTGCAGGTTGTTTGGAATTGGACATGATCTCTCTAACATTACTGAGTTTTGAGCAGCCAGAAAGGATAAGAACTTCAAGAGATTCCCACTCAATTTTAGCTCTGAGACTCCTAAGCTGTTTGCAGTCTTTCAAATTCAATAATATAAGCCTTTTGAGGAGTCCAATGGATGGGTGAACAAAAGATAAACTTGTACAACCATCCAAAATCAGTCTCTCAAGATTTGGGGCACCAGTGAAGTCTGGGGTCTGAGTTAAGCGCGTTGAGTGACCGAGGATAACTATTTTCAACTGGTTCAAATGCTGATAGATGGAAAACAAAAACTTAATTAGAAAAGATCAGTTTCAACAAACAGGAAAAGTTGACTTACATTTTAGAAAATGAAACAGATATGTACCTATGCAATTGAGAATGTTACCTTTACTTCTTTCCAAAGTTGTTCAATGTGGCTGGAGCACATATTAAGTTCGAAAAGTTTGTTGTGTTGAAAATTAGATGGCAAAGATCTTAAGGGGTACCCATGCCAATTCAGAAGACGTAATTCATCAGAAATATATTCAAGGCTTTGGGAAAGGCTTACATCTTTGATTTTGAGTAATCTTAGATTGTTCATCCTTGAAAAGGATTTAGCATTCAATTTTAACTCTTTGTATGCGGGGAAGTCTAGGATTATGCCTTCAACAGCCTCTGTACCCTCATGGAAAAAGAGCAATGGTTAAGTGATTAGGTAAAAATTAATAAAACTTCGATCCTATCTATCTAATATTGTATCCATATGTTGACATAATGATGTTTTAAGTTGGCAATCTATCCAGGACAGCATACCTCATTTTTTGTCAGTATACGATGAATATCATTAGAAAGCCACAATCTACTACGTTGGCCAGGCTTTTCTGGGCACTCTGGGCGAACAATTTCCCAACCCATATACTGTATCAAATCATGCATACACAATGAGTTGTTTGAAAGAGTTATGATACATTTATCAATCAAAACGCTAATTCCAATATCTGGGTGAAAATCACAACTGTATAGTATTTCTCTTATTTCATCTTTGTCCCTCCCTTTAAAGAAACAAGCAACATCCAGAAATATTTTCTTCTCTAGTTCCTGCAGCCCATCGTAACTTATTTTGAGTATTTCAAAAATTCTTCTGTCAGGAAATTTTTTCAATCTATCCAATGCGTCTTTCCACTCAGCTTCACTTCTACCAAACAAAAACGATCCCAAAACTTCAAGAGCTAATGGAAGGCCAGCAGCATAACTGACCATTTGCAATGAGAGCTCTAAATAACCATCAGTAGGATGACCTTTTCTAAAGGCTTTCCGGCAAAAGAGCTGAAGAGCTTCCTCATGACTTAATCCATCAACCATATGCACATTATCCACGCCATGTCTAACAAGTAAATGTTGATCTCTAGTTGTAATGATGATTCTACTTCCCAAACCAAACCAATCATGCATTCCAGCTAATGCTTGTAATTGTTCTAATTGATCTACATCATCAAGTATGACGACAACCCTTTTACGCCGTAACCTTCTCCTTATCTCATTACATCCTCCGTCAACAACCCATATGTTTATATTTCTTTCTATCAAGAGTTTTGAAATAAGTTGTTGCTGCAGGCGACCAGACCTTGTGTCAAAGAAACTTCTCTAACATTGGCAAGAAAGCAACTACCATCAAATTGATAAGAAATCTTCTCCAAAACAAATTTTGCAAGAGTTGTCTTACCTATTCCACCCATTCCACAAATCCCTAACATGCGAATATCAGCCAAACCGATACCTAGAAATGGGTCTATTTCCTTCATTCCTGAGTCCATTCCTACCAGATTCCAGTGGTATTTAACAAGGTAGGACCCAGTTTACTTGATATGTCATAAACAATGCCTCGAATAAATTTGGACTCTTCCCTGCAAATGAGGGAAACAAAAACCAATAATATGAAAAGTCAGTATGGCATACAAATATGTAAAATAATCTTAAACCTATCTATTATTTTCTTTTCACTGGAATCAAATATCAATTCCAATAGATGTCAAATAATTGAAACCAAATTAAGGTAAAATAAACTACTAACAATCCAAGTAGTGTAAGGGAAAAACAAATAATACAAAAATATTATTTCTGAGTTTTGTTACCGAATATATTTCCTAGGGGTGAGCATAGTTAAAGGGTAGACTGGAAACCGACGGGTACCCAAATTGACGGTTCCGGGTAAGAATTGGAACCAGCCCTCACAACTATTTTGGGAGCTTGACAAAGCCAACGTGATGGTGTTGGTTGCAACGGTGTTAGATCCTAGAAATAAAATGAAATATGTGAGCTTGTGCTACAAAAAGATATATGCCGATGACTTAGAAAAGGCTGAAAAGATGTCTGGAATCATAAGATATGTATTACAACAACTGTATGAATTTTATGACAGAATTCCATCAAATTTAGATAAAAGTCAAGCTTCCAATTCCTATCCACCAATCGGAAATGATCAACCTTTATGTGTTGCTGATGGTAGTGAATATGATGATATTGCCTCTGACCCCTTGAGGGAGGCATGTGTGGAGGAGATAGAGGTAGGGGTACATGATCTTGACAAGTCAGAGTCAGATTGGTACCTTGATGATAAATGTGAATCCGTGAAGTCTAAGTTGAATGTATTTGAGTGGTGGAAAATAAATGCATCCAAGTATATGGTTCTCTTGTGTGTGGCCAAAGATATCTTTGCAATTTCGGTGTCTACAGTTGCTTTCGAGTCAGCTTTTAGTTCATCAGATTGTGTACTTGATCAATTTGGGAGTTCTTTGTCTCCACAGGCCGTTAAAGCATTGATTTGTACACAAGATAAATTGAGATCTACACCAACTCCAGTTGAAGATGACTTGGAGGATGCAGCAGCTTATGATGCGAGTACGATATCTATCTATTATAATCTTATCTCTTTAATTTATTGGTAAATAATTTTATTCAAGGCTTTTACTTTTTAAGCTACTAATTCACTTTTTTGTGTTTATTTTGTAGAAATGATTAGACTTAAGTCACTTGACAAGGGAATATCATTATCCACGACTAATTTGGAGCATTAGACATGATGTTTAGATGTTTTATTGAATTGTATTTCTCAATTGTTGTGTTTTTTGTGTTTATTTTGTTGTTATGTTATTTGAAATGATGAATGTTATTTATAATTTTAATTTTGGAAACAGTAATTGGCTAGTTGTCGCAGATGTGATTTTTTAAAACAAGTTGTAAGGTATATGTATGAATTTCGTGAACTGCCAGGTGTATTGTAATTTGTTTAGGGTGTATTTGTTATTTTTTAAATTAACAAGGGGTAATTTAAATTTTACAGGGTACCCAAGAAAGGAACCAGAACCTGCATCTAAGGTTCCAGTTCTAGAAAGGATTGGAATCTGCATCTACAGTTCCGATTCTAGGAACCGAAGAACCAAAACCGACCGGTTCTAGTTCCAGTTCCTTTTGCTAGGAACTAGCCAATTTAAGTTCCTAGCAATTCTGGCGGGTACTCAGAACTGCTAACCCTTATTCCAAATCTTCGACATACATAACTCCATTGATTTTTTTTTCAGGTTTCCTTGAAATTGGCCTTTCTATCAATTTACGACTTGGCTAGAAAAAGTATGCACTCGGATAAGGTAACTTAATTTGAGACAAAGCTTTCTTCCAATATAACAGAACGGCAAGAAAAAGATCTCTGCACTGGCTATTAAATTTATGAAACAGTTTTTCAAGAGCAAACATGTAAAATTAATACTGGCCAAATCTTAGATAGGCCAATGTTATTTAATCGCCATTTAAATTTTAATCTTTGATCTGCCCCAAGCATAAACCAAATTTTGTGTTGAACTTCACAGGAGCTATAATGTCTAATGTTGCATAACGTTAATTAGTAGAAGTTTATAGCACTTTCTGTTTAAACTTAAGATATATATTCTGCAAGGATACTTCTTAATACTTCTTATTTTAGCTTTACATGCAATATCTGAGTATTTGTGAATTCAAATTGAAATGTAAAAGAAAACAGATGAGAAAAAGATAATTGTTAGTGTTACCTATTCTGCAAATGCCATCCAGAGAGACTTGCAATCTCCGTCATAGCAACCCTCCACCTTTGCACCTTTTCCAAATCCTCGCTAGAATTTTGTTCATATTCTGCAAAAGCTTTCTCAAAGCTTCCAGTCTGATTTCTAACCTCGGATGGGCTAACATTGTAGAAAACTGGCAGAACTATCTGACCCATCAATTTCATGCATTCCCAAATCTTCGCGAGTTCATCCAGGCACCATGTTGAAAATGCATAGTTTTCTGAAAAAACGATGAGTGCAAGCCTAGATTCTTCAATTGCTTTAAAGAGTTCTGACGATATTACCTTTCCTCTTTCAAGTCTCTGGTTATCTTTGAAGGTGAATATTCCTTTCTGATCCAATGCAGAATATAAATGACTAGTGAAGTTTTTGCGTGTGTCTACTCCTCTGAAACTCAAGAACACATCATATTTCCATCCAGATGCTATTTTGCTTTGCATACTCGTGGAAGCCATTACAAAACTATTGGAGACATATTAAACCAAACCTGCAGAACAGAAAATTTAAAGGTTGAAGAACTTTTTAGAATTGCGTTATTGCTGAAGAAAAAGCAATGGAGATTTCGCATTATTTCCTCTCAAGAATTACAAAAAGTATTCAACACTTACAGTTACAACATGAAGAGCCTTCGTTTCTTGCGATCACAGATTTTGAAAACTTGTTATGATATTTCAATAATTAACTCTTGAAGACTAAACATATACAGAGTGATTTTGATTTATGATAATGAGAAAGTAAAGTTCGTGGAGGTATCATAGAATGCCTTTCTGTTTATTTTAATTATCACTCCATCTTCAAATTAAGCCTATCAAGAGTCAGGATCACTACTCCGAAAAGAGTCTTGCATCCTTGCTTCCAGTTTTGATTTATAGCATCTAAATGTTTTATATTATTGTGATCAAAATTCTTTGTATAACTCTCAGTATACCTCTCAATATATAAAAACATACTCGTTCTGGCGACTTGAAGAACCTCTGTTTGTTGAATTTGGAAACTGTTGAAGAACAAATAGCGAAATCAATTAGTTCAAATCAAGACTTTCAAGGAGTACACGTTGAATTTGGAAACTGCTGAAGAAAAAATGGCTCTATCAATTTGCATCACATCTCACCTTTTAAAATCACATTTGGATTTATATCCCTCTTGTTGTTAGAGTTAATTTAAGAATTATACATAAAAAATATTTTAATTTTCTGGATTCATTTTCTGAAAAACAAATACAAGAAATGATATGGAACAAGCACTTACAAAACCCATAGCAAGTCCAAGAATTATTTGTTCATGAGGTTTAAGCACTCAAACGGTATCACTTCAATCTTTTTGGATACGGCTGCTGATCAGGGAAGTAGTACTTGTTACTGCTAATCTATCAGGATCCAAAACCTCAGGACTAGTACAGCTACTAAGATTATTGGATGCTCTGATGAATTCTTCAATATCAGAATCTGTTGGCTGATTTGTTCAGCTCAACCATAAACATAAAAAACACAACAAATTTCCAAGAAAATGAGAGTGGTGAGCTCAAGGCCCTAGTTAGTAAATACGGGTACGGCAAAAAAACGGTATGGGAATTTTACGGGTATGATACGGCAAATGGTGAAAAATATGTTTGTAAAAATTCGGTCATAAAATTTCGGATACGGAAAAAATACGATTCGGATATATACGGGTTTAATACGACACATTGTCAATAATACGTTTTGAAAAATACGGCAATAGCAATCTTGGTTTTAGCACATTTCAAAACATCCCCATTTAAATAATCCATTGTGGTCGACCCTACAATTTATTTTCCTTTTAATTTAAAGTATATTTGAACAATAACTAAGACTAGTATTTTTATCCTTAATTTTATAGCTACGCATACAAAGTTTGGATTCCAATTAGTATAGTTGTTTTATTTTCTGAATTTAATTGGACAGTACATTCAAAGGTCAAATAATAATAGTGTTATGAAATCTAAAAACATGACAAAGTGCACATGGGTTTACAATTTGCAGTTGGCGTTGGTTGTAAACTGATGGTTTGTTGTTTTTTTCTTCTTCTTTAAGTATCTGCCAATTCCAAATCCAAGCTCGACAATATTATTTTTATGAATTCATGCTTTTCTTTTGCAGTTTTGCCTTTACCTTTTGCTTTCATAGATGATCTTTAGTCTTTTCATTTTGACCCATACAACACAAAACAACAGAACTAAATGAAATATTATGTTAAAACAGATACCAAATATAACTCTCACAAGCATTTCATCAAACATGTTTCAAACCAAATCTATCAATCCACCAACATAACAAATCTATCAATCCACCAACCCCTATTACTACTACTCACACACCAACACAAACACAAACAAATCACCAACATACAAGATTCAAAGAGAGTTAAAAAGAGAAGAGAAGAAGTGTGTAGCTTGAGGCTTGAAGAGTTGAAGTCTTGGACTTAAAGCTTGGAGAAGAGAGTTAAAATTTAAAAAGAGAAGAGAAGAAGAGATCAAGACTCAGAGTCAAGAGATGAAGAAAAAAGAGTTGAATTGTTGAAGATTTGAAGAAGAGATGAAGACTGTGGAAGAGAGAACCGAGAAAGAGGAGAAGGAGATTTTTTTTAATTTTAGTCAAACCCCACCAAAACGACATCGTTTTGCCTTATCATGTAATTATTTTTTTGTCTGCAAAAATTCGACAATAATTCGCGTATAATTCGCGAATTATACGGATAGGGTATATAATTCGCGAATTATATGGCAGCCCTAATAAAATACGTGAATTCGCGTTTTATACAGGAATTATACGGCTAGCCGTATAATTCGCGTATAAAATGCGAATTTACTAACTAGGCTCAAGGCATGAAGAAAATAACCTGAAAAATCAGCCTAGAGGAATCAAAGAGACATGGAAAAAAGAGAGATTTTGGAAACTTTCATCAATTCGTGACTGCAATTTCTACAGCTCCATCTATCTTCTTTTCTAAAACCATCATATAAAAGAAGTGGGATTATTTCAGAAACATTTATTTTTCAAGTAAACATACTAAAGTTATACAATGATTTTTTTTTTTTAAAATCAAATTAAAAATAAAATTTCAGCTAAACCACGAGCTTTGCCCTACTGATTTATTTTGGAATTATAAACATATGTAAAATAAAAATATAATTTTCAAAATTTTTGTGATGGATATTGGTAGTAGCATGTGGAATGCAAATAACCTCGCTCTTTAAAAAGCTTTTATTTTATTGTTTCCTGTGAAATTTGCAGAGTGTTTTCACATCTGCAGATTAATTCATTGCCCTGTGAAGAGAAAAGAATTGAAGCAAAAGAATCTTGAGAAAAGAAGAGAAAAGAAGCGGTTAAGAGAAACAGATTCAGTTGAATATTTGGGAATTTCTTTATGCTTAGAACGAAAGCTACAGTACAAAGACACATTTATACTGCATTTTTAGTAAAACGCAGCGTATTTGTAAAGTTATTTCGACCCTATTCTATTCACATATTACATTATGGTCCTTAGACCTTTATACACAATATTCCCCATGAAACTGAACCATACTCACATATGACACTCTAACAAATTGCTGCAGTCTCATGACCTAGCAGACTAAAACAGAATCTTCACACAAATCTGCAGGTAACAAACAGAATCAGCTCACAAACTGCATTTCTCCACAAATATCTCCAAAATTTTCACAAAACTGCAGTCAAACAATTGCTCCACACACTGCACAAACTGCATTTACTGCACAAACTACATTTCTGCACAAAAACAACATTCAATCAACAGCTTCACACACTGCACAAAATGCGTTTCTTCACAAAACTGCAGTCAATCAACAGCTTCACACACTGCACAAACTGCATTTCTGCACCAAAACAACATTTAATCAATAGCTTCACACAGTACACAAACTGCATTTCTGCACAAATTCACACTCTGCACAAACTGCGTTTCTGCACAAAAACAACATTCAATCAACAACTTAACACACTGCACAAACTGCATTTCTTCACAAACTATAGTCAATCAACAGCTTCACACACTGCACAAACTGCATTTCTTCACAAAGCTGCAGTCAATCAACAGCTTTACACACTACACAAACTGCATTTTTGCATAAAAACGACATTCAATCAACAGCTTCACACACTACACAAACTGCATTTCTGCACAAATTCACACTCTGCACAAACTGCATTTCTGTACAAAAACAACATTCAATCAACAGCTTCACACACTGCACAAACTGCATTTCTGCACACAAAACAACATTCAACAATCAACTTCACACACTGCACAAATTGCATTTCTGCACAAAACAACATTCAACAATCAGCTTCACACACTGCACAAATTGCATTTCAAGCCTCATCAGATAGAACATTTTGATTAACAGCAGATTAAAGTATCTCCTCAACAGTAGCATTATCATCTTCCTTCTCCACATAGTCATCTTTCTTGTATTCATCAGATAGAACAACTTGTTTATCCCTTCAGTAACTCTGAAGAAAGGCAACCAGGCTGGACACATTCAATCTATTATGCAGAAGCTGATGTCTGTGAGACTATGACTTGGAAGAGTTTTTGTTAGAATATCAGCAATCTGATATTCTGATGCAACATATTGAACACTAAGTCATTTTTCTGTTGCAAGTTCCCTCACATAATGCACATCAATTTCAATGTGCTTGGTCCTTGCATGAAAGACCGAATTAGATGACAAAGCCCTGGCACTCATGCTGTCACACCAAAGGACAAGTGTTACATTGACCTTAATACCAAGCTCTTGAAATAGGTTCTGAATCTAGACCAGTTCAGTAGCTGCTTGACTTAGTGCTTGATATTCTGCTTTTGTGGATGACAATGCTACAGACCTCTGTTTTCTTGAACACCATTGTACCAGATTTCCTCCAAGATAGATGCAATAACCTATAGTAGACTTTCACCACCTTGGTATCAGCCCGATCGGCAAGATCATGTACCCTTCTTCCGCACCAAATGCTGGTGTTTCTTGAAATATAGCCCATGTTAAAGAGTGCCTTTAATATATCTCAGTATTCTTTTGCAAGCAGTCTAGTGAGACAGTGTTGGGAGTTGTAAAAACTGACTTAAATTATTAACTGCAAATGCTAAATCAGGCCTGGATAATGTAAGGTATTGTAAGCCCCCAATAATACTCCTGTAGAGAGATGGCTGATCAAAGATGGCACTATCCTCTTTGCCAAGTTTAACATCAATTGACATGGGTGTAAGACAAGGTTTAGAATCAGACATTCCAGCTTTGTGAAGAAGTTCTTGAGCATATTTAGATTGTGTTAGCAACAAACCTGAATCATTCCTATGAACCTCAAAGCCAAGAAAATAATTTACAGCCCCCATATCTTTTAAAGCAAACTATTGGTTCAAATCACTCACAACTTGAGAAATTAACTTAGGATCATTGCCATTCACAAGAATATCGTCAACATATACTAATAGGTACACTACTTGACTACCTTTTTTTGTAAAAGAAGAGGCTAATATCTCATGCAGAATTGACAAATCCCCAAGTCAGAAAAGCTTTCTTCAATTTGTCAAACCAGGCTCGAAGAGCCTGTTTTAGGCCATACAAGGCCTTTGTTAATTTGCAAACAAGCCTAGGATTAGACTCAACTTCAAAACCAGTATGCTGAACCATAAACACATTTTCAGTGAGATCCCTATTTAAAAAAGCATTATTTATATCCAACTGTTGAATAGGCCAATCATGATGGACAGCTAATGAGAGAATAATCCTAATGGTGGCAGCTTTAATCACAAGAGTAAAGGTATCAAAATAATCTAATCCTGGTGTTTGTTGAAAACCCTTAGCTACCAGCCTTGCTTTATATTTTTGAAGAGATCCATCAGCATTTAATTTAGTCTTAAACACCCATTTACTCCCACCTACATGCATATCTAAACTGTAAGGAATTAATTCCCAAGTATGGTTTCGAATGAAAGTTTGAAATTTTGTTTCCATAGCTGACTTCCATTCTGGACATTGAAGTGCTTCTGTCACAGTTTTTGGCTCAGCCAGAATTGTTACTGTGGAGAGAAAAGCACAAGGTTGTACCAAGCTTTTTGACCTTGTTAACATAGGATGGACATTTTCAGTATTTTTGACAGAAGTCTGATGCTAAGGTAGTTGAATAGGTAAGACTACTTCAAGTTGAATCCCTTTATGTGTAGATGGAACATTAGAGTGAGCTGTGACTATGCATTGATCAGGTTGAGATGTCTGGACAGTTTGAGTGCTTGCTTCAGAGAACTGATGCTTAGGAGGTTGAGTAGGTAAGACTACTTCAAGTTGAATTCCTTTATTTTCAGATGGAGCATTGGAGTGAGTTGTGGCTGTGCATTGATCAGACTGAGTTGTATTAACAAGAGATGGTGCAGAGGTATCTCTACTGGTCCAGACTGAAGAAATAGGAGCAGACTGAGAAGTGACAGAATTACGAACCTGCATAGGCAGCTGCCAAGGAGTTAGACATCCATTGATGCTATTAACTTGATCCACTACTTCTTCAACTTTAGAGACTAGAGAGCACTAAAAACCAAACTTAAAAGCCATCTCAGATTCGTTGAACTTAACCTGTCTAGCTATATAAACTTTTCCAAATGAAGCCAAGCATTTATAGCCCTTATGCTCTGAGCTATATCCTAGAAACATACATTTCTCAGTGTGATAAGAGAACTTGTGTTGTTGGAAGGGCCAAATATAGGGAAAACAACTACACCCAAAAACTTTCAGTTGTGTATAATCAGGATCTTTATTAAACAGTATCTGAAAGGGTGATGCAAAACCTATGGCAGTAGATGGTAACCTGTTTAGAAGAAAGGTTGTTGTTGAGAAAGCTTGCCACCAGAAGCATAATGGCATTCCAGCATAAGCTAGCATAGTTAAACCAAATTCAGTAATGGCCTTATGCTTTCTCTCTATCCTCCCATTCTGTTGATGGAGATAAGGACAAGGGTGCCTAAAGTTGATTCCATGTTGTTGCATATATTTGGAGAATGATCTAAACTCACCTCCCCAATTTGTTTGCAAACACTTAATTTTAAAATCAAATTGCTTCTCAACAAAACAGTGAAACTGTGTAAAAATACCATAGGAATCAGATTTCAACTTCAGAGGATAAACCCACGTGTAACGACTATAATCATCCACAAAAGCAATATAATACCTATACCCTTCAGAGGATACCACTAGTGCAGGGCCCCACAAATCAGCATGAATCAATTCAAGTGGAGCATTTGAAACAGAATTTGAACTAGGAAAACCACATTGTTGCATTTTTCCAAACTGACACGCTTCACAAAATGTCATATTATTGCTTGAAACACTACGTATATGCAGTTTATTTAGTACATTATGTAATGTTTTGACATTGGGATGACCAAGTCTAGCATGCCACAACATAGAAGTACTAACATCAGAATTAACAGAAACATCTTTATTACATGTTGACATTGTAGTAGCTAAAGCAATATTAACTTCTTGACCTAAATTTGGACTGATACCACTTGATACAGATCTGAGAACAGAATCTAAGTTATTGTTGAAGGTAGAAAACTACTGCAGACTAGGTGAAATCTGCAGTTGATAAATTCTGTCTCGCAAACCTCCTTGAAGCAAGACTTCCTTGGTGGTTTTATCCTTTATTAAACAACAATTGGAGTGAAATTCGACAATAACATCATTGTCCTTAGTTATTTGAGAAATACTAAGTAAATTCTTTTTAATATGAGGAACACAAAGCATATTCTTTAATTCCAAAAGTCTCTTAGTAGAGTGAGATGGAACATAAGACATACCTATGTGAGTGATGGGAACAACCTGCCCATTTCCAACTTGCACCTGAGAATCACCTTGATAATCACTTTTAACCAGCAGATTACTAGTGTCAGCTATCATATGATTCGTAGCTCCAGAATCAACATACCAAGTCTGATCTGTCACTATTTGAGGAGCAGCAACAGGTAGATGCTGAGTAGACATAGGTATAGACACAGACTATTGAGGTTGTAATGAATTCACTTGCAAGGATAGGTGAGAGTGTTAAAACTGGCGTACAGATGGTTAGGAATATTGAATCTATTGTATACCTCTAGACTGAAGTGATTGAGGATACAATGGAAGCTCTTGATTGAAACCAGTGTGAGAATAATTGGTGACTGTTGCTGTGGTGCATGCATTAGTTTTGTTGCAAGGAAAGCTTGAGCAGCAGGTTCAGTAGCTAGATTTGGAAACTGAGCTTGAGAAGGAACCACATCAAGAGAACCAGTAAATCCTAGATAGGCATGATTGAACCTATGGTAGCATTGCAATGTTGAATGTCCAACTTTGCCACAGACTTGGCATATCAATTTAGGCCTAAAAGAACCTCTACCTCTCCCTTTAGGTCTCATATGAGGGTGAAACATCATCATCCTAAGATGGAGGAACTGATTTTGCATATCCAGTGAAGTAGAGTATTGTGGCTGAAACTGAGTAAATTGACCAGGAATGCTACTCAAAGCCTGGAATTTTGAAAAAACAGAAAACTGAGGTGGAACAAAACCTGATTGAACAGCCCCTTGACTAAACTGAGGTTGAATGGGACATTGACGTGTTTTTGACAGAGTTTGTGGATTCACAGATTTCTGAAAACTGGGATTTTTAGAGCTTAAACCAGAATTATGATAACTCATTCCACAATTAGAATCAAAGCTGCCATTACTAGAGTTTTGTTTAGAGGCTACCAAAGCAGAGGCTAGTTGATCAGGAAACATATTCAGAGCACTATTCTATCTTTCAAGTCTCATTTCACGTTTATGTAGGAAGAATTGTGCTTCTTGCAAGGTCATGTTATTACTGTTGGTAGTCAATGAAGCCACTGTAGCGTCATATTAAGGACCTAACCCATCTAAAATGTAAAACAACAACTCTTCATCACTAATCGACACTCCACTGGCAATCAATTCAGCACCCAAACCTTTCATAGTCAAGACATATTCACTAATACTAAGTGCATTCTTCTTATTGGTTTGTAATAAGTTTCGCAAGTGTAAAGTTCTAGCTCTGGACAGTGATTGAAAATGAAGTTCAAGAGTGTTCCATATTTCATATGAAGTGCCACACTTAGCTACATGACGAAACATGGACTCTGAAAGTGAAGATAAGAGCCAACTTACCAAGAATTGATCAATTTTCTTCCAATTGTAGTAGCTAGGGTTTCCTTTCTTGACCAATTTGCCAGACTCCTTGTCGGACTCCATTATGAACATAGGAGGACATTCTTTTTCCCCAATGACATATCCATCAAGACCATGCGAAATTAAGGTTGGAAGAATTTGTGAACGCCAAAATGAGTATTTCCTGTCAAGAAGGTTTACAAAGATTGTAGGTGGAGTTCCTGAAGCGGTCAAGCTACTGGATCCAGCTTCCATGTTTACCAATTGCAGAAATTGAGCTACAAATTCTTAAAGAAAAAGAAGAAAAATCCGAGAAAATTGAACCAAAGACGTTTGTCTATGGCTCTGATATCATGAAGAGAAAAGAATTGAAGCAAAAGAATCTTGAGAAAAGAAGAGAAAAAAAGCGGTTAAGAGAAACAGATTCAGTTGAATGATTTGGGAATTTCTTATGCTTAGAACGAAAGCGACAATACAAAGACACATATATACTGCATTTTTAGTAAAACGCAGCGTATTGGCAAAGTTCTTTCTGACCCTATTCTACTCACATATGACGCTCTAGTCCTTAGATCTTTATACACAATACCCCGGATCCATCTCTAGATTTATTGCTCTAGCAATTAGTTTGAACTAAAAGACCTATCTGTATCTCATGGAAACAATCCATGTCAGGCCTGCTTTTACAGCCAGAGACAGGTATAAAAGCTGTTCGGTTTCCATAGCTTGCATGCAAAAATAGCATATTGTAAGAACTAATATCTATAATATTTCTCTCCATAATCTATATTCATTAAATACTTTTAGCTAATTGATAATTTGTTTTTTAATTACTATAAGTGATAATATAACGCAATCAAGTTTATTTTAAATTATAAAAATTTTATAATTTCAAAATATCAATTATAAAAATTTTTATTTAAAGAATTTCAAGTCAGGCAAGGCAAGGGCAAAAATTGCCGTTTCTTTTCAAGACATCTTCGGCCCAATTCCCGCTTAATAAAAACAGGGATCGGGCTCCTGTTTTTTTTTGGACCTTAAGAAAATAAGGTTGCCTATTTCTAGAGCCGACTGTGATGACCATCGAAAGTCATAGATTACAAATAGTATCTCGATCAACGTTAGTCAAAGCTATGTTGTTAACATCTTTAGACCACCACCGTTGATTAACAACCACACATTCTCATTAGGTTCTGTAATTGACTAAAAAGCTTGCTGTCTACCAATTATTTCTTAACAGCAACACAACACGTGACTATGTAACTAAGAATTAACGTTTATTTCTACTCAGTCTTTAGGTTTGAATATTATAAAGTGTTAATTACAATGTCCCCCTTTAGGTTTTATCGAAACAATTTACTCCTTGTTATCGCTATTTTATTGAGGTTTTTGTTATTTTACTTATATATTAATCCAAATACAAATTAATCTCTCCCTCTCTTAATGTTCAACGAGAAGCAATTTATATGGGAAGGGTTGACATGGTGAGACTGGCAAATTAAAACTGATCTTACGGGTGGTGGTTCTCCTTTTCATTAATGAACCAAAATTATAGTTGATGGTTTTGAAAAATAAATTTTAATTAGACAAGATAGCAAGATGATGGATAAAACCATCCTATAACGTAGTGGGATTATTACAAAAATATTTATTTTTCAAGTAAACATACTAAAGTTATACAACGATTTTTTTTTTTTTAAAATCAAATTAAAACTCAAATTTCAGCTAAACCATGAGCTTTGCCCTATTGATTTAGTTTGGAGTTATAAACATATGTAAATAAAAACATAATTTTCAAAATTTTTATAATGGATAAACATATGCAAAATAAAAATATAATTGTCAAAATTTTTCATGATGGATATCGGTAGTAGTACGAGGAATGCGAAAAACCTCCTCTTCAAAAAGGGATTTTTTTATTTTTCCCTGTCAGATCGTTTAATACAACTCATTGGTATTTACAGCTTCAAGAAAGTAAAAGTAATGTGGAATTTGCAGAGTGTTTCTAATGTTCCACATCTGCAAATTAATTCATTGTCTCAGATCCATCTCTAAATTTATTGCCCTTGCAATTAGTTTGAACTAAAAGACCTGTATGTATCTCATGGCAACAATCCGTATCAGGCTTGCTCCCCACTGCTTTAACAGCCAGAACAGGTATAAAAGCTATTCGGTTTCTATAGCTTGTATGCAGTATAGTAGAACCTCTCTATAATGATATTTTATATATGAATAACCTCCATATAGTCATAAAAAGTTATGGTCCCAACTTGGACCAATTATAAATAAGAATAAATTTCACATTACAATAAATTATAATTTTTCTAGGTTAAGGAATTTGCCTCTACATAGTAGTAGTTACATGTATATTACAAAAAAAATATGTTATGTTACATTAAAGGTTTAAAATAAAATATTTAGCTAAAATTGTTTAAGACAATAATTTATGTTTTAGAGTTATTATCATATCTTTTATCTTAAGAGTACATAATAAGTTGTCAGCATAGACATTTTCTTGTTGAAGCCAAAATATTTTTAGTTTCTCAAACATGTTTAGAGCTTCTTAACACGAAACTTTTGGTATTTATGTATGATCATATTCAGGATTATCTCCTTCCTCTTCTTGTCTAATTCCAGTAATGACTTCTTCTTCAGTTAAAGCATACACGACTTATTGCTCATTTGGATGATTGAGAAAGACATTAATATACATTTGATTAATGCAAAGAAATTGTCGAATCTGATCACTCAATTTTGCAATGACTCTTTGATATCAATTTCCATATTATTCTAATGCTACTAAAACAATGAATTGAAATCATAATACTACTAAAACATTAATTATAAAATAAGGAATCAAAACAATAATTTTTGTAACTATATCTCTATTAAATTATAACCTCTTTATAGTAATAAATTTAGTTGGTTCAAATATTATAACTATAAGTAGATTATACTGTATATTGTAAGAACTAATAGTTATAATATTTCTCTCCATAATCTATATTCATTAAATACTTTTTGCTAATTGATAATTTGTTTTTTAATTAGTATAAGTATAATATAACACAATCAAGTTTATTTTAAATTACAAAAAATTTATAATTTCAAAATATCAATTATAAAAAATTTTATTTAAGGAATTTCAAGTCAGGCAAGGCGAGGGCAAGGATTGCCTTTTCTTATCGAGACATCCTTGACCCAATTCCCGCTTAATAAAAACAGGGATGAGGCCGAGAACAAGGCTCCTATTTTTTTTTAAGGGACGAGGACTACCCTAACCCATTGTCATCCCTACTCAGGGGCGGATCCATCTGGACCCATCCTCAGCTTTTTCTTTTAATACTAATATGTACAATTTCGGTATTTTAGCCCACCCTAACAAAAATATTAATGTACAATTAATTTTTATTTTGGCCTATCCTAACAGAAATTTTTTGATTTGCTACTGTCCCTACTTAAAGTTAGAAACTAACAAATATATATATAGATATGAAATTTTGGACCTTAATAAAACAAGGTTGCCTATTGCTAGAGCCGACAGCGATGACCATCGAAAGTCATAGATTACAAATAGTATCTCGATCAACGTTAGTCAAAGCTGTGTTGTTAACATCTTTAGACCACCACCGTTGATTAACAACCGCACATTCTCATTAGGTTCTGTAATTGACTAAAAAGCTTGCTGTCTACCAATTATTTCTTAACAGCAACACAACACGTGACTAAGTAACTAGGAATTGACGTTTATTTCTACTCCGCCTTTAGGTTTGAATGTTATAAAGTGTTAATCACAATTTCCCCCTTTAGGTTTTATTGACCTAAATTTCCCCCATAGATATCTTAATTAGCAATTTACTTCTTGTTATTGCTATTCTATTGAGGTTTTTGTTATTTTACTTATATATTATTTTGTTATCCGTTAAATTAAACATTAAAACTCTATGATGATATTGATGTATCAACTATCAAGTGTTAATACATGGGATGAATAATATTACTCCACATATAAGGTCGGTTAGATTAGACACCGACATCCTTATAAAATACCGTCAATGTAGAACAAATTATTATTTCATGATATATATACAAGGGGTAAATTGTTATTCTTGAAATCTTAGAGGAAAAATAATTACCTCATTATGATTTCTTACAAGTTCCGTGACCATTACTGCACTTTATAAAGTCAGTCAAGAGTTCATGATAATCAAAGATTCAAAATCCATCCATAATTTTAAGAGAAAAAGAGAGAGATACTGGTTAATTTTCAAGTGTTATGGGCAATATGCTTTTGGCTTTTGCCTTGTATTTTGTGATCGTCGTACCATTAATCTGGGGTCTAAAATTCTTGTACAAGATATGGTGGAGGCCAAAGAGGATAGAGAAGCAACTGAAAAAGCAAGGGATCCATGGATATCCATACAGGTTGCTGTATGGGAACACCAAGGAAATGATGAAGCTGGCAAAGGAAACCAAGTCAAGCCCTTTGGGATCACCTCATGATATTGTGCCTCTTGCCAATCCCTTGCTCCACAAATTGGCCATCGCTTACAGTAAGTGATTTGTTTTGTTTGATGTTCTTCATTAAGGTTAAAGAAATTAATTAATTATTCATTTAATAATTATCTTCTAGATTTTGATCTCAATTAAAATTGTATAAATATGATAACTTTACGCAATTATAAAAATAACTGCAAAGTGTCAAGTCATCACCCCCTTTCTTACATAAATAAACCCTTTATGAGGAGATTTTGATACTCATAAAGGTTTGCTTTTTTAAAAGATTTTAGAGAGATTTTCGATTTTTTTTTTTTTTTTTGGGGGTGGGGGAAAAAACATCATTTGCTTACAAGGAAATACATTAAAAAAAAATTTAAACCACCCCTCTTTGGTCGGATGGCAAGACTTTAGCTATCTAGGTTGGTTATCCAAAGGTCTTTTGTTCGAATCCCAAGAGTATTTGTGCAATTACCTTGGTCTATTAGCTTTTTTGATAACCCACCAAGATAGCTAAAGTCTTGCCATCTGGCTACAAGGGAAGCGGTTTTAAAAAAGAAAAAATTATGTACTTCCTTGTAAGCAAATGATTTTTTTTATTTTATCAAACAAAAATCGTCCAAAAATGTTCGATTTTTTATAGTACAGTACCTGGTTCTTACTTTTTTTTCCTTTTTTTTTAATAATTGTATTACGTTTTAAATTAAATAATCGCACAAGAGCCATATAAAATAGATCCTAAATTGTAATTGCTTAAGGTTTGTGTGATATAATTCCATATAGTTTTAAGGTTAAGAAAATAATTTTTGATTAACAAAAGAAATATATTAATGTATGAATGATATACAGAGAAGACATTCGTTGTTTGGTATGGAACAAGTCCACGTGTGGCAATCATGGATCCTAAGTTGATAAAAGAGGTTCTCTCAAACAAAAATGGTGATTTCCCAAAGAAAGAAATTAGTTCATTAACTAGATTGTTTGCCACTGGCCTTGCTGTTTATGAGGGTCAAAAATGGTCCAAGCACAGAAGGATTGTCAACCCTGCCTTTCATATGGAAAAATTGAAGGTTCTTACTCTTAAATCTAATGTTGTTGATTTCTATTTCTTAAATCCTGATTTTGATTCCCATTTGGTGCTGTTATTAGCAAATGATGCCTGCATTTTCTACCTGTTGTGAAGAACTGATTGAGAAATGGGACAATTCAGTAATGGAGTCAGGAGGTTCTTGCGAATTAGATGTGTTTAAAGAGTTTCAAAACTTTACTGGTGATGTTATATCAAGAGCAGCTTTTGGTAGCAGTTTTGAAGAAGGGAGAACAATATTTTTACTTCAACAAGAGCAAGCGAAACTCCTTGTACCGTGTCTGGTTTATGAGAAATTCCCACTTTTCAGGTGCATTAGTTCTATTTTAAATATTTCTCTCTTCACTGGGGCGGGATTGGGTATTATATGATACATTATGAATTTAAATATAGTTACGAAATCTTAAAATATTTTATAAGAAGTTAACAATTTTTGGTTAACAATATTTTTGTCCATGATCTTATATGTATAGGTTTCTTCCCACAGAAGTAAACAAAAGAATGAGGCAAATCTACAGTGAAGTGCGAACGCTATTAAGAGGAATAATAGAGAAGAGACAGAGGGCTATAGAGATGGGAAAGGATTGGGATAAAAAGGATTTACTTGGTCTGATATTGATGTCTAATTTGAATGAGCTTCAAGAGAGCCAGAACTCAAATGGAGGTATGACAACTGGGGATGTTTTTGAAGAATGCAGGCTGTTTTACTTTGCTGGTCAGGAGACGACAGCCAATCTGCTAACATGGACAATGGTTGTGTTGAGCATGCATATGACTTGGCAAGAGCGAGCTAGAGAAGAAGTCATGCAAATTCTTGGGAAAAACAAACCAACTTTTGATGACTTGAACCACTTGAAGATTGTAAGTATTGCTTATTTTAATGCTCAACTAATGTCTACTTTTTGGGATTTAGGCTTTTTTATTTTTTTATTTTTTTTCCCCTGATATGAGCGTTTGTTTGAGTAAATAAAAACTTCTAATTAATAATTACTTAGGAAAATAATAAAAAATAGGTTTTAACCATAAATAAAAGTAAATTACACTCATAGGGTTATTAAAAGCTTTTGGAGCACTTAGAGTGAGAAAGACTTATATAGGACAATCTTATCATATCGTGAGACTGTCTAATAACATAATGACATATAGAGTTTTTAGTTTTTATAACCACCCATCATATTAGTGGTTATTGATAAATAGTAGAAGGTAGTTATTGATAAATCATACTATAGGTAAATGAAAGAGAAATCTTGGCATATTTAGGGCAATACTATTTCATTGGACAGTCTCACCACGTTAGCTAGGTGAGGTGGTAAGACTATCACATGTAAGTACTTCTCGCTCAGAGTTGGATAGTATCCTAATTGTATTTAGAAAGTCATGCAATTCTTCATTTTTAAGGGTTAGGATTCTCTCTTATGATTTGATGAGCTTTATTTGAACCAATTACAATCTAGTAATTGGTGAATAGTAAATAGAGTAATGGTAAGTCCATAATCCAATCTCACAATCTTCTCTTATGATCTTCGACATGACAGTTTGTCATTGGTCAACTCGTAAAATGGGTCCCGTTTGCTTGTGTGGGTTTCACTTGCCCATTTGCGAACTAACTTATTACGAGCTATCACGCTAGGGGTTGTGAGAGAAGATTGTGAACCTACTATATTATAATAAAGAAGATAAAAACATGAAATAAATCTTAATCACAAACACTCAAAGGCATAGTAGAACATAGACTAAAAGAATCTCCTAATTCTTTGAGTCGGTCTTAATGCATAGACTAATGGTAAACGTTAAGACCACAAATAAACTAAAAAAATTGATCATATCAATATTTTAAATAACATTATTTTTTGCCCATTTTATAAACAAAATGCATCTAGATAATAATAATAAAAAAATTCATTAGTGATCTTGACTCATGTTCTAAAGAAAACTCATTCTTTCTTAAGACAATGACGATTTTTTTTTTTTTTTTTTTTTGGTTCTCACTGGAAGGTGAATATGATCCTGCTCGAGGTTCTCAGATTGTATCCTCCAAATTTACTTCTTCGAACAGTAGTAAAAGAAACCAAATTGGGAGATCTCTGTTTACCAGCAGGAGTGGAGTTGTTCATGCCAATGGACCTTGTCCATAGGGATCTGGAACAATGGGGAGACGATGCAATGGAGTTCAACCCAGAAAGATTTTCCGAAGGAATTTCAAAGGCTTCTAAGGATCAAGTCTCGTACTTCCCTTTCGGTTACGGAACCAAGAATATGCATCGGGCAAAACTTTGCAATGCTTGAGGCAAAACTGGCATTATCTCAAATCTTACAGCATTTCTCACTTGAGTTGTCACCTACTTATACTCATTCTCCTGCCATTGTTCTTACGCTTCAACCTCAGTATGGCGCTCAGATCATCTTGCATAAAATTTGAAGGATAAGTTTATGACCAATCTAAAAGTTTGGCCCAATACATTTCTTGATAATATTGATCATCCTTAGATCATGTGCAATATAGTAGTTATACACAAATGACTGTATACTTTGTTTTGAGAACAAATACTTAGATGAGGTAGTGAGATTGTCCAATAAAATAGTGGTATATGTTTTGGGGACACCTACTAGTGAGACTCTTGTGAAACTTACCCAAAAAAAAAAAAAAAGTCATAAATATCCCTGAACCAAAGTTTAAGTATCAGACTGTGTAAAGACCTTTGAAAAGACAAAACAACCCTTATAATGAATTAAAATTTCGAAATTCACCAACTTAATGTTATTGACAATCGGATCTCCAACAGGGTTAAATTGTAATTCGCTAAAAGTGCGTCTTCTTCCTTTTTACCGCTAACCAGTAGAGCAAAACCCAGAACCAGCAGACAGAGAAACTGTTCTTCCATTTCCAAGCTGATACACGAACTGTGAGAGTTACTGTAGGCAGTTGGGAGATGAATATTAGAAATTTTTTAATTAAATTTGAGAAAAAAATAAAATAATAAAAAGACCACCCATTATCAGATGCCTCCCCCTCATCCCCCGCTTACGCGCCAGCCCTTTCTGTCCATCGCGCAGCAAGCAACCTCCTCCCCACCCCGTGGCATCACCTTCTCCATTTTCCTTTCCTTCCCATTTTCCTTTTCCTTTTCTTCTTTTTTTTCTTTTTTTTTTTTAAAAAAAATTTATAATTGATGGTGTCGATTTGGGTTTACTTGCTTGTGTTGTGATTGGGTTGGGCTGATTTACTTCATGGTGGGTATTGTTTTGGAGAGGTGGGTGAGGGCATGTGGGTATTGGCAGATCCAAGATTTTTGTTCGAGAGAGCTTTGTAGCTCCGTCATTGTTTGTCAAACAACTAGTAAAAACTTAAAAAAAAAAATCATAAGCCTTTAAGCAAAAAAAATAATACAATATCAATAATCTGAAAGAAAATAATGTAATAACACAATACTTTACCATTTGAATAAATCTATGAGAAGCAAAACTTTGAGCAAATTATGTTGAAAATAATATCAAATTCACAAGAAAATATAAGAAAATTTTTACGTGAAAAAACCTTTTCACTTAAAGAGAGCAAAGGATCATGAGAATCTAACGATTCATTTAAATCCAGTATAATTAAAAGAGTTTACAACAATCACAATCAACCAAAAATATTCTACACAAATTTCTTATTTCTCCTTTTTTTTTTTTTTTTTTAAGATTATAATATAAATTTTCATGATTTTAATCAGGCCTAAGCTAAAGTCAAGGAAAAGGGGCTAAAGCTAAAGTCAACCAAAACTGAAATTAAGTCAATGTTGCCTTGACTTTTAATATGAATTAATATAGAAAGGGGAAAATTTTCTTAGTATAAATATAGATAATAACTCAAACTACTTTAATAATTTTGAGCAACTAAACGGTGACGTTTGAAATGTAGGAAAATGGTGGGTGAAGGGTAAAAAATAACGTTCAGTCAAATATAGTTAAAGTTTAATTTGAGAAAGTAGGAACATTCTTAGACACAAATCATAAAACAAACTTACAAGATCCATACCTTTTTCCATCAAATTAAAATAAAAAACCTCAAAAAAATAAGCATGATTCAACCCTTAAAATAAACTAAAATGAAATGAGCAACACCGAAAATTGATAAAACAGAAAACAAAGCTAATTGTGGCACCTTGATTAATGAAAGCTTCAACAATTTCAGTCTTCAAAAGTTCTAAGAACAAATAACATAGAGAAAGTGAAAGAGAGAATGAGAGAGTAAAAAATTTTGAGGATAAAATCATAAAAGGCAGGTGGAATGTAGAGAAGAATAGAGAGAGTTTTAAACTTTTAATATGATATAGGCTTGGAATATATATATATATTAATAGCAAAGTTTTTATGAGCTTGAATATATGTATAATATTTCTCATTTTTTTAAAATCTGATAATTGACCTAGGTATATTTATTAATAGATTTTTTTTTTATGCGCTATATAAACAATTTTTTTAAAAACCGAGAGGCCTACCCTCCGAGGGGCTAGGTCCGCCCCTGCCTGTGAGCACTGGTGTGTAGGGTGGGACGACTGTGGTGGTGGTTGGTGGTTTGGTTGTGTGGGTGAACAGTCAACTCTATTGTGGTAGGTTGCTTGATGGATGGTTTGGAATGGGATGGGTTCGGATTTTGGTGCGATATGGGTGGTTCAGCTCAACGAGGGCAGTTCGACGCCTTTGGGAGGAGGATGAGGGTGGTTCAATAGCTTGGGAAAAGACAGGTTGGGGTGATGATTCAATTGAGTTTGATTAAAACTAGAAAAGTCATCATTTGAGTGATGATTCCAATAGATAGGGGTGGTGAATTATTTTCTCTCATATAAAAACTATAATAACCTTATTTTTATTTTTTATATTCTACTTTTAAGAATATTTCCAATAGTGCTCTTTATTTTAAAGAGCATCTTTCATATAAATAAAGAGTATTTTCATTGATTTTTAAATATAAAGAACAAAACTTTTATTCAAATCCAATAGACTCTTTAAATTTTAGGATAGAGAATATGTTTTTTCAAAAAAAAAAAAAAAAAAACTTAATAAAAGAGATAAATCATAAATAAAATGCATATAACTTATAATTTATTATTTAAAATTATGATAAATAGTGAAATTTGACTCTCTACATGTAGAAAGTCAAATTCACTCTTTAATTTATATTTAAAGAATAAAGAGTCTATTGGACTCTTGTTTCTATGGATAAATTCTTTATAATAAAGAGTTTAAGTCATTTAAAGAGTCCTTTGGAGATGCTTTAATTCAACTATATAATATGATATGTAAAGAACAAATATGGGTTGAGGAAGGAGAAGGAGAATAGATTTTTTGATATGAGATTTAATTTTTATTTAAATTAACAGTTTAATTATTACATACAGACTAAACCAACAATAATTAAATTATAAACTAAAAATAAATTTGAATGAAATAAAATAGGAGAGGGAAGTATAAAAGACAAAGGGTATTAAAGTCTTTTCAAACAAAAATTGAGATTCTGTTAAGATTTGGCAACTTTTTTGGGTATATTATTTTCCTCAAACTACATGGAGGAAATTGTTATTCCGTCAACATAATAAAGAAAGGTCTAGAGAGAGAAGACTGATGTGTCAAAGAGGATGAGCTGGTAAACAAGGGGCAGAAAGTTTGATTCTTTGTTTGTTGCATAAAGCTTCGTTGTGAAATCAAAACGTTGTGTTTTGATTCAGGAACTGACAGCAACTAACGGAGATGGTCATGTTCTGCTAGTAATACCGAATTTAACAACCTTTTGTAACTTTAGTTGTTAGACGACGGCGCCACTTGTTTAATTGATTTTTAAAAACCAACTGCATTTTGAATCTGATAATTTCGTTTCTTCCTCTCGTCTTAGATCAACAGAGGGGAATTAGTAGTTTGTAACTAACTTTCTGAATTCTTTTCTCTCTATACCAACACGTAATTCTTTTACTAAAAACTTTACAAAGTGGAATTGAAGATTTTATCGTCTTCCATCAAATATCAATATATTTTCACCATAATGTAAACTTGAAATTTCATTTAAATAAATATCAATTCCTTGTTATATGGTTGTATATTTTATGTATGGAAATTATTTTATTCACACCCTTTTATAGATTAACAAAAGTTCACAATAAAGAGGAAAGTAATGCTACACATCCTAAAATTCACATACGAAGGGATATGTTATTTTAAGAAGAAAATTTTATATTAACAATTTTATGAAGGGATGTGTCATTTTATAGATTAACAATTTTATATTAAAAATATGGATTTAAAATGAAAATTTATGTTTAGGAAAGAGATAATTAAATATTAAGAAGAAAGATAAAATATAATTATTTAATCAAAATATTCATTGTTTATATAAAATAATGGGGCTCATTATGTTCTGCAGATACAACTTTTAAAAAAGGGTAAACAATCATGAATTTCACAAAATTTCGATGTGAAAAAAATGAACCGAACCAATATATATATATATTAACAATCGGGATACTAAGGTCGATCCGTTTGTGTGCACTTCAACTAATTTCTATGATTTATTGAACACCTTACAAACTCAATATTCTAGATTAGTCATAAATATGATAGATGACCCTAAGGTAGTTTAAACACAAATAGTCAATGAAGGGAGCCAACTACTTGGGGTTAACCTAATATTTCCTTATAAATTAATTTTAATATATATCCATATCTTCGTCTCTTTTACAAATGATCTATATATTAATGCATTTTGCAATAAGAATATGATCCAAAACCACCATGAAAACTCAACAAAACATCACAACATCACATGCGTAGAATCGGCTAAGCAAGACTCTTCACAACCTTCATTTGCATTTCAACTGGGTATTTTAACTCCAAAATCATGCAAACACAACGCAAAACACATACAACCAGAGTTGAACAATACTAACTACCATTAGAAATTCGGCCAAGGTAAGATGAAACACAAGAACACTTACTTGAATAAAAAGGGATAGAGACAAGAAGAGATCTCCATGCATAAAGGATTTCTCCACCAACTTGAAGTTGAATCACCACCAAATCCCTTGTCAAGACTTGGATAAAGATTTCAAGATAAAAGGAAAGTCATTCCTCTCAAGTGTTTAATTTTCAATCTCATTGTTCAATCTTACAAAATGAGAGAGAATTTGCTTTTATAGTAGCATTACAAGGGTAATTAACTAATTAAGTAAAATAAATATGCCACCTAAGATAATAAACTAAACATGACAATACTTAATTAAATCCTGCTAATAAGAGTACATGAGTTTGGGCCTTGGAATTCCTTGAAGGGGGCCCAAAATGAAATAGCATGGGATTGCTTTTTGGGCTTGGATAATGGGCTATTTTGGACTTCTTAAATGCTTGAGCCTTTGTTTGTTGGACTTGGACTTCACTTGATGAATTTGTGCTTGAATGGGCTTGGGCTGAGATGTCTCCTTTGTACACGTGGGTTGAGTTGTTTTCTTGCATAATTTCTCTCTTTGAGCTTGGGCCGAATTTGACTTGCCTTCTTGGACAACTTGGGCTAGTTTCCCTATTTGGGCTTGGGCCAAACTACAATTTTTGTGATCCACATGCGATGTACCAAGTGTTTTAGGACTTGGATTGACTATTTTTTATTCAACCAAATTTGCAAGTGTGTTATTACTTGCAATTCAATTTCCACTCAAGTTCACAAGTGTTTTAGGACTTATAAACAATGAGAGTCTGATGGTACTCACCTCTCTTGTCACAAGTACTTAGTCTGCAGGTCTTATGTTCAAGAGGTGGGGAAGGCAAAAGAAACCAACTTGTAAGGGTGGGGATATCCAAGTGAGTGAGGCCCAAGATGAGAGGGCGCATGTGGAAAGCCCATGAGGCCACAGTAGGCCAAGACTGGGATAGCCCATGGTCCAAGATGAGGGGGCTCTCACAAAAAGGTGCCTTTTATTGTGAGAGCCCCCTCATCTTGGACCATGGGCTATCCTAGTCTTAGCCTACTGCGGCCTCATGGGCTTTCCACATGCGCCCCCTCATCTTGGGCCTCACCCAAAATGTCAAATGTATGTTCCTAACTCAAAATAGTCCTTTAGATGTTAATTTTATGTTAAAAAGCATAAAATCTTACTAAGGGCAAAATAGTCAATTCATTTGGAACTGTATGAATCAATTATTCATAGAAATGTATTAAGGGCAAAATAGTCATTTTGCCTATGGATAAGCATTGAAAAAGTCAAGGATGAGTAGGCTCAATTGCATTTAATGGCATTAATTAAGTAATAATTATGTCTAGTGTGAAATGACCAAAATGCCCTTATATGAAGAATTAAGGACTTATGAGTTATACAACTAAAATAATTGGGCCAATAGCATAATTTTGGAAAATAAATGAAATATTTTCCTATAAATGAGATGAAATTCGTTCAAGCCAAGGGAGAGAGCATTTCTTCAACATTTCTTCCATTTTCTCTCAAATCTTCCATGAAACAAGCTTTCTTTCTCTAAGTTTTAAAGGAGTTTTGCATAATTTTTCAAGGAGAACAAGATAGAAGCCTTGGATCTTCAATTTAGATAAGGATTAAAAACTTTAGTTTTGATGTGATTCGAAGATTTGAAGTAGATGTTGAGGTATAACGTTGAGGTATAATGTTATATATGTAGAATTAAGGTGTAAAAGAAGACAAAGGCAAATGATTTGTTGGAGAAAGTCTTTAAAAAGGTAAGGAAGAATCTCCCATGACTTTAGGGTTTATGCTAGGGTTCGTAGATTTTTATGAAACCTTAAATTAAGACTTTAAGGCATAGAATTAATTGAAGACAAATGTAGTTAAACTCCTTTATTCTACTTATTGCCTTGAATTCATTATACATGAAGTTATTGCTATTTATGTTTTATGAGTTGTTATGCTTGATTGAAGAAGATGAAGTGTGGATGCTGATTGTGACAAAACTTGTAGTATGGGAGGCCACATGGTGTTGAATGGTTGCTATTAGAAGTGTTAAGGTGTTGTTTGCATTATCTTACAATGTTATAACAATAATGGATGATTTTGGGAATGAGATTTTACACTTCCTTTAAGATGTTAAAGACTATTAAGGGGATGTTTATTTGATCCATAAGTTGACCTATTGGTTCATTGTCAATAGGAATTGATGTGGCATAGTTAATATGAAAAGTCGGATTTTGTAAGCTTAGGGGTTATGTTAAACCTGCTTCAGTATTTTGACCATAACTTGAGTTATAAAAATAGAAATGAGATGATTCTTGAAGCATTGGAAAGCTACGACACGGACCTATAACTTTTATGTTTATGCCAAGAGCCAATTCGTTTTAGAAATGGATGGAAAATGGCCTGAAGTATAAATTGGTTATTAAAGTTTAAGATTTAACATGTTCAATTCTTATGATTATGAATTGATTATTAATGTATTATTGTAATTATGCCATGTACTAATGTTTACCCATTAGTTAGATGATCTTTGAAAGATATACATGGTCATGATGTCAATGCATGGTTAATGTTATGAAATGGCATGAAGATGCAATGTAATACATGTTTTAAGATGATGTATGTGAGCAAGAGGTAATGTAAATGGATTGATAATCCATAGATGAATTAAAAGTATTAAGCTCACCAAAATATGTATTTACATGCCATAAGATGTTGGAGGTGCATATAGACATGATGGGAAACGCATAAGCATATCCTCGTATACCGGTTGAGGAAAGACAAATATATGCTTTAATGCTAAATAACGCTAAGCATGCCTCCCGATGATATCAGCTCTAGATGAATTTGAGGCTAGATGATATGAAGTGCTTAAGATGCTAAGAAAAGTCCGATCGGCTAGACATTAAATGGTTCATATGTGTTTAGTAGCATTACATGAGTTATGATGTTATTTACATTATGCGATGATTTATACTCATGTTAAATGATTTTAGATGTTATATCATGACATGTGATGTGCGTGCACTATGTTTACATACTTATTTGTATGTGTACACATTGATGTTATATAGCCATGGGATAAAACGATGAAAGACATATGAGATAGAAAGTATCCTTAGATGTAAAAGTTAAATGGTGTGTTAACAAATATGTTTAAATAAAGATCAAATAGCACATTTAGAATGAAATGGATCATTCCTTACTGAGCGATTAGCGCTCACCCTTTCATTGTTGATTGCTTTGCAGATAGACCAAAAGCAAAGGATGCTAGAGATAACGGGGCTACACGTGAGGGGAGATGATTTATTGTCATCTTCATGTTTTTATCTTGGTGTAAATAATGTAAATGATAAATGTTTACGAAACACTTTTGGAAGCTTCCACCCTGTAAATATGTTTTGATTGTATAATTTCCGGATAAATTCTTAAAGTTTCTAAATTATAAGTTTGGATCCTGCATGACATTTTATATGCATTTTTGGATATTACTATTATTATCCTTACACAGATATTTTTTCCAAATACAACTCGTTCTTCAAACATGTATCCTCGGGATTCTCATTGAGAGATATTCAGAGGATACCTGACTGGAGGGGGGTTTTACATAAACAAATCATCCTCCCTAGGTTGAAGAGGATTTGCCCTCAAATCCAAATCGTCCTCCAAGTATGGGCTAAGGTCACCCACATTAAAAATTGTCGATGCTCCACCATAGTCACTAGGTAATGGACCCACACCAAATTCTACCATGTAAGTATTGTCATTCACCTTTTCAACGATTTCAAATGGACCATCTGCCCCAGGTACCAATTTACTCTTCCTCTTGCCCGAAAACCTTTCCTTTCCCAAATGGACCCACACCAAATTACCCGGCTGAAAGAGTTTACGCTTTTGATACTTGTTTGTCTTGCTTTTAATCATCGTCTCATTGGCTCTGACAATCTAAAGTCTCACGACTTCATGGAATTTCTTCATTTGTTTTTGGAAGGCTTTTTCTAGTTGGGCACTACTTAGGAGAAGGCTTTTATGTGGTGGTTCTTGGCATGGTGTTTAGGTAAGGGGTTAATGGTGCTAGGGTGATGGTTTTCTTGTGGAACTTAAATGAGTAAGTATTCTTTCGACCATCATGAGTTACCTCTTGATCAAATTGTCATGGTCTACCAAGTAAGAGCTTACATGCGTCCATTGGGATTATGTCACAAATCACCTCATTCGAATACCTCTTACCAATGAAGAGTGGTATAACTACTTGTTTAGTAATCTGAACGGTATCATCGTTACTTAGCCATTTCAACTTGTAAGGATGTGCATGACTAAGTGTATTAAATCCTAACTTATCAACAAGTGTGGTGCAGGCAACATTGGTACAACATCGCTGTCCATAATCACCGAACATACTTTCCCTTTGATGGTGCACCGAGTGTGAAACAAGCTTTCCTTGATCTTCTTGGGAATTTACTTGAGTATATAACAACCTTTTAAGCATCAACAACTCTCTTGGATCGGCCTCTTCAATGACCTCATCCTTACTCTCATTTTCTTCGTTAGATTCTTCTTGAAAAGCTTCATCAATTGCCTCAATTCCTTAAAGGTCATAACTCTCCGATTTGGACAATTTGTTTAGAAATGCCCATAGCCTTGACACTTGAAACACTTCATATTCTTTAGGTCAGCCCTTGGAACTTCATTCTTGGCAAAATTTGGCTTCTCCTTTGGTATTTCATTCACCTTGCTTTTACTATAACCCGTGGGTGCAACATAGGATGGTGATCCCTTTTGATATGAACTCTCCTCAAAGAACTTCTTAGGAGCTACCGATTTCATACTCTTCAATTGCTTTTCCACCTTTATAGCCAGCTTACGCACATCTTTGAAAGAATAGTAGGTTTATAATTCAATCTTACGTGTTATATCCCTAGTCAAGTCACCAAGGAATCTAGCAATGGTGTGCTCCTTCTCTTCGGGAATATCACTCCTCAACATTAACCCTTCATATTCTCAAATGTACTCTTTAACCTACCTATCTTCTTGCTTCAAATTGTGTAACTTAAGATAAAGGTCTTGTTTATGGTGATCGGGTAAGAACCTCTTCTTAAGCACTCTCTTCAACTTATCCCAAGAATGAATTGGAGCCTTTCTTTCCCTTGCTCTCTTCTTTTTTGTGTTTTCCCACCATAAAGAAGCATAATCTTTAAATTCCAGTGTTACTACCTTACATTTCTTCTCTTCATTGAAGCCTTTAAACTCAAATACTCTTCCAATTTCATGCAACCAATCAATGAAGTCATTAGGATCTAGACTCCCAATTTGGGCAAATCCACTTTTAAACCCCTATCATCATCAAAATTTCTCCCTCTTCCATGCATTTCAGATTCACTAGAGGAATCAAGACTACCCTCAAATTCTTCTTCACAAGGTGGTGTCTTAATGACGGTTCATTGGTGATAGTATGGGTGACTTCCTTAGTTCAATTGATAATCTTGTTTTTGGGGGTTTTTTTTTTTTTTTGTTGACGGTTTCATGAGGTGAGGGTGTATGGTGTATAGATTGGTTGTTTATGGGCTATGATTGGGTTAATTTGGCTATATCATTGGACATGTTAGCCATCATCTTCATTATGGTGTCCATGTTTTGCTTAATGTCATCAACTTCCCCTTGCATCCTCATGTTGGCAAGTTCCCATGGTGGGGGAGGTGAAAAAGAGCTACTTCTATTTTCCATTTGGGTGTAGGATGGGTTAGGCTAGTGTTTATGGTGAAATAAGGGTGAAAACCAGGTGTTTTGGGTAACAAAGGCAAAATTGTAATTTCTATGAACAGTGCCCTGGTCGAAACAGTACTCACCGAACAATGGTGGAGCTTTTTCGTTGATGTATAATGGTGGTGGACGGGTTATGTATTTGGGAAAGGGCTTAAATTTTGGTTTAATAAGGGTATGGTATGGTATTTGGTAATAGGTGTAGTCTGATTCTATTTGTGGGAAAAGTAATTGTGCTAAAAAGGGATAGAATGAATTGGGGAAAGTAATCTTATTTTAAATAAAAGTGAATTTTACTAAAAATAGTTGGACAAGGAAGTGTGTAGTGGGGAGTGTGATAAAATTAGTGGAACAAGGATGGCTTTGGGAAAAAGGTTGTTGTGATAAAATATTCTACTATAGTTTATTCAATAATCAAATAAAATAATATTACACCCTATATATATTTTTACTACCTTACATTTACACATATATCCTTAACTTTATACACATAACTTCTATCACTCCCCCTCAAGCTGGAGCATATATATCTATCAGGCCCAACTTGTCACAAATATATGTTCCTCTTTTTCCAACTAGAGATTTAGTAAAGAAATCAGGTAGTTGTTCCCTTGTTCTAACATGCTTAGTGGAAATTAATTTATATTCAAGTTTCTCTCGGACAAAATGACAATCGACTTCTATATGCTTCGTCCGCTCATGAAAAACTGGATTGTTGGCTATATGTATGGTTGCTTGGTTATCACACCACAAGTCCATAATCCTTGGATCACCAATTCCAACTTCTATAAGGAGATATCTTATCCATATAAGCTCACAAGTTACTTGTGCCATAGCTCGGTACTCAGATTCTGCACTTGATCTAGCTACAACAGGTTGTTTCTTACTTTTCCAAGAAATAAGATTCCTTCCAACCAAAACACAAAATCCAGTAACAAAATGCCTATCTACAGAGGATCCTGCGCAATCTACATTTGAAAATCCTTCTACTTTACTGTGGACGTGATTACTATAAAGGATCCCACGTCTAGGAGCCCCTTTGAGATATTTCAAAATATGAATAACCGTATCCTAATGAGGTGTCCTAAGAGATGACATAAACTGACTTATCACACTCACTGAGAAAGCAATATATGGACGAGCTACTGTAAGATAATTCAACTTTCTAACTATTCGTCTGTATCACTCTGGATCATCAAACACCTTTCCATCCTCAGCATTTAATTTTACGTTAGGAACCATAGGAGTATCACAAGGCTTGGCTCCTATTAGACCTGTTTTAGTTAATAAATCTAACACATACTTGCATTGAGACAAGATAAACTCTCTCCTACTTCAAGAAACCTTAACTCCTAGAAAATACTTTAAAGGGCCTAAGTCTTTCGTGTGAAATTTGGAAGCCAAAAATATTTTCAAACTATGAATACCAACACTATCAGTACCAGTGATTACAATGTCATCACATAAACAATAAGAAGGAGAATACCAGAACTAGATTGCCTATAGAAGACATAAACACTTCTGTGCAAACCAAATTCAATCACTACATCACTAAATCTCCCAAACCAAGCACATGGATGTTGTTTCAAACCATATAAAAATTTCCTCATTTTGCATACCTTTTCAGACTCCCCCTAAGCAACAAACTCTAGTGGTTGCTCCATGTAAACCTTCTCAAGAAGATCACCATGAATAAAGGCATTCTTGACATCAAGTTGGTAAAGGGGCCAACCATAAGAAGCTGCAAGAGAAATAAATAACTGAACAGAGGTCATCTTAGCAACAAGAGAAAATTTCTCCGAATGATCAATACCATCTGTTTAAGCACAACCCTTAGCAACCAACCGAGCTTTCAACTAGGCCATAGACCCATTAGGATTAACCTTCACTGTGAAAACCCATTTACACCCAATGGTTTTTTTGTCACCAGGTAAATCAACGAGATCCCATGTACTGTCATGCTCAAGAGCCAACATCTCTTCTTCCATAGCCCTTCGCCATCCCTTATGAGCAATTGCTTCAAACACTGAACGGGGAACAGACACGAAATCTAAAAAGGGCAACAAATGACTTGGAAGAAGACAATGAGTTATAAGAAACAAAAGAGGAAATAGGCTAAGTATAAAAGCATTTACCTTTACGTAGAGCAATGGGAAGATCTAGGTCAGAAAGAGGGGGAGCTGGATTCGGGGGGGAGGCAGACAGTAGGAGCAATGTCTCAAGTGTCTTAGATGCCAATACAAGTACTAGTGCCAGTGCCACTTGCTGTGGTGGAGGGCGGCGAGAGTATATCTGAGTGATAGGATGAAAAGACAGGGGTGGCAAACTATTTTGAGTAATGGTATAAATAAGAAAATCATCCGTGACCAGAGAAGAAGATAGAATGGAATCGTCAACATAAGGAGTAGTTTTGAAGAATGAAACATCAACCGAGACAATATAGTTACCTAAAGTAGGAGAAAAACAACGATAACTCTTTTGATACTGTGGGTAACCCAAGAATATACACTTGAGGGATCTAGGGTCTAATTTGGAAAAATGAGGGCGAACGTCTTGAACAAAGCAAGTACACCCAAAGATTTTGGGAGTAAGGGAGAACAAAGGTTGAGAAGGAAAAAGAATAGAGTAAGGTATTTGGTCAGACATAATAGATAAAGGCATACGATTAATTAAGTAACAAGCAATAGAAACAGCATCTGCCCAAAACTCTTTAGAGACTTTCATATGAAAGAGAAGTGTATGAGCAACCTTTAACAAATGATGATTTTTTCATTCAACAACTCCATTTTTTGAGGCGTATACACACAAGACTATTGATGAATAATACCCCTGGTGGACAAAAAAGAATAGAGAGAAGCAGAAAAATATTCTTTGGCATTATCACTTCACTTCACAAAATTTTGATAGATGAAGCAAATTGGTTTTGTATCTTAGCATAAAAGGCACAAAATATAAAGAATAATTCAGAACGATTTTTTCATAAAATATAGCAACATAACACGTGAAAAATCATCCACAAAAGTAACAAAATATTTATAATTAGATTTAGATAAAATGGGACAAGGACCCCAAATGTCAGAATGTATAACATCAAAATGAGCAATAACTCATTTTTCTAGGACTAAAAGACACTCGATGGTGTTTCCCAAATTGACACACTTCAGAGTTAAGCTGTGACATTGACTGTAAAGTAGGGCATAACTTCTTAAGGATTGGAAGAAGAGGATGACTAAAACGACCATAGAAGAGAGAGGAGGACAAATCACTGGTACATGCAACATGTGGTGGCATTGAAGTAGAGATGTCATCAAGCACGTACAAGCCAACTGACACATAGCCCCTACCAATAATGTGCTTCATCCCAAGATCCTGAAAGATACAATGAGTAGGGAAAAAATTAAACACCACAATTAAACGTAGTAGTGATTTGACTAACAAATAAAAGATTAAAGGGAAAGTGAGGTAGACACAGAACAAAGGAAAGAGACATATATTTGGAGGCATTAGCAATACCACAACCCATAATCGTACAGTAGACCCATTAGCTAAAGTAATAGAAGACAAATCAAAAAAAGGTGTAAATGAGGAGAGAATACCTATATCACTTGTCATATGGTATGTAGCAATAGAATCAATGACCCAGTTACGACTAGAAGTGATACACAAGATGTCGGATTACCTAGCTGAGTTAATGAAGCAACAGTTGGTGGAATAGATGACTGGGGGCTAGCAAGCTAAGTGAGGCGAGCATACTCATCTGCAGATATAGTAACCTGTGAAGGAGTAGGTAAAATACCATCTTGAGCAACATAAGCATATTTCTGATTGCTCGACATAGTTGGAGGCTTTCCATGTAACTTCCAAAATTTCTTTTGACATGACATTCAGCACCACAATGGAAACAAGTATGAGGACTATTAACATTGCCACGAGTACCACCAGTATCCTGACTAGCACCTTTGTTGCCTCTACTACTATTAGACTTCATACTAGCAAGAGCCGCATGATTTGGAGCAACATTCTGAAGAGTCTCCCTGTCTTTAGATGCTCCTCTATCTTCCCATTTACTAACCTGAAGAAGACAAGCATAAAACTCTGTTAAAGAAGGAAATTTGTCATTGGTAAGGAGTTGTGTCTGAACTATCTCATATTTTAGTCTCAGCCCAGCCAAAGAACACTGCACCACCACTTGCTCTTCTTGTTCTTTCATTTACACAACATTTGCAATCATAGGTAATATAGCTCATTTTTCCTGAAAGGCTTATTTCACCTCTGTATAGTATTCAATTAATGTCTTCTTTTGCATATTTGCTCGATAAATCCGCAATAACAGCTTATGAACATAAGACAAGTCTTGTTTACTAGTATACAGAAACTTTCACAATGATTAGTAACATCATCCACTATGGAATCCAAAGTATTCTGGATCCAATTAAACAATTTATCATCCTCCATGAGCCATTTCTTCCGAATTCTCCTAACACGCTCTAATTTCTTATCACTACTCTCTGGTTGCTTATCACTCTCTGTTTGTGGAAGTGAATCTGTAGGTGGATCCTCAGTCAAATGATCCTCATGTCAATGCTAGAAACATATCTCCTAATAGTTTGTCTCCATTAAGCATAATTTTGCTTTCCCAATAACGTCCTATTAGTAATTTTGCAAATGAGTGGACTGAAATTTCAATCACCACCTGTTTACCTTCCACTGCCATAGCTTAATCAAACCAACAATGATTCTCTACCAAGCTCACAGACAAGATCACCTCTAATCACCAATTTCCAGCAAACCCAAATCACCAATTCACGACAAATTCATGACTCAAATCCAACACAACAACCAGAATAATCATCAAATAAAAAAGGAACACAATAAGTAGAAACTACAGAATAATAAAAATAGATCACCAACCAGAAACCACGATCACAAACAAGAGACAGGACAGATTCAGTCGCGAAAAAAAGTAACAACTGTGAACAGTATCGCATGAACAGTGTCGTCAGCCACTAGAACAAAACCCTAAGATCGGTGCTCTGATACCATGTGATAAAATATTATACTATAGTTTATTCAATAATCAAATAAAATAATATTACACCATATATATATTCTCACTACCTTACATTTACACATATACCCCTAACTCTATACACATAACTTCTATCAATTATTTCCAAAAATGGGATGAAGTGTTTAGAGTTTTGTGATGGCTAAAAATGGCATGGAGTGTTTAAATTAAATAAACAAAAATTGGCATGGAGTGTTTAGGGTTTTGTGATGGCTAAAATGGCATGGAATGTTTAAATTAAGTTGACAAAAATGGGATGGAGTGTTTAGGGTTTTGTGATGGTGGGTTGTATTGTTCAATGGGTAAAAGGATGGTAGGTGTTACGTGAGTTTGAAATGGGTTCAAAGAAAAAGAAATAGGTGGTTTCAATAAGAGAAATCTGGCCAAAGGTGAAGAAAAATCTGGCCAAGAGCTTCTTTCTCTCAACAATAACACAACACAACTCCAAACTCTCTTCAAGAACAAATCAACTTCACACCCCAAAATTGGCCAACTTTAAAAACTTCTAAAACTCCACAAAACACAACAAACAGCCACCAAACACACACACAACCTAAAGCTCTGCTACCAAATGATCCAAAACCACCATGAAAACTCAATAAAACATCACAACATCACATACATTAAATTGGCCAAGCAAGACTATTCACAACCTTCATTCACGTTTCAACTACCTAACTTCAAAATCATGCAAACACAATGCAAAACATATACAACCAGATTTGAACAACACTAACTACCATTAGAATTCGGCCAAGGTAAGATGAAACACAAGAACACTTACTTGAATAAACAATGATAGAGATAAGAAGAGATCTTCAAGTATAAAGGATTTCTCCACCAACTTGAAGTTGAATCACCACCAAATCTCTTGCCAAAACTTGGATAAAGATTTCAAGACAAAAGGAAAGTCATTCCTTTTAAGTGTTTAATTTTCAATCTCATTGTTCAAAGTTACAAAATGAGAGAGAGTTTGCTTTTATAGTAGTATTACAAGGGTAATTAACTAACTAAGTAAAATAAATATGCCACATAAGATAATTAACTAAACATAACAATACTTAATTAAATCTTACTAATAAGAGTATATGAGTTTGGGTCTTGGAATTCATTGAAGGGGGCCCAAAATGAAATAGCATGGGAATGCTCTTTGGGCTTGGATAATGGGTTGTTTTGGACTTCTTAAATGCTTCACCCTTTTCTTTGTTGGACTTGAACTTCACTTGATGAATTTGTGTTTGAATGGGCTTGGGTCGAGATGTCTCCTTTGTGCATCTGGGTTGAGTGGTTTCCTTGCATAATTTCTCTCCTTAAGCTTAAGCCGAATCTAACTTGTCTTCTTGGACAACTTGGGCTAGCTTCTCTCTCTGGATTTGGGCTGAATTACAATTCTTATGATCCACATGCCATGTATCAAGTGTTTTAGGACTTGAATTAACTATTTTTTATTCAACCGAATTTGCAAGTGTGTTATGACTTGCAATTCTATTTTTACTCAAGTTTACAAGTGTTTTAAGACTTGTAAACAAATCAAAATATTAACAAAACATAAAATTAGTCAATTTAATCTCTTGAAGGTGGAGTGTTGCACCGAACCAAACCTATCAATGAAAGATCAGCATTATCTAACTCATCAACAACAATAATTTCCTTGAGAAAAATATGAGTAGCCTGAAATCATATACGTACTATGTTTTAGTATATAGAGAAAATCTTTTAAACATAAGATTTATTACGTTATCCATGCACCAAATAAATAAAACTCTATTGCATTGTACAATTTTTTTTTTTTTAAATAACCTATTGAAAAGATTGAAAATAATGCTTTTATGAAAAATCACTCTGCCTTGATTATGTTCATTATTATTGCGTTGCTAAACGACGCAGTTTATCTATCTTAATTTGTGCAGAATAAAAGCAGTTGTGGACAAGAAAACTTGCATTAACTATATTCGGATTAAGCTACCAACTACCCAATAATTGACTAATCAATCGGTATATTTATAAATTAAGCTCATCTCATGCTTGTCTGACTCACCGCCCATACATTATGAATAAGATAAGAATTTGACATGACTTTGCAGTTGTTTATTTCATTTAATCTAATACTTAAAATTGTGTTGTGACGATATATTTGGAATCAGACAATCAGTGTTTCAATAATTGGAATGGTGCCTTTTATTTGCTAATAAAAATATGAAAAAATTGCATAATACTAAATAAATAAAAATTTATTATCTGGTAATTTTATTTTAAATAAAAATTTCAATAATGTAAAGTCCACAACCTTCTCTCATAACTCTCGATGTGGTAGCTCGTTATTGATCAGCACACAAATGAGTAGGCAGACCCATAACAAGCAAGCGAGACGTATTTGCGAGCTGTCACATTGAGGGTTGTGAGAGAATGTTGTAGATCTATCATTACTCTAAAAATTTGCTAGACATGTTTGTAAAACATTAATTTTTTTAATTTAAAAAAGGATAACCACTTGACTTTTGGTCGGATGACAAAACTTTATGTTACCCAAATGTCTTGTGTTCAAGTCTCCCCAAGTGATCACCTATCACATTTCTGATTACTTGACTTATTGGGTTTGTAAGGTGTTCATTAGACCCTAGAGATCAGTTGAGATGTGTGCAAACTGGCTTAGTCACCTTGGTCACCAAAAAATAAAAAATAAAAAATTATTATGCTTATTAATATCAAATAACAGGACCAGAAATTTGTGGGTCATCTCAGCAGACCAGGCCATAGAATCACTCATCTAAGGACAGTACGATGAGGGACAACCAATATTGGGGCACCATACGAATCACCAATCACATTACAAAATATAATACTCACATGTTAACGTAATCAACTAAACACATAAAATTATACCTCGTTCGATCCTACACTTCTTGAAGACGTCAATGCAGGGGAAGATACAAACAATGTTGACCAACAGGGTGTATAACGAACTCCAAGTCTGGAAAAACATTGAAACTTTTGCCTCTGTTGCAAGTAATAATCAATCCTACGACGTCGAGACAAATTATGCTGACATCTGTGCATATGAGCGTAATTTCTGATTACGATTAAAGAACGATGTCGAATTTACACAACAAATACATCAATTAGTGAAACCAAAATAAAATATTTGAGTCAACCAATTACAAAACGCATTATTAAAGTCCAAATTAAAAGGATTAATGAAAAGAAAAAAACAGTATTAACACAAATTATTTCCAATAAAAAAAATGAAAAAAATAGTGTCTCGGTGTCTTGAAAACAAATAGGCAACGGAAACTTACAAACTGGATTTGGATACTTCGCGGGTCTCTTTCCCTTCTCTGAGACAGATAAACATCAAACACAATTAAAGGGATCCATGTGTGTACAGGAGATTAAAAACCTATAAAACAAAACAAAAAACTTATTAAAACAATTCATTCGTGTGCCAAACAAAACAAAAACGCATTGAAAAAGATTCATGCCTGTGCCAAACAAAACAAAAACGAATAAAAAAAATCATTCCTGTGCCAAACAGAACAAAAACACATTTACAATCATGCGTGTGCCAAATGCCAAATAAAACAAAAACCCATTCATAATGCATTCGTGCCAAACAAATAAAAAACGCAAAATAGCATCCCCTTCTACACAGATCAAACAAAAACCCATTCACAATCCATTCGTGCCAAACAAATAAAAAACAAAAAACAGCATCCCCTTCTACACAGATCAAACAAAAACCCATTCACAATCCATTCATGCCAAACAAATAAAAAACGCAAAATAGCATCCTCGTCTACACAGATCTGAGGTGGGTTTGATCTAGATGGAGGTGTGGGTTTGTGACAGATTGAGGTGTGGTTTTGTGACAGATCGGTGTGTGGGTTTCTGACAAATCGGGTCACGGTCATGGTGGGTTTGTGTGTGATCGGGGTGTGGGTTTGTGACATATCGGGTCACGGTCACGGTGGGTTTGTGTGTGATCGGGGTGTGGGTTTGCGATAGATCGGGTCACGGTCACGATGGGTTTATGTGTCATCGGGGTGTGGGTTTGCGACAGATCGGGTCACGATGGGTTGGTTTGCGACAGATCGGGTCACTATGGGTTTGTATGTGACAGATCGGGTCACGGTGGGTTTGTGTGTGACAAATCGGGTCATGGTGGGTTTGTTTTGTGACAGATCTATTTCTGGGTTCACAGTTGGGGATCTGAGGTGGGTTCGCGGTGGGTTTGTGACAGAGGGATTTGCGGGTTCACGATGAGAAAGGAAGCACTGAAGCTGGTACTGGATACTAGAAAGTGAAATTGTGGTAATGCAAACTGGGAAGTGAAGCACTGAACCTGGTAATGGATTATCAGAAACTGAAATGGTGGTGATGGATTACTAAGAAAGTGAAGCACTAAAAACGGTAATGCAAACTGAGAAGTGAAGCACGAAGCTGGTAATGGATACTGAGAAAGTGAAATGGTGAAGCAGAGAAGATGCAGTGAAGAAAAGTGAAAAAGCAAACTATAACGGTAAAAAAAAAAATTTGTCAGGATTGAATTATCAGGATAGTATTGTGTAAATAATAAAACAAACACTATCTGTACAATCCGATCTAGAATATGAATAAAAATACTTAGCCAAACACAGCCTTTTATACGAATAAATACACTATCAAATTTTAAATGTTACTAGTGCTAACATTTTCTTGGCGAGTGTTACGACATATTTTCACACTATAATTACTATAATTAAATATAGTCATTACTATAATTACTATAATTAAATATAGTCATTACTATAATTAATCAAATTAACTGCCCCTACTTCTTAAACAACAACTCTTCATCACTTAAAGCCTCAAAAGCTCTCAGATTATCATGCCAAATCAATCTCCGACATGGACAAACCTCCCATGGACTATCAGGCTCTTCAGTTCTATCATCCACTTAGGCTTTCGATCATCCTGCCGCTCCAACGGCTCCATCAACCGCCGCCTCATAAACCTCTTCGAATTCCAAGCTCCAACTCCCTCCACTAAACCCATCAATGGCATCAAAACTTTTGATGTCCACATTGATCCCTCGCGAAATATATGGTTTCGCTTCTACATCCCCTGTCGCAAAGTTGGCAACAATAAACATGGGGGGAATATGCCCCTTATTATCTACTTTCACGGCGGAGGATTCGCCTGGATGGCTTCTAATTCTTTAGGGTTCGATAATTTATGTCGAAGATTCGCGAAAGAACTCAGAAGTGTAGTTATTTCAATGAACTATAGGCTCGCTCCTGAGCAAAGTATCCATGCCAGTTTCAGGATGGATTGATGTGCTTAAATTCATTGAAAAAAACACAAATTTTGAAGGGTTCTTGAAATTTGTGAATTTAAAGCTGTGTTTTATGGGTGGGCGCATCATGTGGCAGTTAAAGCCTGTGAATATGAGTTTCAAAACTTGAAGGTCATCGGAGTAATAGCAATTCAGCCATTTTTTAGGGGAGAAGAGAGGACTGAATCAGAAATAAGGTTGGTTAGGGCTCCATTTATTGATGTTGAACTTGCAGATTGGTTTTAGAGGGTTTATCTGCCTAAAGGGTCGGATAGAGATCATCTTGGAGCCAATGTGTTCGGGCCTAAATTGGAGGATATTATGCGGTTGAAGTTTCCGGCAACACTTATTATTGTGGGAGGGTTTGATCCTTTACAAGATTGACAAAGAAGGTACTATAATGGGTTGAAGAAACTTGGAAAGGAGGCTTACTTGATTGAGTATCCAATTGCATTTCATGCTTTCTATGCAATTCCAATGGTGCCAGAATCTAGATTGTGTATTAAGGAAATAAGAGATTTCATGGAAGAAACAATGTGCAAAATAGATAAAAGTCATACATATGTTAGTGAATTTTGTATATTTTGGATTGGTATTTTTTGCTAATAGTTATTTGCAATAAGTAATTTTTGTGCAACATATCTAGAAACTCAAAGTTATACTTTTAATATTAAATATGTTAAGTGTTAAATATTTGCTCAAATTTGATTGATTTATCATCAAGGCAGAATAGTCTTGTGTCTATTAAGCTTTACATATTCATGTTGAAAAATGTTCCACCAACAACCTCTTCTCACAAACTCGATGTGACAGTTCACAATTAGTTAACTCATAATAGATCACACCTCATAAATTGTGACTAACCAATTACGAGCTGCTATATCAGTATTGTGAGAGAGAAATTAGAAACACAAGAAAGTTTTGTGTATAAAAAATTCGGGGATTAATTGTATTAGAAAAATCTTTGGCCTCTAGGATTGGATGTGGTTTAAGAGATACGAGTTTGTGAATTTTATTATATATGGCTCATGTCATCATATGATCACACTCATAATGTGGACACATACAAGTCTATGGCGACAGAGAGAAATTAGAAACACAAGAAAGTTTTGTGTATGGGGGTACTGGGATTAATTGTATTAGAAAAATCTTTGGCCTCTAGGATTGGATGTGGTTTAAGAGATACGAGTTTGTGAATTTTATTATAAGTGGCAGCTCACAATTGGTCAACTCATAATAGATCACACCTCATAAATTGTGACTAACCAATTACGAGCTGCTATGTCAGTATTGTGAGAGAGAAATTAGAAACACAAGAAAGTTTTGTGTATAAAAAATTCGGGGATTAATTGTATTAGAAAAATCTTTGGCCTCTAGGATTGGATGTGGTTTAAGAGATACGAGTTTGTGAATTTTATTATAAGAGATGAAAGTGTTTCTTGTAATTCTTGTTTTATCTTATATAATTGAAAATCTATGTGATTAAACCACATAAATTGTTATGTTTTTTTGTTTGATCTTCTCCATGTTGTGGTTTGATTGTATTTTTGGCTTCTTACTAAGGATTAACATCCTTGATTGGTTTCTATAAGCCAAAATTTTCAAAAAAATTGCCTCTTTTTTTTTTTTTTTTTTTTCATTTAAACAAGTCTAAAATAATTTATGTTTTAATGTAAAATCATAATTAAATGCTATGTTTTAATGTAATGAATGTGATTTGCTATTAATTAAAAATATCCGACTGTGGCATCTGGTCCAAAATAATTTATTGCAATAAACAATCATGATACCAGTTCAATAATTTGTTGGAAGATTCGAACTATCATCACTATCTAATATATTCATAGTTTGCGAGAAGAACAATGGTGCTAGAGTTTTCTAATATGAATTATAAAAATGAATTGGTAGATAAAACAAACTAAACGTATAATGCCTCTAATTGAACATAGAATATCAGAATATATATATAGTCTCAGCATGTTAAGATTATTTATTATTAAAAACAAAATGATACGCATACAAACTAATTCGTGGATTGACGTGGTTATAATGCATGAATGTCATACCATTTGCTTTAATTTATTAGAATAACATTTACATTTTATTTTTTAAAACACATGATGTTGTAGCACGACGTAGTTTATAAGGGAAATTTAATTTGAAAGAATAGTCATATTTTTTTTTCTGAATTAAGGTTTAATCTAATACCCTCATTCTTCATGTTATTTCTCTATTTTATTTTTCCTAATGGCAAATATAGAATAGTTAAAGATGTGTTAGGTGAAGCTAATATATATATATATATATATAGCGTGATAAGAAAGGCTAAAGGTGTTCCATTAACTCTATAAGTTTTTTTTTCTCTTTCTTTATACTTGGTGCGGAGGAAACAAATTAAACTGGGCAAATGCATTGTATAAACTAGAAAAAGGTCCTGATATGGATATTCAAAAGACATTACAATAAGTTATGATAAATTAGATGATGAATATGAAAATAATTCTCTAGATATTCCATGATTGTCTAATGTAGAAGTTGAAGATAGAGATCTTATTATAAAAATCCCAGATTCTAGTGGAAATAAGCTTTTGTATTTCAAATGCAATTCTATTATACAATTGTTATATAGTGAGTAGAATGTTTTCAAAAATTTGTTTACAACTTAATATAATTTATAATTACTAAGAAATTAAAATTACTAATTCCTTTTGAATGAGAATCGGACTCTAGTTCAAGTTTTAGAATTGGATTTGGGCTTTTGGGTGATCGGATTTGGGCTTTTCGGCCTCGTATGTTAATAACCAACCTATTTTGGAAAAGGTTTTGTTTGAAAACTACTTTCAAACTTCCTACTTTTTAAAAATGGGGACTAGTATGTTTTGATTCGACATTTTTTTTTCTTATAAAAGGTATAGGGCTATCAATTATTTTCTTTATATTTATTGTTAACAAGTAGATGTACTAGTTCTATCAAGGGTTTTTTTTTTTTTATTTAAAAAAAAAAATTGATTTCAACCCAGAAGACCTAATTCCTTAATGTATATTATGTCACTGAAAATAAACAAACAAACAAACAAAAAAGGGCTTCTCTTTCTATTTGGTTCATGGACAGATTTGATTTAGAAGCAGTTTACACCTTTTCAGTCCCAACATACGAAATTTAAAAGCCTCTATTAGAAAAGATTTTATCATTCCTTAAATTGTTTTATTTAACTCAATATTTTTTTAAAACTATTAAATACTCCTTGAAACATTAAAAATCCCTTAAAAATATTAAAAGACCCCGAAAAATTTTAAAAAAATCCTGTAAAATTATAAAACCTTGTAAATAACGAGATATTAATAATTATAATTTTCGACAATCATTGAGACTATTAAAACTTAACAAATTTTCAAGAAGACTGATGCCGTTTCTTTAAATTAAAATAATATATGAGTGGTTTCCAAAAACAGATTGGAATATAATATATATTTTCACCAACTACTATTACAACATCAAAAATTACTATTTCTAGGGACGGCGAAGAGTCAAACGGTTTGCATACAAAAATCCAAAAAGAATAAAAAAAAGTGTGAAAAATGATGCGTAATTTTCTTGTTCCTTCGGTTGAAATTTCAGCCCTTAACATTATTGTGTCGACTGTCGAGGTAAACGCTTTTCCTTTTTGTCCTATCGTCCACAACAAAATACTGCGATTAAGCCACCAAACCATGTCGTTTTCTGCTTGTTTTGACACATTCACCAAACGTTTTGGACAGCATTAAGTTTCTTTCTTTATAAACTATTAAACTTATATCGTGCGTTACTAATTTTTTGGTTTTTCATATCTTATTTTTGGGCAAAGGTAACTTACAAACCAAGTTAGGCGACTATGAATGTGATATATTAATGAGATTATCGAATCAACTTATTATTTATATGATATTAATTGATTAAATAACATGATAGGTGTCTTATAAAGTTGAGATATTTATTTTATAATTACAATATTATAGAATTATTGTTCATTTTCATATGTCAAAAAAAGGAAATTAGGTAGAATGAAGAAATATTTATACAATTAGTATGCATTTAACAATTTATATTCTTTTTCATCTTCTAATTTTAAACTACTAATGAACTCATTTGATATATAATATAATATATTGGGTGGTGAGTCACACTAGCAATGAGAAGAGTTTTATAACTCTCCTAATCCCAGCTTTTCTAAACTTTTAAAAAATTTCATTACATAAATACATTAATAAAAATGTATAGTTATCGATTTCTTTCTTTTTTATATATTTTTTATTACCACCAATCATACATTTATATTTTGTTCAAGTAAAAATCAGATCAAGAGAGGATCTTAATCCTTATATTATATTATATATAATGCAAAAAATTGAAATTAGCCACTAATTATCTTTTGTTGGGAAGTTAAAAACCTCAAAATTTTCGATGCATACATACATTGACTTACCATTATAAAATTGTATCTTCCACTATACACTTTCACAAATCTTTATATGGACGCCAAGCTAACTCTAACCTTTGGAGTGTGAGAGATAATCAAAAATAGTAAAGATGTCAAATGTGCCATCAACATGGACAAACCATTCATGGAAAACCAAGCTCGCCATGTCCATCTTTTCCTTTGGCATCAAACTCTCCTTCCGCTCAGACGGCTCGATCAACCGCCGTCTTATGAGCTTCTTCGACTTCAAAGCTCCTCCTTCCGCCAAACCCACCGACGCCGTCAAGTCGTTCAGACTTCAACGTTGACCCTTCCCGCAACCTCTGGTTTCGCCTCTACATTCCCTCCACAAACGGCGATGATAACGCCGTTAACATTCCCCTTATCTTCTATTTCCATGGCGGAGGCTTTGCCTGGGTTCAAGCCAATTCAATCGGCAGCGATAATATCTGTCGAAGACTCGCGAAAGAACTCAATTCTGTCGTCATCTCAATTAATTACAGAAACACTCCTGAGCATCGATATCCATCTCAAGTCAAAGACGGGTTCGATGTGCTCAGTTTCATTGAAAACAACACAAACTTTGAAGGGTTTCCGAAATTGGTTAACTTAAACAACTGTTTCATTGCTGGAGATAGTGCAGGAGGGAACTTGGCGCATCATGTGGCAGTGAAGGCTTGTGAGAGTGAGTTTAAGAACTTGAAGATCATTGGAGTTATTGCAATACAGCCATTTTTTGGTGGACAAGAGAGGACTGAAGCTGAAACAAGGCTTGTGGGGGCGCCTTTTATTAATGTACAAGGCACAGATGGGCTGTGGAGAATGTTCCTGCCCGAAGGGGCAGATAGAGATCACCCAGCGGCGAATATTTTCGGGCCAAAATCGGAGGATATTTCCGGGCTGAAGTTTCCGGCAACGATTGTGATTGTTGGAGGGTTTGATCCGTTGCAAGATTGGCAGAAGAGGTACTATGAAGGGTTGAAGAAAGCTGGGAAAGAAGCTTATTTGATTGAGTATCCGAATGCGTTTCATGCTTTTTATTCGGTTCCTGAGTTGGAAGAGGCTTCTTTGTTCATAGATGAAGTGAGGGAATTCATGAAAAAGGAGTGTGCTAAAAGATTTGATTGAGTTACTTCTTTCTTTCCTTCCCTTCTCACAAGAAAATATAAGTATAATTTCAGAGCATTGGGTTTGTTTATATAGTTTGCATGATATTCTATTTTCCAATTTGTATTTGGAGGGCTTCTCAAATCTCAAATTTGTCAAAATATTAGAAAGCTGAGCGTGCCTTTCCTTCAACTGCCCAGTTTGTTTAAATTTAATTTTAATTTTGATTTTGATTTGACTTATGTATTGATTGGGCTATGTGTTGCCAGTAATTAAGAAAATAAGTTTGACAGAGAACTAATTGTATTTTAATTTGTCTTCTTAGAATGGATTCGTAATAATAAGCCGACATTTGTTTTTGATGAAATCTTAAAAATTGTGTTCAAATATTATATTAGATTTGGTGAAAAATAAAGAAATAATAATAATAAGTTTATTGACAAACTAAACTTCTCTTGTTTATCAAGCCTAGACCTGGCAAATTAAGACCCGTACCCGCGGATCCACGGGTACCTGTGTAATATTTGCGGGTACGGGTCAACATAATTAACACCCGTAAATATCCTCCGATTCAAAAAACATTCCCCGCCGGGTGAAAGGGATTTACCTTACGGCAATTAGGGATTCATTCTCATCTCAAGTTTCAAGAATCTCAACCCTCGTCTCTCTCACAGTGAATCACTTTCACTTTCTTCCACTTCCAGTCGGTCAGTCCTCCAGCCGTTGTGTGACTACTTTGATTTTGTGTTCAAATACATTGTTGTGTGATTGACATGGCAGGTTCGCTGCTTTGTGATCGTTGAATCTTTCCTTAGTTATGATAGTTTTTCTACTTTATCTTTTTGACCCTTTTTGGGATTACACGGGAATAGCCTTGCAAACCCATTTCTGGCACTCTGTAAAACAAGCATTATTTGTCTGGTTAGTGGTAAACTTTACCGTGTTATAGTGCTGGAGCCCTGTATATATTTACAATATGCCAACCATTGATTCAACTTAGTTTGTACTCACTGCCAACCACTAAGGAGACCTCAGAAACGATTGTATTTGGGATATTTTATGTGAATTGTCGTGTTTTTAGAGTTACTAAAATTTGTTTTTTGTTCTTATTATGAGATTTGAGTTTGATCTTGAGGGTTCTATTCAATTGTGTGATGGCTCTTTCTGTTCTATTTTGTTGTTCCTTTTTTTAAATTAAATTAACAATTCAGAGTACCTTCATAGTTTTAGCAGTACTCTCATGAAATGAAGCATCTCTGTCCTTCGGTCTAAGTGTTACTGTGTTAGTCTAGACAGAATGATAAGTTCCAAAGAACAGCTCTGCGTCGTCGAATGATAGTTCGCTGCAAGAAGTCTGAAGCGTAGATGATATAGATCATAAATGTCAATGTAAATAGGTCTGTATATGTTAGAAATAGTAATAGTTGTATAATAGACGTCTGTATAGGGATTTACATATTAATTTTGATAAGAATGAAGTTAAATCTCTTGAAGCTATACAAATTCTGACATCAGTCACTTATCAATTCAAACGAATAGTCAATAGTATTAATGTAAATAGGTCTATATATGTTAGTAATAGTAATGTTGCTGTTGTTTGCCGAGAGTATGTGGTTCTTGTTCTTGATAGTTGAGCGTTGTCTTTTGATTAGTCTCCGGGACAAAGTTCGGTTCTTCTTGTTGTTTGTTCAGGTTTTGTTCTTGTGGTACCCTGAACATTGTTGTTGTTAAGGTTGGCAGTGCTGGGGACTTTGCTAAAGAACTGGCTCTCTCTGGCATAAAATTTGAGAGAGATGGAGAGTGTTAAGAGCAAAAAGAAAGAGAAGAGTTTAAGAACCATGAGTGAGAATGTTGATGGTAAAGAGTTTAATATCTATTTACCTTTGTCTCACCTAGTCCTTGATATGAAATTTTCAACTCATTAGTTGGAAATGGGTAAAGATTGTGGTCCCTATTTTAAAACAGTACTTTCTTTGTCAAAATAATTTTAAGGGAGAACAACATTTTCCCACCCAAGGTTTGGCGAAGTGGCACTATCACACCATTTGTTAGGTTCTATTATATTTTCTGTTAATATTTTATAAAATCCTTAAATATTTGACTTGATAAATTTTTTATTATTTTTTAATTAACTAAAAAGTCAAAAAAAAAAAAAATTGTTAGCCCCACTTAAAAAGTTAAGAGTAATTGTAATATAAAATTATTTAAAGTTAAATGATCTTAATATTTATTTATTTATTTATAATGTCATCAATTTCACATCACTATTATTCGATAATCTACTAAATTTATAATGTTTTTCATCTTTACCAATTAACATAGAAAATCAATATTCCTAATTAATTAAATAAACAAAAAAAATATATTTACGCTTGAACCAATAAATAATCAAATAAAACCTTTGATTTAACTAAATTTTAATTTATAATAAACTAATTAAGAAATAAACTATATAAATGGTATTTTTCATCTTTTTAGTCAAATATTAACAGAAAATACTAACAGAACCTGACGAAAGATGGGAAAGTGTCATTTTAAAACTTGACGGGTGGGAAAGTGTCATTTCGCCAAACCTTGGGTGGGAAAATTGTCATTCTCCCTAATTTTAATAAAGAAATAAAATAGCTACAACAGGTACTCAACTGGCCATTATTGTGCATTTTAAATGAATGTCATATAAAAAAATATACTGAAAATAACATGATGCCTAACGTTTGAATAAAAAATGTTTTATTATTTCTCAAATATTCGTATTTATCGAAGAAATATGAAGAATTTAAGATATACAATGATTATAAAAGATTTAATTAAGAAAAACTAATGAAATTTTTTATTAAACACATTGAAAGGGCAGCTAAGTTGAAAACTTGAAATGGATGATGTCTTAAAAGAGGCCCAATCCACTCTTAAAGCATGAAGCCCCAAGGTCCAATCTCAAATTTTAGATTTGGGTAATGGGTGACCCGCGGGTCCATCCATACCCGTAGGACCGGGTAAGGATAGACTATTCTCTTACTCGTTTAATTTTTCGACCCGCAGGTTTGATATTTGTTAAACGGGGGAATGACTTACACCTACCCATAGTTTGCTGTAAAGACAAATTGATACCCAAAAAGTTTTGAAATGACAAATATCTACTTCCGGTCCAATTCCATTAGTAAATCTGTTAACTAAAATTGTATTATCGATATTCTATCATTTTGTATTGTAATTTTGACTTTTTATGTTTTAGGATTTGTGCATAAAAAAAAAAAAAAGAGTAAAAAAAAAATTGCATTAAAAAAATCCGTCCAAATCTCTTATCTTTCTTCTTCTTCTCCCCCTTCTGTTTCTCTTATCTTTTCTCTTATTCTCTCTCTTCTCTTTCTTTCCTTTCTTCTCCCTCTTTTTCCTCCAGTCACTAGGCAAAGAACCCGGCATCGGAATATGGGACGAGAGGTGGGCAAAGTTAAGAAAGCCTTTTTCCTCCAAATACTAGGCAAAGAACCCTAACGATCGGAATATGGACGAGAAGCAGCGATTGAAAGTTCTCTCTCTCTCTTCTCGTCTTCATCTTCTTCATCTCTCTCATAAAAGGGCAAAATAAAAAAGGGGGGTCTTTTGCAAAGCGGTCGCACTTCCCCATCCATTTTCTGGAAGCCCCATCACCGAAAACCTTTCCTCTCCCAGCCAATCATCTTTTCGGTGTGCCCTCTCCAAAACCCCCACTTTTACCGTACCGTTTGCTCACATTTCACCGTTGATTGAATTCCTAGGGCTTTTTTTTGTTTGTTGAATTGGGATTGATTGGTGTTTTTCGGAGTTTCTGATGGGAAATTGATGGTTGGAAATTAATTGGGAGTGTTTTTTATGTGTTTTTGTTTGATTTTGGGATTTTTGATCGGTTTTGGCATTGATGATTGATTTTCCAAGTTTTGGCACACCATTTGTTTGAGGTTTTGCCCCAACCCTTTTGTGCCTTGCGTGCTTTGGCTCTTTTGAGTGTTTGAGAGTGGTTCTTGGGGATTTTTTGCATTGAATCTTTTGGAGATTTGAGTAAGGTTTTTTTGGGGCTTTGGTCGTTTTTGTTGGTTGTTGTCCTGGTTCTAGCAACTGTGGTTCCGGCGAGAGATGAAGAAAATGAAGACAAAATTTTAATTAAAATTAATTATAAAAATAAAATAATTAAAATTGGGAAGGAAGATTTTTATAAAATTAATATTAAAGAGAGAAAATGGACATGTGACCAATGCAGAATGTTATTTTTTTTGTTGGATATAAAATTACCATATTGTCTTTCTTTAAACGAACTTTATTAACATATTTGGACAGAAGATAGGTAATTGACGTTTTCAAACTTTTTGGGCACCAAATTGTCTTTATAGCAATCTATGGGTGGGTGCATGTCGTTCGGCCTTGTTAAACCTGCAGTCCTCGTCACCCGAACTGTCCGTTTGCCAGGTCTAAATTTCTAGCCTAGAAGAATGACTCTATAATGTGAAAATTAACAAGACTTTAGAGAGCTTTATATAGGCCTAGGAAGAGATATCAAGCAAACAAACTTTAATTGCATGAAAGACAACACATCAAGTTTGCCGTCAATAACCTGTGAATTTGGTAGCTTAATCCAGTAAATACAGTAATGGCTATCATAGTGTTGAATGACCCTGTCGAAAGGCAGTGACTGATCTCACTTGTCAAGGTTGTTTGGTGACAACCTGGTGCAACACATGGGTGCTTGCTGTAGGCGAATACACCGCAACAAGTTCACTGGACCGACCCACCAGAGGATTCCATATGGATGGTAACCCTAGTGTCTATGGAACAAATCCTCTAACAAATGGTGGTGCATGTGATCCTTAGACTTGAGATCACCGGAGCGCCTTGTGCACCCATTGGTGTAGTTTGACACTAGCCTAATGCAGTTCTTTTCAGAGTTGTCAATACGGTGGTGATTAGTTGCATCGAGGAGTGTATCAAGACTATGGTGGATTGACAAAGGATTCATCACTCCCGGCTACGGGAGAAGTTATCTCACGGCACAATTCAATAGATGGTAATGACACTAAAACTGTGGCCACAGTGGGATTGAGTTGTTGCTCTATCCGGATTATAATAAAGGTCATTGGTCCAGAAGCTAAATACATAATATCTAGAGTAACCGAAGGTTGACACTATTTCTATGCCTTCGTCTCATCGAGATAACGTATGATGAAAGGCTCGAATTGTATGGTAACCATATCGTTGATAGGTCGCTACTTTGTTGAATCCGAATCTATCGGGTGGCCATGATGCCTTGCTAGGGGCCAATCTTGGTCTGTGTTTCAGTGAGACGATTAATTGGTGTTAATCATGATACTATACGCTGCCAGTATGATGGGGAGCCTATAGGTCACACACATAGAAGATAATTTAAGACTCAGGAAGAAAGAAGGGCGTTTTCGTCTTTTTAGGTGAAAAAGGTATTTTGGTAATTTCAGAGTGCAATTAAATTTGTTGAGGTCGTAGCCTTTATTTAATTTATTAGAAAAATTAAATAAGTAAAATTACGTTTAAATATGTGTTCGCATATATTTAATTAAATCATCATTATTGTTAAATGCTAATATATAGATTAAATATATATTAATTGAGTTTAATTGAAATAATGATGAAATAAATAAAATATCTAATTAGGGAGTGTTTGGTAACATGGAGTGTTTGGGTTGGAGCCCAAGTCTATTCCATATGGGAATAGGGCAACTAAAGATAGAAAAGAAAACCTTTAATTGTAAAATGAGAGAGATTCATTTTTTTTTCATTCTCTTGAAAAAGCGCAAATACACAGCAACCTCATTTATCTCCCACGGCAGAAACCCAATTTTGCCTAAAATCAATTCACCTTGATTTCATTCTTCTTTAATCTTAAAGCCAAAGAGGATCTAGAAAATCCCTCTTTGGTTCTTTGTGATTGTCTTCTTGTGGACTTCATAAGTTCGATCCTACGCTTGGGTCGGTCGCAAAACGTTCAAAGACAAACGTGGTGGAACCTTTAAACGTGCGTATGATTCTCTTAACTCATGATTAACCTTTTGTACAGATTTTACTTTAATATAAATTGTAAAATTAGACCTTTGATCTTGGCTCATGTAAACGATCCTTGTATTATATTTTTTTGTTTCCTCTGCGTAGATGGATCATTTACTAACAGTGGTATCAGAGCCTAGGGTGCCAAATTTTACAATTTTTATTTGGATGGTTGATAACATGTATTTGATGATATAATGTTGCCTTATAAAATCTGCCTTAAATCATGTTTTAAGAAATTGATTAATCGATTAATTTAATTTGTTGATGAACTGCAAGTTTTGTTTAATGCATGATGGATTTTTGGTTGAAATCCGTGTGTTTGATTGATTGAAAATCCGTTTGGAGTGTATATGGTCACTGTATGAACAGATCCAGAGCTACAGATCTGTGTACGCTCACCGCGGCGATATAACCCATTGCCACAGCGATGGTTCACGCCAGTCTTGGTGGTGACCCAGTTCCGCCTCGCGGCGGATGATATATCCCATCGCTGCGCGATCATCCTTTAAGCATGGACATCAAGCTAACCAACGTATGCTGCAACGATATAACTCATCGCCGCAGCGAGCGCACTTCCGAGTGCACAGGGGCTAAAATGTAAAGTTTCAAAACTTTTGGATCAAACACAGTTCTGCAATTGTCAGGGGGTAAATGGTAATTAACCCACAAATTTCAAAAATTGATTGTTTTTGAAATGTATGCTTTGTACTTATTTGTATATTGCATGGTGAATGTTTTAAAATATTTTGGGTATGTATGGTTGTAAGTAGACCTGGCAAAACGGGTGGGTACCCGCGGGTCGGCCCGTACCCAGGTAAAAAATATAGGGTACGGGTCTAATAAATTATACCCATTTTTTTGGACCCGTACCCGGCCCAACCCGTATAACTGACGGGTTAAAAGGGTGAACCCGCGGGCACCCGCGGGTACCCGTTTTTGCAAAATGTAAAATTGACCTGCCCAGTGCCCACTGCCCAGCCCTAATTCTTGACTCTTCTAAGTTCTATCCCGCGCTAGCGCTACGCCTCTCCTGAGTCTCCTCTCATCAGTCATCTCTCTCGCGTCTCAATCTTCAACATAACATAAGCCTTTCAATCTCAATCTTCAACATAACATCAGTATCTCGGTATCTCCCTCTTTGCCATCTTCTTCGTACCTCAGCAGCTCAGCTCCGTCGTACCTCAGCAGCTCAGCTCCGTCGTACCTCGGCTCTCAGCTCGGCTCGCATTCTCGTACCTCGGCTCAAGCTCCGTCGTACCTCAGCGGCTCGGCTCAAGTCGTACCTCGGCTCTGGCTCGGCTCGTCGTGCCTCGGCTCGGCTCAAGTCGTACCTCGGCTCGGCTCGTCGTACCTCGCGCTCGCTCCCTCGTACCTCGCGGCTCAGCTCAGTCGTACCTCGGCGAGCTCGGCTCAGTCGTACCTCGCTGACTCAGCCTCCCTCTTGATTAATCGTCACTCATCGATGCGTTTCTACACATTTGAAATGTATTTTGCCTTGGTTTGGTTTGGTTTGGTTTTTCTTTGAGTGGCTTTGTGTTTGTGTTGTCTGTTAATCATATTATAATTTATAATGGTGATTAGAATAGAGTGATTTTCTAACTAATTAATTAAACTTACATTTCATGGTCTAACAATTGCAGTAGAATCTGGGTAATATAACATAATGAAACGGCCTGATGAATTGATGTTGACAATAGCTTATATCAAATATAAACATCAACTGGATTATGCAATAATATGAAGGTATAAATTAAATTCTTCCATTGCATAAATGATTTTATGTGCCAGCATATATATTTAATAAAAAAAATGGAACAATTTTGGTGGGCTCTAATTCTATAGAATAAGAAATAGCACAGAAAACTCTTTTGCCATCTAATACTGGAAGAAGGTTATGTGAAGAGTGGTGAGTGGAAGTCCATTAATATTTGATACCTGCTCCTGTAAGGCTGTAACGAAGGCCCACTTTCAGTTTCTAACTTAATTATTTGCAGAAATGTGGCCAACCACCAGACCTAATCGGATTATGGGCTGTCAAAATTCTCATTCAACTCATATTCAAATAAATCAAACCAAAAATTTATATGCATTTCTAAATAATTGCTTTATTTTTTGTTAAACTAATCAATTATAAGTGAAATGGGAGAACATAGAAAAATCAAGATGTATATTCTCTTATTTAAATTAGAGAACAACAAAACAGATCATACAGAAATTTCATTAAGTTCCTAAGAAGTATATGGGCCTTATTATTACACAAACCCAAACCGAGAAAATATACCCGAGTCCAAATTTTACATGACTAAATTTTAATTGTAAAATAAAAAAATATTTTGTTTATGGATAATTAGAGGCATATGAGACAACCAAAAAAATTAGTGATGGAGAGGGAGGATAAGTTCGTTTAGTAGATATATAGTTAATCCATTATCAATTAATATATAGTTAATCATCAATTGAAAGTTTATTTCTTGATGTTTGTTTCTTTATTTTATTGTATTATCCTTTGAGTGTGTGTGAGAGACCTAATATATATATATTTTTTTTTTGTAGTCTCAAGCATTGACATGGCGGATTCAGAAACTATAGATACAGATATGGTTAACGTGAGAGCAAGTGACGATGCTTCTAGGGTAATGCCTCCTCCTTCTAGTTCTAGTATTCCTACAACTAGTTCTAGAAATAAACGTAAAACATCGAAGTTTGGAATTATTTTGAGATATATGTTGAGAATAACTTGAAAGGACTAGGTGTAAGGCATGCAATAAATCTTATGCATATGGTAGTGCCACACATGGGACTAAAAAATATGAAGCGTCATATACGAATTGTCCAAAACGTGCCAACCATGATGTAGGGCAATTATTGATTGATCATAATCATAGATTGCAAAGTAGAAAGATTAGTCAAGAGACTTTTCGTGAATATATGGCCTTATCAATTATTCAACATAACTATCCATATTCATATGTGGAGAATCAAGGAACTAGGAGAGTCTTTTCATATGTGTGTAATGAGCTTGTGCATTATTCTAGGAACACCGCTAAGGCGGATTGCTTAAAAAATATTTGAAAGGATGAAGAAAAAAACTAAGTTTGAATTAGGGAGGTGACAAGTAGAATATGCTTAACTTCGATGTTTGGACTTGGTACAACGAGGGGATATATTTCTTTGACACTCATTATATAGATGAGGATTGGGAGTTACGGAATAAAATATTGAACTTTTGTCATATTCCTCCTCCACACTCGGGGGTTGGGGTTTTGGTTTTGAGAAAATATCATGAATTTCTTGCAAGAGTGGGGTATTGAAAAGAAAAATTTTCTCAATTACTTTGGATAATGCAAGTAGTAATGATAGGATGGAGGATATCTTGAGGAACCACTTTGTGTGCGAATGCTTTGTTATGTAAAGGTGAATTTTTTCCATGTGCGATGTTCGCACATATCTTGAATCTTATTGTTCAAGAAGGGTTAAGAGCTGCTAGTGTTGCTTTGAATAAGATTCGAGATAGTGTGAAATATATTAAAGCAAGCGAGGCTAGGAGAATCAAGTTTGGAGAACTTCTTTGTACAAATGGGAGTGAAAAGCTCAATGGGGTTGAGATTGGATGTTTCCACTAGATGGAATTCGACATTTTTAATGCTTGATACAGCGTTAATATTTCGTCCCGTGTTTGTGGCTTTGTCAACAATAGATCCTAGTTATAAATTTTGTCCATCAAATGAAGAATGGGATAGGGGGGAGAGGATATGCAAGTTCTTGGAACCATTTAATGATATTACGACTTTATTCTCAGGTTCTAAATATCCTACACAAACTTGTACTTGAAATGTGTGTGGGAAATTCAATTGCGTTTAATTGAAGAGAGTACAGTGAGGATGAAGTTGTTAAGAGCATGGCAAAACAAATGATCCCAAAATTTACAAAATATTGGGATTCTTATAGTTTTGTGTTGACGATTGCAACTATTCTTGACCCACGTCTCAAGTTTCAGTTTGTGGAGTACGCTTTCAACAAAGTTTATGATTCAAATATGCCGTCTTGAAGTTGGAGACTGTTAAGAATAACTTGCAAAAGCTTTTTCAAGCTTACGAGGCTAAATGTTGTAAAGAAGTTCTGCCTCACCTTGCTTGTTTCTCCCTCGAGTAGTTCTACTTCTAGTAGGCGTGTAGATCATTCTTCTGTAAGTCACTATACTTTTTAGTTTTTATATTCTTATGATAAATAAAGTATTGTTTATTGTTTAATTTTAACTTTTGACACTTAACTGTTTAAATGATGTAGGATTTTGACAGCTATGAGAGTGTTTTCATTTCCACTAAGAAATCCGAGTTAGATCTTTATTTGGAAGAGATGAGGTTTGATCGCGTCAAATATCAGAATTTGGATATCCTCGATCATTGGAAGAATAATCGTGATCGTTATCCCGGTACTTACCATGATGGCTCGTGATATCATGGCAATACCAATAACATCCGTTGCCTCGAGTCCGCTTTTAGTATTGGTAGTAAAGTGCTCAACAAATATCGAAGCTCACTTCGACCAAAAAATGCGAATCTTTGATATGCACTCGAACTTGGCTATATGGATATGAGTTTGAAGGTAACATGTTAACATAATATTTCGTATATTTTATTATTTATATTTATTAATATTTGTAGTTGATCATTGTTTTGTAGATAATGAGGTGAAAGATGATTCGGATGATGATCTTGATGTGCCATTGGCGATATCGAGACCGTGGAATCAAGAGACTCTATCACGCCTTTGTGGAATGAACATTTGCTGTCTTAAGAATTTTTTTGTTGAATATTGGATTATGTATTTGTTTATTTTAATTGGTATTTATAGTTTATTGACTTATTTGGTTTGTTTATGTGTAATTGTGTATTAGTGATTTTGTATTTGTTTGTTTTGGTTGGTATTTGTAGTTTTGTATTATATGTTATTGTTTGTTTATGTGTTATTTGTTTTTTTTGGTTCATATTTGTTTATATTCTTAATTGAATTGAATTTAGAGTAGTTGATTTAGGGGGTGTAAATGTAAAAAATTAAAACTGCAGGAATTTTGGGGGTGTAATTGTCATAATTGAAAACTGTTAGGGGTGAAACTGTCAAAACCGAAAGCTGGAGAGAGAAAAAACGGTCCACCCGCGGGTCCACCCGTACCCGTATAGGGTAGGGCACGAGTCCAAAATATTGGACCCGTATATATCCACCCGTTTTGGACCCGTACCTGCTTTTACCGCCGTTTTACCGCCCGCTTTACCTCTACTGCCCACCCACCCACCCGTTTTGCCAGGTCTAGTTGTAAGTTTATTAAATAGGGCCTGTGTGTCCTGCCTTTCTCCTCTTCTCAATGTACATTCTCTTCTCATCTCATTCTCCTCGAATGTAAATCAAGGTTTCTAATTATTTTATTGTAAATTTAGAATGTAATTTTTGTAATGTACTTGAACACGGAGCAAAGAACAAAGCAACCATACTTTAAGACTCAAGATGTTTATTACAGGACCCCTAGGTGACCCACTGATTCCTCTAGACTCGAGGAAATCGGTTTTAGTTGGGCCATATACCGGCACGTTTTATATTGTGTTTAGAATGCATGCTAAGATTGAATGTTGAATAACATGCCAAACAATGTCATTCTAACAAAGATAATAATCTGATGAAGACATTAAATAACAAACCCTCAATTAAAGTATATTAAGGTCACGTAAGCCTTCCATCACCATGTTTTAATCAAACCAATGTTCGTCGAAACCTTGTTCGCCAAAGTGAAGGGTACACTTCTACTAGTGGGAGGTTAAAATGCATTGGAGTTTTCCTTAATGGTGATGGGTCGACTTAAAATGACGGTTTTGCTTGTTCACCAAAGCGAAGGTTGATAAATGCGCATCATAGGCATAGTAGAGTAGTACATATATTATTTGTATGTGGTGACATGTGGTGTCCACTCTACTGATACTGAGAATCACACTTGAGGATGATGGCATGTAGTGACCATTGGATTGTGTGATTGGCTTGTTAGCTTTCTCACATTTGAGGTTGATAGTGGGAGCTATCATCTGGTGTGGATTAAGTTTGTTGGCCTACCTAGTCAACTCATTTTGACAAGTAGCTGCGTCTACTAACAATATATGAAATTGATGAGCCATTAAACTACTAGCTGAAAGACAAATCAATGGTTGGGAAGTTGATTCGTGGCTTAATGTTTTTAATCCCCATATCCAAACGTATAGTTGAGCACAAGTAAAATAAAATAACAATTTTCCTTTGGCTGTCACATCACATGCATGAGTACTGCCGTTACAGAGCTGCGATTAGAACATTGAAAAATGAAAAAAAAAAAAAAGTACAATTGGAGAAGATGAACTTGTTCCTTAAGCTTACAGCTTCACCGAACCTCTCATGGAGGATCCGCTTCCTCATCTCCATCATCTTTTTTCTTGTTGACACCTCTCGCGGCCGCAACCTAACTTACTGTAAATCGCCATGTCTTCAAATAAACTGACCAGGGGTGTGTCTTCAACCAAATCAGCAAGCTATATATATATCAGAATTTTTTATCCTATAAACATAACAGAGAAAAACTTACAAGAAATACATTATGCTAGATCAAGTAAATATTGTTATATCTGTGGTAATTTTGTTTTTCAACAAAACCAAGACTTTATAAGCAAATTGTAATGGAAGAGTCTCACTATGTCAACATAATGATTTGGTGAGATCTTTGCATATATTTAAGTTTTTCTAGATAATGTATACACATTACCTTTTTATCAATTACAAAATATTCATGTTTTAGCACATTGTCTTCGTATGAAATCCCTGACCTCCTCAATCAACATAGAAGACTCAGGAAGCTCAGGGTGACCATAGAAAGAGTGAACAGCATTAGGGTACTCAATCATATAAGCTTCTTTTCCACTTTTCTTCAACCCTTCATAGTACCTCTTTTGCCAATCTTGCAATGTATCCAAACCTCCAACAACTACAACCGTCGCCGGAAAGTTTAAGCCGGAGATATCAATTGCATTCGGCCCGAAAACATTAGCCGCTGGATGGCCTCTATTTGAACCTTCTGGCAAAAACGCTTTCCACATCCAATCGGTACGCTTCATTGGCATTAATGTAGATTTATGAAGCCGAATTTCTGATTCAGTCCTTTCTTCTCCACCTAAAAGTGGTTGAATCGCTAGAAGTCCAATGATCTTCACCTTCTGAAAATTGTTCTGAATAGCTCCAAGTGTTACTTGATGCGCCAGGCTCCCACCCGCACTGTCTCCAGCAATGAAACAATGCTTGAAATTTGCACAAGCAGGGAAGCCTTCAATATTTGTTGTGTCAATAAAGTTGAGCACATCAACACCATCTTCCTGTTGACATGGAAATCGATGCTCCGGCGCGAGACGGTAGTTGACAGAAACTATAACAACACGAAGCTCCCTGGCAAACCTTTTGCAAAGTCTGTCCAAGGGAAATGAATCGGCACTCAGAAAAGAGAATCCTCCGCCATGGAAGTACACGATGACCGGTAAGCTTACGTCGCTGCCACTGCCATTTTCAGGTGTAAAGAGGCGGAACCAGAGGTTGCGAGAGGCGTCAACCATGATATCTGAGGTTGTAACGCCATTGATGGGTGTTTTTGAAGGGGAAGATTTGAAGTCAAAGAGTTTGTAGAGACGACGGTTGACGGTGAAGTCAGGGCGGCGACACATGTCGACGAGGTAAGCAACGTAGTTCATCAAGAACCGGCACTTCCATGGGAGGTTTGGTAAAGTATTAGGGTTTGGGGACATGTTTTGTCACTAAACTTTTTAACTCTTGATTTTTGCCTTCATTTTGTGGCATTAGTTTTCAATTATAAATAAGAGGTTGAAGAGCAGTTGTTAGTTAACCGATATAAATTATTAAATAAGAAGAGTAGGAACTTCGAAAGTAACAATAGTGCTTACATTACTGTTAAAATAATGTAATCTAAATGAAGATTTTTGATAAAATTTTATTAAAAATCTCATTATATATATATATATATATATTGAAGAGATATTTAATATTGGAGTTATCTATTAGTTTATATAGGTGGAACGACAATTTTGCTGAAGTCTCTTATCGACTAGGCATACTTAAGTTTATTGGGTTATAAGAGAGAATAATCCTCCCATTCAACAAAACCTTATTAGGTGAGAAATCATAGTATCAAAACTTAGGTTCAGTTGAGTTAAGTGTTTGACCAGCGGATGATGAGTTAGAACCAATAACTACCTTCCATCAATAAGTATAATCCAATATATAGATTTAACCGTGAGATGAGTGTTCGAGTTATCACCTTCAACAAGATAAAAGAAAAAAGAAAATCTAAGTTTCATACGTGAAAAGACTGTGCAGCAAGTCTTCTAAAAGATATATGCAACTAGCTATTTCTTTAAGATAAAGTTGGTGTTTGGAAGTTAGCAGAAGCATCTATCGGAAGTAACTAATTAAATATTACAAATGAAATGAGTATGTATGTGCGATTAAAAAAAAAAGAAGAAAAAGAGAGAGAAAACAGTAATTGTTACTAATCCCTACTCTTAAGAATGCAGGAGGTCTTGGGTTCCATCTAAGCAATCTTATTTAATTAATTGAGCTCTTTTCCATTTCATTCAAAACTTCCCCTCTACCATTAAATTGACCCATTACTAGATCATAATAGTTAGGACCATTTGTGGTAAGATCAAAATTTGTGTGTTGTAAAAAGAATTTTTTGGGAACAGTTCGCATTAAATTATCCAAAATAGAGTGGAAGATGATTAGAAAAATATGTTTATGCTTTAAAAATGAAAATTTTAGAGATAGTGTGGATTAAATATTTGTATTATGTCACCGGTTCTGAGATAAAGGATAAAGATAAAGTAAAGGACTAAGTGTCCCTCCCTAAGTCTTTAATTAAATGAATAATGTTGTTTCAAAAGTTAAAAGATGTAATTATATATATAATATATGAATAAGCGAACGTTTTCTTGATTTCATTTTTGAGACAAGCTGTAAAGAGAGACAATAGTTGAAAATAAAGAGAAAAAGATAAATAAATAAAAAACTGATGTAAAAACTGTTAATTATGAAATATTCCATTCATGTTGACGTTACATTTATATCTCCAATTATCGTATAGAACATTTTATTCGAAGAAAAAAAAATATGAAAGCGAAGCAACGAGAAAAGAAAAAAAAATGAAGGAAAATTAGGAGTACGTGGTACTCAACGGGACAAGCATTTTAGAATTTTTATCTTGTTTATTTTATAATACGGGCAACCATTGGGATTTTATTAAGGTTTTATTCATTACTTCAATTATTTAGTTTATAGACACTAATTTTGTTTTGAATTATTCCGATCAATAGGAGGACAAGCAACTAATCTATTAGAGGATTACGGTATTACATTAGGTGGAGCGTAAAATTCTGACTGAAGAATTTTAAATGCTTTGATAGTGCATTTCATGAATCAATATCCAACTAAATTATTATAGTTAAAAAAACTATATTTATTTTGTGAGTAGTGAAATATTGGTGTGCTTCCCAAATCCAATATATACATATGTTGTCAGATTACATTTATTCAATTTTGGGAAGTGAATAAATGTAATTTGACAGCACATCCCAATTAAACAACTTCTTATAACTGCAAACTACACTACTCTTTTTTTTTTTTTTTTCTCTCTAAACCGAAGTATCCAGATCCACTTACAATTTGAATCCACCTATTCGAGAGAACTGTAGGACCTCACCACCACAACTCTCAAGTAAGACACAGGTGCCCATATGGGAACTCAACCCAAAAATCTCCAAATCGCCTCGTACCATTAGGCAACCCTCCAATGGGTTAGACTGCATTTTTGTGGTTGATGAAATCTATTATCTCAATTAGGATATCATCTTGGTGAATAGTGTTGTGTAGATATTTAGTGTCATGAGACTTCTATAATTATTATGTACTTGACTTTTGGATTTGATACATTTTGACAAATAATGCAATCAGTACTGCTAGTAAATAAATATCAGTGTCATGAGACTTCTATAATTATTATGTACTTGAGTAGCTAAAGTATCTTATGATGTATACAGCATTTTACTAGTGTAACAGTTGAAAATACGAATTTGAGAGAAAAAGTAAAGTTTGTTACTGTTGAATATTTCTATTGATTAAAAAGTACAGAGTTTACAAACTCATTTATATGTACAAGCAATACACATGAGTAGCAGTGAGTAGCACTTGCCATTTACAGCAGTACACGTGTAAGTAACAGATTACAATTTGACATTACAATTTGGCAGTTTATACACTAATCCTAACATCTCCCCTTAAACCAAACTTCCATAAGCATGAACCATTTGATACACTCATCTTAACATCTTCCCTTAAACTAGACTTCCATAATCTTCTCATTACTAATCTCCACTACTGCACCATATGATCAACATCAAGCTTAGCACTGAATCATCAGACTTTGCATTACAAGCTGATAGCTTCACCAGAGTCAAAACAAATACTGCAAACAGCATACGTAGTAGCCTTCAAAACTCACCTTTAAACTTCACAAATCATCAAAAGAACTTTCAAAACTTTCAGCAAAATCATCTTCAACTCATCATTCAGAAGTTTCAGAAACTGCTTTCAACACTTTTAGCTAACAATTCTGCTCCAATTCTGCACTACTTTTAAAATTTCACAAATCATCAAAACAACTTTTAAAACTTCAGCAAAATCATCTTCAACTCAACATGCAGAAGTTTCAGCAACTTCTTTCAAAACTCTGACAATTCTGCTCCAATTCTGCACTACTTTTAAAATTTCACAAATCATCAAAAGAACTTTCACAACCTTCAGCAAAATCATCTTCAACTCAACATGCAGAAGTTTCAGCAAGAAGCACATTAAATCAACATGCAGCTCTTCTGAAACACCAACCAACCAGAATTGTTAATTCAACAAAATTCACAAATTATCAAAACAACTTTCAAAACCTTCAGCAAAAGCATCTTTAACTCAACATGCAGAAGTTTCAGCAAGAAGCACATTAAATCAACATGCAGCTCTTCTGAAACACCAACCAACCAGAATTGTTAATTCAACAAAATTCACAAATGTAAACACAAGTAACACAGAGCATCTGCAGCAGACTGATTAAACTGATGGAGTAGCTTTGACATTAAACTGTTCTCGAAATGATACAAACTTGGAAACTGGCAATGCCTTAGTAAGGACATCTGCTTTCTGAAATTCAGTAGGAACATACTGAACTTTCAGTTTGTTGTCAGTAACTTAATTTCTCACAAAATGAGCATCAAGCTCAAAGTGTTTTGTCCTGCCATGAAACACAGGATTTGAAGGCTAAGGAACCAGCACTTTGGTTGTCACACCAAATGATAGGAATACCAGAAAGTTGCAAGCTCAAGAATAGAATAGGCACGTAACTGCATAACTCGGCTTGAGCCCTGTGCAAGAGCTCGATACTCTCCTTCTGTAGATGACAGAGCAACAACTCTTTGTTTTCTGGAAAACCACTGAATTAAGTTGGATCCAAGGAAGACACAGCAGCCACTAGTGGACCTTCTGTCATGCAAGCTGCTGGCCCAGTCAGCATCAGTGAAACATTCCAGCTGAAACATATGACTTTTAGTGAAATGAACTCCATAGTTAGAAGTTCCTTTAATATATCTCAAAAGTCTCTTACAAGCCTACCAGTGGAGCTGTGTTGGTGCCTTTAAAAACTGATTCAGTTTGTTCACTGAGTAAGCAATGTCGGGCCTGGATAGGATAAGGTATTCTGCGGGGCTCCAATGGATGCTGCGGTAAAGATGAGCGGGATTGTCAAATGACTCACCTTTGTCATCAGGGGTGAGTTTAGAACCAACTGCCATTGGAGTAGAACATGGCTTGCAATCAACCATTTTGGTTTTGATAAGAATGTCATTTGCATACTTTGCTTGGTTCATATAAAGACCAGATGCATCTCGTGTAACCTCAAAACCCAAAAAGTATTTTAAAGAGCCAAGAACTTTCAAAGCAAACTGAGTGTTAAGCTTCTGGACAGTTTCTTGAATCAACTGAGGAGTGTTTCTTGTCAAGAGTATATCATCCACATATACTAAGACATACATGACTTGATCTTGACTATGGAAAATAAACAGACTTGGATCAGCCACTGAGTTCACAAAACCCCAATCCAAATCCCTGCCTTAAGCTTGTCAAACCAGCTCTTGGAGCTGTTTCAATCCATAGAGTGCCTTTTTCAGTTTGCATACATGATGAGGGGTGACAGAATCAACAAACCCTTCTGGTTGTAGCATATATACACTTTCAGCTAAGTCACCATTTAAGAATGCATTGTTAACATCGACCTGCTGAATATCCCATTCATGGCTCACGGCTAGACTAAGAATGACTCTAATAGTGGGTGATTTAACAACTGGACTGAAAGTTTCCAGGTAATCAATTCCAGGGGTTTGCTAGAAGCCTTTTGCAACTAATCTTGCCTTGAACCTTTGAATAGACCCATCAGCATTATGTTTAACTTTAAACACCCATTTACAGCCTAATGGATGCATGTCTGGAGTTAGTGGCACCAATTCCCAGGTTTGGTTAGCTAAAAGGGCTTCAAATTCTGATTTCATAGCAGCTATCCAAGAGGAATGAGAGAGTGCTTCTTAAACAGTGTTTGGTTCCATGGTATCAAGGTGAGAAGTAGAGATAAGGGCAGTATTGTGAGCTTTAGCTTTGGACCTAGTGACCATGGAGTGAGTGTTTTGGGTTTGGGTAGGGATATTGGATGATGGAAATGATAAATCAACTATTAATGGGATGGTTTCAAAAGATGCATCAGAATCAATGGTGATAGGAGAAGTAGAATTATCAGGTACTAAAGATAAGTCATGCTTGTTAAAGATCTGATCCTGTGTGGGTAGGACAAAGAGAAGATGAAGTAGAACCAGGGTGATCAGTCATTGATGCTGAAGAATGAGAGGTTTGAGAATGACTAATAGGATTATCAGGCACTACAGAACCAGGACCAGAATTGGGAACATGCCAAGGAGACTGAAAAACGAAACCAGAAGAGAACTGTATGGAATTTGAGTGAGAAGATGAAGTACTGGAAATATGTGAATTTGATGAAAAGGGAAAGTCCATTTCATCAAATGTAACACTTTGACATATATAAATTCCACCACTAGGAGCAAGACACTTGTATCCTTTGTGTTGCAAACTGAAACCAATAAAAGTACATTTAGTGGTATGAAAATCAAATTTGTGATGGTTATAGGGCCTAAGGAATGGATAAACAGCATAGCCAAAGACCTTTATGTGAGAATAGTTTGGGAGATGATGAAACAGTTTTTGAAAACGAGAGAAATTAGAAAGGAAAGGAGAGGAGATCATGTTAGTTAGGTATCTGCGATTTGGGAAAAGGCATGCCACCAGAATTTGAGGGGCATGTGAGCTTGTGCCAGTAAGGTTAGACCTTGCTCAATAATTTGTCTATGCTTTCTCTCTACTCTACCATTTTGTTGGTAGGTGTGAGGACATGAATGTCTAAAAGTAATACCATGTTAAGCAAAGTAAGGTGCATGACTCCTAAATTCACCTCCCCAATCTGTTTGAACACATTTTAAGTTTGAACTGAATTGTCTCTCTACTAGCTTATGGAACTGAATGAAGACAGAATAGGTTTCAGATTTAGTTTTCAGGGGAAAGATCCAGGTAAACCGACTGTAATCATCCAAAAACTGGATGTAATACCTAAATCCCTCAGGTGAAGAGACAGGAGATGGCCCCCAGAGATCTGAATATATCAGATCAAGTGGTTTAGTTGACTGAGAAGAGGACCTAGGATAAGTAGACTGTTTTAATTTTCCAAATTGGCATGCTTGACAAAAGGTGTAATCAATCTTGGATGAGTGAGGTACTTTAAGATCAGTTAGTATTTTAGTTAGAACAGAACTATTTGGATGTCCTAGTCTCCTATGCCATAGCATAACATCAGTTCTTTGAGCAGGAAATAATTGTAAACCATGCATTTTATTTATATCAGAAGCAACACAAAAGGATACATTTTCAGAATTGTATTCTGTATCAGTATTGACAGAATTAGATGCTTTAACAAAAGGCTTATTACAAGGCAAACATGGTTGACCAACAGAAAAGGCACAACCTGATAGACTGTTAGAAATATTTGTAGACACTAAAGGGACAGTACAAGTGCTGAAAGAAGGCTCTGAATTATTATCATGAAGCTGGTGATGAGCTGAAGCTGTCAAGTCTTCAGCAGAATTGAAAGAAGTATAGAATGAGGGCTGGAGTTGATATAGACCATCCTTAAGTAACCCTTGAAGAAGAATGGCTTTGGAAGTTTTGTCCTTAACCACACAGTAATCAGAATAAAATTCAACAAACACTTCATTATCTTTAGTAAATTTAGATATGCTAAGTAGGTTTTTTGTAATTGTAGGGACATAAAGTACATTTCTAAGATGCAATTTCCTACTAGGACAAGATAACCAAGAGGAACCAATATGAGAAATTGAAAGGAACTCACCATTTCCCACTTGGGTACATTCCTTGCCGGTGTAGCTAGTGCTTGCTATTAGCGCCCTAAAATCGAAGTGACATGGTGCGTTGCTCCAGTCCATGTACCATCTTGCATCTGAGCAGTGAGGGTGTAGCAACATAATTGATTGTTGCAGGAATGTGGTTCTGAGTATGAGTCTGAGATTGAGCCATGAACACTTGACTGTTTGTGTTGGCAGGTCCAGATCCAGAGGATTAATGTGTTGGTGGGATAAAATTAGAAGACAATTGTGTGTTGTACTCCTTTGAAGACTGTACTGAGGATCCTGAATGCATATCAGTTCCAATGTAAGGATTAAGAGATCCAAAGTTGGAGCCTTGTGACAATCCCTCGTGTGGATAAAAGGATGGTCTTCCAGTAGGAAAAACAGGTGATCATGTAGGCTCAACATGTCTTCCAAAATTTGGAAGGAGCAAAAGTATGGCTTATATTGTTCCTGACCTATGCATTGTTACCAGTAAAGTGCACATCAAATCTGTGGTAACAATGCAAAGCTAGATGTCCTGTCTTCCCACAGACTTGACAAACAAATCTGTTCCTACCACCTATTCTACCTCGACCTCTTCCTCCAGTAACATGACCAGATTGATAAGGATAATTCTGATTAGGAGGGATGTAGTACACAGGATAAGTTTGATGTGCAGTTTGATTTGCAGTAAAATGAGGTGGTACTAGGTTATGTGTTTGCTGTAAAGGTAATGGATGTGTATGTGAGGAAGACTGGGAACTTGCTCTTAAAAAGGTTTCATTTGCATCCAATGATGACTTGTTTCTGTTACTATCAACACTTAGATTTGCAACATTAGCAGAGATCCCGTGAAACTCAAACTGCATAGCTGAGGTCAGTGCATTATTAGCCTTTTCTAACCTAAGCTCCAATTTCTGCAGAATTATTTGAGCTTCCTGAACTGAAATATGATCTAATCTAGACTCTAATCTAGTAGTAATGTTCACTACAGCTACGTCATAGTTAGAATCAAGACCATCTAAGATGAAATTTAACAATTCTTCATCAGAAATCATAATTCCACTTGAGGATAAACTCTCAGCAAATCCTTTCATTTTAAGAAAGTAGTCATGCATACTAAGATCATATTTCTTTGTATTTTGCAGTAAGGTCTTAATATGTAGTGTTTTAGCTCGTGACTCAGTAAGAAATTCCTTTTCTAGAGTGAGCCAAATCTCAGTTGACAATTGACATTTGGAGATTACCGAAAAGATTGACTCTGAAATGGATGACAACAGCCAGCTGACGAGGAGCTTATCCGTCTTCTTCCAGAGGTGGTATTTCGGATTAGATTTTTTAACAACTTTAGAGGTTAAGCCATCTGATTGAACTCGAATGAACGGCGCTGGACAAGCAATCATTCCAGTGAGATGATCCTCAAGATCATGAGCTCCTACTGCAAACAATATTTGCGATTTCCAGAATCTATGATTATTTCTGGTGAGTTTAGGGTTGATTACAGGGAGTGTGTTTGAGGTTATTGTAGTTGAGCAAGTGTGATTGCTGAAATCAGAACTATGCTTCTATCCAGATTGAGCTGAATCTTTATCAGATTTGTGGTGTGGAGAAGAATTTGAAGAAAAATCGGCCATTGACGTTGGTCAGTAGCTCTGATACCAAGTTGAAAATACGAATTTGAGAGAAAAAGTAAAGTTTGTTACTGTTGAATATTTCTATTGATTAAAAAGTACAGAGTTTACAAACTCATTTATATGTACAAGCAATACACGTGAGTAGCGGTGAGTAGCACTTGCCATTTACAGTAGTACACATGTAAGTAACAGATTACAATTTGACATTACAATTTGGCAGTTTATACACTAATCGTAACAGTAACTCTGGAAAAAGATAGAAATATTTACTTTTAAATAATATATCATCTTTGGAAATGCTTTATAAATATATTCACTAATTAAGGTTTTCAACTTTTTCTTTTTTTTTAATAGAGTGTCCAAACCAACTTGTGCACACCTCGATTAATCCTTACAAGTGTTTTTAACTCACTATCTTATAAAGTTTATTCATCAGATTTTGAAAATAATAAGAAATAACCTGTTTATAGAATTGATTTTTGTTTGTACCATAGACACTTGTTTATATAGGCAATACATAATCTTCCAATTTGGTATAATATATTAGCTAATATAATAATGTAATATACACAATATTAACTATATATGGTATGGGAAGATAATATTCTATACAATTAACATAATATAAAGTCAATATCTCAACAACTCTTTCATTTTCCAAGAAACATGCTATTGTTAATATGATTTAGCATTTTAAAGAAAAGGAAAAAAAGGTTTTTTATTGTGGTCAAAGTACAAGTTCTCATATTAGAAAGGAAAAAAAAGGCCCTTTGTTGGGGTTACATGTTTAAAATATTGATAGTTTTGATTCAAGTGATACTTATTAACACAGTTAAATATTCATCCTTCAAATCTGAGGCATGTGTATGATGGAACCGAATTCTAATTTTTTTTTTTTTTAAATACATCAAAATAATGATACTTAACTGTATTATAATAATAATAATAATAATAATAATTATTATTATTATTACAAATAAGTGTTGGGATAAAATATCAGAACACAAACAAACCCCCCACCCCCAAAAAAAAAAAGCTCATAATATTTAAATAAATTTAGTGTAATAGTGGAGTTAGTTAAGGGCCGCTTAAACACTTTGTAAGCCCCAAAATTATTTAAAATAAATACTTTAAAATATATTTTAATTTATTCCAAAATAATCCTTTCTCTAATTTTTTTTTTTTTTAACCACCTTCTTCTTTATCAAAGTCATAAACAATGAGATTTCATAAAATATTTTCATTGGTATAACAGTAATACTATACTTACAAACCTTTCTCATTAACTTTTTCTTATAAATGCGACGTATCAACTTATAATTAATCAGCTCGTGTGGGTCTCGTTTGACCTAGCCAATTGCGAGTTGTCACATCAACGTTTGTGAGAGAAAGTTGTGAGAAGTGTTTGTCAACCTATCTTTATTCTTGGCATAATGTACTTTTACTTTATTTTTATTTTATTTTATTTTTTTGTTTTTATTTGTTTACTTCTAGGGGAGTGAATGAAATTTCTACTCAAATAAACTTGCGATGTAATATTTTATACGAACCCGTAAAATTAGCAAATAAATCCAAGATGAGAAAGAATACTTGTTATAATTTTGCAAACAATATTAGAATCTTGTAGTAATTAAAAGGTTTTGCATGAGTTTCTTAAAACCTCTAGAAAGTTTATACGACTCATTTAGTAATTAAATTGCAAAAATAATGTATATAATTAAATTAAATTAATATATTTTAATCTTAAAATATAAAATAGCATGATGTTCAAAATTTTAAAAAATATAAAAAAATTGTTGGAGGTTTTTGATAAGGGTAGGCTATTTTAGTAATTTTGTATGTGCAATATATTTTTAATACCACCTACGTATATTGGATATTTTAAAAAGTGAATACCTTTCTCAGTCGGGTGGTCTAGGGAAATAATAGGAAAAGTGTTTCGAATGTAGTTGTGGCTCAATGACAAGACTCAAAGAGTAAATTTTACACCTACAAAAAAAATATATGAGAAGTGATTTTTGGCCCCCATCAAATTGATCAGTATTTTCCAGTTTTTTTTTTACAAGTTTAATCTTAATGAAAATCTTTAAAATTGACATAGTACTTTCTAAATAAATTCTACTCTATTTTATATTTTTGTTTTAATTCCTACATAAACCTTAGCTCTAAATTTGCTAAATCATTGAAACAACTTTTTTTTTTCTTTCAAATATTTCTTTATTTGATGAAGATAGATACTAACACTATGGAGCAAGTAATCACTAATCACAAAAAGAATCTGAATCTGAAAAAGAAAAATTAAATTTCATATTTGAAATTGGGAAAAAAAGTATAAACCAAAACATAATTAAGTTTAAAATTAGAGAAAACTAGTATAAACAAAAACCCTAATTAAGTTTGAAATTAGAGAAAACTAGTATAAACAAAAACCCTAATTAAGTTTGAAATTGAGGAAAATGGGTGTAAAACAAAACCTAATTAAGTTTGAAATTTGAAAAAAGTGGTGCAAACAAAAATATTTAATTAAGCAGGGTTATTTTCGGTTTTAAATAAGGTTTGAAGAGATTTTTTTTTTTTTTTTTAATGCCATAATGGTGTATTTTGTAATGGAAGATACTAACCAATTTGATGGGCTAAAAATTACTTCTCAAACAATATTGGTCAAAACTAGTCAAATGGGCCAGCCAAGTCCAAAATTAAATCTCATGTTGGACCATCAATAATGGGTCACAAGTCAATCATAACTCTATTTAAGCTTAATGTGGAATAAGAGTGATTCTATTGTCCGTTTTTAAACTAAGGACCCTAGTTAGTTAATACGGGTACGGCAAAAAAAGTACGGGAATTATACAGGTATAATATGGTAAATAATATAAAATACGTTTATAAAAATTCAGCCATAAAATTCGGATACGGAAAAAATACGGTACGGGTATATACGGGTTTAATACGGTGCATTGTCAATAATACGTTTTGAAAAATACGGCAATATCAATCTTAGTTTTAACACTTTTATGTACTACCTGGTTAAAATCAACATAATATTTCAAATACAAAAGTATTCAATTTGACTGTATTTACAAGAACATAAAAGAGAAGTAGAGAACATTATCAAATACCTGGTCAAATGCAAAGTATTTAATTAACCAATAACACAAATACACAATATATAACTGATATTCAAACTAAAGTCTCCAGACTCAATATTTTCTTTTAATTTAAATAATATAAAAGAAATTAAAAATGGGTAGAGAGAATATAAGAGAGCCGTTTCTAGTGGTAGAAATAATTAATATTATATTTCAATTTGCAAATGTTTTGATGAATTTCTGTTGCCCTTGTTTGTCTTTATGTGTAATATGCACTGAACTCTCTTGTTAGAATTCAAGGATGAAGAACAAAAAGAAAAGCAAAACCTGATATCAAGAATTTAACTACTCTAAGAAATCTTTCCAAATTGTAGATTTTCCATTAATTTAAGGCTTCCTTCTTTGTTTAATTTCTCCTTCAAAATTTTATATTATATGATCTACAGAAAACACAAAATCAAGTTCTATAATATTATTGTTTTTTGTTTTTGATATTTTCCGTAACACAAGTGACACGTGGCAAGAACCCACATCATCCAAAGTGAAGCCGGTGATTACGTGTCGAAAAGTCTTCGATAATGGATCCAAACCCTCTCCCTCTCTTAACTCTCATAAGCAAAACTCCATAACCAATAACTCCTCTCTCTCTTTCTCTCTCTTTTTAAAGCATGGTGGCGGGTACGTGCGTGGCCATGGCGGCGTGGCCATTTGCAGGTGGCTAAAAAGCTCAACATGCAACAAGAGTTGAACACTTGGTTTGGTTTTGAGTTCCAAGTGTTACACATTCCCTTAGGTTAATTCATAATTGTCGTGTTCTATAGTGATAGGCTGATAGCTTATCTAAAGAACCGAAAACGAAGTTAAAAATTTGCAGAAAATCTCTCTCTTGCTCCCCCATAAAGCCATGTGCTCACCCAAGCCAATATCAATTTTTTTAATTTTAGTACATCATAAATGTGTAGGGACAAGAAATTTGGTAGCGCGTTGGGACTAAGTAATAAGAATGAGATAAAAAAAAATATGCCTAGCTACGACAGGGAGAAGTCGCCCGGAGCCGGAGAAGAAATCGATGGAGGAGGGGATGGCGGTGAGGTGGACGACGAGGAGAAGGAGCAGCCGCGGTGTAATCTTGAAGGAGACGGTGCGCCACCTGGTCAAGTTTTGGAAGCGGAAGGAGGCAAAGATGTCGGAGCCGGAGCAGGAGGCGGAGCCGAGCCATTGAGGAGGCAAAGAGGAGTGAGATTAGAAGGAAAGAGATGAGAGGCGTTCTTGAGAAAGCCATTACAGTTGCAGAGAGATGATGAATTTTGAGGAGAGATATAAAGAGTTGTGCTTTGTGTTTGTTTGTTTGTACATAGCGAAGTGAACCAGATATTTTTCTGTTATAATTTTTTGTATAAACCCACCAAAACGACGTCGTTTTGGGGGTGTGAGGTTATGTTTTTTTTTCTTCAAAAATTCGCGAATAATTCGCGAATTATACGGTATACCTTATTATACGCGAATTATATGGTAGATTTTATAAAATTCGGATACGTGCGTATTATACGCGAATTAACTAACTAGGCTAAGGACACCTCACTTCTTAAAACACCCTATCTAAATATTTTTAAATTAATTTTTTTTTTGTTATAGTGGCACTTCATAAATACTATTTATTCCATTTTTTTATTTAAATAAGTACACATTTAATTGTCTTCATTCATGTTATATTAACTATTTCTTTATTTTTGGATCGCCTAGAGGGGACAAAAAAAAACATCTTCTTAGTTCTTCAACAATTTCTGATCTTTGGTGAACTTGAATATTTGAAATTCGGCATACTTGCAGTTTTCTTCTTCTTTTTTTTCTTGAAAAATAATTGAGATTAATGAATTTTTTACCATAAAACGAAATCTCCTCCCTCTCCCCTTTTTTTATATGAATTTTATTGATCAGTAATAATAATGCTAGTCATTTGAATTTGATATAAACAACAATCTTATGTTCGTTATCAACTTCCTTTAAAATTAACCAAAAATCAATTCAATTTGTAATTTGATTTGGGATCCAAAAGGATGTTATATTTGTGGAAAAGAGAAAAGTTGAGACCTAAAAAAAAGATTCTATTGATTCATTTATAGATCTAATTGATATGTATATCATTCAATTGGTATCATGTATTAGAATGGAATGTAAGATAAGACATGTGTACATCTCTAGGTATTGCACTCATACAATAAATAAAGAGTTAAATTGAATTCTTATTGAGCATTTTTCTTCCAAACTGAGGTTTAAATTACTTATTAATTTCTTATAGAAGTAAAAAATACGTGTATTGACATAAGCGATGACTATTCATGATTCCATAGATTCATATTTGACTAGCCCTATCTAAAGAACCAAAAAGAAAAGAAAAAATGTTATAATATTAAAAAAAAAAAAAAAAGTGTTGCGTCTTAGGCGTGAACCAACTTCCACAAAATTGGTCCGGATATCCCTTAGTTACCAAAAAAAAAAAAAAAAAAAAATTGTAAAGTTGTTAAGAGTAAATATATATGATAATAATTAAACTTGTAACTTTACTCAAATAATAATTGAATGTCAACTTTTATTTATTAGTTTCTTTTCTATTTTCTTATAAAAATTTGTACGTTTTACATAATTTAATAATTTTTTTAAGCCTAACAGACATAGCAAGTGAGGGATTTAAGGTCATTTACTATTTCTGTCATTGTATGTACCATGGCCAATTTCTTATATGCTTAAAATATTAAAAGGATATTAAGTATGCATTACATATTAGTGTTAATAATCTACGTGCATCGTTGCATGTTACTTAGATGGATTAAATAATGAATTTATATACATATTGGTTGAGTGAGATGATTGAGGGAAGAGGGTGTTGATGTCATTATATGATGTGAAAGGCTAGGTGTGGAAATAAAGATGACAAAAAGTAGGTGACACGTATAGTACAATTAATCAAAGTGAGCTGATTGACATCCAATAATGCTTTAGGGTGCAAAATGAAGTTGTCTAAAATATATGCGTTAAAGCAAGTATATGAAATCAAGCAATAACAAGCACACAAATTCAAAAGATGAGACATTAAAAGTTTGTCGGTCCTTACTCGTTAAATGAGCAAATTGTCTCAAAACTCAACCTGTCATTTTATATAAGTAAAGCCTTCCATCATTTATTTCCATTTTGGGCGTTGAGCGGCAAGTGCAAGTGCAAGTGGCCCATTAACTGTCATTTAGTTATGTCTTTTTCTTTATTTGAAATGACTGTAAATAGATTGAGCTACACAGCTGTAACACCGGCCAATTTTTTTTTATTATTATTATTATTATTATTATAGGATACTCAAGCGTAACATCAACACAGCTGTAAATCAACACCATCTTCAACAGCATGAAGTTCTTCGGCCAGCCTTTTGCAAAGCCTATCAAAGGAAAATGAATGGGTGGTGTTGGGCTTGGGTTTTCTCCTGTGGAGGATGGCCCAAAATCCTAAAGCCCAAAAGTTAAAAAAAAAAAAATTGAAGAAAAAAAGGTGCAGTTTTTTTTATTTGATTTTTGAGAGGGTGAACACTAAAAACGTGGGATACTGTTCACAGCAACAAAAATATGCAGAAGTGGGAGAGAGGGGCAACCACACCAGGTTATTCCGGCAATAATCCAAAGGTGAATCTTGCTTCATTTTTGCTCAAATTTTAAAGTGTTGTTGTTGACGATAATATCTTCACATCCAACAGTCAGTTTTGTGATAACCATCATTTTTATGGAGCTTTGCCTCTTGAAAAACAGCCAAATCAAAAATTTAGTTGTAGAATTTTCAGTCCCCTTCTTCAACCTGACGATTGGTTGGTCATCTCTAGTCTGATTAACCTAATTTTTGGTCAAAATACAGAGGACGTTTGACTATTCAATCTGGATGGTTGGTTTTCGATTTTAACGACTGAGTTTGGAGTTATACAGCCTACATTTCGGGTGCTTTGCTGGTGATTTTTCTCCATCTTTTCGTAACTTTTTTGTGTATTTAACTTTGTTAAAGTTGTGATAAATCTCTAAAATTTGTGTGGAATATATTTTGGTGATTTGTGGCTGTTGTAAACATTTTTTATTAAAGCGAATTTAAGTGGATCATTCGATCCCATGGTTTTTTAATCTCTTCACATCGAAAAAGTTTTTTCATGTAAAATTGTTTATGTCTTTTGTAATTGATTGCTGTTTCAGAGATATTTACTCAAGGTGCTCCTTACAAATTCATTTAAATAGGAAATATTTTGTTAGTATATTCTTTCCTTCCAAGTGGTGGCTAAGTAGCAAAATCACCAACATACTATTATTTCTGCCACCACCTTTTTCGGGTGTATAGAGGCGGAACCAGAGGTTGCGAGAGGGGTCAACCATGATATCTGAGGTTGTAACGCCATTGATGGGCTTATTTGAAGGGGAAGATTTTATGTCAAAGAGGTTAAAGAGATGGCGGTTGACGGTAAGTTTGGGGCGGCGAGAGGCGTCAACCATGCCCCAAGGAGGCGAGGAAGGTCATCAAGAGCCTCGTCCTCCATGGGAGGTCTGGATAAGTTACTGTAGGGTTTTGCAACATGTTCTTGCAGTAAGAGATATTGATTGCTTTACTCTTGGCATACTCATATATGCTTAAATATTGAAGAAGTCTTAAATGGACGTGCACAACACATAATTTAATTGAGCTTCCACTAAAAATTAATGAAGTATTATTTAAAACTAATAATACATTTAATTTTTATGGAATTATAAAAGTATCATAAGATTTTTTTTAAAGAAATATTGTATTATATTAAAGAGATTTGCAGTGAGACACAACATCTTTATTGTTGCGCCACTCGGTAGGCTTGGATTAGAAGTGCATTTAATATGAAATGAGAGAAATAATATCTTATTGTGCTGGCTGATTATAACATTGGTCTTCACAATAGTTTATCTTGTATTAAAAAATAGTTTCTCATACTTTAAAAAACAAAAAAGCTTAACACTTCAAGTTAAAACAGTGTAAAAATTGTTTCTTATGTTCATAAGTTGAACAATGGTAGTATAAGCTCAAAATGTTAAATTGTTACCACAAGCCACTAAAAATTTAACATGTATTAAAATTAAATAATACAATTAGGGATCAAACTAAAATGAAACATAAAATTATGGATTATACAAAAGTATTGGCAATATTATAACTGTTGATGCTCGATTTTGGCACCAACTAAACGCACGTGTGAAATGCTAAACTGGCCTAGAAGACACACGCGAATGATTAAAAAATGAGAATGAAAGAGAATGACAAGACAGTGTTTAAAGTGGTTCGAATGCTAAGGAAATAAATCCTACGTCCACTGATGTATATTAATGATAGTGACTGGTTGTGGTCAGAGAACTGATTTTACAAGAGAGAGAGAGAGAGAGAGAGAGTATATGCTTTTTCTTTCAGAGATTAGCCAATCCCGAAATTGAGAGAGGAGCCCTCAATTTATAGTGGGATGGATCAAGGTGATGATTGCTGAATCTGTGAGTTGGTGGGATTATCCGTACAAATCTCCCTTTATGTCCCATTGCCCGTTTTCTAGAGTGATTTGCGTGATTTGGTGCATGCAATCGGAAATGTGGAAGCTCTCCACCATGGTCGGCTTTGGCGCGTGCCTACTTTGCATCGATAACAAGAATAAGTTGCTCCTTAGTCACGTGACTCGGCTGTGGGTTCCCAGGTTCTGACTTTTGCATGCTGACTTGGTCTATGTCAGCCTTGCTTTCCTAAGGCATAACAGAAGTCCCCTAGTTTTTAAGGTTTGAGGATTAAACCTTGAAAACTATAATTCTTGCCGTGGCTGGACGCCTTTGAAGTCCTGATGATCCCGACCTGATTGAAGAGAGGTCAAGGTTGCGCTATTATGATCACGACCCCGAATGGTCAAAAGAGGTTTAGGTTGCACTCTGAAGATCACGACCTCGAATGGTCATAGCCTTTGAAGGGTGAGCGACCTGGCCTCTTTAGACGTTTTCTGTTGTACTTTCCAATATGGGTGTATTTAATGAAACAGCTTTTACTCTGTCAAATGTGCTCAGGTACCACGTAGAAGTGCCACCAGCGCATTAAATGCGTGGATGTGAAACGACACTCCTTACCAGAGCATTGAATGCAGCCTGAGGTGCATTAAATGCGTGACGTGCTGAAACGACATTCCCTATCTGAATATTGAATGCAGGTTGAGGCGCATTAAATGCGGAGTTAAAGTGTATCGTCGTTTGAATTTTCCTAGCGAGAAGCAGACGGCGGTTAGGTTTTTTCTCGAATCGTGATGGTTAGCCTCCCCCACTTGATTCGCGACACGTGGATCGTGATCAGTGGTGAGGCGCCTTTTTGGCCTGACGTCTTTTCGGTTTAGAGAAGACCATGCGTCATTCCCTTATAAAAACTCAAATTTTTCTCTGGCATTGTCACTATACGTCTGTTTTAGAGAGAATAATAGACTTTCGCAAACTCAGATCCTCAGCCTTCCAAACCAGTGTGTTCCGGACATTTGAAGCTGAAGAAGCCATTTTCGCACTCCAAGAGGTGAGAATAGTTTCTGTTTTATTTTCTATTCTGTAGTTGAACAAATTTCTCTTCCGATAGTCATCGAAGACGAGATCTGTTGCTGGGTTTGAGCAGTGAATAGCGGCTCGAAACACTCTGCTAGGGTTTCCAGGATTTAGGGAGTTTTCTTCTTTCTCCATGTCATCGTGCGCAATAGCGCACAATGGCTAAGTGACCTCCTACTTGTTGCTTTTGTAGACTGCAGTAGAATGGACCCAACGACTAGACCCGAGGAAGGGGCCGGCTCGTCTGTGCAGGATGCTCCTGTGAGCCCCGCTCAAGAGATCTACTTGGTGCTTACTGGGGATGAGCTTGAGCGAGTGGTAAAACAATATAATATCAACGTGGAGGTTCTTTGCGATGGGACACACATAGCTCGGCATCCGCCAAGTGGGATGGCCGCAATCTCTAAGGAAATATTCAAGAGTGGGCGGTTGATCCCTTTCCACCCTTTCGTCAAGTCGTTCCTAGATCACTTTGGGGTTGCACCGATACAACTCACGTCGAATGCGTACACGATCGCTATCGGTATGTACATCGCGTTCCGCGAGAACGGGTTGGGCGAGCTAACTGCGTTAGAGCTCACCTGCTCGTATATCCTGAAGAAAAGCGAGGACAAGGATTCATATTACTTTTCCAGGCGACCCTCAATAGCAGTGGGGATACACAGTTATCCCAGCAACGTAGGGGCCTACGAAACAAAGTTTTTCTTCTTTCGCTATGATGGCCATTGCTATTTTCTGGATCCGAGTAGGTTCTTCTCCCTTGAATTCATGGATTTCGCAGTATTTTGTTACTAACGACCTATTTATTTCTGGTAGTTAATAAGACGACCGATTTGGGGTTACTTTTTGACCCGGACAGAATCGTTTCCTTTGGTTTTCTGCTCGAGGAGAGTCGCGACACGAAGAAGCTTGTGACGACCTCAAATCTTTGGAAGTACGGTTTCTTCAACATCGACGCGACCTTAGAGCCCCCAACTCGTAAGTAGCATTGACTTGACTTCAGTGTAAATGAACTGTTTACTCACTATGTTCATGTGTAGCGACCATGCCTCCGAAGGTGCCTGGGTCGTCGAGACCAAAACAGTTTGTCTTCCCTCGGATGAGGATGACCAAGCCTGAAGCTACTCCCCGCGATCCCCTGGCTGAAGGAGGTACGTTAGGAACTTCGGTTGGACTTCTTGGGGGCAGGGGAACTTGCCAGCCTTCACGGGTGCCCTTGGCCTAACTGTAGTGCTTAGCCATTGGCTGCTCAACCGAGGATGAAGACAACGGCTCAGCGACCTAAAAAGAAGAGAAAGCAAATCCAGGTTGAACAGTCAGAATCTGAATCTGAGGCCGATCAAAATGGGAGGTCGCAACCAAATGTTGGGCAGAGGTCGGGTAAAGAATCGGCGGGTGACACGACCTCTGCTGGTGGCACCAGCGAAGATACTCCGGTGTTGGATTCAATGGGAAACCTACCGAAACACCTACAGCCGATCTTCTTCACCCTGCTAGAGTGCGGACTCGCCGAGGTGTTTGAGGAGTTCGTGGGCTCCAGCGACGTGGACCTGATGTCCACATTAATCCAACATTTAAGCAAGGTAAGCGAGCTGTCCTTAGCAAGCTTTCTTGTTTTATAACCAATTTTGATACTAGCTTTATTATGCATTCGCAGGCCTTACTCTCCATGCAATTATCCATGTAGAAGGTTCGGCTGGGAGCTGCTGCGGGGGAGGTCGCATTAAAGGAAGAGAACGCGAAGCTTAAGCAGGACCTCGAAATCACTACAGCTGAAAGAGAACGATCCTCGGCGGAGGCAAATCGACTCTTAGGCGAAAGGAACGTGGCTCTTCGTACCGTGGATTTCCAGAAAACCGAGCTCGAGAGGCAGGGGAAGGAAGTAAGGGAGCTCAAGAGGACCATTAGACTCTCCACTGAGGTCCGAGAGAAAGATTAAGAGCTCAACGTGACCTTCGAGCAGGCCTTGCGAGCAGAGCGGGACAAGGAGACCTTCAAGAAGAAGAGGCAGGCTCTTGAGGACGAGCTCCAGGTCAGCCAGGGAAAACTTCCTTGACCGAACAGATGCTGACGACCTAGGGTGCGAAGGTCGAGGAAAAGGCTGTTGAATGGGCGATCCAGTCTATCTACGCCCTGCGACCGAAGAATCCACGACTTGACATGTCCGACCTTCCGGAAGGAATGGCGAAAGATGCTTCTTTCCATGGTGCAGTTGGACGACAAGGATGCGGAGGAGGCCGCCCGAGGAGTGGACCCGGGAGGTAGTTCTGAACAGCCCCCAAAGCCTCTAACCGACCAGCCCTGATGCGAGATTGGCCTCCTTGGTGTAGATCGAGACTTGTAATAATATTTTCTTTTTTTCTTGTTGTACTCCATTGGCTAATGGAATACATTGCCATTACAATTTACATCTTTTGTTGAAGTTCGCATTATTACAACTTTCCTAGCTGATATCATTAGAACAAGTCTTCTAACATAATCATAACAAGCCTATTCGAGCAGAATTACATGCAAAGATTATTACAAAAGAATGATGCACTTGTTATTTACAAATAGAAAGATTACAAAAAATATTTACAAGGAAAGTGAGTTCGGAATTACTAATAATATGGTCGGAGATGCTCAGCATTCTAGGCTCGGGACACTCTGGAACCATTCAGCCATTTGAGATGACAAGTCCCCGGTCTTATCACTTCAGCAATGCAATATGGACCTTCCCAGTTTGGTCCTAGAACTCCCATACTTGGTTCTCTAGTGCAGAAACAACTTCCTTCAAAACAAGGTCGCCGACCTGGAAGTCTCTTCTTTTGACCTTAGAGTCGAAGAACCTCTTCGCGCACTACTGATAGGTCGCTATTCTCAACTGGGCCTTGCTGCGATGTTCTTCAACTAGGTCCAAACTTGTGCGCATAAGCGCTTCGTTGTCTGCTTCATCGTAGAAGTCCCTCCGAAGTGAACCGGTTCTTACCTCCACAAGGATCATCGCTTCGTAGCCATATGCTAGCGAAAAGGGAGTTTTTGAGGTAGAGGTTCCCGGAGTTGTCCTGTAGGCCCACAAGACTTCAGGGAGGTCGTCGGCCCAATTTCCCTTGGCTGTGCCAAGTTTGGCCTTCAAAGTATGCTTGACGGTTTTGTTGACGGCTTCAACTTGATTGTTTGCCTGCGGCCTTGTGACGGAGGCAAATTTTTTGTGAATACCTAGCTCGTCGCAGAACTGCTTGAACTCCTCATTATCGAATTGTTTTCTATTGTCGGATATCAGGGTATGAGGAATTTTGTAGCGGCACACGATGTTCTTAAAGACGAAGTCCTTGAGCTTTCTGGTCGTTATCGCGACTAATGGTTCGGCTTTAACCCATTTGGTGAAGTAATCCACCGCGACCACGACATATTTTACTCCACCTTTACCAACCGGCATAGGGCCGATGAGGTCAATCCCCCACATGGAGAATAGCCACGGGCTGGTCATAGTCGTCAGCTGGTGAGAGGGGGCCTGTGGTATGTTCGAGAACCGTTGGCATTTGTCACACTTCTTGACAAAGTTGCACGCGTCTTCTTGGATTAGGGGCCAGTAGTACCCTTGACAAACAACTTTGTTGGCAAGAGATCGTGCAGCGGTGTGATTACCGCAGATCCCTTCATGTATCTCTCTCAGGATGTAATCTGCCTCTTCGTTGTTTACACATCGAAGGAGAGGGGTGCTGAACCCTCGCCTATACAGCGAGTCTTCGATGAGAGTAAAACGAGCAGATCTTGTGCGGATGGTCCTTGCATCGACCTTGTCATTGGGCAATGTCCCATCTCTGAGATACTGAATAATAGAGGTCATCCATGAATCTGACTCTGTTATATTCACGGCTGTTCGATCGGGCTGATACTGGAGCTCGATGAATTGAGGAATGCTCTCTGGTGCGTCTGAGTCCAATGATGAGGCTATCTTTGCCAAGACCACAGAGTTGCTATCTCTAGGGATCTGTGTGATCGTGAAGTGCTTGAATGGCTCGACGGCCTTAGCTTTCTCCAGATAGCTGATCATTTTTTCCTCGTTGGCTTGATACTCCTCCAAAATCTGGTTAACGACTAGCATGGAGTCGCTGTGGATACTGACCGTGGTTACGCCTATTTCCTTGGCCAACCGTATTCTAGTGAGCAGAGCTTTGTATTCGGCCTTATTATTGGTTGCTTTAAAACCGAACCGAAGAATGCCATGAATGCGAGCCCCTTCGCGACTCAAAGGAGAAGACCCACCCCAGCCCTCTTTCTGTTTGATGATCCATCGACGTAGAGAGTCCAGGTCAAGAGATTTTGAACAGTTTCTTGGATGACTTCACTAGGCTCTTCCGACTCGTTCGTTAGATGATGCGAGAACTCTGATATGAAGTCGGCAACAGGCCGCCCCTTGATAGTTACTCTCGGCCTGTATTTCAGATCGAACTGGCTAAATTTCCATGGCCCACTTTAATAATTTACCCAATGCTTCTGATTTTTGGAGGACCTGTCTGAGTGGGTAATTGGTCATTACATGGATTGTATGGGCGTGGAAGTAAAGTCCCGCAACTTCCTGGAAGTGATCAACAGGGCATAAGCTAATCATTCCATTTTCGGATACCACATCTCGGCATCTAACAATCGCTTGCTCAGGTAGTACACTAGCTATTGAACCTTGTCCTTTTCCCGAATCGAGGCTGCACTGACCGCGAACTGAGAGACGGAGACAGATACAGGAGGAGGATCTCTTGCGGGAGAGGCTTGGACATGAGGGGTGGCTTCTCGAAGTGTTCCTTAATACTCTGGAATGCCTGTTCGTACTCGGGAGTCCACTCGAATTTTTTGTTGGCCCTTAGAACATTGAAGAATGGCAAGCAATGATCTGTGGCCCTCGATATGAAGCGACTTATTGCTGGCTTATTTGCTGCTATTTGCCCATTGAGGCTCATGACCTGTTTTTTGTTGGTCAGGCTCTTCATATCGAGGAGGGCTTGGATTTTTTTGGGGTTGATCTCAATTCCCCGTTGGTTAACCATGTACCCTAGGAATTTTCTCGAGGATACTTCGAACGAACACTTGAGGGGGTTCAGCTTCATCCGGTACTGTCGCGTGGAGGATGTCGAACATCTCAGCGAGATGTGCTATGTGATATGAAGCGACATGTGACTTGACCAACATGTCATCTACATAGACCTCCATTGATCTCCCGAACTGTTCGGAAAACATTCGGTTAACCAGCCGCTGGTAAGTTACGCCAGCGTTCTTGAGGCCGAAGGGCAAAACTTTGTAGCAGTACAGTCCCCGATCTGTAACAAAGGATGTATGGTTTTCCTTTGGCATGTACATCGGAATTTGATTGTATCCTGAGTACGCGTCCATAAAACTCAGTAGCTCATGCCCTGAGATGGCATCCACAAGCTAGTCTATCCTTGGCAAGGGAAAGCTATCTTTTGGGCAAGCCTTATTGAGGTCGGTGAAGTCAACGGAGGTTCACCATTTTCCGTTAGGCTTCTTTACTAGGACCGGGTTTGCAACCCAGGTCGGATAAAGTGCTTCTCGGATGGAACCGCCCCGAAGGAGGTTATCTACCTCAAGTTTCAAGGTAGTATATCACTCCGAATCCATCACTCTCCTCTTTTGACGAACCGGCTTGGCTTCGCTGTTGATGTTCAATGCATGACATATAATATTCGGGCTGATCCCGACCATATCTACGTGCGATCATGCGAACACATAGATATTTTCCCTAAGGAAGCTGGTCAGTTCGCTGGCGAGCTAGGGGTTGAGATTGTTCCCGATTCTCAATACCCTGCTCGGTTCGTTCTAGTCGACCTATACTTGGACAGGTCTTCACTTGGCCTTCTCTTGGAAGGGCATTCCTATATACGAGGATCCATATTATCCTCGGCTGGACCAGCCTACGGCTCGATCCGCTTGATCGCCATTGCCTGTCTGTGAATGCCTCGCTAGATGTCTTTCCCCTTGCACGCCATCTGCTGTTGCAGCACGCTAACAATCTGTCTGCGTTGAGATCGGTTGCTTCTCCTATCCCGAACTTCATCTTTAGATGGTATATTAAAGTGACTGCCTTGAAGTTTCTCAGCAGAGGTCACCCGAGGATTCCATTAAAAGGCAGATGGGCAATTAACTACCAAGAATTCTATTACCTTAGTCACTTTGTCAAAATCACCCAGTGTGACTAGGAGTGAGATCGTTCCTTTGCGGATTAGGTGGTCCCCTATAAAGCCGTATAAACATAAGATTATTATGAGTAGCCTGTATCAAGTGTTTTAGGACTTGAATTAACTATTTTTTATTCAACCGAATTTGCAAGTGTTTTATGACTTGCAATTCTATTTTTACTCAAGTTTACAAGTGTTTTAAGACTTGTAAACAAATCAAAATATTAACAAAACATAAAATTAGTCAATTTAATCTCTTGAAGGTGGAGTGTTGCACCGAACCAAACCTATCAATGAAAGATCAGCATTATCTAACTCATCAACAACAGTAATTTCCTTGAGAAAATATGAGTAGCCTGAAATCATATACGTACTATGTTTTAGTATATAGAGAAAATCTTTTAAACATAAGATTTATTACGTTATCCATGCACCAAATAAATAAAACTCTATTGCATTGTACAATTTTTTTTCTTTTTTTTAAAATAACCTATTGAAAAGATTGAAAATAATGCGTTTATGAAAAATCACTCTGCCTTGATTATGTTCATTATTATTGCGTTGCTAAACGACGCAGTTTATCTATCTTAATTTGTGCAGAATAAAAGCAGTTGTGGACAAGAAAACTTGCATTAACTATATTCAGATTAAGCTACCAACTACCCAATAATTGACTAATCAATCGGTATATTTATAAATTAAGCTCATCTCATGCTTGTCTGACTCATCGCCCATACATTATGAATAAGATAAGAATTTGACATGACTTTGCAGTTGTTTATTTCATTTAATCTAATACTTAAAATTGTGTTGTGACGATATATTTGGAATCAGACAATCAGTGTTTCAATGATTGGAATGGTGCCTTTTATTTGCTAATAAAAATATGAAAAAATTGCGTAATACTAAATAAATAAAAATTTATTATCTGGTAATTTTATTTTAAATAAAAATTTCAATAATGCAAAGTCCACAACCTTCTCTCATAACTCCCGATGTGGTAGCTTGTAATTGATCAGCACACAAATAGGTAGGCGGACCAATAACAAGCAAGCGAGACCTATTTGCGTGCTGTCACATTGGGGGTTGTGAGAGAATGTTGTAGATCTATCATTACCCTAAAAATTTGCTAGACATGTTTGTAAAACATTAATTTTTTGAATTTAAAAAAGGATAACCACTTGACTTTTGGTCGGATGACAAAACTTTATGTTACCCAAAGGTCTTGTGTTCAAGTCCCCCCAAGTGATCATCTATCACATTTCTGATTACTTGACTTATTGGGTTTGTAAGGTGTTCATTGGACCCTAGGGATCAGTCGAGATGTGTGCAAACTAGCTTAGTCACCTTGGTCACCAAAAAATAAAAAATTATTATGCTTATTAATATATATCAAATTATCTAATTCAACATTACATTAAGTCCTCGACAAAATTAAAAATTCATGTTTTTAAGTTCACAAATACAACCAGATGTGTTCATTTATTTGTATATAATTCACAATAGATATAGTATTAAAAAAAAAAAAAAAAAAAAAGGTTGCAAAACAATATTAAATGTCACCTTAATGATCTTGTTATAACATATTTACACTTCTAAATTAATAAACAAAAAAACTTGATAATAACTTTGGGTGTGTGTGGTTTATTATTTTGGATAGGATTTTGGGGATAGTATTGGATAGTTGAATAGGGTTATGATTACGAGAATAGGATTTGAAGGATATGTGTTTGGTAGAGTATTTTCACCTTGATATTTGTTTTGAATATTTGATTAATATATTTTTTTATAAATGATTTATTAATATAATATTTTATTGCATTTTGTTAAAATAATGTATTATTATATATATAACTTATCAAATTACATTTTAATAATACTAAATATTTTATTGGTAATTTTGTCACCCGTAGTTATTAAAAAACAAAAACTCATATTAATTTCAAGTACTAATCCAATTGTTTAAAAACATTACATTAATGCATATATAACAAAAGTACTAATTTTCAACCCTTACAATCATTATTACACATATCCTCCATTAACAACTACGACATGGTCCACTGTGCCGCCCACTGTGCATTCGTTATGTTATCCTGTATAGTCGTCATGTTGTCTATAATACCTTATTGCGGTTGACTCGGTCTTTCTCCATTTCAGCCGTATTCTGCCCCATTTTGACGATCACAATATACTTGCTCATTACCCATACTATTATTGGTTTGTTCGAAGATATGGTCGTCCATATTGTATATTATGATAAAACTATGAAGTACAAAACATGCCATAACAATCTTCCCTTGTTTGTCCAACGAGTAATTGTTCATTCCATTTAGAATACAGAACTGTCTTTTGAAAACACCAAAGGTTCTCTCGATAACATTACGGAGTGATGCATGTCTGTAGTTAAATAACTCTTGTGGCCCCCTTCGGTTATGACGGTGATCAGAAATATGGTAAGCCACTCGCCTATGAGGGGCGAGGAACCCATCTCTATTTGGATAACCCGCATCAACCAAATAGTATTTCCCTATAATAATATCATACATTTTATTTGAATTACAGGGCTTCAACAGTGGAGGTAATACGCTACAATATGTCAAGAAAATACTTATACCTGGTGGCGAATGTGGGAATCCAGAATTAGGATCATCAATAATTGAATTTAAAACTCTTGAATCATACGCAGATCCTTCCCATCCAGTAACGACATAAGTGAACATCATGTTAAAGTCGCATACAGCCATTACATTCTGTGACATCGATCCTTTACGATTCCGGTACCTATCGGCAAATTCACGTGGAACCAAAGCGTATACATGTGTGCCATCCATGGCTCCAATACAGTCCTACCATGAAAATTGAATTTTACTAATATTAACCTACTAAAAAAATTAATAACACAATGAACTTAACTATCTACTAATAGCAAACATAATGAACCAGTACCTTAAAGAAAGGGTAATATTTTCTGTTGGTTGATATTTCCCATGGAACATCATTGAAGTCAGGTGGTCTGATAAACTCTGTCTTCAACTCACATATAGCGTCGCAAATTGCGATAACATGTCTAGAGATCGTCTCACCCGAATGTTGGAAATCCTCCATCGTCGTTCTGATTGTCTCGTTTTTTCCAACGATTGTTAGAAATATCATAACTTGTTCTTCCAAACTCGTCCTCTTGGTCGGTTGCAATTTGCCTTGATCGGACAAAAATTCACATAACAATGTAAAACAGTCTTTGTCCATGCGGCACTTGCCATAGATCCGGTCAGGATGACCATTGAGTACTTCCAACATGTACTGATGACCAGTTAATAGGGATGTATGTCGTGGTTCATGCCCACTTGCTTCTAATGCGGCAACACCACAGAGTGCAACGGCTATATCTGTCAGTATTTCTTCTTCACCCTCTCATACGCATCGTCGTCTTAACCTGCATTTGACGACTAGACAATGCCATTTAAACCTACAAATTTGCAAAACATTTATCAACAATTAACAGTTGTTGTACTACTTAGCAAAATATAACAATCAATATTTAATTGTAATGACAATCGAAAACAGTGTTTACACATGTAATATCACATAAATAAGTTCATACAGTAGCGTTATAAATTGTAATTGTAATGATAACTACGCACTGACGCATACAAAATTGTTGCCAAACAATTATGAAATATAGTGTCATCTACTTATTGTTAGGAAAGTTGTTATAAATCCAGTTAGCCTTTTCCTGCAGTGGGAGTTTCACGAATATCTCCGGCCATCCTGGATTTTCATATAAGTACGTGGCGGGGTGGCGAGTAAAAGCGTGTGCGAATACTTGCATGGCCGTCATGATGTCAATACAATTGCTCATGGAAAAAGGATCAGATGGAGCACTGGTGTTCTCTTCTTCCCTCTCATCTGCACTGCGATTGGTAGCCCTCGATCCTATAGTCCGCTTCCCCGCAAGCTCGTCCATCAAGCTAAAAATGGCATTCGCAATTGAATGTCCCGGCCCCCTTTTGTGCCTCCTATTTCTTGCTCTTCCATGGCCAGATGTGTTTGGCCGTTTTTCCCTTGTCGTCCGATCAGGATCAAGTTCAAAGTCGCTCTCATCCATGGGAACCACGCCGGGATTGGAATAACTGGAGGTCTCCACCGGTTGGGATGTAGATGTGTACGCATATCTTCCAGTGGTAGTTTGCTTCTCAAATATTATTTCATAAAGCTCCTTGTGAGAAAGTCCCTTATGGTAAAATTGTTGCGCCAGTGGGTTTTGCTGGCAAGTTAAAAGAATAATATATTAATATTTAGCAGTTAAAAAAAATGCATACATTTACGGTGTCGTTGAATAATAATAGTTAAAAAATATGAAAATTTACCTTGACATATTCTTGCCAAACCTCAACGGGACACGTTGGACTTTGTGACTCGTGATCCCACCTGAACCCCGTGTGTTGCAGCAATTTCCACCATGCTTGATAAACTTTTCGCAGGCAAAAGAACTTAGAGGTTGATTGTGTCACGTTGAGTCTCCTGCCAGCCAGTGATGATATGTCGTCCAACATTTCTTGGTAATTTTTATTGCAGTACCGTGTGAAGTTTTGGCCCGATCAGATAACAGGACCAGAAATTTGTGGGTCATCTTAGCAGACCAGGCCATATAATCACTCATCTAAGGACAGTACGGTGAGGGACAACCAATATTAGGGCACCATACGAATCACCAATCACATTACAAAATATAATACTCACATGTTAACGTAATCAACTAAACACATAAAATTATACCTCGTTCGATCCGACATTGCTTGAAGCGTCAATGCAGGGGAAGATACAGACAATGTTGACCAACAGGGTGTATGACGAACTCCAAGTCTGGAAAAACGTCAAAACTTTTGCTCTATTGCAAGTAATAATCAATCCTACGATGTCGAGACAAATTATGCTAACATCTGTGCATATGAGCGTAATTTCTGACTACGATTAAAGAACGATGTCGAATCTACACAACAAATACATCAATTAGTGAAACCAGAATAAAATATTTGAGTCAACCAAGTACAAAACGCATTATTAAAGTCCAAATTAAAAGGATTAATGAAAAAAAAAACAGTATTAACACAAATTATTTCCAATAAAAAAAAATGAAAAAAATAGTGTCTTGGTGTCTTGAAAACAAATAGGTAATGGAAACTTACAAACTGGATTTGGATACTTCGCAGGTCTCTTTCCCTTCTCTGAGACAGATAAACATCAAACACAATTAAAGGGATCCATGTGTGTACAGGAGATTAAAAACCTATCAAACAAAACAAAAAACTTATTAAAACAATTCATTCATGTGCCAAACAAAACAAAAACGCATTGAAAAGGATTCATGCCTGTGCCAAACAAAACAAAAACGAATAAAAAAAAAAAAATCATTCCAATGCCAAACAGAACAAAAACGCATTTACAATCATGCGTGTGCCAAATGCCAAATAAAACAAAAACCCATTCACAATCCATTAATGCAAAACAGCATCCATTTCTACACAGATCAAACAAAAACCCATTCACAATGCATTCGTGCCAAACAAATAAAAAACGCAAAACAGCATCCCCTTCTACATAGATCAAACAAAAACCCATTCACAATCCATTCATGCCAAACAAATAAAAAACGCAAAACAGCATCCCCTTCTACACAAATTTGAGGTGGATTTGATCCAGATGGAGGTGTGGGTTTGTGACAGATTGGGGTGTGGTTTTGTGACAGATTGGGGTGTGGGTTTGTAACAGATCGGGTCACGGTCACAGTGGGTTTGTGTGTGATCGGGGAGTGGGTTTGCAACAGATTAGGTCACGGTCACGGTGGGTTTATATGTCATCGGGGTGTGGGTTTGTGACAGATCGGGTCACAGTGGGTTGGTTTGCGACAGATCGGGTCACGATGGGTTGGTTTGCGACAGATCGGGTCACTGTGGGTTTGTATGTGACAGATCGGGTCACGGTGGGTTTGTGTGTGACAAATTAGGTCATGGTGGGTTTGTTTGTGACAGATCTATTTCCGGGTTCACAGTTGGGGATCTGAGGTGGGTTCGCAGTGGGTTTGTGACAGAGGGATTTGCTTTGGTTCACGTGAGAAGGAAAGCAACTGGTACTGGATACTAGAAAGTGAAATTGTGGTAATGCAAACTGGGAAGTGAAGCACTAAACCTAGCAATGGATTATCAGAAACTGAAATGGTGGTGATGGATACTGAGAAAGTGAAGCATTGAAAATGGTCATCCAAACTGAGAAGTGAAGCACGAAGCTGGTAATGGATAATGAGAAAGTGAAATGGTGAAGCAGAGAAGATGCAATGAAGAAAAGTGAAAAAGCAAACTATAACGGTCAAAAAAAAATTTGTCAGGATGGTTGTCGATTGAATTATCAGGACAATATTGTGTAAATAATAAAACAAACACTATCTCTAGAATCCGGTCTAGAATATGAATAAAAATACTTAGCCAAACGCAGCCTTTTATACGAATAAATACACTATCAAATTTTAAATGATACTAGTGCTAACATTTTCTTGGCGAGTGTTATGACATATTTTCACACTATAATTACTATAATTAAATATAGTAATTACTATAATTAATCAAATTAACTACCCCTACTTCTTAAACAACAACTCTTCATCACTTAAAGCCTCAAAAGCTCGCAGATTATCATGCCAAATCAATCTCCGACATGGACAAACCTCCCATGGACCAATCAGGCTCTTCAGTTCTGTCATCCACTTAGGCTTTCGATCATCTTGCCGCTCCAACGGCTCCATCAACCGCCTCATAAACCTCTTTGAATTCCAAGCTCCAACTCCCTCCACTGAACCCATCAATGGCATCAAAACTTTTGATGTCCACATTGATCCCTCGCGAAATATATGGTTTCGCTTCTACATCCCTTGTCGCAAAGGTGGCAACAATAAACATGGGGGGAATATGCCCCTTATTATCTACTTTCACGGCGGAGGATTCGCCTGGATGGCTTCTAATTCTTTAGGGTTCGATAATTTATTTCGAAGATTCGCGAAAGAACTCACAAGTGTAGTTATTTCAATGAACTATAGGCTCGCTCCTGAGCAAAGTATCCATGCCAGTTTCAGGATGGTTTGATGTGCTCAAATTCATTGAAAAAAACACAAATTTTGAAGGGTTCCTGAAATTTGTGAATTTAAAGCAGTGTTTTATTAGTGGTGATAGTGCAGGAGGGAACCTGGCGCATCATGTGGCAGTTAAAGCCTGTGAATATGAGTTTCAAAACTTGAAGGTCATCGGAGTAATAGCAATTCAGCCATTTTTTAGGGGAGAAGAGAGGACTGAATCAGAAGTAAGGGTCGGATAGAGATCATCTTGGAGCCAATGTTTTCGGGCCTAAATTGGAGGATATTATGCGGTTGAAGTTTCCGGCAACACTTATTATTGTGGGAGGGTTTGATCCTTTACAAGATTGACAAAGAAGGTACTATAATGGGTTGAAGAAACTTGGAAAGGAGGCTTACTTGATTGAGTATCCAATTGCATTTCATGCTTTCTATGCAATTCCAATGGTGCGAGAATCTGGATTGTGTATTAAGGAAATAAGAGATTTCATGGAGAAACAATGTGCAAAATAGATGAAAGTCATACATATGTTAGTGAATTTTGTATATTTTGGATTGGTAATTTGTGCTAGTAGTTATTTGCAATAAGTAATTTTTGTACAACATATCTAGAAACTCAAAGTTATACTTTTAATATTAAATATGTTAAGTGTTAAATATTTGCTCAAATTTGATTGATTTATCATCAAGGCAGAATAGTCTTGTGTCTATTAAGCTTTACATATTCATGTTGAAAAATGTTCCACCAACAATCTCTTCTCACAAATTCGATGTAGCAGCTCACAATTAGTCAACTCATAATAGATCACACCTCATAAATTGTGACTAACCAATTACGAGTTGCTATGTCAACATTGTGAGAGAGAAATTAGAAACACAAGAAAGTTTTGTGTATAAAAAATTCGGGGATTAATTGTATTAGAAAAATCTCTGGCCTCTAGGATTGGATGTGGTTTAAGAGATACGAGTTTGTGAATTTTATTATAAGAGATGAAAGTGTTTCTTGTAATTCTTGTTTTATCTTACATAATTGAAAATATATATGATTAAACCACATAAATTGTTATGTTTTTTTGTTTGATCTTCTTCCATGTTGTGGTTTGATTGCATTTTTGGCTTCTTATTAAGGATTAAGACCCTTGATTGGTTTCTATAAGCCAAAATTTTCAAAAAATTGCCTCTTTTTTTTCATTTAAACAAGTCTAAAATAATTTATGTTTTAATGTAAAATCATAATTAAATGCTATGTTTTAATGTAATGAATGTGATTTGCTATTAATTAAAAATATCCGACTGTGGCATCTGGTCCAACATTATTTATTGCAATAAACAATCATGATACCAGTTCAATAATTTTTGGAAGATTTGAACTATCATCACTATCTAATATATTCATAGTTTGCGAGAAGAACAATGGTGCTAGAGTTTTCTAATATGAATTATAAAAATGAATTGGTATTAGGTAGATAAAACAAACCAAACGTATAATGCCTCTAATTGAACATAGAATATCAGAATATATATATAGTCTCAGCGTGTTAAGATTATTTATTATTAAAAACAAAATGATATGCATACAAACTCATTATACAAACTAATTCGTGGATTGACGTGGTTATAATGCATGAATGTCATACCATTTGCTTTAATTTATTAGAATAACATTTACATTTTATTTTTTAAAACACATGATGTTGTAGCAATTTGGACGACGTAGTTTATAAGGGAAATTTTGAAGGAATAGTCATATTTTTTTTTTCTGAATTAAGGTTTAATCTAAAACCCTGATTCTTCATTTTATTTCTCTATTTTATTTTTCCTAATGGCATATATAGAAACGTTAAAGATGTGTTAGGTGAAGCTAATATATATATATAGTGTGATAAGATAGGCTAAAGGTGTTCCATTAACTCTATAAGTTTTTTTTCTCTTTCTTTATACTTGGTGCGGAGGAAACAAATTAAACTGGGAAAATGCATTGTATAAACTAGAAAAAGGTCCTGATATGGATATTCAAAAGACATTACAATAAGTTATGATGAATTAGATGATGAATATGAAAATAATTCTCTAGATATTCCATGATTATCTAATATAGAAGTTGAAGATAGAGATCTTATTATAAAAATCCCAGATTCTAGTGGAAATAAGCTTTTGTATTTCAAATGCAATTCTATTAGACAATTGTTATATACTGAGTAGAATGTTTTCAAAAGTTTGTTTACAATTTAATATAATTTATAATTACTAAGAAATTAAAATTACTAATTCCTTTTGAATGAGAATCGGACTCTAGTTCAAGTTTTAGAATTTGATTTGGGCTTTTTGGGTGATCAGATTTGGGCTTTTCGGCCTCGTGTGTTCATAACCAACTATTTTGGAGAAGGTTTTGTTTGAAAACTACTTTCAAACTTCCTACTTTTTAAATATGGGGACTAGTATGTTTTGATTCGACATTTTTTTTCTTAAAAAAGGTATAGGGCTATCAATCATTTTCTTTATATTTATTGTTAACAAGTAGATGTACTAGTTCTATCAAGGTTTTTTCTTTTTTTCTTTTTTTATTTTTAAAAAAAAAAAAATTGATTTCAACCCAGAAGACCTAATTCCTTAATATATATTATGTCACTGAAAATAAACAAACAAACAAACAAAAAAGGGCTTCTCTTTCTATTTGGTTCATGGACAGATTTGATTTAGAAGCAGTTTACACCTTTTCAGTCCCAACATACGAAATTTAAAAGCCTCTATTAGAAAAGATTTTATCATTCCTTAAATTGTTTTATTTAACTCAATATTTTTTTAAAACTATTAAATACTCCTTGAAACATTAAAAATCCCTTAAAAATATTAAAAGACCCCAAAAAAATTTTTAAAAAATCCTGTAAAATTATAAAACCTTGTAAATAACGAGATATTAATAATTATAATTTTCGAAAATCATTGAGACTATTAAAACTTAACAAATTTTCAAGAAGACTGATGCCGTTTCTTTAAATTAAAATAATATATGAGTGGTTTCCAAGAACAGATTGGAATATAATATATATTTTCTCCAACTACTATTACAACATCGAAAATTACTATTTCTAGTGACGGCGAAGAGTCAAACGGTTTGCATACAAAAATCCAAAAAGAATAAAAAAAAGTGTGAAAAATGATGCGTAATTTTCTTGTTCCTTCGCTTGAAATTTCAGCCCTTAACATTATTGTGTCGACTGTCGAGGTAAACGCTTCCCCTTTTTTTCCTATCGTCCACAACAAAATACTGCGATTAAGCCACCAAACCATGTTGTTTTCTGCTTGTTTTGACACATTCACCAAACGTTTTGGACAGCATTAAGTTTCTTTCTTTATAAACTATTAAACTTATATCGTGCGTTACTAATTTTTTGGTTTTTCATATCTTATTTTTGGGCAAAGGTAACTTACAAACCAAGTTGGGCGACTATGAATGTGATATATTAATGAGATTATCGAATGAACTTATTATTTATATGATATTAATTGATTAAATAACATGATAGGTGTCTTATAAAGTTGAGATATTTATTTTATAATTACAATATTATAGTATTATTGTTCATTTTCATATGTCAAAAAAAGGAAATTAGGTAGAATGAAGAAATATTTATACAATTAGTATGCATTTAACTATTTATATTCTTTTTCATCTTCTAATTTTAAACTACTAATAAACTCATTTGATATATAATATAATATATTGGGTGGTGAGTCACACCAGCAATGAGAAGAGTTTTATAACTCTCCTAATCCCAGCTTTTCTAAACTTTTAAAAAATTCATTACATAAATACATTAATAAAAATGTATAGTTCTCGATTTGTTTCTTTTTTGTATATTTTTTATAACCACCAATCATATATTTATATTTTGTTCAAGTAAAAATCAGATCAAGAGAGGATCTTAATCCTTATATTATATTATATATAATGCAAAAAAATTAAAATTAGCCACTAATTATCTTTTGTTGGGAAGTTAAAAACCTCAAAATTTTCGATGCATACATACATTGACTTACCATTATAAAATTGTATCTTCCACTATACACTTTCACAAATCTTTACATGGACGCCAAGCTAACTCTAACCTGTGGAGGGTGAGAGATAATCAAAAATAGTAAAGATGTCAAATGTGCCATCAACATGGACAAACCTTTCATGGAAAACCAAGCTCGCCATGTCCATCTTTTCCTTTGGCATCAAACTCTCCTTCCGCTCAGACGACTCGATCAACCGCCGTCTTATGAGCTTCTTCGACTTCAAAGCTCCTCCTTCCGCCAAACCCACCGACGCCGTCAAGTCGTCAGACTTCAACGTTGACCCTTCCTGCAACCTCTGGTTTCGCCTCTACATTCCCTCCGCAAACGGTGATGATAACGCCGTTAACATGCCCCTTATCTTCTATTTCCATGGCGGAGGCTTTGCCTGGGTTCAAGCCAATTCAATCGGTAGCGATATGTCGAAGACTCGCGAAAGAACTCAATTCTGTCGTCATCTCAATTAATTACAGAAACACTCCTGAGCATCGATATCCATCTCAAGTCAAAGACGGGTTCGATGTGCTCAGTTTCATTGAAAACAACACAAACTTTGAAGGGTTTCCAAAATTGGTTAACTTAAACAACCGTTTCATTGCTGGAGATAGTGCAGGAGGGAACTTGGCGCATCATGTGGCAGTGAAGGCTTGTGAGAGTGAGTTTAAGAACTTGAAGATCATTGGAGTTATTGCAATACAGCCATTTTTTGGTGGACAAGAGAGGACTGAAGCTGAAACAAGGCTTGTGGGGGGCGCCTTTTATTAATGTACAAGGCACAGATGGGCTGTGGAGAATGTTCCTGCCCGAAGGGGCAGATAGAGATCACCCAGCGGCGAATATTTTCGGGCCAAAATCGGAGGATATTTCCGGGCTGAAGTTTCCAGCAACGATTGTGATTGTTGGAGGGTTTGATCCGTTGCAAGATTGGCAGAAAAGGTACTATGAAGGGTTGAAGAAAGCTGGGAAAGAAGCTTATTTGATTGAGTATCTGAATGCGTTTCATGCTTTTTATTCGGTTCCTGAGGTGAAAGAGGCTTCTTTGTTCATAGATGAAGTGAGGGAATTCATGAAAAATGAGTGTGCTAAAAGATTTGATTGTGTGATGATGTGGCTTGTGTTTGTGCCACGGTGGAGTCAATTAAAAATTGGGAGAGTCAAAGGGGTCCAAGCGACATCGTTTTGAGATGAGCTAAAATGACTTTGTCTACTCATTCGATCCAGCCCTCTTCTTTTGCACAGATTTCTCCTCTCTTACTGTCTTGTTCCAGAATGTTCTAATGGGAGACGAAATTTGTTGCTTCTCTACGGCTGGATCTTCTTGAGGTACTAAGTGGAGGCTGATCCTAGAAGGTGGCTGATGTATAAATTGATTCCATTTGATATGTATCGGCAGCAAGGGGAAAAGGGAAGAAAGCTAGGGTTTCTTCGGGTTGTATTCTTCTTTGCTCAATCTGTTTCTTTCTTTGTTAAATACCCTGTAAATTGTCTCCTTGACTGTGATAGTAATGATATCCTATTTGTGCCTTGAAGAGTGGATGTAGGCTACCCAGCCGAACCACTATAAATTCTTGTGTTGATCTTTACTTTATTTTATTTTTGCTTGATCTGCTGTTTGATTAATGCTTGATGGTTCACTGCTTAATCTGTGATAACTTTGTGGTTGGAACGAGAGGTTGTTACCCAGAGAACAGAATTTGTGATTTTTCATCTTGTTACACAGTTGATTTGTTAGTCCAAGATCTGCAATCTGTGATAACTTAGGACAAAAATCTTAACAGATTGAGTTACTTCTTTCTTTCCTTCCCTTCTCACAAGAAAATATGAGTATAATTTCAGAGCATTTGGTTTGTTTATATAGTTTGCATTATATTCTATTTTCCAATTTGTATTTAGAGGATATTGCTTCTCAAATCTCAAATTTGTCAAAATGGAAACCGGAAACAAGAAGAAATTCAAATTTGCAAAATATTCCTTCAACTGCCCAGTTTGTTTAAATTTAATTTTGATTTTGATTTTTGATTTGGCTTATCTATTGATTGGGCTATGTGTTGCAAGTAATTGGGAAAATAAGTTTGACAAAGAACTAATTGTATTTTAATTTGTCTTCTTAGAATGGATTCGTAATAATAAGCCGACATTTGTTTTTGATGAAATCTTAAAAATTGTGTTCAAATATTATATTAGATTTGGTAAAAAATAAATAAATAATAATAATAAGTTTATTGACAAACTAAACTTCTCTTGTTTATCTAGCCTAGACCTGGCAAATTAAGACCCGTACCCGCGGATCCATCGGTACCTGTGTAATATTTGCGGGCACGGGTCAACATAATTATCACTCGAAAATGTCCTCCGATTTTGTTCAAAAAAAATTCCCCCCCGGGTGAAAGGGATTTACCTTACGGCAATTAGGGATTCATTCTCATCTCAAGTTTCAAGAATCTCAACTCTCCTCTCTCTCACAGTGAATCACTTTCACTTTCCTCCACTTCCAGCCGTTGTGTGACTACTTTGATTTTGTGTTCAAATACATTGTTGTGTGATTGACATGGCAGGTTCGCTGCTTTGTGAAAGTTGAATCTTTCCTTAGTTATGATAGTTTTTCTACTTTATCTTTTTGACCCTTTTTGGGATTACACGGGAATAGCCTTGCAAACCCATTTCTGGCACTCGTAAAACAAGCATTATTTGTCCGGTTAGAGGTAAACTTTACCGTGCTATAGTCTGAGCCCCGTATATATTTACAATATGCCAACCATTGATTCAACTTAGTTTGTACTCACTGCCAACCACTAAGGAGACCTCAAAAACGATTGTATTTGGGATATTTTATGTGAATTGTCGTGTTTTTAGAGTTACTAAAATTTGTTTTTTGTTCTTATAAGATTTGAGTTTGATCCTGAGGGTTCTACTTAATTGTGTGATGGCTCTTTCTGTTCTATTTTGTTGTTCCTTTTTTAAAATTAAATTAACAATTCAGAGTACCTTCATAGTTTTAGCAGTACTCTCATGAAATGAAGCATCTGTCCTTTGGTCTAAGTGTTCTTGTGTTAGTCTAAACAGAGTGATAAGTTCCAAAGAAACATTCTGCGTCGAATGATAGTTCGCTGCAAGAAGTGTGAAGCGTAGATGATATTGATCATAAATGTCAATGTAAATAGGTCTGTAAATGTTAGAAATAGTAATAGTTGTAGAACAGACGTCTGTATAGAGATTTACATTTTTTTTTTTTTGTTGAAATCAAATGAGTTTTATATTCATTCAATAGGATCGACTAAGGATCCAATACAATTTGGAACATCTTCAAGCTCTACCAATACATCATCAATGGTTAGAGTATCTTTAGCTAGAGTATGAACAATCACATTGGATGCTCTTTTAACATGATGAACCAAAAAAGTTTGAAAATTCCTAGAAATCGCTTTAGTATCCATAGAGATAAGACCAGCTTGGCCCCAATTCTCTTCATCCCTAAGGAGATCATTGACTACTTGAAATGCGTCCCCTTCCAGGATAATTTGGTTAATACCAATATCTCGCTAGAATGACGCTTGAAGAGCTGCGAAAGACTCAGCCAAGTATGCATCTGGGAACATGGTTTTCTTCATTCTCATAGTTGCCATAAACCTGCCTTGCCAGTCCCAAATTGCAATTCCAACACCAATTGTGCAGTCTACTTTTCTCACACTTGCATCCTAGTTTATCTTGTAGATACCTTCAGGTGGTGGCTGCCATCTTGGTGAGCTGGGATCAGGAATCTGAGGATGAGCATTAGTAGAGGTCCTTGATTGGTGCAAGGAGTTTAACATGTCCAGTTCTTGAGTTGTATGGTGAATGATCTGGGATGGAGTAGAAAGATGTTGTTTGAAAGTAAACTCATTCCTTCTTTGCCAGATTTTTGAGACCACCACTCCAAATTCAGCTAAATGCTTTTCCTCTAATTCGGATAGAAAAACCATAATGAGCTCTCTGAAGTCGATGAAATTGTTATTCATCTTTTGGAAGGTTAGAGAACAACTTGACCAAATATCCTTGGCAGCAACGCAGCCCCATAAAGCATGCAAGACATCTTCTTCTTCTGAGCAACAGAAGGGGCAAAAAGGATCCTCAATCACCCTTTTCTTGACAAGGTTACACTTGGTAGGTAGAATGTCTTGGCAAGCTTTCCACAAAAATAGCTTCTCTGCATTAGTGATGGGAAGCTTCCATAACTTCTTCCACTTTTTATTCTCATTGGCGGCAGAAGAGGATTGGCCTCGGGATGAGAGTTGAGACTCCATTTGCAGGTGATATGCACTCCTTACCGAGAATAGACCATTTAAAGAGCATCTCCAAACAAGTTTATCTGGTCTATTGAAGACACTGATGGGAATTTGACAGATGGTGTTAACTTCTGATTCAGAGAACAAGTCTTTGAGCAGATCCAACTTCCAGAATTTTGATTAGGGGTCAATGAGAGTAGCCACCTTAGCCTCCGAGTCCATACCAAGGCATTGACTTTGAATCTTAAATGAAGATGAAGAAGGAAGCCATTTGTCTTGCCAAATCCGAGCCTGGGACCCATCACCAATGCGCCACATCAAACCAGATTCCAAAACTGGCCGTGCTGCCATTACACTTCTCCAAATAAAGGATGATGTTCTTTTAACTTTAGCTTCTAAAAAATAACCTTCAGGATAGTATTTAGCAGATAAAACTCTCGCAACAAATGAATTAGGATAATGAAGAAGTCTCCAACCCTACTTGGCAAGCATAGCCAAGTTAAAGAGTTCTAAATCTCTGAAGCCTAAGCCACCATTGGACTTGGACAGCTTCATTTTATCCCCTGAACACTAGTGAATCCTGCTTTCGTCATTCTTTTGACCCTACCAGTAATTTTTAGTCAATCTGTTCAGCTCTTGTAAGATGGTTTTTGGATTTTAAAAACACCCATGCTATATGTTGGAAGAGCTTGAATAACAGCCTTAAGAAGAGTTTCTTTCCCAGCTTGTGATATATACTCCATCTTCTAATTACTGAGTTTGCCTCGTACTCGGTCAAGGATGTGCTAGAAACCTCTTTTTCTGTCCCTCCCAATCAATGTTGGAAGTCCAAGGTATCTGTCATAAGGATGAGAGGATTTTACCCCAACCACTTGGATAATTTGCTGCTTGACATCACCTCTAGTATTTTTGCTGAAAAATATAGAATTTTTTTCCTTATTAAGTCTTTGCCCGAAACTCTTTTCATAGGTGTCAAGTAGCTTAAACAACCTATTCCATTCATAATGATTAGCCTTACAGAAGAGAATACAGTCATCAGCATAAAAGAGATGGCTAATACTAATTTTGGAACACCCCATTGGAACCCCTTTGATAACTCCTGGTCTTCAGCATCTTGGATGAGTCTACTAAGAGCTTCAGCTCCAATAATGAATAGATAAGGTGACAAAGGGTCACCTTGTCTAATCCCACAAGAAGGTTTGAATGGTTTTTGAGGAATCCCATTGATGAGAACCGAGTAAGTAACTGATGAGAGGCAGTTCATGATGACTTTGATCCAAGTTGGGCTAAAACCCATCCTAATCAAGACAGCTTGCAAGAAAGACCACTCAAGCTTGTCATAAGCCTTGCTCATATCAAGCTTAAGCGCCATATAACCATCCTTTCCTTTTAGACTGGTATTCATAGTATGCATGACTTCAAATGCCACTATAGCATTATCAGTAATCAACCGGTCTGGTATGAAAGCACTTTGTGATGGAGATATAATCTATGGCAGGATTTTTTGCAGTCTATTAGCAAAGACCTTGGCCAAAATTTTATAAAAGACGTTGCATAAAGATATTGGCCTAAACTCTGACACTTTAGAAGGAGTTTTAACCTTGGGAATTAATGCAATAAGAGTAGCATTAAAGTCCTAAGGCCAGCTCCCAAAACAGAAGGCATCTCTCACAGCAGCACACACGCTAGGTCTAATGATCTGCCAATGTTTCTGATAGAAGATGGCAAGAAATCCATCAGGTCCTGGAGATCCTAAACCATTCATATTGAAAACAGCTTTTTCTACTTCTTCATTAGAAATTTGCTTAACCAAATCACTGTTCATTTCAGGAGTTATAACAGGCTTTACCACACGGATACAATCCTCTATTCTCTCAGGCATTGACGAAGAAAATAATGATTGAAAGAATAATTGAAAAAGGTTGCTAACCTCTTCAGGTTTATTTGCAAACCTGCCATCATCACTTGAGATTTGCTTGATAACATTAGATTTCCTGCGTTGGTTAGCACACAAGTGAAAGAATTTTGTATTACAATCACCATCCTTTTAACCATTGTTGTTTAGCTCTTTGCTTCCATTTGATATCATCTTCTTCCAGAAGTCCATCAATTTCTTATTTGAGTTGCTGCAATTCTCCCTTCTTATCACCTCTGTTTGTGTCTTCCAGATGCTTCAATTGAGATAGCTTGTCTGTCACAGTATTCCTTTGGTTTCGGAAAGTGCTTTTGCTCCAGGTGGACAATTTTTCTTTGCACCTTTGGAGTCCTTCCATAACACCTGGCAGACTAGAGTTCGGATTTAAAATGCAAAGCCATTCTCTTTGGATCAGCTCCCCACATTCGGCTCTATTATCCCAGGCAACTTCATATCGGAAAGGCCTATGCTTTCTGATTTCAGTCTCCAATTCTCCTCTAATTTGGATGAAAATTAGTTTACGGTCAGAAGAAGAAACACTTAAGGAATTCACTATGCAATCTAAGAACAGTTCAAACCATGCCTTGTTTCCAAAGCCTTTATCTAATTTTTCCTTTGTGAAATACCATCCTTCTCTGCCATTATTCCAAGTGAAGAAATCTCAATTGAAAGGAATTTCACTGAGATCACAATCTAAAAGTGCTTCTCGAAAATTTTCCATTTGCCTATAAGGTCTATCTGCAGCTCTGAACTTCTCATATTGGTGGCAAATTTCATTAAAGTCACCTATGCACAGCCATGCCATTTTCGATTGAGCTTTTAATTCTCTTAACAAGTTCCAGCTACCTATTCTTTTAGGAGCATCCGGGTGTCCATAAAAACCAGTTAAAATGAATTTCTGGTTTGCTGTTGGCTGATTAACGATAATAGAGATGTGATGTTGGGTATAGGACACCAAGTCCACTTCCTTATCATCCTTCTATAACATTGCAATACCGCCACTAGCCCTTCTACTTTCAACAACAAAGCTGTGTGAAAATCCAATCTTGTTTCTTATGAGCTCTAATTTATTTCTGTTACACTTTGTCTCCATAAGGAAAACAAAGTCGGGACACTTAGTCTTCACCCAATGATGAAGTTCACGAACTGTCCGTGGGTTCCCAAGCCCACGGCAGTTCCAGCTAATACAAATCATTGGGTGTGGTGGGGCTGCGAAGCATCCTCCACCATGAAAGTTGTAGGAGCAGAGTCATTTGAAACTTTTTGTTTCTTGGAACTATGTATCTCAGTAGAGCCTTCTCCTGTTAATCGTATATTCCTTTTTTTTTCCTGAGTAGAACCTTCCTCCACATTGATGTGATTAATGCCTCTAGCTCTCCGTTTCCAAGTGGGCCTCTTAGAACCACCAGGATGCATAGCTTGGGAGGAGATTTCAGAAAGTTGAGGAGTTGCTGTCATAATTTGATGAGGAGGAGCTTCTTGCCAATCTTGAGCCATGACATCCTCAATTAAAGCATTTGTTTCTGGGAGAGAAGCTTGGGTTGATCCGTTATTGGAAGAGATAATTGGAGAATTAATGGATGAAATATTCTCCACATCTTTCTTGGAAAGTTGACTTGGCAGGCAATCCTTACCATATAACGTATCCGTTGCAGAGTCAGTTTGAATGCTATTACTACCTTCCTTTACAATTACCTGAAAATCAGCCTCCGAATCTTTCTGATCTGAATTTATGTATGTGCCCCTTGTATCACCACCAGCAGCCATGGGAGGTGAATGAAAATACTATATGCTTCGATCTGTTGAACCACCATAGCATTTAGATTCCTTAGAATAAAACTTTGATGTATTGGCTCGCAACCAAGGCCCAATTGAGTATTGGATTCTTCAGTCTGTCTAATTAAAGAGCAACCTCTATTCTTGTGTTTAAGAACTCCACATTTAAAATAGAAATTCTATAAACGTTCATACTTGAAAGCAATCCAGTGCTTTTGCTCCCCAATCCTTAATATCCTTCCTCGAACCAGAGGTTTGGTAAGTTCAACCTCTACTTTCACCCTCAGAAAACTTCCCCAGCCCAAACCATTCTCGCCAACATCCACTTCAAGAACTTTGCCAATTGCAGACGCTAGTTGGACTCCATAATCATTATTCATAGCCGCAAAAGGCATATTATGTAATTGAACCCAGAAAGGTTCATGAGTAAAACAACTAGCATTAGAAGGAGTGCTACTATCAACTCGTTGAATAGCGATCAAAGCCTTATCGAATGTCCAAGGTCGTCCGTTGAGGACTTTCTGCAGATCAGAGACATTTTGAAATTCTAGCAAAAATAATTTCTCACCAACATCTATAAAATGGATCCATCCATCCAGTTTCCAAACTTGAGACATGGTGGATCGAGAGATTTACATATTAACTTTGATAAGAATGAAGTTATATCGCTTGAAGCTATACAAATTCTGATATCAGTCACTTATCAATTCAAACGAATAGTCAATAGTATTAATGTAAATAGGTCTATATATGTTAGTAATAGTAATGTTGCTGTTGTTTGCCGAGAGTATGTGGTTCTTGTTCTTGATAGTTAAGCGTTGTCTCCAGGACAAAGTTAGGTTCTTCTTCTTGTTTGTTTAGGTTTTGTTCTTATTTTACAAAGAAAGAAAAAATTACCCTTAAATATTTGACTTTATAAATTTTTTATTATTTTTTAATTAACCAAAAATTCAAATATTAAAAAGTCAAAAAAGAAAAAATAATTAACCCCACCTAAAAAGTTAGGAGTAATGATATGAAATTGTTTAAAGTTAAATGACCTTAATATTTATTTATTTATAATGTCATCAATATCTCATCATTATTATTCAATAATCTACTAAATTTATAATGTTTTTCATTTTTACTAATTAACAGAGAATATCAATATTCCTAATTTATTCAATAAACAAAGGAAAAAATATATCTTTACACTTGAACTAATAAATAATCAAGTAAAGACTTTGACTTAAATAAATTTAATTTATAATAAATTAATTAAGAAATAAACGATTTAAGTGTATTTTAGTCTTTTCAATCAAATATTAACAGAAAATACTAACCGCACCTAACGAAAGGCAGAAAAGTGTCATTTTGAAATTTGACGGTGGGAAAGTGTTAGTTTGCCAAACTTTGGGTGGGAAAATGTCATTCTCCCTAATTTTAATAAATAAATTAAATAGCTAACAACAAGTACTCAACCGGCCATTATTGTGTATTTTAAATGAATGTCATATAAAAAAAAATTCTGAAAATAACATGATGCGTGACGTTTGAATAAAAAATGCTTTATTATTTCTCAAATATTCGTATTTATCGAAGAAATATATACAACGATTATGAAAGATTTAATTAAGAAAAACTAATGAAATTTTTTATTAAACATATTGAAAGGGCAGCTAAGTTGAAAACTTGAAAGGGATGATGTCTTAAAAGAGGCCCAATCCACTCTAAAACAAGGTCCAATCTCAAATTTAGCTTTAGCTTTGGGTAATGGGTGACCCGCGGGGCCATCCATACCCTTAGGACCGGGTAAGGATAGTCTATTCTCTTACTCGTTTAATTTTTCGACCCGCAGGTTTGATACCTGTTAAACCTGCAGTCGTCGTCACCCGGCCCATCCGTTTGCCAGGTCTAAATTTCTAGCCTAGAAGAATGACTCTATAACGTGAAAACTAACAAGAACTTTATATAGGCCTAGGAACAGATATCAAGCAAACAAACTTTAATTGCATGAAAGACAACACATCAAGTGTGCTGTCAATAACCTATGAATTTGGTAGCTTAATGCCAGACAAGTAGCAATATCATGAAATTGATGAGCCATTAAACTACTAGCTTAAAGACAAATCAATGAGTGGGAAGTTGATTCATGGCTTAAAGTTGAGCACAAGTGAAATAAAATAACAATTTTCCTTTGGCTGTCACATCACATGCATGAGTACTGCCGGTACAGAGCTGCGCTCTTTTAACATGTTTTTGTAATTGCCAAAAAAGCCAGATTAAAACATTGAAAAAAAAAAAAAAAGTACAATTGGAGAAGGCGAACTTGTTCTTTAAGCTTACAACTTCACCGAACCTCTCATGGAGGACCCGCTTCCTGATCTCCATCATCTTTTTTCTCGTCGACACCTCTCGCGGCTGCAACCTAACTTACTGTAAATCGCCATGTCTTCAAATAAACTGACCAACGGTGTGTCTTCAACCAAATCAGCAAGCTATATATATATATATATATATATATCAGAATTTTTTATCCTATAAACATAACAGAGAAAAACTTACAAGAAATACATTATGCAAGATCAAGTAAATATTGTTATATATGTGGTAATTTTGTTTTTCAACAAAACCAAGACTTTATAAGCAAATTGTAATGGAACAGTCTCACTATGTCAACATAATGATTTGGTGAGATCTTTGCATATATTTAAGTTTTTATAGGTAATGTATACACATTACCTTTTTATCAATTATAAAATATTCATGTTTTAGCACATTGTCTTCGTATGAAATCCCTGACCTCCTCAATCAACATAGAAGACTCAGAAAGCTCAGGGTGACCATAGAAAGAGTGAACAGCATTAGGGTACTCAATCATATAAGCTTCTTTTCCACTTTTCTTCAACCCTTCATAGTACCTCTTTTGCCAATCTTGCAATGTATCCAAACCTCCAACAACTACAACCGTCGCCGGAAAGTTTAAGCCGGAGATATCAATTGCATTCGGCCCGAAAACATTAGCCGCTGGATGGTCTCTATTTGAACCTTCTGGCAAAAACGCTTTCCACATCCAATCGGTACGCTTCATTGGCATTAATGTAGATTTATGAAGCAGAATTTCTGATTCAGTCCTTTCTTCTCCACCTAAAAGTGGTTGAATCGCTAGAAGTCCAATGATCTTCACCTTCCGAAAATTGTTCTGAATAGCTCCAAGTGTTACTTGATGCGCCAGGTTCCCACCCGCACTGTCTCCAGCAATGAAACAATGCTTGAAATTTGCACAAGCAGGGAAGCCTTCAATATTTGTTGTGTCAATAAAGTTGAGCACATCAACACCATCTTCCTGTTGACATGGAAATCGATGCTCCGGCGCGAGACGGTAGTTGACAGAAACTATAACAACACGAAGCTCCCTGGCAAACCTTTTGCAAAGCCTGTCCAAGGGAAATGAATCGGCACTCAGAAAAGAGAATCCTCCGCCATGGAAGTACACGATGACCGGTAAGCTTACGTCGCTGCCACTGCCATTTTCAGGTGTAAAGAGGCGGAACCAGAGGTTGCGAGAGGCGTCAACCATGATATCTGAGGTTGTAACGCCATTGATGGGTGTTTTTGAAGGGGAAGATTTGAAGTCAAAGAGTTTGTAGAGACGACGGTTGACGGTAAAGTCAGGGCGGCGACACATGTCGACGAGGTAAGCAACGTAGTTCATCAAGAACCGGCACTTCCATGGGAGGTTTGGTGAAGTATTAGGGTTTTGGGACATGTTTTGTTACTAAACTTTTTAACTCTTGGTTTTGTGGCATTAGTTTTCAATTATATATAAGAGGTTGAAGAGCAGTTGTTGGTTAACCGATATAAATCATTAAATAAGAAGAGTAGGAACTTCGAAAGTAACAGTACTACAGTAGTACTTACATTACTGTTAAAATAATGTAATATAAAGGAAGATTTTTGATAAAATTTTATTAAAAATCTTATATATATTATATTAAAGAGATATTTAATATTGGAGTTATATATTAGTTTAAATATAAGTAGAATGATAACTTTGTTGGAGTCTCACACTGATTCGGCATGCTCAAGCCTACTGGGTTATACTTGGAGATAATCCTTTCATTCAACAATATCTTATTGGGTGAAGAGTTACACTCACTTTAAATTATATCATGGTATCAAAGTCAAAATTTAGTTGTGCTAAGTGTTTGACTAGCGGGTGAGGTGTTCGAGCCAGCAACTACCTCTGTCAACAGGCACGTTCAAACCTACTGAGTTATAAGAAAATGTAATCCTCCCATTCAATAAAAACCTTATTGGGTGAAGAGTTAGACTCACCTTAAATTTTATCGAACTTAACATGCTATCTTAGTTAAAATTCTAAAAATTCGAGTTATCACCTTCAACAAGATAAAAGAAAATGAAAAAGAAAAAGAAAATCTAAGTTTCATATGTGAAAAGATTTTGTAGCAGGTCTTCTAAAAGATATACGCCATTTTTTTAAGATAAAGTTGGTTGTTGGAAGTTAGCAGAAGCATCCGTCGGAAGTAATTAGTAAATATTACAAATGAAACGAGTATGTATGGGCGAATAAAAAAAAAAGAAGAAAGAGAAAGAGAAAACACAGTTGATCATAGATGAAAAAAAGGACAAAGGGATTAGACTAACAACGCTTATCTTTCAGATGAAAATATCGTTATATTACAACACTTGAGCTTGTAATGTCATTTGTTTAAACATCTAGGTCTGTCACTTACACTAAACTTAAAGGATGTTTATATTTGAAAACCGTTAGATAAGGGTAAAATAGTATTTAGAAAAATTAATAACAATGGTTCCTAATTCTTTTACATAAAAAAAGAATTTATAAACATTTTCTTTATTTTGCTTGAGATTTGAAATCTTTTAATGTCTTTAAATAAATTAGGATTGAATAGAGATTGGGTAAGGATAGGATCTTATCTTAATCTATTGTTTTTATTTAATTTTTTTTTTTTTTTTTATCCTTCATGATATATTTATTATAAATACCTGTGTTTGAAATAATAAAGCAGTCAATTCATATCAATTAAAAAGTAATTTTTACAAATCCCTACTCTTAAAAATGCAGGAGGTCTTGGGTTCCATCTAAGCAATCTTATTTGATTAATTGAGCTCTTCTCCATGTCATTCAAAACTCCCCCCCAGCCATTAAATTGACCCATTACTAGATCATAATATTGGGACCATTTGTGATAAGACCGAAATTTGTGTGTTGTAAAAAGACTTTTTTGGAAACAGTGCGCATTAAATTATCCAAAAGAGAGTGGAAGATGATTAGAAAAATATGCTTATGGGTTAAAAATGAAATTTTCGGAGATATTGTGGATTAAATATTTGTATTATACTATTATGTCACCAGTTCCGAGACAACGGACAAAGATAAAGTAAAGGATTGAGTGTCCCTCCCTAAGTCTTTAATTAAATGAATAACATGGTTTAATAGTGCATTTCATGAATCAATATCTAACTGAACATTTTTTTTTTTTTTTCAATTTTGTGGTTAGATTTCTTGATTTTTTGAATGTTTTATCATGTATACTAGTCTAAATTATTATAGTTAAAAAACTATATTTATTTTGTGAGTAGTGAAATATTGGTGTGCTTCCCATATATACATATGTTGTCAAATTACATTTATTCAATTTTGGGAGTGAATAAGTGTAATTTGACAACACATCCCAATTAAACAACTTCTTAATTCTTATAACTGCAAACTACGCTACGTTTTTTTTTTTTTTAACCGAAGTATCTAGGTCTACTTACAATCCGAACCCACCTATTCGAGAGAACCGTAAGACCCCACCACCACAACTCTCAAGTAAGACTTAGGTGCGCATATGGGAACTCAAACCTAAGATGTTCAACTCGACCTTAAAATCTCCAAATCGCCTCGTACCATTAGGCAACCCACCATTGGGTTAGACTGTATTTTTGTGGTTGATGAAATCTATTATCTCAACAACAAAGCTACGGACATCAAAAAATTTGCACCAAAAATGTGTACCAACCTACGTGTATCAGGCGCCTGAATTTTCTATTAATTTTTTTCTAGTGAACAGCTGTCCATCAAATATGGATAGCCGTTCACTCACATAGACTCCCGTCCATATTATATGGACGGGGGTCTATTTACTACGGACGGGCGTCCCCATTTACAGGACGCCTGTCCATAAGTAAAATGGAATAAAATTTTTTTATAAAAATTAGGGACGGTTGTTCATCCGTTATGAACCGTCATCCCTTCATTTTGGACGGGGGCCCGCAAATAAGGGATGCCTATCCTTAACCAAAATATGAAAATAAAATAAAAAAAACTTTGGGGATGGCCGTCCACAAATTTTGGACGGCTGTCCCTTACGTTTAGACATCCGTCCCTTAAGTTTGGATGGGTGTCCATTCCGTCCATACTTTAAAAAAAAAAAAAAAAAATTCTAAACACCTCTTCTTCTTTGCTCTTCTTCTTCGTCTTCATTCCCCTCTCTCCTCTCTTTTTCTTCATCTCTTCATTCCCCTGTGCTCACGTTCCCTAACATTAGTACCTTGGATACTATTAGTTAGGAAGTTAAGAATTTGTTAAGTTGTTAAGCTTGTTTACAGCAGTTATTAAACTGCCCTGTTTAGGTTGTTAAAGTTGTTAAAAAGTTGTTATTGCTGTTAGTGCAGTTACGTTTTAGTTGTTTTACTAAGATGACTGTAGCATATAAAATGTATACTGAAAACTGTATTCATTAAAGAAACTAATACAAAAAATACAATTCAGTTTGCTCTCCTTTACTTTACCTTTTTCTTCTCTGTTTTTTACTCTAAACCTAACATGGTATCAGAGCTTTTGACTCGTGTCAAGAATGGTCGATCTCACTCAACTCTCTTCTAATCCAACAAGTTTAGCTCACAAATCAAACACTGATCCAGTCAATTTGTCAAGCCCCATCTCAATGTCTTCGTCAACTCTTCCTATCATTTCTCCTAAGTTGACGAGGAACAATTACAACTTTTGGAAGTCACAGATCTTGTTTGCTGTCGGATCTTTTGATCTAGAGGAACATCTCACCGGGCTAGTACCGTGTCCAGCTCAGTTCGTCAAGGTTCTAGCAGATAGCTCTGATGGTGTTACTGAGAAGAAGCCAAACCCAAAATATAGTCAGTGGAAGAAGACTGACAAACTCTTAGTAAGCTGGCTTCTTTGCTCTATCTCTGAATCCATGTTCACAGTTGTCTCAAAGTGTAAGTTTTTTGCCGATATGTGGGTTACATTAGAAAAAGAATTTCTTACTGAGTCAAGAACCAAAACGTTGCATGTAAAAAATTTGTTCAAAATACAAAGAAAGATAATCTTACCATTCATGAATACTTTGTCAAAATGAAAGGATTTGCAGAGATTCTGTCAAATAGTGGAATAGTGGTCACTGATGAAGAGTTACTGAATTACATACTGGATGGTCTGAATATTGAATACGATGCTGTTGTGGTGAACATTACTACTAGATTAGAATCTAGAATAGATCCTCTCACTCTCCAAGAAGCACAAATTATTTTGCAAAAGTATGAACTTAGGTTAGAAAAAACAAATTTTGCCATGAATTCAGTAGTTAGCACCGAGTTTCTTAGAGGCTCGGCTCATCTTGCTTCAACTGAGAGGAAGTATCACCATGAATCTCAGTCCCCAATCAGTAATGTACATCCTAACCTTGGACAAACTCAGTATCAAGGTCCTAATTTTGTACCTCACAATCACACCTCTCAGCAGCCTATCCCTGATCCTAATCATTTTGTAACTCCAAATAATCAGTACTATGCCTCTCAATTTAGTGGTGGCAGAGGAAAAGGCAAAGGAGCTGGAAGGAATAGATTGATATGTCAAGTTTGTGGCAAGACTGGACATCTTGCACTAAATTGCTACCATAGGTTTGACACTAATTTCCTTTGGAGGAAACAATGATAATGTCAAGTTTGTGGCAAGACTGGACATCTTGCACTAAATTGCTACCATAGGTTTGACACTAATTTCACTGGAGGAAACAATGTCCTAGGGTGGGAGCAGGGAGTTTTGTTCTAATTATCCCGTGCCAAGCCTTCCTTTCAAGAGTCACAATTCTATGGTTACTACCCACCTCAGTTCCCTCATAATTCCAGCTTCAGTTCTAATATGAATGAACAAACTGCACCTGGTCCACAACAATCCACTTCTGCCAGTCTTGGTTCTGCACCACACTCAAATTTAGGATCACCTCCAGTGTACCCTGGTTCTCAGCTGTCTGCCTCCAGTTCTCACAGTCAAGCACTTTTATCACAAACACAATTCCAAAATCCTTCAGCTCATTATACTGCTCCCCCATCAACCGTTCTGGATGCATCTTGGTACATGGACAGTGGAGCCACGGATCATGTCACTTCAGATTTGTCTCAGCTAATAGTGAACTCCAGCTACACTGGCAATAAGCAGTTTCAGGTTGGCAATGGTGAGTTGCTTCCCATTTCTCACATTGGTTTTACTGCTTTTCCATGTCATTCTAGGTCACTATATCTTAAAAATGTTCTTTGTGTGCCCCACATTACAAAAAATTTATTAAGCATTTCTAAGTTTACTAGAGACAATAGTGTAATTGTTGAGTTCTTTGCTGATCATTGTGTGGTTAAGGACAAACAATCCAAAGTTGTTCTTCTTCAAGGAAAGCTTAAAGATGGCCTTTATCAACTTCAAACACCTGCTGTCACCTCTCCACAGTCCAATCTTCCTTTTGATCATTCATCTGCTCAGGTCCTTACCTCACTACAATTTCCTCAATCTAAAGCTTCACAGTCTTCTACAACATGTTCTAATAATGGTAGTACATTGTACACTCATAAAACACTTGATATCTCTAATGTTTTGTCTGATTCTGTTGTTGCAAATAGTATTCCTACTTTTGATATTTCCAAGTTTCCTACATTTGGATCCAATTGTAATAATGCTACTAATGCAAATAAAAGAAGCACAAAACGGTCTTTTCCAGTAGAAAAAACTAATAGCATGCTGTGGCACAAAAGGTTAGGACACCCTAATGCAACTGTTCTTACTAAAATTCTACATGTTTTACAACATAACTATTCTGTGAAAAACACAATTGAATTCTGTCTAGCATGTCAGTTTGGTAAGCTTCACCAATTAGTTTTTCCTCAATCTAAGTCTAGAGCTTCAGATCCATTAGAATTAGTCTATTCAGATTTGTGGGGACCATCCCCTATTCCAACTCCTAAAGGATTTAAATATTACATACAGTTTCTAGATGACTATAGTAGGTTCACCTGGATTTTTCTATTAAAAGCTAAATCTGAAACACAATTAGTCTTCCAACAGTTTCACAAATTAGCTGAAAGAAAATTTAGCAAACCCTTGAAATGTGTCCAAACTTATTGGGGAGGTGAATATAGGAGTTTAGTTTCTTACTTTGCTAACCAAGGAATTGTCTTTAGGCATCAGTGTCCTCACACTCACCAGCAAAATGGAAGAGTAGAAATGAAACATCGCCAAATAGTTGAACAAGGCTTAACCTTGTTAGCTCATGCTAACATGCCCCTGAAATATTGGTGGCATGCTTTTCAAACTGCCACTTTCCTCACCAACAGGTTACCAACACCAGTTTTGTCTAATTCCTGCCCATTTCAGGTTCTGTTTAAGAAAAATCCTGGCTACTTTGTTTTTAAAGTTTTTGGCTATGCTGTGTACCCTTTTATCAGACCCTATAACTCTCATAAGTTTGATTTTCACACCAAACAGTGCACTTTTGTTGGTTACAGTATGCATCGTAAAGGTTACAAATGTATGGATTCAAATGGAAAGATCTATGTTTGTCAAAGTGTCAAATTTGATGAGTCTCATTTTCCTTTTACTTCAACTCAATCTGTTTCTCAAGAAAATACTTCTATTTCTTCCTCTTCTTGTGATCACACTCTTATTGTTCCATTTTTCTCCCTTCCAAACTTGTCTTCCTCATCTTCTGATGTTTTTACTGATTCTTCAAACAGAACTTACAAACATTAGACTCTCTAGTAATGCTTTCCCTGCTCCAAACCCTAATATCTCTGCTCCCACCCCTTCATGCACACTGCCTATTCAACCTACGGAGTCAGCCTCACCAAACCCTCATGAATGCACCCCAAATTCATCTACAAACTCTTCTACACAGTCACCTATCCAGTCTGCCTCATCTACATCTCCCACACAACCCTCACAATCCCTTACACACATACCTGTTTTTTCTTCACTTATTAATGATCTACCTTCTCCTCCAACACAATCTACTTCAACCAAACTACCTGATGGCATTCACCTTACAGTTGAGTTGCCCTTTGAGCCTAAACCCTTACCTACTCATCCCATGATTATTAGAAGCAAAGCCAAACAGCATAGTTCTTTAACTGTTTCCTCCACAAATCACTCTTCCTCTCTTGACACAACTGAACCAACCATTGTTACTGAAGCATTCTCCCATCCCTCCTGGAAAGCTGCCATGGAGAGTGAGTTCACTGCTTTGCTCTCTAATAATACCTGGAAACTTGTTCCTGCTGAGTCAAACATGAATATTGTTGGGTGTAAGTGGGTCTTTCGACTTAAACATAATCCTGATGGTTCTATTCAAAGATACAAAGCTAGATTAGTAGCTAAAGGATTTCAGCAGACCCCTGGTGTTGATTACCTTGAAACCTTTAGTCCGGTTATCAAATCTTCCACCATTAGGGTAGTATTGAGTCTAGCTATTACCTATGGATGGGATATTCAATAAGTGGACGTTAATAACGCTTTTTTGAATGGAGAACTCAATGAGACAGTTTACATGACTCAACCCACTGGTTTTGTTGATACTCAGAATCCACTTCATGTTTGTCAACTAATTAAAGCATTGTATGGCCTGAAACAAGCCCCAAGAGCCTAGTTTGAAAAGCTCAAGATTGCCTTTCTCAAATGGGGTTTTGTCTCTTCTATAGCAGATTCCAGTTTGTTTATTTTTAGGCAAAATACTCAGGTCTTATATGTAATTGTCTATGTGGATGACATTTTGTTAACTAGAAATGATGCTGAGTTAGTACAAACTATTGTCCAGAGGTTAAACATTGAGTTTGCTCTTAAGACTTTAGGTTCTCTTAAGTATTTCCTGGGTTTTGAAGTCCACAGAACAGATTCACACATCTACATGAGCCAAGAAAAATATGCTAGAGACCTGCTCACTAAGACTGGTATGTTAGATTCAAAACTGTGCTCTACCCCCATGGTTGTAGGCAACAAGTTAACCTGTATAGATAGTGATATTTTTGACAACCCAGCTCTATATAGAAGCACAATTGGGACTTTACAGTATTTAACACTTTCCAAACCTGACATTGCTTACTCAGTCAACAAGTTAAGCCAATTCCTCAAAGCTTCCACTGAACTTCATTGGCAAGCCTGCAAAAGACTTCTTAGATATCTTAAAGGCACCACAAATTTTGGTCTTCAGTTTACTAAAGTCACCAGGTTTCATTTGGAGTGCTTCACTGATGCTGATTAGGCAGGCTCTATTCAAGATAGAAGGTCCACAAGTGGTTGCTGCTTGTTTCTTGGTCCTAATCTGTTACAATGGAGCTCTAGGAAGCAAAATGTAGTATCTTTATCTTCTACAGAAGTTGAATACAGAGCACGTGCCCAAGGGGCAACTAAAATAGCCTGGTTTCGCAGTTTGTTTTCTGAAATTGGTCTAACATTCAGTGAGGTACCTGTTATTTGGTGTGATAATCAAAGTGCAGGGTCCCTAGCTTCCAATCCAATTTTTCATGCTAGAACAAAGCACATTGAATTGGATGTTCACTATGTCAGGGAACAGGTTGCTGGTCAACATCTTAAAGTCCTCTATGTTCCTACAGATCACCAAAAAGCTGATGTGTTTACTAAGTCTTTGTCCACTGCCAATTTTGAACATTTCAGAACAGAACTCACAGTTGGAGCTTGTCCTCAGAACACTGCTTGTCCTCAGAATACTTACCTGTGAGTATGACCAGAGCGGAAGTTGATTGATGTTCTTTAGAAGAAGTATAAGCTGTTGTAATATTCTGGTGTCATTTGCATCAGTACAGAAGTTTCTTTTTGCTTCAAAAGAAGTGTGTGCTTGTGAAAGAACTGCTCCTGTGAAAGTGCTCTTGTGAAGAAGCTTTGTTATTGTAACGTGGAGTTTGGTAGAAAATTTCGAAGCTTGGTTATTGTTACGTTTGTGAGAAGCTTGGTTGTTGCTTACGTGGAGGTTTGGTTGAGAAAATTTCTGAAGCTTGGTTATTGCTTCTGTGAAGTTTGGCTGAGAAAATTTCTGTGAAGATTGGTTGATTGCTCCTGTGAGAACTCTGCTTCTGTAAACGTGCTCTTGTGAAGAAGCTTGGTTATTGCTTTTGTGGAGGTTGGTTGAGAAAATTTCTGAAGCTTGGTTATTGCTTCTGTGAAGTTTGGAGAAGAAGAACGAGAAGAAGCTTAGTTATTCGTTAGTTGGCTGAAAATTTCTGAGATTAGTTTCTGTGAAGTTTGGAACTGATGTCAACATGGCCCATAATGTATTCTCAGGCATTCCACTTGGGTGGACAAGGGTTCTTCTTGTTTGCTCACTGCAACATGGACCAGCAAAGCTCTTTTCATTGTTTTAGGCTGTTTCTGGGAATGCAGGAGAAGGGATCAGTGAGTTTTGCTGTGGATTATGAGTTTGCGGCACGGTCAAAGCCAACTGAGGAGTTCGTTAGCAAATACAAAGGTAACTATACCTTCACCGGAGGAAAGGCAGTTGGGTACAGGAACTTATATGCCATTCAATGGACCTCCTTCATGGCTGAAGGCAATCTTTACTTCATAAATGGAATACTCCATCTTAGGGTTGAGCTTACCATCAGGCAGTAACTCTTTGCTTTCCGTTATTCATCGGGCTTCCTAATGAAATTGATTTTTGTAGCACTGACCTCTTTCATCTCTCGACTGGAACTGAACTTAAAATTGTAATAAGTTGGCACAACATACACTAGATACAATGGTATGGAGGTTGAGATACAATTAGAAAATCCCCTTTGTTCTAGGCTGAATCGTGCTTGGAAAGTGAGTTGTGGAAAAAAAAAATGTAAATGTGTAGGGGTCTATGGTCTTGACTGGTTTGTTTCAGTTTAAGAGTGCAGCTCTTGAGAACCATACAATTCTACTGTTATTATCTGTGGTTTGAATTTCGATAAGGTATTAGTAAGCAAACATGGTTCTCACTTCTCACCTTAAGAAACAATTCTAAATCTTGTTATGTGCCTGGGCTTTGATTCAATTTGTTTGTTAGATTTGGTCATTTTTCACCTTCAGAAAGCGTGTGAAGTTTGATTGTTTGTTATTAATGCGAAAATCTCTCCTGATAGCGTGTTGGTTTTGAATTGATAGGCAGGAGAATCCACCTCTTAATGATTTACACTACTTATTCTTAGCTCTAGCCTCTTTCCTCTTAGTCTTATCTGTAACTTCAACCTCAGGCTGGTTTTTCTTATTCTCAGTCTCCTGATCAGATTTCACCAATTGCACAGGCATCGCTTTCTTCGCTGCATCTGGGGCTGTAGGAATTGAAAAATAAAGGACGCATATTTATGTGAGGAAATCATAAGGGGAACCAGGAAATAGCAACTCCATATGCCATAAAAAGGATAAAGTTTACCTGTTGTAGTCCCCTTCTTTACTTCAGGTTCAGGCCCAGAATCAACTTCTTCATCATCAAATGCACCTTTGACATTAAGATTAACATCATCCCAGCTCTTTGCATCCCAATCCATATCATCTTCTTCTTCTTCTTCGTCTTCTTCATTTCCATCCTGCTTGGGCCCATCAACAACTTCTAGTTTCTGGTTTCATTATAATTTTCTTCATGGATTAATCCAAAAATCATTAACCAAACACAGGATATAATTTAATAATAATTAATATGTTAATTTCTTACTCAGCATTAGAAGGCGAGATCATGGCAACCCAATCACTTTCTGCAGGAAGCAAAACTCCACTAACAGTCACCGTCACAAACTCTTCATCAGAGAGGTCAAAGCTTTTGCTAACATTAACCTGGAGATAAGGGTTGGGATTAGGACACTCCGTCAAAACTCTTCTGTTCAGCACACGAAACGCAGATATGGCGGTGTGATTACGGTGTTCATAAACCGAGTTGGCAACAAAAGGATGCAACAACGATGAACAAAACCCAGGAAAGAACAAAACCAAGAAGAAATGTATCAGTGTGTCAAGTTGTCCTCTAAGCAAGGAGATGGGGAATGAAGACGAGGAAGAAGAGCGAATAAGAAGAGGTGTTTAGAATGTTTTTTTTTTTTTTTTTTTAAAGTATGGACGGGCATCCAAACTTAAGGGATAAACGTCCATTTCTAATGGACGTGCATCCAAATGTAAGGGATGGTCATCCAAAATTTATGGATAGTTGTGCCTAAATTTTTTTTCATATTTTAGTTAAGGAAGAGCGTCCCTTATTTGCGGGCGTCTGTCCAAAACGAAAGGATGACCGTCCATAACGAATGAACGATCGTCTCTAATTTTTATAAAAAAAATTTATTCAATTTTACTTATGGGCAGGTATCCTTTAAACGGAAACACTCGTCCGTAGTAAATAGACCCCCGTCCATATAATATGGATGAGAGTCCATGTGAGTGAACGAGCTTTCCTATTTGATGGATGGTCGTTCACTAAAAAAAATTAATAGAAAATTTAGGCTTTTGGTATACATAAACCGATATATATTTTTGGTGTAAATTTTTTGGTACCCTTAGCTTTGTTGTTATCTCAATTAGCTTATAATCTTGATGAATAGTCTTGTGTAGATATTTAGTGTCATGAGACTTCTATAATTATTATGTACTTAACTTTTGGATTTGATACATTTTGACAAATAATGCAATCAGTACTGCTAGTAAATAAATATCAGTGTCATGAGCCTTCTATAATTATTATGTACTTGAGTAGCTAAAGTATCTTATGACGTACAGAAGTTTACTAGTAATGTAACTCTGGAAAAAGAGAGAAATATTTACTTTTAAATAATATATCATCTTTGAAAATGTTTTATAAAAATATTCACTAATTAAGCTTTTCAATTTTTTTTTTTTTTTTTTCTAAACAGAGTGTCCGAACCAACTAACTAATCCCTATAGGTGTTTTCAACTCACTATCCTGTAAAGTTGATTCATGAGATTTTGAAAATAATAAGAAATAACTTGTTTCTAGAATTGATTTTTGTTTGTAGGATAGACACTTGTTTATATAGGCAATACATAATCTTCTAATTTGGTATAATATATTAGCTAATATGATAATGTAATATACACAATATTAACTATATATGGTATGGGAAGATAATATTCTATACAATCATAGTATATGATAACATAATATAAAGTCAATATCTCAACAACTGTTTCATTTTCCAAGAAACATGTTATTGTTTTTTAAAATATTAGAAAGTTTTTTATTGTGGTCAAAGTACAAGGTCTCATATTAGAAAGGAAAAAAAAAAGCCCTTTGTTGGGGTTACATGCTTAAAATATTGATGGTTTTGATTCAAGTGATACTTATTAACACAGTTAAATATTCATCCTTCAAAACTGAGGCATGTGTATGATGGAACCGAATTCTAAATTTTTATTTTTATTTTTAATACATCAAAATAATGATATTTAACTCTATAATAATAATAATAATTATTATTATTATTACAAACCACTGTTGGGATAAAATATTAGACCCAAAATAAAAAAAAGCTCATAATATTTAAACAAATTTAGTGTAATAGTGGAGTTAGTTAAGGGCCGCTTAAACACTTCGTAAGCCCCAAAATTATTTAAAATAAATACTTTAAAATATATTTTAATTTATTCCAAAATAATCCTTTCTCTAATTTTTTTTGTTTTTTTTAACCACCTTCTTCTTTATCAAGTCATAAACAATGAGATTTCGTAAAATATTTTCATTGGTATAACAGTAATACTATACTTACAAACCATTCTCACTAACTTTTTCTCATAAACACGACGTATTAACTTGCAATTGATTAGCTCATGTGGGTCCCTCTTGACCAAGCCAATTGCGAGTTGGCACATCAGCGTTTGTGAGAAAAAATTGTGAGAAGTGTTTGTCAACTTATCTTTATTCTTTGCATAATGTACTTTTACTTTATTTTTATTTTATTTTTTTGTTTTTTATTTGTTTACGTCTAGGGGAGTGAATGAAATTTCTACTCAAATAAACTTGCGATGTAATATTTTATACAAACTATAAAATTAGCAAATAAATCCAAGATGAGAAAGAATAATTGTTATAATTTTGCAAACAATATTAGAATCATGTAGTAATTAAAAGGTTTTGCATGAGTTTCTTAAAAACTCTAGAAAGTTTATACAACTCATTTAGTAATTAAATTGCAAAAATAATGTATATAATTAAATTAAAAAATATATTTTAATCTTAAAATAGCATGATGTTCAAAATTTTAAAAAATATAAAAAAATTGTTGGAGGTTTTTGATAAGGGTAGGCTATTTTAGTAATTTTGTATATGCAATATATTTTTAATACCACCTACGCATATTGGATATTTTAAAAAGTGAATACCTTTATTAGTCGCGGTCTAGGAAAGAATAGAAAAAGTGATTTCAATATATTTATACCCAAACACTGGCCATATCACAAGAATATTTCCATGTGGGGCTTGAAAAGAATGTAGTTGTGGCTTAATGACAAGCATCTAAGAGTAAATTTTACACCTACAAAAAAATATATGAGAAGTGATTTTTGGCCCCATCAAATTGATCAGTATTTTCCAGTTTTTTTTTTTTACAAGTTTAATCTTAATGAAAATTTTTAAAATTGATATAATACTTTCTAAATAAATTCTACTCTATTTTATATTTTTGTTTTAATTCCTACATAAACCTTAGCTTGAAATTTGCTAAATCATTGAAACAACTTTATTATTATTTTTTTTCAAATATTTCTTTATTTGATGAAGATAGATTACTAACACTATGGAGCAAGTAATCACTAATCACAAAAAGAATCTGAATCTGAAAAAGAAAAATTAAATTTTATATTTGAAATTGGGAAAAAAAGTATAAACCAAAACATAATTAAGTTTAAAATTAGAGAAAACTAGTAAAAACAAAAACCCTAATTAAGTTTGAAATTGAGAAAATGGATGTAAAAAAACCTAATTAAGGTTTGAAATTTGAAAAAAGTGGTGCAAACAAAAATATTTAATTAAGCAGGGTTATTTTCAGTTTTAAATAAGGTTTGAAGAGAATTTTTTTTTTTTTTTTTTTTTTTAAAATACCATGATGGTGTATTTTGTAATGGAAGATACTAACCAATTTGATGGGCTAAAAATTACTTCGCAAAAAATATTGGTCAAAACTAGTCAAATGGGCCAACCAAGTCCAAAGATTCTATTATCCCTTTTTAAACCAAGGACACCTCACTTCTTAAAACACCCTATCTAAATATTTTTAAATTAAAATTTTTGTTATTATGGCACTTCATAAATACCATTTATTTCATTTTTTTATTTAAATAATTACACATTTAATTGTCTCTGCTCATGTTATATTAACTATTTCTTTATTTTCCAATTGCCTAGAAGGGACAAAAGAAACATCTTCTTTTTTCTTCAACAATTTATGATCTGTGGTGAACCTAAATACTTGAAATTCAACAAACCCGTAGTTTTCTTCTACTTTTTCTTGAAAAATAATTGAGATAAATGAATTTTTTACCATAAAATGAAATCTCCTCCCTCCCTTTTTTTATATGAATTTTACTGATTAGTAATAATAATGTTTGTCATTTGAATTTGATATACACAATAATCTTACATTCGTTATCAACTTCTTCTAAAATCAACCAAAAATCAATTCAATTTGCAATTTGATTAGGGATCCAAAAATATGTTATATTTGTGGAAAAGACAAAAGTTGAAACCTAAAAGAAAGATTAGATTGATTTATTTATAGATATAATTGATATGTATATCATTAAATTGGTATCATGTATCATAATGGAATGTAAGATAAGACATATGCACATCTCTAGGTATTGCACTCATACAATAAAACAGAAGGTTAAATTAAATTCTTACTAAGTCTTTTTCTTCCTAATTGAGGCTTAGATTACTTATTCATTTCATATAGAAGTAAAAAATACAGTGTATTGACCGAAGCAATGACTATCCATGATCCATAAATTTATATTTGACTAGCCCCATCTACAGACAAAAGAAAAAAAAAAAAAAAAAAAAGGTTATAATATCAAATAAAATTGTCAGAATGAAGCTTTTATCAAGATTCGAGACTGCTATTGTAGGCCTGAAACTGAATACCACAAACTGACAATGAAGTTTTATTCAAGTTTAAAAATTGGACAATAAACTGATGAAGTTACTTTGAATAAATACAAACGTAACAAACCGAGACCCACTTAGGGGGTGTTTGTTTAAGCTTATAAGCTGGTCAAACTTGTTTATAAAGCTCTAAAATTAAGCTAACCTGTTTGTTTATAATTTTTTTTAGCTTATAAGTTGAGCTTATAAGCTAAAAAAAATAAGTTGGGGGAGGTATTTTTTTTTTTGGCTTTGCTTATAAGTTAGTTTGACTAAGTATATTACCACATTATCCTTATTTAATTTTAAAATTCCATAGTGTGCCCTTATTTAATGTAATACCTTTTTTAGTAATTTTATAATAAAATGTACTTATAAGTCATATTTTACCAAACACGTCAATTACTTATCAGTCACTTATAAGTACTTTAACCAAACACGTAATTACTTAAAATTTCAAATGCTTATAAGTTAATTTTAGCTTATAAGTAATTATTGCTTATAAACTAATTTTCATAAGCTCAGGCAAACACCCCTTTAATTTGATCTTCTTCTGTAATCTTTTAATTCGGCCTTAGTCCTTTAATTTATGAGTGGGTCTATTGGCACCTCACTATCGACTAAAGAAACTCCATTTATTAATAAATTTTGTAATGACAAATTTATCGTTATATTAACTTATTAAAACTAACTTTAATTTCTCATTCTTTAAAATATTTGTGACACCCTGCTGCTATCTCATAAGCCCTAATTTTTTTAATGCTATTCAAAACATTCTTAGGGCAAAAAGATAGCTTAATTAAGGAAGAAGATTTGTAATGGAATATATCCCGTTAGAAGCAATATGAAATTATAAGTTTTTAATTGTTTTACATATAAATCTATATCCAACACTTTTAATTATCCAAAAAAATTGTATGCGTTTTTTTCATGGGAAGTGATTTTTAACCTCCGTTTAAAAAAAAAATTATTAAATTATGTAATAAATATGATAGCAATATTTTTTTTTATTTCAAATATTTCTTTGTTTGATGAAAATAGATCACTAAAGCTATAGAGAAATAATTACACAACAAAAAGAATTTAAAAAAGAAAAATAGGATTAGTTGAAGTATGCATAAATTAGCCCACACACCCTTAGAGTAAATATATATGATAATAATTAAACTTGTAACTTTACTCAAATAATAATTGAATGTCATTATACGTTTCTTTTCTATTTTCTTATAAAAATTTATACGTTTTACATAATTTAATGAATTTTTTTCATCCTAACAGGCATAGCAAGTGAGGGATTTAAGGTCATTTACCATTTCTGTCTTTGAATGTATGATGGCCAATTTCTTATATGCTTATAATATTATACGTGCATATTACTTGCATGGATTAAATAATGAATTTATATACATATTGGTTAAAGGACTTATCATAACTGGTAAAAGTAATCATTGTGATTAAGTAAGATGATTGAGGGAAGAGGGTGTTGATGTCATTATATGATGTGAAACGCTTGGGTTTTCATTGAAAAGATTTAATGTCATTGGATTGTGTGAAATAAAGGGTGAGTTTTATTTATTATTTTGGATAGGATTATAGGGAATAATATAGGGTAGTTGAATAAAGGAGTATTACAAGGTAAAGTTTAAAAATTTATAAAAAAGTCTCTAGGTTTACTAATTTAATTAAACACTCCAATATATAAAATGACAAAAATACCCCTACCACTTGCAGTACCAGATTCTAGCCACCACCACCGGAATATGGCCGAAAAATCACGTTACGACATAGACCGGTCGGATTTGTATTATAACGCGTCGTTATGGCCTTTTCAGGCCAGATCTAGACTGATGCAACGCGGCAGCTGAAAAGGCTAAAAGCGTCGCCATCTTGGTAGTCAAGGCGACAACCAAAGATGTGGATGTGGTTTTTCGGTCAGCGACCATTTCTTTGGCCGTCGGCGACAACCATTTATTTGGCCGTCAGCGTTACCACTGGCGATCGCAGCGACTAAATCGATGAATTACCGGCCAGTTCTGGTTGGTAATTCATCGTTAGACAGATTCGCACCATCCGATGGTGGCTTGCCTTAACTGGCAAGTATTGGGTCATAGGGGTGTTTTTGTTAATTTTTAAAATTTTTTTAGGGGGTATTTAATGAAATTAATAACCTTATGGGGTCTAAAAGTAATTAAAAAAATAGGATAATATTTCTGGAATAATGTGCCAAACATTATTTAGAGAATAGGATTGGGAATATGGGCAGAAATAATAAGCCAAACATACCCAAAGATGACAAAAAGTAGGTGACACATAGTATCAATTATCAAAGTGAGGTGCTTGACATCCAATAATACTTTAGGGTGCAAAAGGAATTGTCTAAAATATATGCGTTAAATGCAAGTGTATGCAATCAAGCAATAACAAGCACACAAATTCAAAAGACATGTGACCAATAATGCTACAGACATCGGGATTATACACTGAATTCTTTCACTGAACTACGTGTCCCATGACTCAGACCAATCATGTATAAATTTAATGAATGGCCGTTCATCAACTATGGACGGCCGTTCACTTACGATGAACTCTCGTCCATATTATATGGACGGGAGTCTATTTACTATGGACGGGAGTCCACATAATATGGACACCCGTTCATCAGTTAATGGAAAAAACACATTAACAAAAATAATGGACAGTCATTCATATATTGTGGACGGTCATCCCTAAATAATAGACATGCGTCCATATACAATGGACACCCATCCATACTTGAAATAAAATACCGAAATGCAGGGACGCCCGTTCATCAGTTATGGATGATCGTCCCTTCCTTACGGTATATTATTTCAAGTATGGACTGTTGTCTATTATATGTGGACGCCGGTCCATTAGTTAGGGTCAGCCGTCCATAACCTATGAACGACCGTCCATACTGTAAATTAAAAAATTTTAGGTCAAAACACAAATTTTGGGGAACTTTAAAATTAAAACACAGGAGCAGAAGCCGCTTCTTCATCTGTCTTCTTCTTTGTCTTCATTCCCCATCTCCGCTCTTCTTTTTCGTCTTCATTCCACATCTCCGCTCTTCTTCTTCGTCTTCATTCCTCATCTACACTCTTCTTCTTCTTCGAAGTTCTCATTTGTCGTGCTCTTCTTCTTTGTCGAAGTTCCTGATCTGCCGTGATTCTTCTTCAAGTTCCTCATATGCCATTATTATTGTAAGGTATTTAGTTAGTTAGTTAGTTTGGTTTCTCTTTTTTTTTTTTTTGGATGAATGAAAAGATTTTGTTAGTTGGTTGTAAGAGTGCCTTTTTGTAGTACGTTTATTGCTGAAGTGTGTTGGATTTGAAATTTGTGTTGTGATTTCTTGAATTGAGTTGATAAAGAGAAATCCAATCAATTTGGTGGGACTGGTTTGTCTGATTGATAAATAGAAGTGTTCACAGTTTGCAATTGTGATTTATTGCATTATCGCACCACAAAATCCTCCCAACGTGTTGTCAAACAACAACTATAATTTGTAATTTTGCTTTTAAAAGCCACTTCAAAGAAATTTATGTATAAGCAGAACTATGATTTGTGTTTCAATTGATAGAGAGGGTTACTGCAAAATGATGCTTTTAGTAATCATAAATGTTTCTTGTTACTTTGCATTTTTTGATTTGCTTGAGCGGATAAAAGTGATTTGTTGGTTAAGTCTCTCTTTTCCAATTTTTACACTCGATAAGGAGAACCCTCTTCCACTCAGTGAATTTTGGGTAGCTTGAATTGATGCTCGATAATCCTTTTCATTGTTGGAAAACTAATTATTGTGGTTTTCTATCCTTTAAATGGATTCATTTTTATCTTCTTGTTCTGCAATTATTTTTGTTTTATTATTCCCTTGGATAGTTTTTCAGTCTGTCTTGGAAAATATTGGTTTAAGTTTTAATTTTTGTCAAAGCTGTTTCAGGAGTTTGATTGTGGGATTGTTTTTTGTTATCTTCTTATTTGTTTGATTGGAAACAAAATGTGGAAGAAGAGATATAGAAGTGGAGCAGGTTTCCATAAAAGCAAATAACAAAAGCTGCCTTTGAAGTGACAAAAGCTATACAAATATATATAGTTGAATCTTTTGGCATTTGACACGAACTAGTGAATATAGGTGAAACAATTGTCCTCACTTCAAAATGCCAATCTAGGAACTAGCTATCTAACAACCTCTTCCCAATTGACTTGTATATAAAAGAGAGAGAGAGAGAGAGAGAGAGAGAGAGAGAGAGGATTCTTGTAAATCCTTAAAGACCGAGGTCCAAAGAGATGTTGGAAATGGGCTCTTGTCCCTTTTGTAGCTGAATTCGTCCTCATTGTTGCCCTTTAAAATACAAGATATGGGAGACATTTAAATTTTAAAAGCAATAGAAGAGCATTGTCAAACAACAAATCAAGTGAAAAAGAAGCATGTCTTTCAATTCGAAACCCAATGTGCTTGTAGTTTCCTAAATTAATTACTATTAGGGTTTCTCATGGTTGGTTTTCCAAGTATAAGACAATTAGCAAACACCAAATAATAACCCCACATACCTGGAAGCTGCCACCACCAATGCAAGCAATTACGTGCTTTTCAGGCACAACCTGTGCATACCCAAGAGTTACACCAACTGACCATCCAGTTGATCCATATTGCATTTGTCACTAGTTGTCCCTATTTCTGTCGAGATTCATGTTCTTATTGACACTTTTGCATCTTTCAAACTTCTTTAGTTATGACTGATTATGATGATGAATTTAGTTATGATTGATTATGATGATGAATTTTTTATGTATACAGGTTTTGGAAGAAAGCAAAAAATGGTGAGAGCAAAAAATACAACCATTCCTCATGAATGCACATCATCGTCTGCAATCCAATTTTGAGACTTGCGATATAAAAAGCAATACGAGGAGGTGTCGAAAAGAGATAATTGCCTTGGAAGAAATTTGGATTTAGGACTTATAACAAGTTTGGGTTTAAGTGATGAAATGAATGGTTGGATTCATAATTTGAAATGGGACCGGTTGGTGAGTATGAGATATGATGTATATAAGCATTTGATCTATGAGTTTTTTAGTAGTTTGGAAGTTGTGGAGACAGATACTGGTGAGTTTCTGGTGTATATAATGTTTTTTAGACTAAAGAATCAGAACTTTGTAATGAGGCCACAAGATTTAGCAACTATGATAGGATTTGATTTTGAAGGTTTAGATAACGTATCTAGAACCTGGGATTCCAAACAAGCTTGGATGGATGTTTCTGGGATAGGGATTTATCATCCACATAGGTGTAAATCTACAATGTTAAAGTATCATGCTATGAGAGTATTTCACAGATATCTGACTTACACATTTAATGGTAGGAAAGAGACAAATGGAAATGTGACAGTTAAGGATTTAATATTCATGGAAGCAGCAATAGCAAGGAGGTAACTAAATTCAGCGAAGTTATTGATTAAGAAGTTGGGAGAGGTTCAAGCAAAAAAAAGAGAAATATATTGGGGGATGCTTGTTACGTTAATATGTGAGAAGTTGGGTATTCATATCACCCCTAATGATCAAGCAACTAAGATTAAGTTTTCTGCAAATAATGTGTTAGGGGATGTGACATTGTGGAAAATGGTTTGATTAAAAAGAATATGGCAGGACAATGGTTTGTGATTAGGGATGAAATAGAGGGAGATGCAACGGTTCAGGAGTTCCTGAAGGGGTAAATGAAGGACAAGTCTATGTGTACAAAAGAAGAAGAATGAGTATTGAACTTGGATCATCTTAGAATGTAGAATATATGTGTTCTTATACTTTAGATGAAATAGTAAGCAGGTTTGAGCGAATGGAAAAGTTTCAAGAGAGCGTTTTTCACGTATTGAAAGGAAAATGCAGGAACAACAAGATCAATTGGCAAAGTGATTTCAATTCGTTCGCATCAAGAATAGAAGAAACAAATGCATGACATAAATTTTCAGCATGATAAAGAACTTCTCAATAGCATCCTCCTCCTCTAGTCAACCTCCACCTCCTACACCATGATGAAGAATTTCTCAACAGCCTCCTTCTTGTCAACATTCTTGGGAAACACACTATGAATGTTAATTGTCATTAGGTGTACTTCAAATACTAAGCTTTATGTTAGACCGGTCGTCACGGTCACAAAATTAAACCTAAATACCGTAGTTAGCGATAAGTAGGGTCGAATCCATAGAGAGCAAGACAAATGACCTAATGTAAATTTGAGTTAACGAAAGACAAATTGGCAAAGTGATTGATTAAAACTAAGGAAACTAATTACTTGCAGAAAATTAAAAGCATCAAATAAATTGCTAACTAAAACAAAATATTAAAAGCGTTGTCGCTACGGGTTCGGTTTGACTCAAGACCAACTCTCACAATTCCTCTCCTCGCTCTTCAATTTCCTAAACCTACAAGGCTAGGCAAATCAATAAAAATATCTCTTGGCAATCTAAGTATAATCTATCCTATCTCCCCGTCGTCTTAGTTACGGATCAATTGGTTAAAGACTATCATCGACTAACCGAAAAACACTAAACCCTTAAACACCACTAGTTGGTACAACGTTAACAAGTACAACCTATCAACCTGTATCATCCAATCAACTAATTACACAACAAATGCATTCCTAGTAGAAATGATATTAAACGCTACTACAACTTGATTGCAATCGATCAAGCAATTTAAAGTCATAATCAACATTCAATAATCTCAAACCGACATTCAATTATGCGAAAAGTTATATATCAATAAACGTTCTCAATGGACATTATCAATTCAACACGTCAAGCATCAGAATAATATTAAAGCATCGCAAACAAACTGAAACGAAAACAAATATAATCTAAATACAAGAAACTTAACCAAATATCCAACATTCGGGCTTATCCAACTAGTCGAGAGCTGATGAGGAGATCAATAGAGTCAATCTCGATCTTGCCTACACCGTAACAGACAACCGGGAACTCAGTCGCTCATGGTGGTGATGACGGAGGCTAAAACAGGTGGAAAGCAGCGATCATGGCGAGAGGAGGTAAGGCAGCATCGATATGATGCGAAGAAGGGGCAAAAATTACCAACGGAAAGCCCGGAATACGAACAGCCGCACTTCGCAGGAAAACGTTAATTTTTCGGGGGGTCTTCCAGAAAACGGTGGCTGAAATGGGATCCGAAGGTACCGATGGAAAGCTCTGGTGATGGGGAGTTCGATCGTCCTGGGGAGGTGAGAAGTCACCGGAAATGAGCAGGAACTGGCCTGGAAGATGAAGAGGCGTGGCGGCAAAATTCGCGGATTCCGACGGTTTTTGCGGCGGTCGCGGTGGTGGAAGGCGAAACGTCGCGGTGGTGGTGCGTGATTTGCGGTGCTGACGGTGGCTGGTGAATTACGGTGCATCGGGAAGATGAATCATCGTCGGAGGGAGACGAAGGGTCGCCGGAGGGAGACGGAAAACTGGGTGAACAGCCCCCCCTGTACGCGACTTTTCATCTTCCTTTTATAGAACAAAATGTGAAATATCACTTTGGTCCCTACAGAATTGAAACATGACAAAATCAGCCCCTTAAAACATGACATTTTACCCCCTAAACAGCATAAATGAGACAAAATCACCCTTAATCCATAAACCACAACCTAATATCAACTCATATACTTTCCAAAATCATTCCAAACACGTTAAATTCATAAGAAAAATATTATGAAGCGATTTTCGTGAATAAATTCATAAATTCTTTAATTGTCTCAATATACTTCAATTTAATCACACATGGAGTATTTTTATCACCAAAATAGAGTCACTTTCATGACTCTAACACTTTATCTATGAAGATTATATTTGCCTTTTGTTTATAGATAGATTGATTTCAGCGGATGTTCTTAATAACGATTGCCTTTTGTTTATAAATAGATTTGCCTTTTGTTTATATATATCTCAACTACTCTTTTGAATGCATATGTATATGTAATACTAGACATACCCAAAGACATTAAAATTCAAATCTCAAATAAAATGCATATCCAAAATTCCATCTACAACCAGAGTTTACAATGTGACTATAATATATACTGAAAACATTCATAATAAGTTACATTAAGGTCATTATAATGAATTCATAACGCTACAGCAGATAGCCTACTCATACAGAACCAATGACCAAAATACTAAAAACAAAATAGCTGAATCAATATACAACTCAACTGCATTCGGCAAAAATTAACCAAAACATGAATAATTTCTACCAAATACAGCTCTATATGCTTCAACCTGTCAACAATATCAAACATTTCCCAACGAGACATGTTCATCATTTACAAACTCCTGTCTAGTACAGAAATTACTTTGTCTTGCGAGATTCTAAACTGGACCAGTGGACAACTGTCATTGTTTAACAACCAAAATTTAGCACACGTTATAGAAAACATAAGCCAATTACAATTATACAACATACATAACACATACCTGGGTAGTAACAACATCATTCAACAACACTTGAGTTTCTGCATTGGCCACGGAAGTAGATGACATAAACTGGTCCTTTTCTCGCTGTACTAATGATCATTTTCCTAAAAAGTAGCATAACACATTAATAATCAAGTTGATATTATTATAAACTTCAAATAAGTAAATAATGTTTCCAAAAAGAAATATCATGTAAGAATATGTGTATAACTCATACCAATTAATTCTTTGTTTTTGTAATTTTTTCTTTTTAACCCTACGTACAATTTCTTCAACCTTTGATTGCTTTCTTCTACATGGAGAATGACCTTTGCTATGAATTGCCTGTGGAATAATTATTAGACTATTTACCTCTTTTAAAGGACTGTCCCTATCTTTACTACTCAAACCGGTTGTGGAAGAGATATTCACTTTTGTACCAAACCCTCCCTCATTTTTCTTTTGCTCCAATTTTTGTCTCATGTCAATCATAAACTCCTCATTGTTTGATGTCATATCGACTACTGTCAGCATTTTATTGACAACTTATCAAAACGTTGTCTTTCAATGTTGGTGCTCCACCTATTATAACTCACCTTAATTTTCGTATGACATCTGTTTATATTTTTCCTCCAACACCATAAAATGTACTTTTCTGGAACGTGTGAAACCCTTTTATGAATCAACACCATAATGGCATGTTTGCATAAATCCTCATGAACTCAAACAAATGACAAGTACAACGAATATCACACGAACTTTCTTCAAAGTATACCGCAAAGGGAACACGGTGACTACTATCTCCAAACCAAACATCTTCTAAAACTTAATACTCCTCATATGAGTCACATTCATTCAGAAAAGATAATTCACAATAAATCTTCCCTGCAATCTCTTCTTGAAACTCTTTAAACTTTATAGTTGTGTATGCACTTTGAAATTGTTTCTCAATAGGATAATTAGTTATGCATGGTATCCAAGATTTGAAAGATCTAAAATTAGACTCTCTTTCTTTTTTCACTTTATCTCGCAATGCATTATCATATTGTTCCACAAATTGTTTCAAAGTAGTTTTGGAATTTACATATCCATAAAAAAATGCATGCATACTTTCACTATGTTGGGTAGTAGACATACCTACCCAGAAAGTATCTTAAGAAATGCAGGCACCCATCGTACTCTTTCTTTATAAATCCACATAACCATCCATTCTCGTGAAGGTTATGCACATCAACAAATTAGTTCCACCGTTCTTCGAACTCTTCACACGTAAAGGAATCATACATAATATTTTGCAACTTAGACTTTATAGTTTCATATTCTTTATACCCTTTTAACTTTTTAGGCAGTTTCTTCATTGTATGCCCCAAACACCACCTATGTTTTGTACCAGGGAAAACAATCTCAATTGCATTTTGCGTGGCCTTATCTTGATTAGTGATAATTCCATTAGGAGCAACATCCATGCATTCAAGCCAAGAAAGAAATAGCCATACAAATGTCTCAGTGTCCTCATGAGAAATTAACCCACAACTTAACAAAGTCGAATGTCCATGATGATCAACCCCCACAAAAGCAGCAAATGGCATATCGTACTTGTTCGCCAGATACGTTGTGTCGAAGGTGACAACATCACCGAATTATTTATATACAACCCTACATCTAGCATAACACATTCTCTAATCGACTATTTTCATCTACATCAATCATGTACCAGAAATTTGAATTCTCCTTTTGCATTTTCATAAAATACTCAAGTACTGCCGAAGCATCTCCAACTCCAAGTCGTAGGCTTCTCACTTTTTCAATGTAGTTCCTACAATCTTTTTGTAGAAATGTCGAATTCTTTACACCTTTTGCCTCAACTGAACATGACTGAAAATTTTTACACGGTCTAGTCCTAGCCACATTATTAACTTCAAGCCTCCTTTCCACATAAGGTTGTATCGTTTGGTTAACCTTGAAATATCTTCTTTTTGTCGGACTTGTAAGATCATGGTTATGTTCAAGTACAACTGATTTAATTTCCCATTTGCATTCACCATTCAAAGCTGCACTAATCTGACTCTTACAATCTGTTTTGGCAACATGTTGTTTTTTCAAGATATTTCTAGATTTACATCTCTTATTCCCAGAACAAGAACATGCCATTGTCACATATCTCATCTCTTCATCATCGTCTTTCTTTAACATACGTATCATTGCTTCAAATCCCATTTTGTTACCACACCGTTTGTAATATTTCATTAGACTATCAACTGAATCAAACACCATTCCAATATGAGGCTCCACTTCTTCCTCTGCACATCCCATATCTTCTAATTCATCACGTTTATTTTCCTGATCATTTAATAGTTTTATAGTGGACAAAATTAGAATGTACTAATACAACACATCATAAGAAACAATACGATACAATAAATTTAAAATCATGTTAATGAAAAAGTTAAGGTTTATTAAATAATTTACCTCAACATCATTCAAATGAGGCAAACTGGACTCTTCCATATTCTGTAATTTAATACAAAACCAATATTAGTGTTCGTGTTCACTAAACTGATTCACAACAATCACCAACAAATATTGTATATCAGTTATTTTCTATTGTAACATATATTCAATCCAAAATAGAATACAAAACTAAATAAATGCATAAGTTAAATAAAAACCGCTTAACAACCTCAACAAATCTTTCTAATCTGAATGAATTTTGATCTTCCTATCTCTCTTTCCACCCTAAACGATTGTTTTATGAAACGTTTATGGCTTTCTTTCTTGTCATGGTAGTTGGTTGTTGAGGAAGAAACCTTGTCACGGTAGTTGGTTGTTAAGGAAGAAACTGATTGTCGTTGTTCAGGAAGAAACTGGTACAACTGCAGACGAGAAGAATGCAGACGGGACGATGAAGTAGAAGGCAAAATGAATTTTTTTTCTTTTTTTTTTTTTTGCTCGCAAAATGTTGGCACTTGTTTTGGAAAAGTCTTATTGGAGAAGCTAATGTTTTTTTACAAATTAAAAAAAAAAACATTTTATTATATTATGGACGGTCATCGATATTATATGGACGACCGTCCGAAAAATTTGTTTTAAAATTTTTGTATTTTTTGAAAGTATTGACGGACGTCCATTATATGTTGACGCTAGTCCACTTAATAATAAACGGGCATCCTAATTTTTTTTTTAATTTACAGTATGGACGGGTGTCCGTTATATGTGGACGCCCGTCCAAAAATAATGGATGGTCATTCATAGGTTATGGACGACCGTCCCTAACTAATGGACGGGCATCCACATATAATGGACGTCCGTCCATACTTGAAATAATATACTGCTAGGAAGGGATAGTCGTCCATAACTGATGAACCAGTGTCTCTGTATTTTGGTATTTTATTTTAAGTATGGACAAGCGTCTATTGTATGTGGACGCCCATCCATTATTTAGGGACGGTCGTCCATAACATATGAACGACCGTCCATTATTTTTGTTAATATATTTTTTTTATTTACTAATGAATGACTCCCATTCATATAATATGGAATGAGAATCCATCGTAAGTCATCGATCACCTATAGTTAATGAATCACTGATTACTCATAAAATATTTAATAAATTTATATATGATTGGTCTAAGTCATAAAACACGTAGTTTGATAAAAGAATTCGGTGTATATTTCCCATGTTCGTAGCATTATTGGAGGCATTAAAAGTTTGCCGTGAGCAAATTGTCTCAGAACTCAACCTGTCATTTTGTCGGTCCATCATTTATTTCCATTCTGGCCGTTGAGCGGCAAGTGCGAGTGGTCCATTAGCTGACATTTAGTTATGTCTATTTCTTTATTTGAAATGACTGTAAATAGATTGAGCTACACAGCTGTAACACCGGCCAATTATTATTATTATTTTTTTTTTTAGAGAATACTCAAGCGTAACATCAACACAGGTGTAAATCAACACCATCTTCAAGTTGACACGGATATCATGCTCAGACGCCAGACGGTAGTTGACAGAAACTACAACAGCATGAAGTTCTTCGGCCAGCCTTTTGCAAAGCCTATCAAAGGAAAATGAATTGGTGGTGTTGGGCTTGGGTTTCCTCGCTTGGAAGATGGCCCAAAATCCTAAAGCCCAAAAGTTAAAAGAAAACATGAAGAAAAAAGGTGGAGTTTTTTTATTTGACTTTTGAGAGGGTGAACAATAAAAACGAGGTACTGTTCACAGCAACAAAAATCTACAGAAGTGGGAGAGAGGAGCAACCACACCAAGTTATTCCAGCAATGATCCAACGGTGAATCTTGCTTCGTTTTTGCTCAAATTTTAGAGCATTGTTTTTGACAACAAGATCTTCACATCCAACGGTCAGTTTTGTAATAGCCATCCTTTTTATAGAGTTTTGCATCTTTAAAAATAGTCAAATCAAAGAGTTGAGTTACAGAATTTTTAGTGCGTTGGTCCTTCTTCAACCTAACGATCAGAGGGTCATTTCTAATCCGATCAACCTGATTTTTTGTCAAAAGCAGAGAACGTTTGACTATTCAATCTAGACGGTTGGTTTTTTATTTTAACGGCTGAGTTTGAAGTTATATAACCTGCATTTCAGGTGCTTTGCTGGTGATTTTTCTTTATTTTTTCGTAACTTTTTTGTGTATTTAACTTTATTAGAGTTGTGATAAATCTCTAAGCTTCATGTGAAATATTATTGGATGATTTGTGGTTATTGTAAATACCTTTTATTATAGTGGATTTGAGTGGATCATTCGATCCCATGGTTTTTTAATTTCTTTACATCAAAGAGGTTTTTTTACGTAAAATTATTTGTCTCTTATGGATTGATTGTTGTTTCAGACATATTTACTCAAGGTTTTACTCCTTACAAATTCATTTAATATTTTGTTAATGTATTATTTCCTTCCAAATGGTGGCTAAGTAGCAAAATCCTCCACCATAGAAGTAGAAAATCACCAACATACTATTATTTCCACCACCACCTTTTTCGGGTGTATAGAGGTGGAGCCGAAGGTTGCGAGAGGGGTCAACCATGATATCTAAGGTTGTAACGCCATTGATGGGCCTTATTTGAAGGGCAAGATTTTGTGTCAAAGAGGTTAAAGAGATGGCCGTTGATGGTATGTTTGGGGCGGCGAGAGGCGTCAACCATGTCCCAAGGAGGCGAGGAAGGCCATCAAGAGCCTCGTCCTCCATGGGAGGTCTGGATAAGTTATTGTAGGGTTTTGCAACATGTTGTTGTTGCAGTAAGAGATATTGATTTCTTTACTCTTGGCATACTCGTATATACATAAATATTGAAGAAGTCTTAAGTGGACGTGTACAACACATAATTTAATTGAGCTCCACTAAAAATTAATGAAGTATTATTTAAAACTAATAATACATTTAGTTTTTATGGAATTATAAAAATAAAAAATATTGTATTATATTAAAGAGATGTGCAGTGAGACACAACATCTTTATTGTTGCGCCAGTCGGTAGGCTTGGATTAGAAGTGCATTTAATATGAAATGAGAAATAATATCTTATTGTACCGGCTGATTTACACCCTTTTTTTATACCATTTTTATTACACTATAACGTGGTATATGTCACAATCACATAAATTTTATTATAATATTAAAAATTCAAAATAATTAAAAATTTATATGATGGTAACATATACTACATCATGATGTAATAAAAATAATGTAAAAAAGTGGTGTAAATGTAGCATTACTCTTATAACATTGGTCTTCATAATAGTTTATCTTGTATTAAAAAATAGTTTCTCATACTTTAAAAAACAAAAAAGCTTAACACTTCAAGTTAAAACAGTGTAAAAATTGTTTCTTATGTTCATAAGTTGAACAATGGTAGTATAAGCTCAAAATGTTAAATTGGTACCACAAGCCACTAAAAATTTAACATGTATTAAAATTAAATAATACAATTAGGGATCAAACTAAAATGAAACATAAAATTATGGATTATACAAAAGTATTGGCAATATTATATCAGTTCATTTTATACAGATTAATGAGCTGGTTAGTTAGTTAGTTTAGTTGATTAGTTGAGTTATTGTAATATAAAATACTTGCTCATTAATGAAAGAGCACTGAACTCATTTTTCCCAAATCTACTGCCACTCTCCCTGCTTCATCGTCTTCAACATGGTATCAAAGCACGGGAAATTCACAAATTTGATCTGATATCAGACCAATTAAACCCTTACTTTTCTTCTTGTTAAGCTCAACGAAGCTCAAATCTTGCTGATTTCTTCAATTTCAGCTTCAATTTTAGATTTTCTCAGCTCAATTTTTTTTCTTTGAAAACCCAAATTGATTGTTACGACAACCTAACAGAAGAATTCGTTGCTCCTTCCATTGATTCTAACTCACCACTTTACGTTCATCCTTCAAACACACAAGGTTCAGTTTTAGTGTCTGAGCAACTGATAGGGACCGAGAATTATGGAATTTGGAGTCAAGCAATGACGGTTTCTCTCTGTGTGAAAAACAAATTAGGTTTGTGGAAGGAACATGCACAAAGTCATCGGTTCATTCTCGTTTGGTTCCACAATGGGAGAGGTGCAATTCGTTAGTTTTTGCATGGATTATCAACTCTGTTTTGAAAGAGATTTTCAATGGTATTGTTTACTCTACAGTGCTTCACAAGTACGGCAAAATATTAAGGAACAATATCACAAGGTAAATGGAACTCGAGTGTTTGGAATCCACCGAGAAATCGTCAATCTCACACAAGGAACAAATACGATGGCAAACCATTATAACAAGCTCAAGTCACTGTGGGATGAGTTGGATTCTTTAGTCAGCTTGCTTGTTCCAGATAGCACATCAGCAAAAGCTTACTTGGAGCATCTTAATTAACAAAAGTTGTTGCAGTTTCTAATTGGATTGAATGATTCATATTCAATGATGCGAAGCCAAATATTGATAACGAGTCCTCTACCAACTGTTAAGCAAGCATATTCAGTGGTTAATCAAAATGAGAGTCAAAGGATACTGATGGGGATGAATACCAACTCTGAAGTGACTACTGCTCTTTATGCTCACAACAATGGTAAAAATCAGAATCAAGTACAGAAATACCAAGGGAATAAGCCATACATTAAGTGTGATTTTTGTCATGTACCTAGCCATAAAATTGAAACTTGCAACAAGTTGAATGGATATCCACCAGATTATCAATTCACAAAGGGCAAGGCAAATTCTAAGAACAGAGTATCTGCTAATCAAGTGCGAGTTCAAGGCTCAACTTTTGAAGTTTTGATGGATGCTGGAAATTCGGGCACAGCAATTGGTCCAGTATTGACCTCCGAGTAATACAACCAGATTCTCTAGTTGTTGGGAAAGAAAAACGTGACTCCAACAACTGCTAATCCAGCAAGTAATTTTGCTTTATTTTCTTGCTTGAATAACAATAGCTGGATCATAGATACAAGAGCCACTAACTACATGACTTCTAATTACACAATTCTAAAATCTCTTACTACCATAGAAACATCTTCACATTACCTTGTAGGATTACCGAATGGCACACAAACTTACATTAAACATATAGGTTCTGTTGATCTGGACAATGGTATTCATCTATCTAAGGTCTTACATGTCCTAGATTTTCAGCATAATTTGCTTTCTATTTCCAAACTCACTATCTCTAACAATTGTTCTATTGTTTTTTATCCTGATTTTTGCTTACTTTAGGATCTTTGCAATGGCAAATTGAAGGGGATTGGTAGGCATTGCCAAGGCCTGTATTATCTTGATCCAAAATAAAAAATTTTATGGCATTTGTCTATTGTAGAAATGCTCAATAAAGTTGTTTGTACTACTCCTTGTTCTCCTGTTTTACAATTCGATAAAAGTCCTATTTCTACTGTTACTTTTATGTCTAAAAATTTGTCTCTTAATTCTGAGTTGTGGCATCAAAGATTAGGCCATGTTCCTTACCCAATTTTGCAACTTATGCTTCATGATTTGACTGTGTCTAATCCTCCACATTGTCATGTCTGTCCATTAGCCAAACAGACTAGGATACCTTTTCCTCATAGTAGTTCTTATTCCCAAAACATTTTTTATCTTCTCCACATGGATGTTTGAGGTCCCTATAAAACACCTACTCATGGCAATGCTAGGTATTTTCTTACCATAGTAGATGATTGTTCTTGGATTACATGGTTATTCCTCATGCAATTTAAATCTGATTCTTTTACCACCATACAACAATTTCTCAAAATGGTTCACACCCAATATCATCTTTCCAAAGTGCATTAGGACTACTAATGGACTTGAATTTTTCAACAAAAATTGTCATGACTTGTTTAGTAGCCTATGTGGACCAGAGTGTCAAGATTCAAAGCTTTTTGACTTCATTAAAATTGAGCTAAATAAACTCAAATGATGTCGTTTTGATTAAGAAGTTAAGTGTTGCCATTTTGAATTTGTAAATGAAAATCAAAAGCAGTTATGTTATTTGCTTGAGCTGAGTAGCTTGAACTACTTTATCTTTGTTACTATATAAAGCAAAGGATTCTCTTTCTTGTATCTTCAATCAAATTCTAATAACAGAATCACTTCCTTTCTCTCTCAAATTCTTCAAATTATCTTTTTGTTTTGTCACATGGTATCAAAGCCCTAAACTCATGTCTAATGGCTAAATCTTCTAGATTAAATCAGTCCAGCAATAATATGGAGAAGATGCTCCCGTAGCCCTTGCAACAATTTCGCTTTAGCTTTCCTGTCAAGTCTGCAAGTCATTACTCCCAAATTGACTCGAGACAATTGCAGAGATAACCACCGTTTTTGGAAATCTCAAGTACTTTCATCTGTTGGAGCTCATGAGTTACAAGACCATCTAGTAGGTCTAATTCCTTGCCCTGTTCCTTTAATTAGCTCTGAAAATAATGTAGTTACTAAATCTGGAGAAGTTAGTTCAAAGGATAGTTCAATTAAAGAAATAGTGAATCTAGATTATGTTGCATGGAAATGAACTGATAAGTTCCTAATTACTTGGCTGTTAGCTTCTATTTCTGAATGCATGCTTGGAAATGTGTCGAAATGTCAGTCTTCAACTGCTATTTGGTTAACTCTTGAACTTGAGTTTTTGAATGATTCGAAGGTAAGAGCTCTTCATTTGAAAAGTCTATTGCAAAACACTCAAAAAGGAAATTTGAGTGTTGGTGAATATATTAAGAAGATGAAGGGAATAGCTGAAAATTTGTCAACAAGTGGTCAATTAATCTCTGATAAGGATTTGCTTCAACTGATTCTTGATGGTCTCGGTCCAAAGTTTGATGCTTTAGTTGTTAATTTGACATCTAGGAGTGAGTCCAAATTCGATTCAGTAACTTTACAAGAAGCTTAATACCTACTTCAAAAATATGAGATGAGGATTGAAAAATTTAATTTGGTGGATTTTCAAAACAATTGAGTTCACATTACTTCTGTCAGTAATCTAGGACAACAGTTGAATTTCTCGAATGCCTCCTATAATTCAATACCTTCACCTAATTTACCATCTCCACTCAATATACCACACACTTATAGCTCTGGAACCACCTTTTTAAATAGTCCACTCTTACAGCAAAACTATCTCTCACAAAATCCAGTACCTCATCCAGGAGTTACTCATCTCCCTATACCTACTATTCAATATCATTACTCAGCTCATATTGATCAATATAGAGCTCCTTTTTCACCAAATTATTTACCTAGATTTAACTCTTTCGAAAGAGATAGAGGTAAAGGAAACAATAATAAAGGAAAACCAATATGTCAAGTGTGTAACAAGGTTGGACACACTGCAGTACAGTGTTACCATTGTTACAACTCAACATACAATGGCATTCCTCCTTCTTCAGTAAGTCCAAATGTCTAGCCAAACAGTTTTGCTAAACTATGCTAGCAACACAGCTTTGCTAATCATTTTCAGCAAACCAATGCTTATTTTGCTCTCTTTGTTGTGTTCACTCAGTCAGGGCCTCATCCTCAACAAGTTCAATATTCAGCTCCTCATCACTACAGTTCTTTTTATGGTGTTAATCAACCACACGACCTTAAGAGTGGTCACCACCAACAACAACATTTTGCTACTGTACCATCAGGTGGTAATTTAGTTCCACAGCCTCCATAATTGTTACACTAGCCATATTGCAAGACTCTGCTTGGTACATGGATTCAGGAGCTACTGACCATGTTACTGCTGACCTAAATCAACTCAATATTAGTCACAACTATGATGGAGTTGAGTAACTTCAAGTAGGCAGTGATGAGTTCCTCCACATTTCTCATGTTTTCCTTACATTTTTGACTAGTTCACTTAAGTCTAAATGCCTTTACTTAAATAATGTTTTGTGTGTCCCTAGAAATACAAAAAATTTGCTTAGTATTTCCAAGTTTACTAAGGATAATAATGTTGTGGTTGAGTTTTCTTCTGATTATTGCTTGGTTAAGGACAAAGTTACAAATACTGTGTTATTGCAGGGAGAGCTTAAAGCTAGATTGTACCAATTGAACCTTTCCTCTATTCTGGCATCTCAGTCCTCACCAGTTCAGTTATCGTTTGTCTCTCCTCTGTTGCTTCTTTCCTTTATTCCCAAGTCTTATGTTCATATAGCTGAGTCCAAATGTCCACAATCTAATTCACAATTAGTACATACTACTTTAAATAAGTCAGTTGCTGATAATTCAAATTGTATTGACACAAATTAAGTTCATACGGCTGAGTCCAAATGTCCACAGTCTAGTTCACAACTAGTCTATACTACTTTAAATAAGTCAGTTGCTGATAATTCAGATTGTATTGATGCAAACTCTAGTTGTTTTGATGCTTATAACAATTCTAGCAGTGTTAATACTAAGGTTGACTCTAGTGATTATAATCACCATTCGTTTTCTTTGTTCTCATGATGCTTTTCCTCCGCTACATAATAATAATCATAATGCATCCAAACTTGATAATTTTCATATGGACAATAGTATTAAACCAATTTCTGATACAACAACCTCAGGTTCATCAGTTTCAGCTATTTCAAGTCTGTCCCTAGCACATCCTACTTCTATAACACCCTCTTCAGCTCTAGTGTCTCAAGCTAGTCATAATAATGATCATGATCTTATGACTTGGCACAAATGACTAGGGCATCCCATGTTGAAGTTCGTCACAAAATTCTAGTTCAAATACCTAATTTCCCACTATCTAAATCCAAATCACCTTTAACCTTTTGTGATGCTTGTCAATTTGGTAAACTTCACAAAAATCACTTTCCCATTTCACATTCCTGTGCTAGAAATCCCCTTGAACTCATTCACATTGATGTTTGGGGCCCAACACCTATAGTGTCTTTGGAAGGCTTTAGATACTATGTCCAATTCATAAATGACTTTAGTCGATTTACTTGGCTTTCCCCTTTAAGAACCAAAGCTAAAGTTTCTTCTATTTTTATTAAATTTCATCACTTGGTTGAAAGACAGTTTAATTATAAACTTAAATGTTTACAATCTTACTAAGGAGGGAGTATAAAGGCCTGCATTCCTATCTAACCAATGTGGAATACAATTTCGACGCTCTTGTGCTTATGTTCATCAACAAAATGGTAGGAGTGAGAGAAAGCATAGACATGTTGTTGGAATAGGAAGGACTTTATTAGCTCATGCTTCAATGTCTATGCATCTTTGGTGGTGTGCTTTTGACACAATAGTTTTCTTAATTAATAGGATGCCATCCTCTATGCTAAATTTTGTCTCTCGTTATCGAGTATTATTTGCTTGATCTCCTCTTTATTCTTCATTAAAAATGTTTGGATGTGCTTTTTTTCCCTACTTAAGGGACTTTAATCATCATAAGTTTAGTTTTCAGTCCTCTAAGTGTGTATTCATAGGTTATAGTTTGATCCATAAGGGCTATAAGTGTTTGTCTTCTAATGGGAAGGTTTACATTACCCCAAATGTGAGGTTCAATCAAACTGAGTTTCCTTATGCCAATGGTTTTAGTTCTCAAGTCTCTTCTTCCCAACCGATTCATCTTTTGGAACCTAGTGTAGCCAACCAAGTCAAATTCCCTTTTATTTCTTTTCCTCAACAAATGCAACCACCTACACCTAATGCTCACTCTTCGTTAGAATCAAATCTTGGCAAAGCTTCCCTGCAATATCCTGTTCAGTAATTAGTCCCACTCCAACTATTGGTTAAGCATACCTTCTCCACTGCATATGTTACTCCTTCCTCTTCCTCTTCACAATCCTCTTCACCATCCATACCATCAATATCCTATTCCTCACCTAATCCCATTGCTCATCCTTCTTCTAGTCCCAACCTTTCAAATTACCCTGCAAAAATTACTCTCTTGAAATAGACTTAACAACACCACAAATTTCTACATTCTCCTCTCCTATTACCAACACTTCTCTACCAACCTGCCATCTTAAGGTTGACTTATCTTCATCACAGTTTCCTTATAAACCAAACACTTCTCAACCTTCCATAAACACTCTTCCAATGATGACCTGAGCTAAAACACGTCAAAAAACCACTGCAACCAAAAACTACCTTGCTTTCCAATCAAACACTTGTACACTCTGTACCTTTTTCAGTTCGAGAAGCCTTAGCCTATGATGAGTGGAGAGAGGCTATGCAAGCTGAATATGTTGCTCTTGAGAAGAACCATACCTGGACATTAGTTCTAGCTACTGTAGATATGAACACTGTTGGTAATAAGTGGGCTTTTTGAACTAAGTTTAATGCTAATGGTTCACTTCAAAAGTATAAAGCCCGACTTGTGGCAAAAGGGTTTCAACAAACCCCTGGACTTGACTGCTTTGAAACCTTTAGTCTTGTAGTCAAGACATCTACCGTCAGGATTGTCATTACTCTTGCTGTCTCCATTGGCTGAGATATTCAACAAATTGACATCAACAATGCGTTCCTCAATGGCACTCTTAGTGAGACTGTTTTATGAAGCAACCAGAAGGTTTTGTCAATCCTCATGCTCTTAATTTTTTTTGCAAGCTCAATAAAGCTCTTTATGGCCTCAAACAAGCACCAAGGGCCTGGCTTGATCAATTGAAACAAGCACTTTTAAGTAAAGGATTTCAGAATTCTATCTCTGATACTAGCTTGTTTACACTGCTCCATGATGGTGAAATGATCTATTTTCTCATCTATGTTGATGATATATTGATTAGGGTAGTCACACTCAATTTATCCATCAATTGATTGAAGAATGAATGAGTAGTTCTCTTTGAAGGGTTTTTGAATAGTCAGGTATTCCCTCGATATTGAGGCTACTCAAACAACTCAAGGTCTCATTTTAAGCAAACTAAATACATTTCAGATTTACTTGCCAAGACTAAAATGTCAGAGGCTCACTCCTATCCCACACTTATGATAGTTGGGATGAAGCTCTTTTCCACTAATTCAAGATCTTACTCTTTATCGAAGCACCATAGGGACCTTGTAATACTTGACTTTAACAAGACATAACATAAGCTTCACTGTCAATAAGCTTAGTCAGTTTCTTCAAGCCCCAACTGAGCTTCAGTGGCAAGCTTGTAAAAGGGTACTTAGATATCTCAAAGGAACATTAGATCATGGTATCCCTTTTGAACCAGCAGCCTCATTGCATGTTGAATGTTATTCCGATGCTAACTGGGGTAGCAATTTGGATGATAGATGCTCAACAATTGGTTATTGTGTATATTTGGGACCAAATCTCATTTAATAAAGCTCTAAAAAACAAACGGTTGTTGTTCTCTCTTTCACAGAAGTAGAATACTGAGCCTTGGCACACAAAACAACTGAAGTGGCTTGGTTTCAAAGCATGTTCTCTAAATTGGGATTGAAATTGCATACCTCTCTTGTCATTTGGTGTGACAATATTACACAACAACTGTAGTGGCTTGGCTTCAAAGCATGTTCTCCAAATTGGGGTTGAAACTGCATAACTCTCTTGTCATTTGGTGTGACAATATTAGTGTAGGGGCATTGGCATCAAACCCTAGTTTTCATGCTAGAACTAAGCATATTGAGTTGGATACTCACTATGTTAGAGATCAAGTTGTTGCTAAAAAGCTGGTTGTTCAATATATCCCTTCACAGCTCCAAATTGCTAACATTCTCACCAAGGCTCTCCCTATCACTCAGATTTAGAACTTAAAACCCAAGCTCAATGTTGTTGCACTCAATTCTCTTTAGCAATAATTTATGTTTCAGAACTTACAAGCCAAGCTTAATGTTGCTGCACTCAGTACTCTCTAGTAATAATTTATGTTTGGTCTAATTACTACTTGAAATTCAACTCTGAATTATCTTTTGGTTCCTCTACTTAATTCCCTAATGCTCTGATCCAGTTGTAGTGGCTCTTGATCATTTGTTGACTTGGTCTGCATTTCCAAAAGTTTATGATCTGCCTATGGAATTCAAGGAAAGGTTCACATTCTCCAGTCTTGTTCAAGGGGGAATATGGATCAGAGTGTAAAGAAATGAAGTTGGTTCAATTTAAGGGGGAATATGGATCAAAGTGTCAAGAAATGAAGCTAGTTCAGTTTAAGGGGGAATGTGGATCAAAGTGTCAAGATTCAAAGCTTGTTGACTTCATTGCAATTGAGCTAAATAAACTCAAAATGATGTCGTTTTAATTAAGAAGTTAAGTGCTACTATTTTGACTTTGTAAATGAAAATCAAAAGCAGTTATTTTATCTGCTTGAGCTAAGTAGCCTGAACTACTTTACCTTTGCTAATATATAAAGCAAGGGATTCTCTTTCTTATATCTTCAATCGAATTCTATTAACAGAATCACTTCCTTTCTCTCTCAAATTCTTCAAATTATCTCTTTGCTTTTCATAGCCTAGGTATTATTCATCAAAGTTCTTATGCTTACTCTCCTCAACAAAATGGTATTGTTGAGAGGAAGCATAGACACATTCTTAAAGTAGCTAGAGCCTTAAAATTTCAATCTAATATACCTACTCATCTTTGGGGATACTGTGTATAAACGGTTGTCTACCTTATCAATAGATTTCCTACTTCTATCCTTAAAGTCTATCTCTTTTTGAGAAAAAAATTGGTAAACCTCCTCCTTTGGATCACTTGAGGATATTTGGTTCCTTAGCATATTCCACCATTCTTACTTCTAAGGATAAATTGTCCCTTAGGTCTGCCCCTTGTGTTTTCTTGGGTTATTCTTTAACTCAAAAGGGTCATTTCCTTTGTAATCTCTCTTCTCATTGTATTACTGTAACCAAGGATGTCATTTTCCATGAAAAACATTTTCCCTTTTACCTAGTCCACATCTTCTTAGCCCCCTTTTCTTCCTGACAATTATTTCCTTGAGTTAGATTTTGTCCAGTTCTTTTCTTTCGGGGATGAATTATCTTCTATCTAGACTACATATCCTATTATTTCCCCTTCACCAAATCAACCATCTTCAGTACCTATATTATCCTCTTCATCAAATTAGCCTTTTTCTACACCTTTTATTAGAAAATCCAACCGCATTTCTAAACCTCATATTTGGACATCAGATTTTGTTTGTCCTTTGCTTTCCCAATCCTCTTTAGCTTGCTCTACCCTTTAACCTATTTCTAATTTTGCTTCATACGGCCAACTTTCTTCTCCTTATAAGGCTTACTTATCCCACCTATCTTTATTTGAACCTAAAGGCTTTTCTCAAGCCTCTAAGGACCCTAACTGGGTGGCTGCTATGCAGAAGGAAATTCAGGCCCTAGAACAAAATAATACATGGTCTTTGGTTCCTTTACCTTTTGGTAAATCTCCAATTGGTTGTAGGTGGGTGTATAAGCTGAAATATAAGTCTAATGGTTCTTTGGAAAGATAAAGGCTCGCCTAGTGGCGAAAGGGTATACTCAGTAAGCTAGTGTTGATTTTGACAAGACTTTCTCTCTTGTTATCAAGATGGTTACTGTTAGATCAATCTTGACTTTAACCTCTATGCATTCTTGGCCTCTTTACCACATGGATGTGGATAACGCTTTTCTCCAAGGTGATTTACAAGAGGAGATTTATATGACTTTACCTCAAGGTTTTACAAAGTAGGGAGGGCAGAATCTGGTTTGTAGGCTTCACAAATTCCTTTATGGTTTGAAGCAAGCTTCTAGAGCTTGGAATTATAAGCTTACTCAGGGTTTTCTTGCTGGAGGTTTTAGTCAATCCAAATCTGATTACTCTTTGTTTGTTAGAAACGAGAATTCTCATATTGTGATGATTTTGGTGTATGTGGATGATATTGTTATAACCGGAGATAATGTTGATTTGATTCGTCAAACTAAACAACTTTTGCATTCCAATTCCATGTTGAAGGATTTGGGGTTGTTAAGGTATTTTTTGGGTGTTGAAGTTGTTAGGTCTTCTAAAAAGATTAGTTTATGCCAAAGAAAATATGCCCTTGAGCTCATTTTGGAGTTTGGATTGTCAGGTTCTAAACCTTTTATAATTCCAATGGATGCAAATTTAAAGTTCACCTCTTCTGCATATGATGAATTGTTTTATCCTAGTACTGATTATCTTCTTCCTGATCCAACTATTTATCTAAAAATTGGTTGGAAAGTTATTGTATCTATGCATGACCAGACTAGATTTAAGCTACTCTATTAATTTTTCAAGTCAGCTTATGCATAAACCAAAGCAGACACATTTGGTTGTTGCCTTTAAGGTGATCAAATATATTAAATCAACTCCAGGTTTGGGATTGTTCTTCCCAACTGATAATCCTATGAAATTGACTGCTTATTGTGATTCCGATTAGGGATCATGTCTAATGACAAGGAAATCAGTCACAGGTTATTGCATTTTCCTAGGACCTCTCTTCTCTCTTGGAAATCCAAACGTCAAGCAAAAATATCTAAGTCCTCATCTGAGGCAGAATATCGAGCTATGGCATCCACTGTTTGTGAGATAATTTGACTGGTTCAACTATTTAAGGAACTTGGTTTTCCTAAGCTTCTTCTTGTTCCCCTCCATAGTGATAATCAAGCTGCAAATCATATTGCCTTTAGTCTAATGTTTCATGAGAAGACCAAGCACATTGACATTGATTGTCATATTGTACGGAAGCAGCTCAAAATCAGTATTATCAAGACTGCATGTGTGCCTTCTTCAGAACAGTCGACTGATTTGTTAACTAAAGCACTTGGCCATAAACTGCATTCCAAGTTATTGACTAAGTCGGGAGTTCTTGATCTCTATCACCCTCCAACTTGAGAGGGGGTATTGGCAATATTATATCAGTTCATTTTGGTCTATTATATAAACGAACAATCATTTCAGATGTTTATATTAAAAAAAAAATGAAAAAGGAATAAATGTTAAAGTTACTTTTCTATTAGTTATTTTAATGAGTAAACGACTTTTTCCCACCAAAGGTTTGCCTTAATGACACTTTCCCATCCAAGAAGTTTCAAAATACCATTTTCTCACCCAAAGTTAATATTTTGTTACTACCTAAAGTTGATTTCGTCGGCGAAAATCCTCTTCGTCACCACCATTTGAACCTATAGTCTTCTCACTACAAAACCCCTCTCATTCTAACACTTGATTTTTTGCCGATTGCTAACCATCGCAAAGCTAGAGTTTCTTGTTCTTAGCTAAATTACAGCTGATTCCGATGGAGAATATTCAATCGGTCACCACTATTTGATCCACTAGCCTCCACTCTATAGAAACTCTCTTATCCTTGCTCCTAGTAACTTGCCAAATACCATCTGAGAAAGTAAAGTGTATTTTGGGTATTAACTAAATATAAATTTTGCGTGAAAAAGTCATATTTTGAAACTTTTTGGGTGAAAAAGTGTCATTAAGGCTAATCTTGGGTGGGAAAAAGTCATTTACTCAAACTGTGCACACGGTGTTGGGCTCGTAAAGCTACATGCATCCACATCAAGGGCTTTTTAGGTGACTTTTTCTAGTTCTTTGGCCGCTTTTTCAGTCATTTCATATATATATATATATATATATATATATATATATATATATATATATATATATATACTCGATGCCTTGGGCTATTAGCATTGCAGGTGGAGTCCTTGCCATTTTCGGTTCGAGAGAGGTGGTTTTTTGGTTTTTGTCGCCTATTTGGGCATTATCTTCTGGCTTTCTTGGTTTTATTTCTAACCCAGGGCATTTTCCGAGGTAGGAAGAAATTTTTGTATTGAAACATAGTTTTGTATAGGGTTGATAACGAGTTGAGCCGAGCCGAGTTTTTGGCTTAACGATCTCAACTCGTGAAAAGGAAGAAGAATTTGAGCTGAGTCCGAGCCTCTAATTTCCTGACTCGGCTCGACTTGTAAAGAGAGAAAAAGATTTCGTGCTTGGCTCGCGAGCCAGCTTAACGAGTCGAGCTAGAGCTGGCTCACGAGCCAGCAAAAAACATTCAATTTTTTTTTTTTTTAAATTCAGTGCAAATTTTCTCTCTCTCATTTATTACTCTTTCTCTTTCACTTCTTTCCCCCTCTAATTTATTATTTGATTTGCTTTCTCTTCTTTTCTCTCTCTTCAGACTCCAATGGCTCACGTTTTTTTTTTTCCTTTCTTTCTTTCTCCCCGTTTTCCAGTCTCCACCAATTCTAAAGTTATTCTCTTCCTCTTCTCGTTTGGTACTTATTACTCTTTGCTTTCTCTTCTTTTCTCTCAATCTAATGACGCATGTTTCTCCTATTTTCTCTTTCTTTCTTTCATTCTTTCTCCTTGTTTTCCCTACACTCTCCACCAACTTTGATTTCTTTCCTTCTCTCTCTTTGTTTCCCTGCACTCTCCACCAAATTTGATGCCGAAAACTTGCCTAAATAGTTTGGTTTGGTTTGGTTTTAAGGGAAAGGATTTTAGTCGTGTTTTTAGGGATTTTAACATCGGGGTGTTTTTTGTCATTTTTGCAAACTTTTTGTTTTAAAAATTTTAGTTTAATCCCCTATACTTAATAAAACTCCTAAAATGCCCCTAATAATTTAAGCCTGGCTCGAACTCGGCTCATGCTCTCTCACGAATCGAGTTGAGCCAACTCGATTCCAGACGAGGCGAGCTATTAACGAGCCGAGTCGGCTCACAAGTGGCTCGTTTCGTTGAACAGCCCTAGTTTTGTATAAGCTATTTTTTGGGTTTTAACTCAAGAGATTGTCCTAAGGTAGACTGACCGATTTTATAAGCCTTTTGTATGTTATTTTTCTCTTTTCTAATAAAAGTTTACTTGAAAAAAAAATTAATCGTTTTCTCTTATTTTAACATACTGTCATTTCATCTTGGCAGTGTATTCACTGTATTATTAATTTCTAAAAGGGTTTAGAGATTTTTGTCTTTTCTTCGACCTTGGTAGGTTGATGTAATTTCGTTGCAGGGATCAAGGAATGTGTCGATTAGTCAGTGCTTTACTTTTCCGTTAAGTGATCAAGTGTTGTGTCAATTGTTTAGAATGTTTCGGTCAATTCTGATTTTTTTAATGCTTATATATATAAAATAAGAAGGCAAAGGGAACAAGCTCTTGAATACACAAATCATTTGTCTGTTTATGACAATAATTTATAAAAATGTTTACTGCATATAGTAAGATGAGTTTTAATTATTATTTAAACGAGCAATTACCAACTTCATGACAAGATAAAACCAAAGAATAAGACAAATAAAAATTAATAATTCACACTTTAGAAAATATTAGATGCAATAAATCAGCCTAGGACCATCATCTTACAGCACATTCTCATTCATCAACATTCATAAATAATAATAATAATAATAATAAAAGTTTTATATTTTAAGAAAAAGAAAATCATATTATAAGAGGATCATCCCAAATCCCATTAAATTATCCAGTAATATTATACTAATTAATTTTCTTTTACAAATGTGACGTGTCAACTTACAATTAGTGAATTTATAATGAGTCATGTTTATCCAACAATGAATCTATCCGATCAAATGTGAACTAACAAATTATAAGTTACCACATCAACGTTCATGAGACAAAATTATGAGAAATATTTATCACCTTACCTTTATTCTAAATTATTATGTTACATCACGTTCTCATTCATCAATCCTCAAAAAGAAATCAATAATAGAAGCGCAAATAATACACTTCATAGAAAGTTTTCAATCTGACAAACATGTGAAGTCATAAGAACCGACACTCAAAAACCAAAATATTTTCTTAATTTACATCAAAATTTATTCTTATTATCATCATAATTATCAACTAAATTGACAAATAAATTCAATTATTTACTTGGCAATTTGTTTTTTTTTGGATGAAATCCTTAATCTCTTTAACGAACAAACCAAACTCAGGCAGCTCGGGGAAAGCATAAAAAGAGTGACAAGCATTAGGAAACTCAACCAAATAAGCTTCTTTTCCACTTTTCTTCAGCCCTTCATAGTACCTCTTTTGCCAATCTTGCAATGGATCGAACCCTCCAACAAAAACAATAGTCGCCGGAAAATTCACGCTGGAAATATCTTCCCCGTTCGGCCCGAAAACATTCGCCGCCGGATGGTCCCGATCCGACTCTTCTGGCAAAAACGCCTTCCACATCCAATCAGTCATCTCCATTGACACCAGTGGAGCTCCCTCAAGCCTTATTTCCGATTCAGTCCTCTCTTCTCCGCCAAAATATGGCTGAACCGCTAAAACTCCAATGATTCTTACTTTGTTTAAATTGCTCTTAACAGCTTTGAGAACTACGTGATGAGCTAAGTTGCCTCCTGCACTGTCTCCGGCAATAAAACACTGATTAAGATCAGCGTAGGAAGGGAAGCTTTGAATGGAATTTGTTTCGATAAACTTGAGCACATCGAAGCCATCTTCATATTGAGAGGGATAGCGATGCTCCGGAGCGAGACGGTAGTTGACAGAAACGATAACCGCTGGGAGTTCTTTGGCGAGGGTTTTGCAATAATCGTCGTACGGTTTTGAGTTGGCTGCAAGGAAGACGAAGCCTCCACCGTGAAAGTAGACTATGACGGGGAGCTTTGTGCTGTCGCTGTCGGTGATTGTGGGCGTGTAGAGGCGGAACCAAAGGTTGCGAGAGAGGTCTACTGTGATGTCTGTGGTGGTGACGCCATTGATGGGTTTTTTTGAAGGTGGGGATTTGAAGTCAACGAGGTTGAAGAGACGGCGGCTGACAGTGATGTTGGAGCGGCAAGTGATGTCAACGGCGAAGGTGAGGGTGGAGTAAAATAGGCGGATCTTCCATGGGAGATCTGGTGTAGTTCTTGGTTTCTGGGACATTTTGTTGAAGACTTGAAGCTCTTAGTGAGAGAGGAGACAGTTGATTTCAAGGGAGGTTTTTGAGAAGAGGAGTTTAGTTGATTTGTATTTATTTATTTTCTCAAAAAGTCTTGGTGGCTTCACGCCTTAATTCACGCAAAAAAATTACGAAACTTAAACAAGATGACAATTAATATAAATTTATATGAGATAGTTTACTTACACCAGTTACTTTATGAGATTGTTCAGTAAAAATTGAAATCATGTCATACATATTTGATAAAATCATTCAATGTAATAATTCCATATGTATTTATATGCATAATATACTTTCGCTTTTATCATGATTTATTAATAATACGGATTATCATTTAGGGGTTTGGATATATATAGTTTAACTTAATAATCATACTTCCTTGAAATATATAAAATTTATTTAAAGGACAAATCTAACCGGAAAATTTAGTAAATTATTAACTATACTCTTAATGAAACAACAAATGGTATACTTTTAATATATACTATTAAACTATGTTATAATTGATAGTCTAAAACTGTGTCTATTATTTAATTATATAATTTAACAATCTAATTAAAACATGTTAGATCATGTTAAACTTGGTAGTCTTGTATTTTGGTTACTTTTGTCATTTTTATTTTCATTAAGGGTAATTGAGTTAAGTTATACGATTTTATGATTAAATCTATCATTCAAACAAAACCTTAAAGTTTTAAGAATTTTTAGAATATTAAAGATGATTATTTATAAGAATATTTCTATCATTTATTGTCATGATAATAGGAAAAAAGATATTTAAAGATATTTGGGTCTTTTTGACACTATAAAGTAAATTTTATTGGAAATTTTAACTATAAGGAAGTAAATTCACTGTTCTAAAAGTTTTAAATTCAGAGTATCACGTTTTAGAACTTGATACATTTTGTCGAATCTTTTTAAGGACTAAATTTTTCAAAAATTTGTTTGAATATTAAAATGGAGAAACCATTTTAGATTAAATATTTGATTCATGTGCACAAGCTTTTATTTACAGATTGATATGATATAATATTAGTATTTTATTATAATTTTTATGTATTTTTGAGAAATCATAAATGATATCACTTTGTTATAATATTAGTATGTTATTATAATTTTTATCTTTTTTAATTACTTATCTTTCAGTATAAATGCAGAATTTAAGAAATATGTAACTCCATGCGGATGACTTCAGAACTCACAAGCTACAGTTCTTTGTAGACAAAAATCTTGAAATCAACCATCCATGAATTCAGACATTGCATAAAATATTTTATTGGGGCTAAGACCATGCAGTACGCCTATGGTTAGTAAAATTCAACATAGTCCCTACATTATCCAAATTATCCAACAACCTCCCCTGTCATTAGTTTTTTCCGTTAAAACTACTTTTGAGCCATTTTGACTATGGAATGACCAAATCACCCCTGAAAATAAGTTACTACGGAATTAAGAAAAATATCTACAGATAAAAAAAATTTTTAATTTAACATAAAAATTTCATAAGAAATTACTTAAAATATAAGAAATTTAAAACAATTAAAAAACCCATAAGAAATATTTTAAATTGGTTTTTTTTTCTATTTTTTTTTAATGATTTTGGCTTCTTTAAGTTATTTAAAGAATTTTAAAGAATCTTTTCTTGAAATTTTTAGGATTTTCTTTTAAATTTAAAAATAAAAACTTATTTTTAAGGACAATGGTGTCATTTTGGTCAAAATCGATCAAAAATAAAAACTAGCGACAACCGGCAGGTGAGGTAATTGGATGATTTCGAAAACACAGGGACTAACTGTAATTTTCCAAGCCACGGGAATATTGTATGTTTAAATTTATTATCTTAATCATATAATCAAGCAAATCTAATATTAAAATCAAGTTGGCTACGTTAAGATATGTTTAATTATTTTGTATTCATTGTCCTTTTATAATAAACCTGTTACAATTAAAGAGACCAAAACGAAAATCCAAAGCAACCCAACTTTGAATACAGTAGATAAATCACAAACAATAAACAGATAATAAGCTGAAAAGTAAAGGACACAATGATTTATAGTGGTTCGGTAATCTTACAGATTACCTACATCCACTCTCCAGGGCAATAAGCTGATTTTACTATGAGAAAAGAGAACCTTACAGAGATTTATGCTTACCCTTAACACTGTGCACAAAACCCCTCTGTAATACCAAGATCTCCTCAATCCTCACCTCTCATACACATCATACAATAACCAAATATTAGTGATAGATTTATATAGAAAGTGTAATAGAAAGAATAATCCAACTAAGACCTACCACCACCGTTTGATTCCATCAACGCTCTTCAGATTTCCAGCGCATCCAGAGTTCGTAACAAACTTTCTCTCTCTGTTAACGAAGAAAGAAAGCTCGAGAGAAACAAAATGAGCAAAACCTAATTTGGATTAGGTTTATTGAAGACTAGATATGACAGAATTGCCCCTTAGTCTTTAGCAATATAACTTTGACTACCCAAGTTCTATTTTGACTTCCACGCGGGCATAGGTCAATTGACACATCACAACAAATCTCCACCTTGGCACTTGATCATTGCCCTTCCTTACTGCCCTCGAACTTCTTCTAATTTTCTTCAATGTGTAGAAGGCTTTTAACGAGCCTTAACTTGTCCAAAACAACAGACCTAGTGAACATGTTTGCTGGGTTTTCTCTCCCTGGAACCTTCTCCACTTTAATGGCTTTATCTTCAATCAGATTCCTTATAAAATGCAACCTGACATCAATGTGTTTTGATCTATCATGAAAAACTTGATTTTTGCACAGAAAAATTGCACTTTGGCTATCACTTTTGATTGGAACCTGCTACTGGTTCAAACCCATTTCCTCAAGCATTCCCTTGAGCCACATTTCTTCTTTGATGGCCTCTATAATGGGAATGTATTCTGCTTCTATAGTTGACCAAGTAACTATTACCTACAAATTAGCCTTCCAAGAAACCAGATTATTCAAAAAAGAGAAACAGAAACCAGTCATGAATTTCCTATTGTCTACATTTCCTGCATAATCAGCATCCACATATCCTACAATGATATTCCCTTGATTTTGCCCCTTGCTGTAAACAATACCAGTAGTCAGTGTACCCCTCACATACCTAAGCACCCATTTTACAGCTTCCCAATGATTCTTCCCAGGATTACTCATAAACCTACTTATAGAACTAACTGCAAAGGCTAAATCTGGTCTGGTACAAACCATCAAATACATCAAGCTCCCTATTGCATTTGCATAAGGGATGCAAGCCATTTCCTTCCTTTCTTCTTCTGTTTCTGGGCATTGTACTGAACTGACTTTAAAGTGCTGTCCTAAGGGTGTTTTGATAGGTTTGGAATTACTCATGTTAAACTTCCTTATGACTTTTCCAACATATTCTTTCTGTGACAAGGTTAGTTTTCCATTTTTTCTATACCTTTCAATATTCATTCCTAGGATCTTCTTAGCTTGCCCTAAGTCTTTCATTTCAAATTGTCTACTCATCTGTTCCTTAAATCTAGCAATTTTAGAAAGATCTTTACAAGCTAAAAGCATATCATCCACATAAAAAGTCAAATAAAGGTAGTACTCACCATACAAACACTTAAAGTAAAAGCAACCATCAAAGCTACTTCAAATAAACCCAGCATTCACCATAAAACAATCAAATTTTCTATACAACTGCCTAGGTGACTACTTTAATCCATACAAAGATTTTTTCAACAAACAAACTTGGTTTTTAGATCCCTTTTCAAACAACTCAGGCTGTTCCATCATAATTCTTTCTTCTAAATCACCATTCAAGAAGGCAGTTTTGATGTCTAATTGCTCTAATTCTAAATCAAACTGAGCAACTAAGGCTAAGAGAATTCTGATAGTGGTATGTCTCACAACTGGTGAGAAAATTTCATTGTAATCAACTCCTTCAACCTATGTGAAACCTTTAGCTACCAACCTAGATTTAAACCTAGGTACTTTTACCCCTGGTATACCCTCTTTCCTTTTGAAAACCCATTTACACTTAACCACCCTACTGCCTTCAGGTTTGTTAACAAGAATCCAATTCTGATTTTTTATTAGAGAATTATGCTCTTCCTACATGGCAAGTTTCCATTCCCTAGAATCTTTACTAAACATGGCTTCCTTAACAGTTCTGGGTTCATCATCAATCTCTTCAGCAACTTGAAGAGCAAATGCTACCATGTCAGCATATGAGTACCTCCTAGGTAGTCTAATTTCCCTTCTTTCGCTATCTCTAGCTAGTTGATAATTTTGTAAGTCATTTCCATCATCATTATCATCTAAGCTAGGTTCATCCTCCTGGGTATGGGAATCTAAAACAGAGCCTGAAACAGGATTGTTCATTTGGAATATCTCCACCTAGATCCAGATTAAACACCTCTATCCTATCTGTATTATCACTCACTTCCTGACTCAAACCACCCAACTCATCCTCATTAAACCTCACATCTCTGCTAATAATACACTTTTTCCCTCCAATATCCCAACATTTGTAACCCTTAATGCCATCAGGATATACTAAGAAAATGCACCTAATAGCCCTTGGTTGTAACATATCTGTTTTCTCATGAACAAAAACAGTGAAGCCAAAAACCCTAAGGTTACTATAGTTTGCAGAATACCCATACCATTTTTCCATGGGTGTTTTTAAACTAATAGCTGAGGAAGGCATTCTGTTTATTAAATAAACAGTTGTGTGGGCAACCTCTGCCCAAAACCTGGTGGGTAACTTAGAATAGGATTAGGGTTCTAACCTTTTTTAGAATGATCCTATTCATCCTTTTTGCTAAACCATTCTACTGGGATGTTTGTTTTACTATTCTATGCCTCATAATTCCATTTTCCCTACACAAATTATCAAACTCTTCATTTATGAATTCTAACCCATTATAAGTTTCCTAATTTTCTTCCCAGATTGGTTTTCTATCATGACCTTCCAATCTCTGAATTTCCTAAAGGTCTCTCCCTTAGTTTTCAAGAAAAAAATCTAGACCCTCCTAGAATAATCATCTATGATGCTAATGAAATATCTACAACCTCCCAAAGATGGATATTTAGTTGGTCCCCACACATCTGAATAGATATAGTCTAATTAGAATAGTGATTTCCCACACTAAACCTGATTCTTTTCATCTTCCCATAAATGCAGTGATCACAGAAAACCAGCTTCTCTACTTTATCTCCTCCTAGAACCTTTTGCTTGCTCAGCTCAACTAATCCTTTTTCACTAATATGCCCTAACCTCCTATGCCATAAAGTTTTCCTATTAGACTTCTGAGATAAGGATACTGTTGCTGTTCCAGTGATGGTTGAACCATTTAGAATATACAACCCATTCCTCATCTCACCCTTCATTACAACTAAGGACCCTTTAGTTACTTTAAGGACTCCACCTTGAGCTTTTATAACTATAGCCAATTGAGTCTAGACTTCCTAAAGAAACTAAGTTTCTTCTTAGCTCTGGTATGTATCTAAATCAGTGAGCCATTTTGAACTTCCATCATGCAAATTTACCCTTACATCTCCTTATTCACAAGAACTCTACAAACTGCATTATTTCCCATCAACACCTTTCCAGACTCTAGTTTCTTAAAGTTTGACAGAAAACTCCTATTTGGAATCATGTGGAAAGAATAACCGAATCAAGTACCTATTCAGTATCAGTTTCATTTTTAGAAACTACTAACACATCAGAACTCTCATAACCATTAGAAGCTATATCTACACTCCCACTAACATCCTTTTCCCTTGACTTTTTCTTCCTATCAGGACAATCCCTCTTGAAATGACCTTCCTTATGACAATGAAAACATTTCGTAATAAATTTGGACTTAGATTTTGATCTACCCCTGAAATTCCCCTTTTTGTAGCCTTTCTTTTCAGGTCTTCCTCTCACATAAAACCCCTCACCATCTAGTTTACCTTCCTTTTTAAATTCAACATCCTTAGCAGTAATTGCTACCACTACTTCATCTAGTTTAAGGATTTGTTTGCCATACTTAACGGTGCCCACAAAATTAGAAAAGATTTTAGGGAGGGAGTTAATAAGAATCACTGCTTGATCTTCATCTTCAACCTTAACACTAAGCCCTTCTAGATCATGAACAAGTTTCATAAAGTCATTCATATTTTCTCCTAATATTTTGTTTTCATCCATTTTAAAACTAACATATTAGGAGAAGACTTTGACAAGTATAGAGAGTCTAGTTTTTCCCAAATTTCAGCTGGTGTGGTCATTTTCTTAACTTCTCTTAAGACCTTATCCCCTAATCCTAAGATTAAGGTATTGTAGGCTTTATCTAACAAGTCTTTCTTCTCCTTCTTAGATAGGGAGTTTGGTAAACTATCCTCACCCTCTAAAGTATCAAACAATCCATCCTTAACTAAGATAGCCCTCATTTTCATCTTCCACAATCCGTAATCATTATTCCCTGTGAATTTCTCCACCTCAAACTTAGACATTTTCTAGGTTTCTACCCTTCATAGATGCCCAGTATAAAAGCCCCAATTTACCCGAGACTAAACAGAAACCCTAAAATTGCAACAGTAAACAGAAAACCAGATCTAAGCCTAAATGCTTCAGATTCGCAAAAGATCTCTCAACCTAGAATAAACCCTAGGTGCTAGAATGAGAACCTATCTTTGATACTACTTGTTGCAATTAAAGAGACCAAAACGAAAATCCAAAGCAACCCAACTTTGAATACAACATATAAATCACAAACAATAAACAGATAATAAGCTGAAAAGTAAAGGACACAATGATTTATAGTGGTTCGGTAATCTTACAGATTACCTACATTCCACTCTCCAAGGCAATAAGCAGATTTTACTATGAGAATAGAGAACCTTACAGAGATTTATGCTTACCCTTAACACAGTGCACAAAACCCCTCTGTAATACCCAGATCTCTTCACTCTCATACACATCATACAATAACCAAACATTAGTGACAAATTTATACAAAAAGTGTAACAGGAAGAATAATCCAGGTAAGACCTACCACCACCGTTTGATTCCATCAACGCTCTTCAGATTTACAGCGCATCCATAGTTCATAACAAACTTTCTCTCTCTGTTAACCAAGAGAGAAAGCTGGAGAGAAACAGAATGAGCAAAACCTAATTTGGTTTAGGTTTATTATAGACTGGATATGACAAATTGCCCCTTAGTCTTTAGCAATATAACTTTGACTACCCAAGTTCTATTTTGACTTCCACGTGGGCATAGGTCAATTGCCACATCACAACAAACCAATTTTTTTTTTTTTAATGTAATGGTGAATCCATTTCAATGCAAAAATATGTAACTACTTAATAAAGTGTTCCTTTGGTCAAGATTCAACTATTCCTACTAGGGGTGGGAAAAAAAGACCAAACCGAATTGAACCAAAAAATCGGATTGAAAACGGAATAGAAAATTCGATTTTTCTGAAATCTGATTCAGTTTGAAAATTCATAAACTGATTAATTGGTTTGGTTTTCGGTTTACAAGTTTTTTTAAACCGGTTAACCGAAACCGAATTCTAAAATCGCTGTCAAAAAATAAATAAACAAAAACCTTACATATTAATTATAATTAAAATTCCTAGAGCCCACCACCACTTTTCCCTTTCATCTACCTTTTCCATCATTTTCAGTCTTCTCCTCCACTTTTCTCTTTCATCTTCCTTTTTCATCATCATCTTCTCCTCCACTTTTCTCTTTCATCTTCATCTTCATCTTCATCTTCTTCTCCTCCATTTCTTCTTTTCACTTTTCACTTTTTTCGTCTTTTTCTCCATCTCTTCTCCTTGGGTTTTCTCTTTGTTTTTCATCTTTTTCTCTGTCACTTCTCCTTCAGTTTTATGATTTTATCTTTCTTTTCCATCTTATCTTATCTTCTCTTCCATTTTTCTCTTTCTCTTTCGTCTTTTTCTCCAATATTCAAGTTTATTTGATTTGTGAAGATGTAAGAAATTTGGATGGCTTAATTTGACTTCTTCGGTGAAGAATAATATATATTTATTATTTATATCAAAACTTGCAGGTGAATACCTAAATTTCCCTTTGTTCTAGTAATGGATACTACATTTAACTACAATTTTAGAGTAGAAGTTTTGGTGATCAGCCAAACTTTCTCAGTTATTCTGTCTTAGTTATTCTGATTTTAAAAATCGGTTCAAAACAGATTAACCGGTGAACCGAACCATATATTCGGTTCGGTTCATAACCGGTTTAATCATATAAACGGTTCAGTTTCGGTTTAAGTTTTTACTTGAATCGAAAAACCGGTTCGGTTTATAAACTACCCTGTCCAGTTTGATTAATTGGAATATCCCACCCCTAATTCCTACATAATATATTAAAATTTTTAAATTTGTTATGCCAAAAATATACATTGATATTTGTACCACCAATCAAAACTCATCAAATTTCTCCTCCAATCGAAATTCAACAAGAGCTAAAGGACAAAATAACATTAGCTATCAAAACTAAACCAACCTAAGCTGTTATTAAGAGCATTATATCAGTCATATCCCATTTTAAGATCAGGATTAAGGAGGGGTCCCCACATGTCAAGACAACTTGCAAAAAACCTCATTACATTGACCTTAAAAGGGCGTTTGGTTTAGGAAATGTAGTATTACTGGGAATGTTATATTAATGGAAAAAAAAGATTACCTAGAAGATTACTGTGAATGTTTGGGGAAATGTGTTTGGTTGGTTGAAATAAATTGGTAAGTATGTTATTTAAATTACTGAATTATTATATTTTTAGTTATAACCCCCCTACATTGAAAAACATAGCTAAAACAACCCTATAATAAAAGTTTGAAAAATCAACAATGCACCCCCACCAATTTAGCCGTTGCTTGCCCCCAACAACCACTGCCAACTGTCGGTAGCTGGCAATTTAACGATGCATGGACGATCGAAAGTGGCCAGATCGTGACAGATTTGGCTGGAAAACGATTAGATCTAATTTGGTCGTTTTCGGCCAGATCCATTAACAGCCAAATCGATGGCTATTAACGGCCTCAGACATGGCCATTAATGGCCATTGATTTAGTTGTTGATGGCCAGATCAACAGATTTGTTTTTTTGACCGGATCTATTACGATTTGGCCGGCAATGGCCAAAGCGGCGCACAACGGCCATTTTCGACTGTTCATGCGCTGTTCCAAAGACGATGATGGGCTACAGGCGGCGGTTGGTGGATAGGGGTAGGCTGCAGTTTGTTTTGAATTCAAAGGTAATTTTGTTCAAAAAATAAATTAATTGGGGTAAAATTGTAAAAGCAAGATTCATGTAAATTAAATTTAAAAACAAGGGCATTATTATCCTAAAAAATTATTAATAAGGGACAGAATTGTAACAAAAATAAGATTACCTTGGTAATCTTAAAAGTCCTTAGAAAATGGAGGTAATCAGATTACCTCATATATTACCAATGGTAACCACTATTGATATTAGAAGATTCAGAATTTTATATTACTTGACAACCAAACGTAGTAATCATGTAATATAAGATGACATAATCTTAGTAATCATATATAAACCCCAACCAAATGTCCCCTAAAGGTATAAATGAGCTGCTTTCTTCATGAAAGAGGAGGTTGGGCATATGAGAGCTAGACATACATTCGAGCTTCAACCATTATTTTTCTCTATAAACAAAACATTACTCAATCCTTGTATACCTTACAGTCGATATCAAATAATAGTAAGAGAATAATAAAATAACAATGGACGTAGGATTTGTTCACAGTATCCAAACCACTCTAAAAGTCTCTCTTGTCAATCTTTTATATATGTTTCTTCAAACATATATCACCATAATCAACTGATCTCATAACCATTTCACGTGTAATTTCATAGCACTTTACACGTGTGAAGTCGTTGGTGTCAAAATCAAACATTAACAAAATTTGAATTTGACTTTAAATTTTTAATTATGAATATACTTCTATTCATTTAACCAAAACAATGTTTAGAAAAATTATTTTCTTTATCACTTATATATATATATATATATAAGTGATTCCTTAAAATTTTAGAAATAATAAAAACTTGTGTGTCATTAGTTAGTTGTTAGCATCATGGTTATTAGTATCCTACGATACGTGATACATATTTTACGATATGATTCGATGCGTGTCGCTAACGATATGTATCAGAAAATGTATCTTAAATTTTTTGATACGTTGATATGTATCCTATCTACAATACGTATTGGTTCGTATTCTTAAAAATATCGATACTACTTTTTTAATTTGGGTTGGAGGCCCAAAAAATTTTTTGGGTAGGATCTGGGTCAAGCAACCCGATTCACTAAAAACTGCCTAAATTTACCTATTTTGTATGGAGAAAGTGAAGAGGAAGATGTGTTGCCCAATTTGCATGACAATAATAATACAAGTAGAGATATAAATATTGACATTGATCTTGAAAATGATATGAATGATTGAGAGGAAATCATATAAGTTCTTAATTTTGATTATGTAATACCATAATTTAAAGTCAATAATATCACAAAATTCGTTAATTAATCTTGGGGTTGATATTAATTTTTTTACTTATTATTTTATTATTTTTTTTGAAAAAGACAGATATGATATGATATGCGTTATACCATTTGAAAAATTAAGTTTTTGATATATGATACAATACACGATTTGACAATCATTGTTAATATTTGCTAAAATTTATAAAATGATAGATGAATGAATATTTACTTAATTGTCTTTTACCGTTTGTTTTAATGCCAAAAAAATCAATGGCTGGCGGATTTTTTTCTATAACCACAAAGCAATGTTTGTTATTTGATTATACCTCAAGGAATTGTTATTAACACTTTTTATTTTTTATTAATTTAGTATTTATATTAAGCTAGTTAACATATACTCTCAGCTTTATATATGAGAATTTAACATTAATGGTGTACGCAATTACCAATGATCTCACCGGAAAGGATCATTAATTTATTTTACATGATTAAATTAAATCTTGTTTACTAATTTAAGGCTTCTTTATTATGTTAGATTTTTTTATTATTCAATGTTAACTATTATAAGTATTTTAATTCACTTTCTGAAAATTTGAAAATAAAGAATTAAATTAGATCTGTTTATTCATGAAATTAGTCATTAAAAGATATTTCAAAGACTAATCCTTTGTTCTTGTTTTGTTTTGACAAAAAATAAAAATAAAAACAAATAATAATAATAATAATAAAATTAGTCCCAACTTTCCACCCAATTTTGCTAAAATTTTCAAATCCTAATATAATTTTCAAAGACTAATGCCAGTTTGGTTTTTGTTAGAGGTGGAAAAGTGCCTTGACCCACGACGAGCCAGGGCAAATTGCGGGTTGGTTCTAACCCGGCCCACCCTTGCTTAAACGGGCCAGCTCAGCCTGGTTCGATAACCCTAACTTGGCGGATTTTTGTCATGGCCGGGCCAGCCAAAAAATTAATTTTTAATTTTTTAATGTTTTTGTTTTTGTTTTTGTTTTTTGTTTTTTTTGCAATTTTTTTTGGTTAACTTTTCAAATATCAATCAAATTAAAATAATTTTTTTAATTAACATTTCAAATATTAATTCAATTTTACTACAATCATATTTTAATATAAGAAAAAATTAGATGTATACATTTATCAAAAAATAAAATAAGAAATAAGAAATTACAATAATTATTGTTTCGTTAAAAACCTTACCAAGAAAAACCTAATTGGGACAAAAATTTGGTAAGGAAAAAAGAGTGCAATAATTGACAATTAATTTAAAAATTACAAAGTTATAATTTACAAAAAACTAATTTGAGGGTTGACTAGGACCTCCCTTACTTGTATCATTTAAATTACAAAATTAAAATGATTCTATTAAAGTATCGTCGACAACCTCGTATTGATCTTGATGGCGCGATCGTTCCCAATCTTGAAGACATGTGAGAACTTCAATCAATTTTGGTGAAAGTTTAGTCCTCATTTCATTTAAAATTCTTCCACTTGCACTAAATGTTTGTTCGGATGAGATGGTAGAGACAAGAACAGAGAAAACATCCAGGGCAAGTCTTGATAGTATCGGAAAAATACATTTTCTAATTTTCCATAATTCTAAGACATCAAAGTTGGCTCTTTATTATGGATCTGCTGGTAGCAAGTCAGAGGTTTCCAAATATTGGTGAAGCTCATTACTTTGTAGCTGCATGAAGGACATTATATTCTTCATTGATGCTTTTGAAGAGGAGGTTGTACTTTGAGTTCTAATCTTCTTTTGCCTATTAATTGCACTCTAGGAGTAGAAGTCTTCATTTGTGTCTTTTGTTGGTTCTTCCTCAGGTATTGCGCCTCTTCGTCTGCTTTCATATTGTAAATATACCTCTCCAAGACACTCTTTTATCCTAGTTGATTGACATACTCTTCTTCTTGTAAATTTCCACTTAACATGTCTAAAACATTTTCTTAACCCGCTAATTTAAGCCTAAGATCAAATATGACAGCTAAACAATAAAGAAAATGAAAGAGTTTATAATATTTTTTAAATTTAAATTCCATTGCTTCTATTGGTCCTACTAAAATTTCATTGTTTTTGTTTCGAGCAAATAAATTTGAAATTCCTAAAATTGTATGTATTATCAATGGACTAGTAGGATTATACACACCAAAAAGTTTTAAAGTGGCAAGATAAAAAGTTTTAAGAAAAAAAATGAAAATTTTGAGCTATATGCCAATCATTCTCAACCAAAAAATGAGAACCCCTCTTATTTGCTACAAAATAATTAATTAAATTTGCATAAGATAAACATGAATCAAGTATTGAATAAATAATATCTCACCTAACTAACATGTCTAATGCAAAAGTTCTAGGAGACAAATTTGTTTTTTACAAGCATCTTAAAATTCAGAATTTCTTTCTATTACCACTGGTAATCCAAGTTAAACAATCTCTGATTCTATCAATATTATTTCTAATTTTTTTCATACCACTTTTTACAAGTAAATTAATGATGTGACATGCACAACATTGGTGAAAAAACTTCAAATTGTCGTAAAAAATAAAATTTTTTTAAAAAAATTCTACAACTTTACTGTTAGCACTTGTATTATATAAAGTTAGACTTATTATTTTGTGAACAATATCATATTCTTCTAAAACTTCAACAATTTTATAATAAATTTTTTGACCACTATGATCCACATTCATTAATTTAAATCCTAATAAAAAATTATTTAATTTACATTCATTATCAAAATAATGACTAGTCACACAAATATAATCTTGTTTAGCTCTACCACTCTAAATATCAGTGGTTAGAGCCATACTAACATAACAACTATGTATTTTATTTCTTAATTCTAATTTCATTTTTTTAAACAAATTTATTAAATAATTCCTAATTGAAGTTTTAGAATAAGTTTTAAATTCTTGTAAAAATGAATTTTTAATAAATCTTTCAAAATATTTATCTTTAGCCATATTAATAGGTTGATCAGTTGCAGTAATATATAAAGCTAATTGTTCCTTATATACATCTAAATTATAATGCCAAGTATTACGCATACTAGTTATTTGAGTTTGATTGGTTTCTATATTTCCATGATAATTTATTTGTTTAACATCATGCTTTCTTGGAGTAATAGTACCATTACTTGCATTAGCTTTATAAATATATCCACAGAACTTACATCTTTTGCTTTCTTCACTTGAACTCTATATTTAGTCTCGTAAAAATTTTCAAAATGCACCCAAATATTTGATGTGTGCCTGTCGTTAGTTCTAGTAGCTACAGTTGATGAACCCGCTTCTACTTTAGATGGAGTTGGACGAGGATGACGATTATGAGAACGATCTCTAGAACCACTGGGAGCTATAGTAGCACGGGGAGAAAGGGGGAAATATTATGAGGTGTATCATATTCTGAGAATAGGAAAGCAGAACTGTTTGAATCTATTGCGTTTATGTTAGTAAATTCAGGGGGACTAGAATAATTTTCTTCATCATCGAAATTGATGGTGGGATGGAAATATCTATCTATTCTAGTTAAAAAAAAATATGGATATAAAAGAATTAAAGAAGGAAATTGGAAATATGAATTGAAAATTGCAAAAAGTACTAAAAATTAAAATAAAAGCAAAATGAGAGCAAATTGACAACAAAGAGATTTGAGAGATTTTTAGAGCAAGAGCAAATAAAGCAATTGAAGAAAATGACAGAATTTTGGATATGAGAAGTTTAGGTCCTATTTATAGAGAAAAATAGGAAAAGAAAATAAACAACCAACCCTCCCCTCCCCACACCTACCCCCACCACCCGCCAAAAAAAAAAAAAAAAAAGCTGCTAGAATACGGTTGAAGGGTAAAATGAGTTTTTGAAAAAAAGATAATTTTTTTATTTAATTATTTTTTTTGTCGCCAACCCATGGGTCAACAAGAGTTTCCAATCGCTAACCTGGTGAGTTGGACAAGTTTTTTTTTTTTTTTTATTTTTTTATATATATGACCTATTGGGTTGGCCTATGAAGGCCCAACTTACCCAGCTAGGGATACCAACTTGGCCCACCCTTAAGTCGAGCCAGGGTTAGGGCTGAAATAGAACCCATTTTTTTCACCTCTAGTTTTTGTTTTCATTTTTCATAGTTGATGGGATATATGGTATTTAGGATAATTTTCAAAATAAATAATCCGAAAAGTCCCACCAGCAATAAATTTGCTAAATCTAACAAATCGTACTATAATAAGCAAATTGATACATCCAACATTTCAGTGCATGGATCGTGATGGATGATTAAATCTTTAGTCCATAATAATCAAGTTGACTAATCTCCTTCTGAATTTGGAGAAGACAACCCAACATTTCAATGTATTAATGTGATGGATTCAATGGGATTAGCGACGATAAGTCCTTTGACCATATGGTCCAATAACTCTTATATGGCGTTATATTTGCACTTTTTTACCCCCTAATATTAAAGAAATTTCTTTACCCATGGGGTCATGGCACCCCAAACCAAAGAAATTTTTTAGAATGTTTACAATATTGTTATCCCTTCAATTTCGTATTTTTTACACTGTGGCCCCTCTTTTTCATTTAACTTTCCATTTAACCCCCTTATATGCAATTTCCTAAATCCGTTTTTTATACTTAATTTGGTTTCCTCGTTCATTGAACATTACACTTTTGCCCCCAGATGTAATTTCCCGGTTTTGCCACTGTCTCACACGTTCGTAATCCTCCCTCCTTACATTTCATGTTTCGTCAATGACTTCCTTAAAATATATTGTGATTAAATATAATTCGTGTAATTTTAAAGGAGTATTAATCATACATATTAGATTAAATCTCAATTATTGAAAAATATATTGATCAAATTAATCAAATATTATATTAATAAATTGGCAGTATAATTTTTCTTGAATAGTTTGTTTTTTAAAAATTTTATACCTTAATTAATAATATTATTTTACTATTTCCAAAAAATTTATTATAACTTATCCAAAATATTAAAGAGTGGACCAGTTCAATAATGAGTCACGTTATCTTCTGTAGGTGATGGTAAGGATTACCTAATTAATTAGTTTATTAAAATTCGTCATGTTGAAACATTTTGTTTGCATATTAGATACCTAATTAATATATCTTTGTTGAAAAAGGGATTTATTTAATTTAACCCATAAAAGCACAAACATAATTAACCAAATAAAATTCACAGAACATAAGAGAGTACTATCTGTAATTGCAACTTCTGAAATACAATCTAGAGACCCCTTTTTGTACACCATCCCCAACTACCTGTTGATCTCTTTTCCTTGATCAAATTCCCCCCATTTAACAGTGATATTGTAAACTCTCAATTGATCTCAAAAAATGCAAAGAAGAATGTACTATAACACATTTCAGAACAAAGCATGCAGCGTTATTACCTCTGCTTCACCCTGCAGACTCAGAAAAAGTAATACTATTAAAACCAAGTTCTCTAACACCAACAATTAACCCAAAATATATCTCTTACCCAAAAAAAAAAAAAAAAAAAGGGCTTCATCTACCATGCCATCGGTACAGATGAATAAACAAAAATATAAATAAAAAGGAAAACACCCAGAATCCTTAATGAACCAAACAACACTATGGATACATCCTCATTCAAAAACTTCTTAATCAAACATAAGAGTTATTTTCATATAATAATTGATGTTCAACCAATCCTATGAATCTTTTCTGAAGATCTGAGCTTGATACTGCAATTTAGTACAATGACAATTGTTATGCCTAAAAAAGTAGGGCTGACGCAGAGCCCGGTCAGCACAAATAGTTAGAGCTTAGGTAGACCAGCAACCTTGCAGACGCAGCCACGTCGCGTGATGACATGACCGGCATGCTTCTGTCAGTGCAGTGGGTGTGCGCCAAACTAGCCAGGAGCTAGAGAGATTCCACGTGTCCAATCCTTGCTCCAAATCGCGTAAATCGCTTTAGAAGGTGGGCAATGGGACATAAAGAAGGATTTGCACGGATAATCTCACCATATCATAGATTTAGTAATTATTATCTTAACCCATCCCACTATAAATTGAGAGCTACTCTCTCATTTGGGGGATTACACCGCTGCTCGATCTCTCGCTAACAAAGTTTTTTGTCAAAGGTACTACTGGCCCTTGATTCAAGAGGACGCTTACAACTTTGTTAAGAAGTGTGACAAGTGCTAGCGGTTTGCGAACATACCGCGAGCTTCTTCCCACCAGCTGATAACCATGACCAGCCCCTGGCCATTCTCCATGTGGGGAATCGATCTCATCGGTCCCATGCCAGTTGGTAAAGGGGGAGTTAAGTATGCGGTGGTCGCGGTAGACTACTTCACCAAATGGGTCGAAGCAGAGCCAATAGCCATGATCACCACCAAAAAGCTCAAAGACTTCGTCTTCAGGAACATTGTGCGCCGCTATGGGATTCCTCATACCCTCATATCCAATAATGGAAAACAGTTCGACAATGAGGAATTCAAGCAGTTCTGCGACGAACTGGGTATTCATAAAAAATTTGCCTTAGTCGCAAGGCCACAAGCAAATGGTCAAGTTGAAGCCATCAACAAAATCATCAAGCACACTCTAAAGGCCAAACTTGGTGTAGCCAAGGGAAATTGGGCTGACAACCTCCCCGAAGTCCTATGGGTATACAGGACAACTCCGAGAACCTCCACCTCAGAAACCCCTTTTTCACTAGTATATGGCTGCGAAGCAATGATCCCCATGGAGGTAGGGACCGGTTCACTTCGGAGGGACCTTTTCAACAAAGCCGACAATGAGGTGCTTATGCGCGCAAGTCTTGATCTAGTTGAAGAACATCGCAGCAAGGCTCAACTAAGAATGGCAGCCTATCAGCAACACGCGAAAAAGGTTCTTCGACTCCAAGGTTAGAAGAAGAGACTTCCAGGTCGGCAACCTCGTTTTGAAGGAAGTTCTTCTCGGTACTAGAGAACCAAGTGTGGGAATTTTGGGATCGAACTGGGAAGGCCCATACCGCATCACCAAAGTGATAAGAACGGGGCTTATCATCTCAAAAGGCTGAATGGTTCCGAAGTACCATGGGCTTGGAATGTTGAACATCTCCGACCATATTATCAGTAATTCTGAACCCAGTTTCTCCTTGTAAAGATTTTACTTTTCGCAATCTTTGTAAATAACAAGTGTGATTCTGTCCTTTTTGTAATCATTTTTACATATATAATTCTGTTCGCATAGACTTATTCCAATGTAATTGTAAACAGTTAACATGCGATCTCATATGTAATGAAGGGTACGAAAGTTCAAGTACTCTTGAAAGATTAACAAAAGCGATGTCTTTACTTATTTGTAATAAAAGGGAGTACATAATCGAGCAGGAAAAAGGCTACAAAAGCGGATCACTGATTCTCATCCCCAGGTTGGTTGCCGACCTACGATCTCCTCTAGGACGTACTCTGGATGCTCTCCTTCCAGGTTAGGTCCCCGAGTTGCTTCCTCAGCCTCGGTCCGCGCTAGGGAAGCGAGCTCATCCTGGTACTCGCCAGGAAGATAGGACAGATCCATCTTAGGGTTCTTTGATTAAAGGGCAAAGTAGACTGAATCGTCCACTCCGCAGCCCTTCTCTCGATCTCCGCTTCTTGCTGCTACATTTTCACAGTCAACGAAGTGACGCGACCCTGAGTGAAGTAGAGCTCAGCCTCAAGCTCTGATCGTTGCTTCTCAGTAGCCTCCCACAGATCAACCCTTTCCCACTCAACTCGCATGGCCCACTCAGAGGTATTTTGTAGCGCTTGGTCTTTCTCGCCAGCCTCCCTAGAGAGTCTGGCCATGGTCCGCTGGAGCTCCTTCACCTCCTCGCTGCGTTTGTCCAGCTCGTTCCTCTAAAAGTCCACCGTGCGACGGGCAGCATCCTTCTCAGACCAGTGTTGGCTTGCTTGAGCAACGGATGAGTCTCTGTCTGCTCGCTAGGCCTCCAATTCCTGCTTAAGTCATGCATTCTCCTTCCGCAACTCGACTAATCCCTCGACAGTCCTCAGTTGAACCTTCAGCTGGGACATATGTAGGCAAAGCAAGGCTTGCACGACAGAGTAAAGAGTTAGTTTGCTTCCCTCTAAAAAGTAAACCAAAGTCTTTGTCGGGGACAATTCATTTACCTGGCTCAAGAGCTGGAATGATGTGGACAACAAGTCTATGGGGTTGGAGGCCAGAAATTGCTCGAACGCCTCCACGAGCCCACATTCCAACAATGTTAAGACCACCAGCTGCAGATGGTCTGGGAGTTGGCTTATCGAGTCCAGCACGAGTATGCCAGTACCAAAGCCTCCCCCATGGGCTCTTTGCCTGACCTCCTCCCGAGGACTGTGGTCATTACTCGTGTCTGCAGATTGATGGAAATACTGGTCACGCCTTTAGGTGGCCCTCCCGAGCCAAACTCTTGGTAAGGCTACGACCTCCCGACTGAACGCCCAAGCCTTCCATTTCGGACTCTGATTCCTTGGTTCGAATTGTCACCTCTTTTTAGGCCTCTAGGTCGTGGTCTTCCGCTTCGGGCAAGTAGCCAAAGATGGGGGAATGCCCACAGGTCGGAGTAGAGTGCTCATCAGTGTCCCTTCGACAGGGGGACCATTGGGAGCAGCTCTAGCTTGGTCGGTGGCATGCATCCGAGGAAAGGAGAATTGTCTTGGTCGTGGCGATCTGGACACCCTGGGAGGCATGGTCGCTGCATACGCACGTTGTTAGTAAAATAGTTCGCTGCATGAAGAATCAAAAGGGCTAAGGTTAAGAAGCTTACTTGATGTGGTGTCAAGGGTTGCTTCAGAATTGAAGAAACCGTACTTCCGCAAATTTGTGGTTGTCACAAGCAGTCTTGTGTCACGGCTCTCTTCCGACAGAAAGCCGAAATTATGATCCTGTCTGTATCCTCGAGGAGCTCTAACCTATTCAGTTTGTTAACTGCGGAACATAGGGTTCGTTAGCGAGGAACAAAAATAAGCTCGTAGAATCAAAGGAAAAGAAAACATATTTGGCTCCTGAAAATGGCAAATGTTGTCATAACAAAAGAAAAAGAACTTCGTCTTATACGCCTCCACATTGCTCGGGTAACTATGTATACCCGCTTCAATGGTGGTTCGCCTAGAAAGGTAGTAGGAATCCTTGTCCTTGCTCTGTTTTAGGATGTACGAGCAACCGAGCTCTAGCGCATTTAGCTCGCCCAGTTCGTTTTTGCAGCATGCGATGTACATAGCCACGACTATCATGTACACGTTCGGTGTGAGCTGCAAGGGTGCGATCCCAAAATGGTCGAGGACTGACCTGATAAAAGGGTGGAAAGGTATCAACCCCCCATCCTTGAAAATGTTCTCGAAGATTGCGGCCAGTCCCCGTGGTGGATTCCGAGTTATGTGTACCGTGTCTCGGACGACCTCCACGTTGATAGCTAACAGGCTATTCGCAAGTATACGAAATCATGCAAGTAATAAAGCTCAAGTAAATGAGTGTCGAATCCCAAGAAAACTACCTACCAAGTACCAAACTAGTATATTCTATTGCTATTTGATAAAACAAAATTTTAAGAATGACTTTAATGAAAAACTAACAAACTAAAAACTAAATACATGCAGAATTTATAAACACTTTGATATAAAGATCAATATGGCTAAACCTAGGGTATAGATTTCGCACCAATTTAATCCTATGCATTGACATCTATTGTTAACCTAATCAAGCGTATTCTAAAAGCCAAATCCCCTATTATTCCACTAACTCTCTCTCGAGCAATTAGCAAATTAACCCTTAAGCAACAACCCAAGATATCTCTAAGTTGGATTTAGGAGCTAAGAGATCATTAAGCTCTATGGAATTTACCGGAGCCTCACAGATCATGGTAACCTATCTCTGGCGTTCGCTCAATCTATGGTTTTATTACCTAAGACAAATCAGATTTCATCTCTCGATCTCAACCTAACCCATGATATCATTCAACTCTCAGGCCTTTGAGAATTGAAAGCATTATGCACAATAATAAAACTTAGAATTAAAAGCTCAATAAGAATTAACAACAATCCAAGTCAACACATATTCATAAATTGGGCTACATCTTAGCCCTAGAAAATAAAATTAGTTCATACTTTCAGTAATCAAAGTCATTGTATTCATAAACATGAGTATAAGAAAGAGTAGAAAAACTTCTCTAATTGATGGCTCAAAATTGCAGGAATTTCCAATCTCCAATGAGCCGCCCAACTTCTCTCCCTTTCTCCTCTGTAAAAATCAGCTAAAGACATCTATTTATACTCCTAAGGTTTTAGGGTTATGATTCACACTATCCTAATCACATTAGAACCCTTAAAACAAGAAATACACGTCATAAATTTAATGTAAAAAAGTCCAGAATTGTAGTTGTGCCGCAGCATTGTGCCTAGGCATAGCTGATTCTGCCCTATAACTCGTAATCTTGACAAGACGGTGGTTAGCATGATAACATTTTAATCTGGTCAAGTGGTAACATATGAATTGTACCCCTTTGAATCAGCTTTCCAACGGTTCAAGAATCATCTCAATCCAAGATCTACAGCTCAAGTTATTGTCAAATTACTGTCGCATATTCAAAACTGGAGCATTTTCCAGGATTTTCACTTTAACTTCAATTCGCCCTAACTTCTTCGTTTCAGCTTCCGAATCACGAACCATTTGATTCTTGTCATCCCACATTCCATCGTCGATATAACCTTCATCTGAGTATCATCTTTAAGAACCTGAAAACACTTGAAAGTTGAAACATCCCCGTGATCCCATAAAAGACATTTATGAAATAATTAAGTTAAATTTCACAACTTAAACACATTTTTCCACAAATAATCTAATTGAATCACTAACAAAATATGTGTGTTCAAGCTTTTATCACAACCCCCAACCAACTTCTTGCTAGTCCCTAGCAAATTAAGCGATAAAACATGTCTTTAAGCTTGAAAATAAAACAAACAATGAAAACCTATATCTAAACTATCCTAAGTCACTTTCGTAGATTGACACGATTGCATTTAGCGTATGCAACAAGCCTTTAAACCCCTAGGCGGCCCTAGTTAGGATGAGTTGTAGTCTCGTGAGGGTTTCCAGCAATGATACCCACAGACATCCACACTAACTTAACCTAAACTCCAAAAATGAAAATAAACATAAAAAGAAATGAAATTAACAAAATTTCTTGGATCAATTCATAAAGTTGTCTCAAAAATTGCATATACACAAAATAAATAGAATAATTAAAAATCGCCTAAACTCACAGACAATGCAAACATCAATTCCATTTTTGTTATCGACCCTAGAACATCCATACAACCACAAACCATTAGTCTACAAACCCGAATGGTTTTATGCATAACATTCATGAACAAAATTTTGATCTCAGAATTCGGGTTATGACTTATATGTGAATCATGGAATCAAACTCCATAGGCTCACTTTTCAAACCACTCTCCACTAATGTAGAATTTCACATTACCTTGGATCAATAAGTCTTTGTAAAGGTTGTAGCTTTAGGCTAGGGTATGGGTTCATGAAAGAACGGAAAGGGAATTCAACAAAAATCAAATTAAGAGACTTAATCTTCATTCATTCTTATTACTATCATACAAAAACACTTCCCTTTTTCACTCAGTAGCTTCCCAATCTTTATTGAGCTCTTTCTTTTCGATAGTAATATAAACCCAATTGCATAATTTCACATCTTCACAATGCTTTTCAATGTTCACTTTTCTTTTTCTTTTTTTTCTTTTTTTTTTTTCAGATTTTTTTTACAACAATAATAAGAAGAAAGTAGAAAACGCACACATAGCCCCACTGATCTAACAAGCACTCCACAACCCCTAACCAATTTCTTCTCATAAATCTGGGTTGTGGCAAAACTACACTTCCTCACCAATACTCGTACTAAGCTTGAATAACAATTAGTCTCTTAAAGATAAAACGGGTAAGATTGTGTTTTAGGCTCATAATCAGGGTAGGATAAAAATTAAGTTCAACAAAAGAAAAACAAGGCTAAATTGTGTTTGAAAGGCTCAAAGGGTTAAGTAGCGATGATAATAAAAAAAAAAAAGGGTCGGCTTGAAAGGCTCAATCGGTCCAAAAATAGCCTAAATCATTTCCTAAGTGATGCGAACTCTAGGATTTCACCTCGAGTGGTTGTCAAATGAGTTCTAGAGTTTGTTGAGATCGTAAAAATGTTCAAGGAAAATTCACACATAAAACGTCTCTAAGTAGGTAAACTTAACCACTTTCAATCCACAAATCGCTAGGGTCTCAAACTAAATGTCATTAACATTTACAATCATCTGTAATTAAAGGCAAAAATTAATGTCCTCCATTTTTTACATGTTATTGCAATCACATTCCTATCATAGACATATAAATTAATCCAAGAATATAACCAAAATTCAAAACAAAACACAAAAATAAAAAAATTCTCATAAGCCCATAAATTCGAAGTCTTTGGGAAGAAACTTCCCTTACCCCCAACCTAAAATTTGCATTGTCCCCAATGTACAAATATAAACAAAAGGAAAAAGAGAAAAAGAAAAGTTACCCCCTTTTGCAATAGTGAAGTGTGAATACGGGTGACAATTCGATTACCAACTCGTTTCATTCCATTGTTGTCTTTTAATTCTGTCAAAACAAAGAAACTTGCGGTGCACCTCATTGGAAACACACATCACGTGTTAAATTTATGAATTTAGAGAAACAACCACAACATCAAAATTATTTACACAAAACGAAAAAAAAAAATTAACATACTTGAAAATTAGCACCTGCAAAAATATTACACTAATTATAAAAGAAAAAGAAAAATAAAAATAAAAGCTTGGGCTGCCTCCCAAAAGCGTTTGGTTAAAGTCGTAAGCTTGACTTTTCATTTTCTTCAATCTGGATCATCTAAGAGAATCCAAACCCTTCTATCCTTCAATCCACCATACACATAAGGCTTCAATTGTTGTTCATCTACCCTCTCAAATTTAGCCTCCATAATCCTAGAGTTGACTAAACAATTTTCTAGGGGTGAGCTAAGGTAGTTTTCTTCTACGTTTTCTACTACTTTGTCATCAAAGATGCTAATCTCAAAGCAAGTATCTAACTCGGATGGACATTTCATCGTGTTAAAAACATTGAACTCCACTTGTTCGTCTTCCACCCTTAAGATTAGTTTACCTTGGTGTACATCTATTAAAGTCCTACTTGTAGCTAGAAAAGGCCTTCCTAATATTAAAGGTATGTTCCGGTCTTCTTCCATATCAAGAACTATAAAATCTATTGGAAAGATAAATTTGTCTACCTTTATTAGGACATCCTTCCACCATTCCCCTAGGATATGTTATGGATCTATCCGCCAATTGAAGATGAATCGTGGTTGGCTTCACCTCTCCTAAACCAAGTTTCCTGAAAATAGAAAATGGCATCAAGTTAATGTTGGCTCCTAAATCACATAAAGCTTTATCAAAATAAAAACTACCAATTGTGCAAGGAATATTAAAACTCCCTTCTGGATCTCTTAATTTCAGTGGTAGTTTCTTTTGAAGTAACGCGCTACATTCCTCGGTGAGCATGATCATCTCATGTTCTTCAAACGTCTTTTTGTGTGTAAGGATCTCCTTTAAGAACTTGGCATACTTCGGCATTTGCTCCAACATATCTACAAAAGGAATATTTATGTGTAAGCTTCTAAACATGTCCATGAACTTACCAAATTGCTTGTCCAATCTTTTTTTTCTGTAGTCTATGAGGATACGGAAGAGAGGCTTCATCTTTCTTCACATCTTGGGCTTTGTTCTCAAGTTCTGATTTTGTGCCTAGGCATTGTGTTGAGGCATTCTTCATTCTGGATTTTGTGCCTAGGCATTGTGTTGAGGCATTGTTGGTTCTGTCCAATTTCGTATCTTCAGCTTTTTCCTGAGTTTCTTCAGTTTTTCTTGATTCTTGTAGCTCTTTGCCACTTCTTAACATGATGGCATTGAGTTGCTCCTTTGGATTTTTCTCTGTATCGCTTGGCAATGTTCCTTGAACTTTTCTTCGCTAAAATATTGTGGATTTGCCCAATTTGAGTCTCAAGGTTCCTAATAGATGCAGATTGATTTTGAACCAGGACGTTTGTCTTTTCAAACCTCTTCCTTGTCTCCTCAATGAACTTGGTCAATGAATTTTCCAAATTTGATTTTTGCTCTTGATGTTCAAAAGCAAGAGCTTGTTTTTTCTCATTGTTATTACTCCATGAAAAATTTGGGTGTTTCCTCCACGCTGGATTATACGTATTGGAATACGGATTCCCTTGCCCTCTTTGGAAATTGTTGACGTAGTTGGCTTGTTCAGGCTGAGCAAACTGGTTTCCCTCTTGGCAATCATTCGACGCATGATTTCCTGCACAAAGGTCACATGTTAGAGAGGAAGATTCAATTACATTTATTTTCAACGCATTACCTAATTGCTTCTAGATGTTCGTAAGTTGAACAGCCAATGCAGTGTAACTGTCAACTTCGTGCACTCCCGCTGATCTCCTTGTTGAATTTCTTTCTGGAGTCCTCATATAGTTGTTGTTCACCATCACCTCGATCAGATTGTATGCTTCCTCTAGCGTTTTATTGTTCAAGGCTCCCCCACTTGCAGCATCAATCATGGCTTGAATGGTTGGTAGCAACCCTTGGTAGAACATTTGCACTTGTGACCAGATTGGTATACCATGGTGTGGGCACCTCCGTAAGAGATCCTTAAACCTTTCCCATGCTTCATCCAATGACTTTGAATCTTGTCGGTAAAAGTTGGTAATCTCACTCCTCAGTTTGGCCGACTTGGCAGGTGGAAAGTACTTAGAGAGGAAAGCTTGACCCAACTCATTCCACGTCGTGATGCTCCCCGATGGCAATGAAATAAACCAAGCCTTAGCTTTATCCCGAAGAGAGAATGGGAAAAGCCTTAGTCTGATTGCATCCTTGGATACCCCATTATGCTTGAATGTGTCGCACAACTCCAGAAAATTTGCGATATGCAGGTTGGGATCATCATTAGGGTAACCCAGCAAATTGGATCGACTGCTGAATCATTCCAATAATTGCTGGCTTAATCTCAAAATTGTTCGCTTGAACGGGTGGTCTCCTGATGCTTGAATAACAACCATCGATAGTAGGAATAGAACTGTGCTTCAATGCTCTTTGAACTACTTCTTCACCACCCATTGCATTTCCTCCTAAGATATGCTCATTCTCAACCTCTTATTTTGCACATTCGGATTAACAAATCCTGTGTTAGCCATTGCTTTTTCAGATTCAGCTTGCCCCTTTTCCTTTCTCAACTGTTTAGTGGTTCGTTCGATCTCAAAATCTAGTGGACTAAGATCACCCCCACCTCTCGAACGTAAACTTTCCAGATCCTAGCTGAAAACAACAAACAAAGCAAACACAAATAAAAATTTTAGTAGACAAAAAAAAAAAAAAAAAAAAAAATCATCAAATTAGCAACTAAATATTTCGTATTGACATTGGTAAAAAAAAATAGTTCCTTGGCAACGGCGCCAAAAACTTGTTGATTTTCACAAGTGTACGAAATCGTGCAAGTAATAAAGCTCGAGTAAACGAGAGTTGCATCCCAAGGGAACTACCTACCAAGTACCAAACTAGTATATTCTATTGCTATTTGATAAAACAGAATTTTAAGAATGACTTTAATGAAAAACTAAATAAATGCAGAATTTATAAACACTTTGATATAAAGATCAATATGGCTAAACCTAGGGCATAGATTTCGCACCAATTTAATCCTATGCATTGACATCTATTGTTAACCTAATCAAGCGTATTCTAAAAGCCAAATCCCCTATTATTCCACTAATTCTCTCTCGAGCAATTAGCAAATTAACCCTTAAGAAACAACCCAAGATATCTCTAAGTTAGATTTAGGAGCTAAGAGATCATTAAGCTCTATGGAATTTACCGGAGCCTCACAGATCGCGGTAACCTATCTGTGGCGTTCACTCAATCTATGGTTTTATTACCTAAGACAAATCAGGTTTCATCTCTCGATCTCAACCTAACCCATGATATCATTCAACTCTCGGGCCCTTGAGAATTGAAAGCATTATGCACAATAATAAAACTTAGAATTAAAAGCTCAATAAGAATTAACAACAATCCAAGTCAACACATATTCATAAATTGGGCTACATCGTAGTCCTAGAAAATAAAATTAGTTCATACTTTCAGTAATCAAAGTCATTGTATTCATAAACATGAGTATAAGAAAGAGTAGAAAAACTTCTCTAATTGATGACTCAAAATTGCAGGAATTTCCAATCTCCAATGAGCTGCCCAACTTCTCTCCCTTTCTCCTCTGTAAAAATCAGCTAAAGACATCTATTTATACTCCTAGGGTTTTAGGGTTATGATTCACACTATCCTAATCACATTAGAACCCTTAAAACAGGAAATACACGTCATAAATTTAATGTAAAAAAGTCCAGAATCGCAGTTGTGCCGCAGCATTGTGCCTAGGCATAGTTGATTCTGCCCTAGAACTTGCAATCTTGACAAGACAATGGTTTTTGAGCATGATAGCATTCGAATCTAGTCAAGTGTAACATATGAATTGTACCCCTTTGAATTAGCTTTCCAACGGTTCAAGAATCATCTCAATCCAAGATCTATAGCTCAAGTTATTGTCGAATTCCTGTCGCATGTTCAAAACAGGAGCGTTTTCCAGGATTTTCACTTTAACTTCAATTCGCCCTAACTTCTTCGTTTCAGCTCCGAATCACGAACCATTTGATTCTTGTTGTCCCCACATTCCATCGTCGATATAACCTTCATCTGAGTATCATCTTTAAGAACCTGAAAACACTCGAAACATCCCCGTGATCCCATAAAAGACATTTATGAAATAATTAAGTTAAATTTCATAGCTTAAACACATTTTTCCACAAATAATCTAATTGAATCACTAACAAAATATGTGTTTTCAAGCTTTTATCAATAGCGTATTGGTTTACCACCCTTTGGAGCTCATCGTCAGTAAGTACAAACATGATCTCTTCGGGGGGACCCGCAGGAGCACCCTACATAGGCAAACCGGTCCCTTCTTCAGCTCTGGTCACTAGGGGTCCCATCCTACTACGGTCTGCAAAAGCGACATGTAGGAACCATTTAGTCTTCGTACATTATTTCGTACGATGACATGGAGGGAAAAGTAAATATTTCCCCCTTTTAACCCTTGAAAAACCCTAACAAAATATGTTTCGAGCCACCATTCATGGCTCGAACCCAGCAAGAACATTTCGTCTCTAATCAATTATCGGTAGACTGACATCATTTATCAACTGTTGGAAATGAGAAATAAAAACAGAAAGAATAATGCTTACCTTTTGGGATGAGAAGAATGAATCCTCTTGCCTCAAGTGTCGAGTGCGCCCTGGTATTGAAAGGCAAAGAATCAAAGCTCATGAGAATCTCTTACTCTCTGAGAAAATGAAGATTGTGATATTGCCTGAAGTGAACTTGGGTTTTTATAGTGAAAGAAATGACACTTTGGTTTCCCGAAGTCAAACGACGTTTGGGCAGAAAAACGTATCTCACCATTGATCGCGACCATGTGTCACAGATCAACAAGAAGAGTGACCGTCACGCTTTAAGAAACCAAATCGTTGTTCTCTTCTATTGAAAACCAAAGCAACGGCATGTTCTCCTCCACATTAAATGCCCCCACGTCCGCATTTAATGCTTTGATAGGGAATGTCATTTCAGCATGTCATGCATTTAATACGCATGGCTGGCACCTGTTGCGCACAAGACACATCTGTCCGAGGAAAAGACACTTCATTAAATGTATCTGCTATAAAAGTGCAACGGATAGTATACGAAGAGGTCGTTATGAAGAACACTTCATCTTGCAAGTCGCGAAGCAATGTGACTCCTTGATCTCATCCCACGTTAGTCGCGAAGCGACGTGACTCTTCGATTCTGTCATGTCAGTTGCATAGCGATGTGTCTCTTCGACTTCAATATATGCCGACTTCGAAGCAACACGATCCCTTGCCTTTGGTGAGAAGTTCCAAGTGCAATAAGGTCGTGAACTTCGAAAGAAGGCCAAAATCATCGTTATGGCACTGATACGGTCTAAGATTAGGTCGCTGACGCATAAGGGAAAGGCCATTTTAAGTCGCTTGCACGAGAGCATTTCCACGACCTCCATGTAACCAGGTCGGGCCTGCCAGAATCTCGGCAAGCATATCAAATCACGGCATAATATGTAGTTGCTAAGGTTCGATTCTCAAACCTTAAAAACTAGGGGACTTCTGTTATGCCTGAAAAAATAGGGCTGACGCAGAGCCTGGTCAGCACAAATAGTCAGAGCTTAGGTAGACCCGCAGCCATGTAGACATAGCCACGTCGTGTGATGACATGAGCAGCATGCTTCTATCAATGCAGTGGGTGTGCGCCAAACTAGCCAGAAGCTAGAGAGATTCCACATGTCTAATCCCTACTCCAAATCCCGTAAATCGCTCTAAAAGGTGGGCAATAGGACCTAAAGAAGGATTTGCATGGATAATCTCACCAAATCACAGATTTAGTAATCATTATCTTAACTCATCCCACTATAAATTGAGAGCTACTCTCTCATTTGGGGAATTAGCTCATCTCTCTCTAAAATAGCATACATGCTCTCTCTCACTTGTAATCATTTGTAAAATCTGCTCGCAAAGCGCGACCTGACCACTATTATTAATATAATACTATTGGACGTAGGACTTGCTCTCTTGAGAACCCGAACCACTTTAAACACTATTCTCCATTCCTTTCACTCTCATTCTCCCATTCACGTGTGTCTTTTAGGCCAACTCAGCATTTCGCACGTGCGTTTGATTGGTGTCAAAATCACGCATCAACAACAATTAACATATTGACATAGGATTGCACTAAAATATAATTGAGACAAAAAAATAAAAAATAAAAGCTAAAGCTAAGTTCTCATAGGAATTCTATCTGGATATTTCTCTCTAACTCTTTTAGCCTCAACACGCTTTTTTTCTGCAAACACAATCCGTATTAGTTACACAAGCGATCAAAAATTATTAACCAATCCATTAGAAGATTATTGTAATAGAAAAATAATCATCAACAACTTACGAAAATCATCCTCTATCTTGAAGGAACTTAGTGATCTTTGCCAATTGAACTGCAAAACAACTATGAAACTATATGTTGATGCTCGATTTTGACACCAACTATTCGCATGTGAGAAATGCTGAGTGGGCTTAGAAGTCACATGTGATTATGGAAGTATTTAGCTAATAAAAAGGTAAAGAACAATGTTTAAAGTGGTTCGGATGCTCACAAGGCGAATCCTACGTCCACTGGTATTTGTATTAATGCAGGAAGTCAAGTCGCATTCAACGAGCTGATTTATAACTTAGAATATACAATAGGGAGAGAAAGAGAGTATGCTATTTCAGAGAAAAATTAGCCAATTCCACAAACGGGAGAGGAACCCTCTATTTATAATAGGATGAACAAAGGTAATGATTACTAAATTTGTGAGTGGGGTAGATGCTGTGCAAATCCTTCTCTGCGTCCCATTGCTCACCTGCCCGAGTAATTTCCTCGACTTGTGCAGGGATTGGACACGTGGACCTTTTCTAGCCTTTTGCCAACCTGGCGCATACCCATTGCACTGGCAAGGGCATGCCGCTCACATTATCACGCAACATGGCTGCATCTCATGAGTGTTTGTTGAACCTTCTCAAGCCTTGACCACTCATGTTGACAAGGCTCGGCGTCAGCCCTACATTCTCAGGCATAACACTATCTTAATAAAAAGTGACAAAGTTTCAATCAACAACAAAACAGAGCAAAAATATGTCAAATCAGATCAATCTAAAAAATAACGAAACCCCAATATCAAAATTTGAAAGGGAATAACAAAAAGAATCCAGAGCAATTACCAAACGCTCTATTTGCCACTGATAAAATTAAATAATTGATAATTCAATTTCTAGAAACTGAAAGAGCAAGTTCGATTCTAAAATCAGTTGCGGAATTATCTTCGTTCTGCAACCAAGTAGACGAAAAAATGGAAAATTTAAGAAGATGAAATTAAGGAGACGATGGATAAATTGAAAAGCAACTGCAAAATATATATATATATATATATATATATATATATATATATATTTATTTATTTATTTATTTTGCAGTTGCAGGATATTGAATATGAAGGGACTAACTTTATTTAGACCTTTGGAATTTAGACTTTGGAATCGCGATGTACAACATAATTAAAAACATCCAACAAACATTGAATCTTATTATTATATTAATATATGTCATTAACATTAATAATCTAAAATAACCTAAACTAACAACATACAGAAACTTGTAACAATTCTAGAGTCTTACATGGCATTTAAATAGCCTAGGCTTAGGATTAATATAAATATATAGATATAGATAGTTATTTTATTTAGACTGTTGGAACCAATACAACAGTTAATATTTATTATATTATCACCGATAAAATTTAATCACATGGTAATCATAAATCTACGTGTTAAGATGAAATAATTCTATACCCTCAAAATGAGTACCAAAATGTCTTACGTGTCAAACAACCAAGGGGGAATTCAACCCTATATATATATATATATATAGAGAGAGAGAGAGAGAGAGAGAGAGAGAGAGAGAGAGAGAGAATCTTTTATTTCGTTAATCTTTATTAAAAACGAATTTCAATTTTAATTATTAGTCATTGTTAGAAAAGAAATCTTGCCAGCAACTATAGCATATAAAACATTTTGAAAGGTAACGCTCAGTATACCTCTCATAACCAGGTACATGAGTATTAGCAGGAGTGAAGAGTTTAATTCCAAGAGTTATTTGTTCATGAGGTTTAAGCACTCAAATATTATCACTTCAATCTTTTTGGATACGGCTGCTGGTCAGGGCAGTAATCACGGCTTCGCTTGATGACAGTACTTGTTACTGTTAATTCATCAGGATCCAAAACCTCAAGACTAGTATTGCTGCTAAGATTATTGGATGCTCGGATGAATTCGTCAATATCAGAATCATATGCTGGACGGAGCCCACATAGTAATGACTTCATCAGTTTTATCTCCAAAAGAAACCCCACTTAGAAAAAAACAATCGTTGTAGGTCATATAACTTCTAGAAACGTAGAACAACCAGAGGTGATCTGTCCCAGCCAAGGAATTTATAGGGACTGACATGGAGAAAGTAGGAGTCATTTGTGTGTTCAGGGGTGTCTTGGAAACAGCGTGTGTACGAGCGATATTCACTTGTACGGTACAATCAAGTTCCATCCATTTGTCTTAGCAGAAACCCTTTGGATCATGTATTGAAAAGGCAGCGCAAAGTGCCAGTCCCCTACATTCTCGCATTGGCTGAGAAATATTTATTGATGACCCTTTCTTCGATAAATGAACCAGTCTGGAACTTGAGATCCAGGAACAACAATTTCGAATTCAGAATGTGTAACTCCACATTTAAATCCCTGTGAATAAAGAAGAGGCATTACCAGAAGCTATGCAAGAGCAATGAGCGAGCCAGAATATTATTTTCAGAGGCACAGTTACAATTATGATATAATAATAATAAGATGAAACATGTTCGATCAAACTGTCCTACTCATAGCTAATATCATCATGTATAGGCAGTAACCTACCATTTACTAATTGATTTTTCATATGATTTTACAATTAATTAAAATAGTGGTTATAATTAAAGATATCAAAACGAAAACTGAAGTCACAAATAAATATATTAATTTATATAACCATACCTGAACTTGACCTTTTAACAGCGAATGAAGCATATTTGTAAAAAAAAAGTGCCCGTCACACCATTGGTTCTACTTCCAGCCAGTTTGGATCAATTAACCAAATAAAACATTCGTGATGTTGATTTGAATATACGTGATGGACTTGATGATATTATTTCCAAGGATGTGCACAATTAGCATGTTCAAGTTTTCTTTTTCTTCTTGCTGCAAGTACATATGTGAGCATACAATCCATATGTACTTGCTGGAAACTCTAGCAGGGCTTGAAGTCGATGGCAATATCGTATACGAAGAGTTCCAAGCTTAGGGAGTTGACTGATGCTTGGAGGTAAACTAACGAAACTGTTCCTGCTTAGATCTAATATTAGTAATGATGTTAATAAGCCAATATCAGAGAGAATTACACCTTCCTGGAGATTGCAGTCACCTAGATTCAAGTATGATAGACCTCCCATTAAACATGTCTATCAATACAAAGGGCATAAGGGGCATTTGGGGGGCAGTAAGTCATTAGGAGTGTGAGGTGTATGTTTGTGGGGAAATTGGTTACTACTGTCACGTGTTGGTGGGGAATCAAAGTTGTTAGTAGAGGGAATATGTTAGTTAAGGAAATAGTATAAATAGAGGGGCCAGTCTTAGGGAAAGATACGAATATTAATCTAGAGTCATTGAGGGAGGCCCCCAGCTCCTTGAATTGCTGAGATCTATCTGTTTTGGTTTCCGATTATGTAGTTGTCTCTAATTTCATTCTCTAGCAATATAATCCAGATTAGTCCTGATTGGGTGAACTCCTTTCTCTACTATATTTGGGTTATTTGTGTTGTTATATGGTAATTGTTGTAGGGAGTCCTATCAATTTGGTATCAGAGCTTCGTTTGGGTGATGGTTAAATCAAAGATGGAGAACAAAGTTGAAGGGTTGGAAAAAGAAATGGGGAACGTAGAAAAGGAAATGGGAAATGTAAGGGAAGAGCTAGGGAGCATCAAGGACTACTTACTGAAGCTTCGTGAATGGATGAGGCTAAAACAAGAAAGGGATGCAAATCTGAGCCGTGATAAGGGAAAAACATCTCACTCTGAACCCTCCAATAGTAGTGATAGCAGGGGAGTCGATAGGAACAAGGAAATAGAGAACTTGAAGGATGAGAGAAAGGGGAAGATCCTTATGGATAGACATTTAAAGCTGACCGATATTTCTCGGTGAACCAATATGAAGAGGGAGAAAAGGTGGCAGCGGCAGCCGTGTGTATGGAGGGTCATGCCTTGAACTGGTATCAATGGGTAGAGTCCAAAGCACCAATAGTTCTTGGAAAGACTTTAAGACTGCTGTGGTTGAGAGATTCAGACCGTCATTTAAAGGATCCGCCTATGAAGCTCTTGTAGCATTGAAATAGACTAGTATAGTGACAGAATATAGGGAAAATTTTGAAGCTCATGTAGCTCCCTTACACGATGTAGGAGAAGACATACTGATGGGAGATTTTACAAATGGGCTAAAGGAGGAAGCTAGAGCTAAAATACGTCTCACTCAGCCCACTTCCCTTTTTGCGCTGATGGACTAGGCCCATCGCATTGAGGAAAGAAACTGGGCTCTGGAGAAGAACAAGCCCAGGTTTGCCAAGGCCCAAGGAAATAGACTAGACACTTATACTCGAGTCACCCCAAGCCCAGAACCCAGGCTCCCAAACTCTTGGGTCAATCCATCGCGAAACCCAGAGTTAGGTTAAAGTTTTTTCCCAAATCGATTTCATGACAGAAATCAATTCGACGAATCCACGACACCGAACTTTCAAGGGGAAACCTTTTGACATATGTCCGACATCGAATTGCAGCAAAAATGTGACAAAGGCCGCTGTTTCCGCTGTGATGAGAAATTTGGGCCAAATCACAGATGCAGGAGCAAGTCGATCTAGATCCTGTTAGTGACCGACGACAATGAAATAGAAAACGACGACATCACTCCTGAACCCATCTCAGAAGTTTTTGACGAAGGTAACCCATTGGCTTTATCTATGCATTCTATTGTAGGGGTAACCATAGCTAAAACCCTAAAACTAAAAGGAATGGTTAGAGGGGAGACGGTGATTGTTTTGGTTAACAGTAGGGCTTCCCACCATTTTATTTCGCATGATTTGGTGCGAAAATTAGGTCTGGCAGTTAAGAGAGGGAAATCATTTGGGGTTATAGTAGGGAAAGGCTTTAGAGTCAAAGGGGAGGGTATTTGCAGAGGGGTGAAATTGAGGATTCAAGGGATTGAATTGAGACAAGATTATTTCCCATTTGAGTTAGGAGGGCCATCATGGTGTTGGGAATTTCTTGGCTCAGTACACTGGGCGATGTGTGTGCCAATTGGAGAAATCGATAATGGCATTTATCAATGAAAGTAGGAGGGTGGTGTTACAAGGGGATCCTTCTTTAGTTAAGAAGGTTGTGTCACTTAAGACAATGCTAAAATCTTTGCAGAGGAAGGATGCTGGTTATGTGATTGAATTTTGCTCCATTGGTATCAAGGGAAAGGAAACCGAGGAACCCATTGATCAGGTTACTGCAGCAGTTGTAGATGGATTTAGCCACCTGTTTGAACAATCTACTAAACTCCCACCTAAGAGACCCACTGACCACGCCATAGTCTTAGAAGCTAATGCCAAACCCCCTAACATTCATCCATACAAATACTCCTATGGCCAAAAAAATGAAATCGAAAAGCTGGTGGGTGAGATGTTGGTGGCAGGAATTATATAACCTAGTACTAGTCCCTTTGCTAGCCTTGTGTTGTTGGTTAAGAAGAAAGATGGTAGTTGGCGTTTTTGTGTAGATTACAGGGCACTCAATAACATTACCATTCCCAACAAGTTCCCTATCCCCTCAATTGATGAACTGCTAGATGAGCTGTCAGGGGCAACCATTTTCACAAAACCAGGTCTAAAATCAGGTTACCACCAAATTAGGGTTAAAGAAGAGGATGTACCCAAAACAACCTTTAGGACTCACGAAGGGCATTATGAATTCCTGGTCATGCCCTTCGGATTAACCAACACCCCTTCCACTTTTCAAGCTTTAATGAATACCATCTTTAAACCGGTTTTGAGGAAGTTCATACTTGTGTTTTTTGATGATATCCTCATTTACAACTCGGATTTGAAGACACATCTACTCCACATGAGACAAACCTTTCAAATCCTCACCAAGCATGAATTAGTAGTAAATTACAAGAAGTGTTTGTTTGCCCGTCCAAAATTGGAGTATTTGGGTCACTTAATTTCATCAAAGGGGGTAGAGATTGATCCACATAAGATTGACTCAATGCTGACCTGGCCTATTCCACGCACAATCAAAGGATTAAGGGGATTTTTGGGGCTAACTGGCTATTATCGCCGCTTTATATAGAATTATGGTTTAATCGTGCAACCCTTAACATAGTTGATGCAAAAGGATTCTTTTGCATGGAATAACCAAACATAGCGAGCTTTTGAAGCCCTTAAACGGCAATGACTTCAGTCCTTGTTCTGGCAGTCCCTAATTTTACCCTTCCATTTGAAGTTCACACGAATGCTTCGGGACAAGGTATTGGAGCTGTCCTGGTCCAGAATCAGCACCCTATTGCTTTCCTTAGCCAAGCCTTTCCCAGCCAATCCCGAAAAAAGTCGGTGTACGAAAAGGAACTGATGGCAATTGTGTTTGCTTTCCACAAATGGAGCCACTACCTTAGTAGGCAAAAATTTATCATTAAATCTGACCAACGCAACCTATAGTTTTTGACTCAACGAGTTAAGACACCCGAGCAGCAAAAATGGATTTCTAAGCTCCTAGGATTCTCTTTCGAAATCCATTACCAATCTAGAAGCTCCAACAAGGTGGCTGATGCCTTATCTAGAAGAGGGAGGGTACTGAATTGGAGGCCATTTCGGTGGTCCAATTTTCAAAATGTGATGAGTTAGCAGCTGAAGCACAGCAAGACCCCAAGCTCCAAACAATCATCCAAGAACTTCTTTTTTATCCTTCCAATCGACCAAATTATGGTTTGCGTCGTGGCTGCCTCATCTACAAAAACAAGTTTGTCTGACCCAAAAATTCGAAGTTCATTCCTATGCTGTTAGAAGAATTTCTGCAGCCTAGGAGGGGAGGGGGTCATTCAGGCTTTTTCAGAACCTATAAAAAACTGATGAATATAGTGTTTTAGGATGGTATTAAGAAGGATGTGCAGCATTATGTCCAACGGTGTTCCATTTGTCAATTAAATAAATATTCTGCCCTAAAACCAGCAAGTCTCCTTCAGCCATTACCTATTCCCTCCCAGGTTTTTGAAGATATTAGCATGGATTTCATTGGAGGGTTACCCAAAGCAAAAGGGCAGGATACTATGATGGTAGTGGCGGATAGGCTCACTAAATACAACCATTTTATTTCCTTGTGCCATCCCTACAGTGCTAATGATATGGCTGCTGTTTTTATCTCTGACATTGTGAAGCTCCATGGTTTTCAAAAGTCCATTGTTTTGGACCAAGATAAGGTCTTTATCAGTCATTTTTGGCAGGAATTGTTCAAGGCCGCTGACACCTCTTTGAAGTTTAGTTCGGCATACCACCCTCAAACCGATGACTAGACGGAGGTTGTCAACCGCTGTTTCGAAACTTACTTGCTATGTTTCTGTAGTTCGCAACCCAAACAATGGCATCGATAGCTGCCCTGGGCAAAATATTGGTACAATACCACACATCACAACTCTATATGGAAAGGATCCACCCATTCTCCTCAAATTTACAGATTACCCTTCCTAAGTGGAAGAAGTAAACCAGCAAATGGTTGCACGAAATTCCATATTGGATGACCTGAAGCATAACTTGATTGTTGCTTAAGAGCAGATGAAGGAAACAACTGACCTACGCCGTCGGGATATTAGTTTTCAACCTGGAGACTAGGTGTATTTGAAGCTCCAACCATATCATTTCAAGTCATTAGCCAAAAAACTAAATGAAAAGCTGAGCCCTCGGTTTTATGGTCCTTTCCTCATCCTGAAGAAGATTGGGCAGGTTGCTTACAGGTTAGAGCTGCCCTCTACGACAAAAATTCATCCAGTCTTTCACATCTCCCAGTTGAAACGAAGTCTGCAAACCTCTGTACCTATCCACCCACTTCCAACTTTCCTCACCGAGGACATGGAACTTCTTGTTCAACCAGAATCAATGTTGGCAGTCTGCACTTTATTAGACGGCTCTCGGGAAGTTCTTGTAAAATGGAAGGACCTAGCTTCCTTTGAGGCTTCTTGGGAGGCTTATGATGTTATCAAGATGCAATTTCCTCATTTCCACCTTGAGGACAAGGTGGATGTCTATCAATACAAAGGCAAAGGGCATAAGGGGCATTTGGGGGGCAATAAGTCGTTAAGAGTGTAAGGTGCATGTTTGTGGGGAAATTGGTTACTACTGTCACGTGTTGGTGGGGAATCAAAGTTGTTAGTAGAGGGGATATGTTAGTTAAGGAAATAGTATAAATAGAGGGGTCAGGGGATATGTTAGTTAAGGAAATAGTATAAATAGAGGGGTCAGCCTTAGGGAAAGATAAGAATATTATTCTAGAGTCATTTTTTTTTTTGGGGGTGGGAGGGAGGAGGAATCAATAGACCTCCCATTAAACATGTGTATCAATACAAAGGGCATAAGGGGCATTTGGGGGCAGTAAGTCGTTAGGAGTGTGAGGTGCATGTTTGTGGGGAAATTGGTTACTACTGTCACGTGTTGGTGGGGAATCAAAGTTGTTAGTAGAGGGAATATGTTAGTTAAGGAAATAGTATAAATAGAGGGATCAATCTTAGGGAAAGATACGAATATTATTCTAGGTCATTGAGGGAGGCCCCCAGCTCCTCGAATTGTTGGGATCTATCTGTTTTGGTTTCCTATTATGTAGTTGTCTCTTATTTCATTCTCTAGCAATATAATCCAGATTAGTCCTGATTGGGTGAACTCTTTTCTCTACTATATTTGGGTTGTTTGTGCTGTTTTATGGTAATTGTTGCAGGAAGTCCTATCAAAGTATCTTAAAGAGCATAAACCTGATAAAGAATAAGGTAACTTCAAGCCCACAGACTCTGGATTTGCTCTAGATAACAATGACAAACAGCTGGAGAGAGAACTCCAGGACTTTCGAGGTTCTCCTTTGCATCCATGAAAAGATAATCGTTCGAGGTTTTTCAATAGCCCAATAGAAGATGGTGGTTGGCTTATAGCAGTTCCACCTAAATCAAGATTTTTCAAACTTGCCACACGCCCCAAGTCCTCTGGCAGTTCGTCTAGTTTTAAGCAGCCAGAAAGGATAAGAACTTCAAGAGATTCCCATTCAATTTTAGTTTTGAGACTCCTAAGCTGTTTGCAGTCTTTCAAATTCAATAATATAAGCTTTTTGAGGAGCCCAATGGATGGGTGGACAAAAGATAAACTTGTACAACCTTCAAGAATCAGTCTCTTAAGATTTAGGGCACCAGTGAAGTCTGGGTTCCTTAGTTAAGAATGTTGAGCGACTGAGGATAATTATTTTCAACTGGTTCAAATGCTGATAGAAGGAAAACAAAAACTTAATTAGGAAAGATTAGTTTCAACAAACAGGAAAAATTTGACTTTACATTTTGGACAATGAAACAGAGATGTACATATGCAATTGAGAATGTTATCTCTACTCCTTTCCAAAGTTCTTTAATGTGGTTGTAACACATGTTAAGTTCGAAAAGTTTGTTGTGTTGAAAATTGGATGGCGAAGATCTTAAGGGGTAGCCATGCCAATTCAGAAGACGTAACTCATCTGAAAGATATTCAAGGCTTTGGCAAAGGCTTGCATCTTTGATTTTCAGCAATCTTAGATTGTCATCCTTGAAAAGGATTTGGCATTCAATTTTAACTCTTTGTATGCGGGAAAATCTAGGATTATGCCTTCAACAGCCTCTATGCCCTGATGGAAAAAGAGCAATCGTTAGGTGATCGGGTAAAAAATAATAAAAACTTCAATCCTATCTATCTGATATTGTATCTATATATTGCACAGTATATTGACATAATGATGTTTCAAGTTTGCAATCTCTCCAGAACTGCATACCTCATTTTTAGTCAATAAACGCTGAATATCATTTGAAAACCACAACCTACTACGCTGCCCAGGCTTTTCTGGGCACTCTTGGCGAACAATTTCCCTACCCATATACTGTATCAAATCATGCATACACAATGAACTGTTTGAAAGAGTTATGATACATTTATCAATCAAAATGCTAATTCCAATCTCTGGGTGAAAATCACAACTGTCTAGTATTTCTCTTATTTCATCTTTGTACCTCCCTTTAAAGAAACAAGCAACATCCAGAAATATTTTCTTCTTGAGTTCCTGCAGCCCATCGTAACTTATTTTGAGTATTTCAAAAATTCTTCTGTCGGGAACTTTTTTAAGTCTATCCAATGCGTCTTTCCACTCAGCTTTACTTCTACCAAACAAAAACGATCCCAAAACTTCAAGAGCTAATGGAAGGCCAGCAGCATAACTGACCATTCGCAATGAGAGCTCTAAATAACCATCCGTAGGATGACCTTATCTAAAGGCTTTCCAGCAAAAGAGCTGAAGGGCTTCCTCATGACTTAATTCATCAACCATATGCACATTATCCACGCCATGTCTAACAAGTAAATGTTGATCTCTAGTTGTAATGATGATTCTACTTCCCAAACCGAACCAATCATGCATTCCAGCTAATGCTTGTAGTTGTTCTAATTGATCTACATCATCAAGTATGACAAGAACTCTTTTATGCCGTAACCTTCTCCTTATCTCAGTACATCCTCCGTAAACATCCCATATGTTTATGTTCCTTTCTATCAAAATTTGTGAAATAAGTTGTTGATGTAGGGCGACCAGACCTTGTGTCATAGAAACTTCTCTAACATTGGCAACAAAGCAACTACCATCAAATTGATAACAAATCTTGCCCAAAACAAATCTTGCTAGAGTTGTTTTACCCATTCCACAAATCCCTAACATGCGAATATCATTCAAACCTATACCTAGCAATGGGTCCATTGCTTCATTCGTGAGTCCATTCCTACCAGATTCCAAGTGGTATTTAACAAGGTAGGACCCAATTTACTTGATATATAGTAAACAATGCCTCGAATAAATTCGGACTCTTCCCTGCAAATGAGGGAAAATAAAATTCAATAATATGAAAAGTAATATGACCTACAAATACGTAAAATAATCTTATAGCCAATCTATTATTTTCTTTTCATTGGAATTAAATATCAATTACAATAGATGTCAAATAATTGAAACCAAATTAAGTTGAAATAAACTACTAACAATCCAAGTAGTGTAAGGGAAAAAATAACAGTACAAAAATATTATATCTGTGTTTTGTTAACGAATATATTTCCAAATCTTCGACATATATAATTCCAATGATTTGTTTTCGGGTGCCCTGGAAATTGGCCTTTCTATTAATTTATGACTTGGCTAGAAAAAGGATGCATTGGGATAGGGTAACTTAATTTGAGACAAAGATTTCTTTCGATCGAATAGAACGGCAAGAAAAAGATCTCTGCACCGGCTAGTAAATACGTAAAATAATACTGGGCAATATTAGATAGGCCACTGATATTTAATCCCCATTTAAATTTTAATCTTTGATCTGCCCCAAGCATACACTACATTTTGTTTTGAACTTCGTACCAGCTATAATGTGTAACGTTGCATAATGCTAATTAGTAGAAGTTTATGGCACTTGCTGTTTAAACTTAATATATATATTCTGTAAGGATATATGCATTATTTTGTATATTCAAATTAACATATAAAAATAACAGATTGGAAAGATAACCACTAGTATAATTACCTATTCTGCAGGTCAGATGGTATTTCACTGTGCATACTTGTGGAAGCCACTGCCAACTTGCTTGTGCCAAGGTATTGCAGACAAATGAACTACACCTGTAGAACATAAGTGATCAAACAATTCTTCATGTACCCCAAGAATGTTGGAATAGTGCTTTGAATCCCATATTGCTTGGGAATGGGAGTTAAAAGGGCACTCTCTCCTTTAAATAAACTAATAGATTGAGCTTTTAAAGTATTTTAAAAAGTGTAAAATAGACATCAAAAGAATAGTTATTGTTGGCTGTTATTAAGGATATAATTGGGTTTTATGGGATAGTGTAAGGATTATGCAATTTTTCTTTTTTAAAAGTTGCATAGTTGTAAGCTTTTGTTTAATGAATTATTTGAATAGATAGTAGACGTAGATTAAATTGATTGGGTTAACCCACTTTAAAATTCTTGTGTTTTAATTTTCTTTATTTTTAGTTTCTTGATAGATTATTTATTTTTAATTGCTTTAATTTTGCATTTGAGTTGTAAGAAACATTTTTCAACAAGGAAAAGAGGCAAGGATTATAAGCATTACGCTAACCATAAAATCATAAATATGGAAAAGGAGTACACATTGAAGATTATGTTTTCTTTTTAAAAGAAGTTACATTTAACTACCTTAACTTTTCGGTTTTCCCTAGCTGTTTTATTTTAATTATCACTCCAACTTCAAATTAAGCCTTTAGGACCACTACTCCGAAGAAAGTCTTGTATCTTGCTTCCAGTTTTGGACCCTTTGATTTATAGTATCAGAATATAGATTCTTTAATTGTTTATAACTTGAGTTATCGGGAATGCCATTCATTCTATCCAATAAGTCTCAATTGTGGACTTCCACATTGTTTTAAAATCCAAATTCCGGTTAGATAGTGCGAATAAATTCTAATAAACAAAGTTTTACAGTTTTCAATATGAGAAATTTTGAGTAAATTTTTGTCTTTTAGCGTTTACCAACACTGTAAACCGTTTACCATGCCATCTAACAAAATTAAATTTGCATGAAAAACCAACTATGATTCTTCTTTACTTCTTGAGTAAGAAACATTTGTAAGATTATCAAGTGTTTCTGCTTTGAGAGAATGCCTTGCTTTTAATGAAGGAGAAACGTGGCTTAAATAGCCTTTACAACGTTGGTGAAATAGAAAGATAAACCCATGAGTAACAATACCTAATTTCATGGGATTCTTATAAGGAAGCGTTCAAACACAAAGACGCATTCAAACACTAATCTAGTTTCCTCAAGAACAGGGATTATTAATTCAGCTGAAACAAACAAACTACTGAAACTAATATCTTCACATCATTCCTTAAACTAAATTAGATTAAGTATTTAGTTTACACATGAGCTTGAACAAACTCCAAGCAAATTGCGCATCTTTAGAAAAGCTTCCAGTTTTAGTATTTTGTGAATATATCAGCAAGCTACTCTTCACTTTTCCAAGGACTTAGCTTTACCATTCTTTCCTTGGCAAGATCATTAAGAAAATGAAATCGGATATCTATCTGTTTGCTCCTCCCATGCATCACAGGATTCTTAGACAGCTTAATTGTTGAGCTGTTATCACAGAACATTTAAGTAGCTTCATGTTGATGAAAACATAACTCTTCAAGTAATCTTCTCATCCAAACCGCTTGATATGCACATGAAGTATAAACTCTACTTCAGTAGTTGATAGAGTGACCACAGGTTGCTTTTTTGATAACCAAGCCACAATTGTTGAACTAAACATAAAAGCATACCCTGAAGTACTCTTTCGATCCTCCAAGTCACCACCATAGTCACTATCACTGTATCCCACCAAATTTGCTTCTAATCTTCTTTTATAGACCAATCCAAAATTGATAGTCTCCTTTAGATAACGCATAACTCTTTTTGCTGCTTGGAAATGTAGCTTTGTAGGTGACTGTATAAATCTACTAATGAGTCTCACTACAAACATTAAATCAGGTTGTGTGGCTGTTAGATACATTAAGCTCCCCACAGTCTATTTGAAGTGAGTGATATCAACCTTTATTCCATCAATATCTTTGGAGAGCTGGGTTCCTAACACAATCAGAGTTTGGACAAAATTGCAATTGCCCATTTGGAATCACTCAAGCACTTCCTGTGCATATTTCTTTTGCCCAATGAAGATCACACTTGTTGTTTCAATACCTAGGAAATAGTGCATCTTCCCTAGGTTTATCATCTCAAACTCAATCATCATAGAGTTTTTAAATTCATCACACATTTCCTCATCATTCCCAGTATATATAAGTTCATCTAGATAAAGACATATCATCAAGATTTTACCTCTTTTTCCATGCTTGATGAACAAGGTGTGTTCATATGGACACTTCTTGAAACCTGCCTTCGAGAAATAAGTTTCTATACAGTTGTACCAAGCTCAAGGAGCTTGTTTCAATCCATATAAAGCCTTTTTTAATCTAAATACCTTATACTCTTTTCCCTTTTGTACATAAACACCTGTTTACTCAGTTCTCCATGCATGAAAGCTGATTTTACGTCAAGTTGGTAGATAGGCCAGTTGTTTTGAGCTACCAAGGATATCACCAATCAAATTGTATCGTGTCTTGCTATAGGTGCAAACACATCTGCATAGTCTACTATTGGAAACAAGTATAAGAAGCAGGGTTGTTTCTGCAAAGATTAGAAGTTAAGTAGGGTTGTTTTTGTAAAGAAATAAAATTGTCACCACACGGTGCGTTTTGTGTGCTTTTGTATCAGACTATATAACATCTTCTGTAACTAATATTGTATTAACTCATTTTTTAATAATAGAACAAGAAACAGAGTCTTTCTTCTTTCTCTCTCAATTCATTCATTTTCGTTTATTTTCTTTTCAAGTCCGTCGCTAATCCTTCATGGTATCAGAGCTGTAGACCAGCGTCAATGGCTTCGAATCTTGATTCCTCAAATGTTTCGTCAAAATTTGAAGTTGAGTCAACTGAAAATGCAAACGCAAACAACTCAGCTGCTCACTCTACACTTCCTACCATATCAGTAAAACTCATGGAGAAGAATTACAGTCACTGGAGGTCGCAAGTTTTTCCAGCGTTAGCTTCACACGGTCTCGAAAGCTTTATCACTGGTGAGAGTATCTGTCCATCCATGTTCCTTTTTGAAAAGCGTATTGATTCTGATGAATTAGTGAAGAAACAAAACCCTAAATACCTTAACTGGAAAAGAACAGATCAGTTTTTAGTTAGTTGGTTGTTTTCGTCAATCTCTGAATCCATGTTCAGACACGTTGCTAAGTGTATCAGTGCGTCTGAAATATGGAACACACTAGAATTGCATTTTCAGTCAATTTCAAAGGCTAGAACACTTCACTTAAGAAATATGTTGTAGACCACAAAAAAGGACTCTTCAAGCATTAATGAGTATGTCCTGAAAATGAAGGAATTAGGGGATGAGTTAGTAGCAAGTGGTGTTAACATTGGAGAAGAAGAGTTGCTCTTATATATACTGGATGATCTAGGACCAGAGTACGACGCTATTGTGGTAAATCTGACATATAATAGTAGCAATGCAACTATTCAACAAGCTCAATTCATGCTTCACAAGCATGAAATGAGACTGGAAAGACAACACTCGGCTTTGTCAAATTTTCATGAGCACTTAAACTCTGCCCTGTTTGCTTCCAAGCAAGAAAATACCACCAACTACTCTAATCCTCTGACTAACTCGTCTGGTCAAAGAATGCTTGTACCATTTCATGGTCAACCTGGTAGTCATGGACACTCACACAGCCCCAATCTTAATGTTACAAACTTTGGTCTAATGCATGGGTTAGTATATCCTGCAGCAAGCAGTTTTGATTCTGGACAGAGCAATTATCAAGGAGCAAGTTATGGAAGAACTGGTTACTCACCAAATACACACTCTGCTGGACACTCTCAGTTTCAAAACAACTTGGCAAGAGGCAGAGGCAGAGGTAGAAGTTACTTCAAGCCGAGACTAGTATGCCAAGTGTGTGGTAAATCAGGCCACTCTGCTATCCAATGTTACCACCGATTTGATCAGGAGTATCAAGGTTTTGCTTTGCCAATTACACTCTCGGGGATAGCCCTAATCGCACAATCCAATAGGTCATTCCTCAATCGCCAGTCCGAACACAATCAACTCCGCACAAGCCTTAATTCAGCAAATTACACACAACCTCCACACTACACACAACATTCTGCCAATGCTTTTCACAACAACTTTACAGAGTTTCATGATTATTCCACTCCTCTTATGTCTAAGTCAAATGCACCACCTTCTGCAAACTTTCAGTCAGTACAATATCCACAATACTGTCCTGGTCCCTCAACTAATACTGGTCAGTCTGTCAATCTTACACCCAAAATGGCTACCAATGAAGCACCTCAATCTTCAGCAACCTGTTATCAAGCAGTAGCCTCTCCACAAACTCTGCAAGATTAGTCCTGGTATATGGACTCTGGAGCCTCCAATCACATGACTGTAGATGGTTCCAACTTGGTGTTCAAAACTGCTCACTCAGGAAGTTCAAAGGTGCAAGTTGGGAATGGGGAATCCATCCCTATTACTCATACAGGTATGATGCTGGTACCCTCTTATGAAACATCTAGATTGATTCATCTTAAGAATATACTATGTGTTCCCAACATTGCAAAGAACTTACTAAGTATTTCTCAAATCACTAAAGATAGCAATGTCATAGTGGAGTTTCATTCTGACCATTGTTTGATAAAGGATAAGTGTAGTAGAGTTGTTCTTCTTCAAGGTGCAGTAAAGGATGGATTGTACCAGCTTGAACTGCCACAGTTTGTCAGCCCACTTGTTCATCAGTCATCAAGTTCAGTTTCGTCTTTCCCTATTCTGGTCAGGTTTCAGAAACCTTTAATACTCCTATCACAGCTATGGTTAATAAGTGTTCTACTGATGATGTTTAGTTTACTACTGTTATGAATAAATTTACAAATTCAGATTTGTGTATGTTATGGCATGCAAGGCTAGGACATCCCAATGTTAGAACCCTTTATGTCATCTTGGACAAACTGAATGTAAAACACTCCTTGAGCAAAAATAAAACTTTCTTTTGTGAGGCATGTCAGTTTGGTAAGTTGCAACAGTGTCAATTTCCTATTTCTCACTCTAGAGCCAAGGATCCTTTAGAGTTAGTGTATTCTGATCTCTGGGGACCAGCTCCAGTCAATTCTAGGGAAGGATTCAAGTATTATATCATATTTGTTGATGACTTTAGCCGGTTTACTTGGATTTATCCCTTGAAATTCAAATCTGAAGCTTATGGAGCATTTGTACAATTTCATTGCTTTGTGGAAAAACAATTAGCTTATAAACTAAAAGGTCTACAAACTGATTGGGGAGGTGAATATAGATCATTTAGTGGTTATTTACAGCAGAATGGTATTCTGTTTAGGCATCCATGTCCACATTCACATCAACAAAATGGGCGAGTAGAGAGAAAACATAGGACTATTACAGAATTTGGGTTATCCCTTCTAGCACATCTGGTATGCCATTAAAGTATTGGTGGGCAGCCTTTAGTACTGCTACATATCTGATAAACAGACTACCCACCTCAGTTCTTGAATCTGCCTCACCATATTCTGTTTTATTTAAACAACAGCCTAACTACACTGAATTGAAGGTTTTTGGATGTAGTTGTTATCCCTACTTGAGGCCATATCATAGACACAAACTCTCTTATCATACTGAAAAGTGTGCTTTTCTTGGATATAGCCTTGCCCATAAAGGATATTTGTGTTTGGCCTCTACTGGCAGATTGTATGTTGCTAAGCAAGTTAAGTTCAATGAGACAGAATTTCCATTCAAGAGTGATTTTGGTTCATTCACTTTGAATAGCTGCACATCTCCAGTTGAATTTAGTTTGAACACCACTAGTAAATGGATTCTACCTTAAAGTGTTTCTAATTGTATAGAATCTACTCCACCTGCAGTTTCATCCAACTCTACTCCTACAGAACATCATTCCCAACCTGATGTAACACCTGAATGTATTTCTGTTCCAGAACCTGTTAAACCTGCTAGTTCACCTAATCTTGCTTCTGTATCATCAGTACAACCTGGTCAGTTTGATACATCAACTATCAATCCAAACTCAACCTCTCTTGAATCAAATTTACCATGTCCTGGAATCAACCTGGAAGTAGTTCTTCCACTGCCCAATACCTCATCTTTAAACACACACCCTATGGTCACCAGATCAAAGTCAACTTCTTATCCTAATCCTGGTTCCATTGCTTATCAAGCTGAAGTTAAACACACTTCTATTCTTCCAGAACCTAAAACACTCACTGAAGCATTGTTAAGCTCTGAGTGGAAACAAGCCATGGACTCTGAATATCAGGCGTTGATGAGCAATAACGCATGGGAGATTGTTCCTTATGAAGAAGGAATGAATGTTGTAGGGTGTAAATGGGTGTTTAGAACAAAATTAAATTCTGATGGGACACTTCAGAAGTATAAGGCCAGGTTGGTTGCTAAAGGCTTCCAACAAACACCTGGTTTAGATTACTTTGATACATTTTCTCCTGTTGTTAAAGCAGCCACAATCAGAGTAATGTTATCCTATGCAGTGCATCAAAATTGGGAAATCCAGCAGTTGGATGTTAATAATGCGTTCCTGAATGGGGAGCTCTCTGAAACAGTCTTTATGCTTCCTCCTGAAGGGTATTCTGGTACTGCAGCAACCAAGGGTCATCCTGCGCAAGTTTGTAAACTTCATAAAGCATTGTATGGCTTAAAACAAGCCCCTAGAGCTTGGTTTGACAAACTCAAAGCTGCATTGATTAATTGGGGCTTTGAAAACTCTGTTTCAGATGTGAGTTTATTTTTTTACAAAAAGAATTTCAAGCTAATGTATCTGTTAGTGTATGTAGATGATATCCTTGTAACAGGGAATGATTCTCAGCTCATATCAAGTTTGATTGCTGACTTGAATAGCAAATTTGCCCTAAAAACTCTTGGGACAGTGCAGTACTTCCTGGGTTTTGAGGTAAAGAGAAATGAGTCTGAATTACTACTGTCCCAGACTAAATATGCACATGATCTGCTCTTAAAGGCAGGAATGGCAGACTCAAAGTCTTGCTCCACCCCCATGGCTACTGGTCTTCGACTTGGAAAGGAAGATAGTAAGGTGTTTGATCAGCCCACATTGTACAGAAGTGTCATTGGTGGCTTTCAGTATCTAACACTCTCTCGGCCAAATTTGGCCTTTGCTGTAAATAAGCTCAACCAGTTCTTGCAGCAGCCCACCGAAGCTCACTGGACAACATGTAAAAGAATTCTCCAATATGTTAAGGGAACAATGCAGCATGGCATTCTCTTTACAAAGAAGCAGCCTTTTACTTTAGAAGCATTTTCGATCTTGCAATGAGATGAAACTGATAAAAGATCCACCAGTGGGTACACTGTTTTTCTTGGAGGCAACTTGGTCCAATGGTCATCTAGAAAACAAAAAGTAGTGTCCTTATCATCTACAGAAGCTGAATACAGATCTCGAGTCAAACAGCCACTGAACTTGTATGGATTCAGAACCTATTCAAGGAACTTGGCATTCACATAAATAACACTCCTATCATATGGTGTGACAACATGAGTGCTGGGGCATTATCCTCCAATCCTGTTTTTCATGCCCGAACAAAGCACATCGAAATTGATGTGCATTTTGTTAGGGAATTAGTTACACGAAAACTGTTAAATGTGCAGTATGTTTCATCTGAATATCAGATAGCTGATGTTCTAACCAAAGCTCTCTCTTTTCACGTTTTGCTTTGCTAAGGGATAAGCTAACTGTCACATCTGAATTTGTAACAAAGTTATCACAGCAGCGAGGAGATATAGTTTGTGATGAAATAGAAATTTGCTCATGTAGCAGTTAGAGTTCACTTCTGAAGCAGTTAGAAATTTGCTGATTTTGTTTGATTATAATGCAGTAGGAGCTATGGAATTTTGCAGTATGTAGAAAAATTTTGCAGTGTGTGTAGAAATATTTTGCTTCTACTACAGTTGAAGCTTGTAGTGTTATAGAGTAGAAGTTTTTGTTTGAAATGCAGTTGAAGTTAGTTTGTGCAGAAAAAGTTTGCTGAATGTGTTGTTTGTTTGTGCAGAAAAAGTTTGCTGAATGTGTTTTTTGATTAAGTTTGAAATTTGGAATGTTTTTGGGAGAATATTGGTTTGAAAAATGCAGCAGAAAGTTTCTGCAGTTCTCATGGTTGTGATATAGTTTGAAGTGTGTGTAGAAGTTTTTTGAAAGTGCAGTAGGAAATATATGCAGTTCTCATGGAAGTATTTTTGCTTAATGCAGTTGAAGTTTGCAGTGTTTGTAGTGTTTTCTCCAGTTTCCATGTTTGTGATATAATAGAAGTTTGCAGTAGAAGATTTTGTTGTTAATGCAGTTGAAGTTTCACAGTTGAAGTTTGCAGTGTTTCTGCAGTTTCCATGTTTGTGATATAGTAGAAGTTTGCAGTAGGAGATTTGTTGTTAATGCAGTTGAAGTTTGCACAGTTGAAGTTTGCAGTGTTTCTGCAGTTTCCATGTTTGTGATATAGTAAAAGTTTGCAGTAGGAGATATGGCTTGAAATCTCTGCAGCAGGAAATATGTCTGTGATATGGTTTGAAAATTGGAATAGGATGTTTATGCAGTCATCATGTTTGAGACACCTCATAAGGAGCTTTGGCTTACGGGAAGATATTGATCAAAGAAAGTTCAGCTGAGTTAGTTCAGGGGCTCTGGCTTACGGGAAGATAGTGGAAACAAGTATAAGAAGCAGGGTTGTTTCTGCAAAGATTAGAAGTTAAGTAGGGTTGTTTTTGTAAAGAAATAAAATTGTCACCACACGGTGCGTTTTGTGTGCTTTTGTATCAGACTATATAACATCTTCTGTAACTAATATTGTATTAACTCATTTTTTAATAATAGAACAAGAAACAGAGTCTTTCTTCTTTCTCTCTCAATTCATTCATTTTTGTTTATTTTCTTTTCAAGTCCGTCGCTAATCCTTCACTACTCCATACTTTTGTGTGTAGGCCTTAGCCACCAATCTGGCTTTGTAATTATCTATCTCTCTATTTTCTTTGAGCTTTGTCGTGTATATCCATTTCACTCAAATGGTTTTTTCCCCTGTTGGCAAATCAGTAAGTTCCCAAGTATTGTTTTTCTCAATTGCTGCAATTTCTTAATCCATGGTCTTCGTCCATTTTGAGCTTCTCACATCATCATTAAAGGTGATTAGATCATTGTCAGCAACTAGAACGAGTGAGCAAAATTTTTATCATCAGATAACTCATCACCAATACTCACATAATCTGTCAACCATGTTGGAGTTCTCCTTAATCTTGGATCTTTGGTTCTTTGCTTGCTTGAGTTGTCTTTAGATGACTCATTTTCTAACTATCGGTTTACTGAAGATTCATTTTCTGATGAAGCACTTTTTGATGCTTTTGATATGATGTGTTCAACTATTTTTTTTTTTTTTTTAATAGGATCAAAATCAACAGCAATCGTTTTTCCTCCATCTATCCAGTCCCAACATTTCCCTTCATCAAAGACCACATCTCGATTGATTACAATCCGTTTGGTAACCGAATTATATAGCCTACAAGCCTTGGACTCCTTGCTAATTCTAAGCGTGACACATTTTTTGCTCTTGTCATCAAGTTTGCTCTGTAGATTATCATTCACATGAGCATATACTAAACAACCAAATACTTTGAAATGAGCAACCCTTGGTTTATTCCCACTCTATGCCTCTTCCGGAGTGACATCTTTCACAATAAATGTTGGGCATCTATTTAGAATGTGAACACTCCAATTCACTGCTTCAGGCCAAAATGTTTTTGGCACTTTCATCCTTGCAAGCATTCAACGTATTATATTCATAATGATGCAATTTTTCCTTTCCAAAACATCATTTTGCTATAGTGTATAAGCTGAAGTTAACTGCTTATGAATACTATTCACTTCACAAAACTTGTTGAATTTTTGTGAAGTGAACTCTCCCCCACGATCAATGTGAAATGCTTTAATAAACGCCCCAGTTTCTTTCTCAACAATAGCTTTAAACTTCTTAAAACATGTTATAGCTTCAGACTTCTCAAATAAAAAATACACCCAAGTCTTTCTATTGAAATTGCAAATAAAGATTATGAAGTGCCTCTTGTCGCTATTGGAGATGGGTTTAATAGGTCCACAAATATCTAAGTGAACCAGTTGAAGCATATGAGAGGCCCTCCAAGTGCTTTTCTAAGGAAATGTTTCATGATGTTGATTTCCGATCATACATTCTTCACAGACCTTTGAGGGAGCTTCCAGCTAAGGTAGTCCAATCACCATGTCTTTCCGTTTCAAGGTCTTTAATCTAATGAAATTAAGATGTCCATACCTATAGTGCCTCAGCTAGCTATCATCTTCAATGGTTGATTTGAGGCATTTTGTACTATCACATGAGTCTTTTGCTTGCAATGGAAACATACGATTTGAATGTCATCTCAACTTTCATAATTAAACCCTTCTCAAGATGATAAATTTGACATGTGTTCTTTTGCATGAGAACAAAAAAATCTTTTTTCTCGAAATTGGCCAAGGCTAATAAGATTGCTCTTCAAATCTAGTACGTAGAACACCCCATAGATAAAGTCCACAACTCCATTCACTTCAATCTTGATGTCTCATTTTCCTTTGACACCTAAACTGGAATTGTTCCCTAATTTCTCTTTTTCTCTAAATGTTTCATCAAGATTTGAAAACAACTCTTTATCTCCACTCATGTGGTTACTACAACCAGAATCAAGATACCATGATTTGTTAGAGTGATCATTTTTTACATTCACATAAGACATCAGCAACATTTCTTCTTCAACTTCAGTGAAATTTGCCTTGGTGTCCTTCTCCTTTTGAAAGCATTCATAAGAAAATGCCCCAGCTTATGAAAATTGTAACACTCGGCAATAGCTTTACCAATTCTTCCTCTTCCTCTTCCACGTCCTTTATATCGTCCTCAGCCTCGACCTCACCCAGGTGAGTGATTCTCTAGACTTACTTTCAAGGCTTGTTCTTCCATTACATGGCCCATAATTCTTTGCTTATGCACAAACAAACTACTCTGCAATTCATCAATCAAAAGATCATCTATCTCATTTGATTCCCCGATAGAGCAAACCATATAATCATACTTAGGTGTCATGGATCTCAAAATCTTCTCAATGACCACCACATCTCTTATCTATTGTCCATGAATTCTCATCTTGTTAGCCACTGTCAGTGTTCTTGCAAAATAGTGATTGACTGATTCTCCCAACTTCATGTGGAACAATTTAACTCTTTACGAAGAGCCTGCAATTGTGCACACTTGACCCTAGTTGTGCCTTGGTACTTCTTCTTCATCGAATCCCAAATATCTTTTGTTGAGTCCTTCTTCAAAATAGTCTCCATACACTTCTTCTTCATCGAATCCCAAATGTCTTTTGTTGAGTCCTTCTTCAAAATAGTCTCCAGTATGGCTTGATCTATAGCTTGAAACAGATAATTCTTGGTCTTCAAGTCTTTCAGCTTTCGTTCTTCTAGAGCTTTGGTTTGGACATCAGTTAAGACAGTTCCGTCAGGATATTATGTGATCCCACTCTCTATGAGACTCCAATATTCCTTAGACTTCAAGAGATTATCCATTAGCATGCTCCAATGGTCATAATGGCCATCAAATCATGGGATAGTTGGTTGTACGAAGTTACTTCCCTCTCTTGCCATTGATGCTTACTGCTTCATTGTTGGTCAGGTCCATTGTGGAAGCTCTAATACCAAATGTAAGATTATCAAGTGTTTTTGCTTTGAGAGAATGCTTGCTTTCAATGAAGGAGAAACATGGCTAAAATAGCCTTTACAAAAAGATAAACCCATGACTAACAACTCCTAATTTAATGGGATTCTTCTAAGGAAATGTTCAAACACAAAGACTGTTCAAACATAATCTAGTTTCCTCAAGAAGAGAGATTATTCAACTAAAACAAACAAACTAGTGAAACTAATATCTTCACAACATTAAATGCAAAACAGTGTAAAGTCGAAATCTACTAATATATTTAAGCTGTTGAGTTGTGAATCATTATGCCAATAAATGAGCATGCATATAGTATAACTAGAAGTAATATTTGGTTATTTATTTATTTATTTATCTATTTATTCTTTAGTAAGCAGGTGAAAAAACAAAAAACCATAGAAGCTCAATTTATTTTGTTCTCTTTAAAACTAAATAGGGCATACAAAATTCGGAGCAAAACGTCGTCGTTCTCGATCAACTATCGGCTAAAGGAAATTTTTTCAAAGTTAACCCTACATTCTAAATTGTTAGGCTAAATTATTTTCTCTTCAACCAAGGGCGAAACTAGACACAGGCTGACCAAGGCTACAGCGCGGCTAAACTCTTTGGGAAAAAAAAATTCAGGGTAGAATGAGTTTAGCATAAAAAAGTTGGATTTTATGGCACATTAGGTAAATAATTTTTTATTTATATCAAATTAGTCATGTTTTATGCGGATTAACTAAATTTTTTCTTAGAAATTTCAAATTTTATTTATTTGCTAATACAAATATAATAACTTTTATACAACAAGAAAAAATAATTTTATCTTTTTATACCCATACTTATTTGAAAATTTTTATTTTCTATTAAAGTTAAAATAGAATTCATAATCCTTAAATTAAAAGAAAATCATGATTCATGCACAATATATATGGAAAAAAAATATATTATATTTCCTTGATCTTTATTAAAAATGAATTTCAATTTTATTTAGTAGAAAAGAAATATTGCCATCAACTATAGTATATAAACCATTTTGAAAGGTAACGCTCAGTATACTCCCATAACCAGCTATATGAGTATTTTTCAATGAATAAAAATTCTTTATATTATTGAGGTTTATCCAAATCAAATAAATATAATTAGTAGGGGTTGATGGGTCTAGGTACTCACCCAAATCCCATGAAACCGAAACTGGAATTGGTCAATTCCGGTTTCTAAATGCTTGGAAGTGGAATCGGAAAAATAGGTTTGGTTCCGAGTACCCAACAGTTCAAAATTTTTGTGTGAAATCTGGCGAATTTTTGGTCAAAACTAGACATTACTATCGTCAAACTTGTATTAATATGTCAAATGATTCAAGTACAACTACAATATATGACAACAAAACTCCTAATTAAATGCTTTGATAGGATCATGTCCCCACTAGAATTAGAATACTCCATTTCTATGAAAAATCTTCAGTTTGGATTAACAAAAATTTTTTGTTGTGAGTGGGAGGAGAAGAAATCGGTTTGTGCTGTGAGAGGAAGGATAAGGGGGAGAGAAAGAGGAAGTGAAAGAAAAAGAGAAAGAAAAGAGAGGTGGCGGGAGGAGGTGAAGGAGAAGGGGAAAAAAAATATCCAAAACCCTAAATCTATGTGCAATATGGTCTTTTCGAAATAAAAAAAAATTAAAATTTTAATTAATTTCATTCTCTCATTCTCTTCCTTTTTTTTCTCTTTTTTCTCTTCATTTTTTCTATTTTCTCTTTTCTCACTTCTCTTCACAAAGACAAAGTAGTCAGCCGGTGACTTTCTCTCTTCCCTCTCTTTTCTTCTCTCATTTCTCTGTTCCATCTCTTTTCTTCTCTTTTTCTTCTTTTTTCACTCTTCCTTCTCTATTTTCTTCTTTCTGTTTCCTTTGCTTCTCTCTTCCCTCTGTTTCTTCTCTTTACAAATTTAAAAAAAAAAAAAAATCTCATAACACAAACAGATCTAGGTTTTTAATTTGAGTAAGAAATGTGGGGATTGTGGGTAGTGTTTTTGCTTTGCTTTGGGGTGGGTCTTGATTCCAGTTCCCACAGTGATGGAACCAGAGCCAGACTTGCACAATAGCAGTTCCAATTTTTTAGAACTGGAACCGATCTTATGAGGGCCTATCCCAAGTAGGAAACAAAATTGGAATCCCGAAATCCTTCTGTTCTGGTTTCAATCGAGTCTTTTGTATACTCCTAATAATTAGATATTATTTTAAAACATTTTTGCAGCTCTACCCAAAAAGAAATTCCTTTCGCCCTTCCACAATAGCATTCTCGTATATAAATCTTATGACACAAACAAAGCACAAACGGTTGAAGAAAACAGATTAATTACAAAATTAAATTAATAAAAACATACTCATTCTAGCGACTTGAAGAACCTCTATTTGTTGAATTTGGAAACCGCTGAAGAAAAAATGGCGAAATCAAATTAGTTAAAATCAAGACTTTCAAGGGGAAAATTATATATATATATATATATATATATATATATAATTGCATCACATCTCACCTTTTAAAATTACATTTGGACCAATATGTTTCAGAATTATATATGAGTAATGTTACAGTTACTGAAGGATGCACACCGAATTCGTGCACCGAATAACGTGACGTAATCTTGATCGTTGATTTATTATAAATTAATATTAATCAACGGTCAGAATTTTGTCACATCATTCGGTGCATAGATTCGTTATGTAATTTTCGGTAACTCAATCATTTTCCATTATATATTTATATTCCTTGTTGTTAGAGTCAATTTAAGAATTTTACATAAAAATATTTTAATTTTCTGGATTCATTTTCTAAAAAACAAATACAAGAAATGATATGGAACAAGTACTTACAAAAACCAGAGCAAGTCAGCAGGAGTGGAGAGTTTAATTCCAAGAATGATTTGTTCATGAGGTTTAAGCACTCAAATGGTATCACTTCAATCACAGCTTCGCCTGACGATAGTACTTGTTAGTTGTTACTGCTAATCAATCAGGACCAAAAACCTAGAACTAGTACAGCTACTAAGATTATTGGATGGTATGATGAAATTTTCAATATCAGAATCTCTTGGCAACACAAACAACACTACAAATTTCCAAGAAAATAGAGTTAAAGTAAGCTCAAGACATGAATAAAATAAACTGAAAAATCAGCCAAGAATAGAGGAATAAAAGAAACAAGGAAAAAGGAGAGATTTTGGATACTTTCTAGCTTTGTTTGCTAGCACTTTTCATCAATTCGTGACTGCAGTAAAAACAATTGCGTTATTACTGAAGAAGAAGCAATCGAGATTTCGCATTATTTCCTCTCAGGAAATACTATTCTAGACTTACAGTTACAAATTTGAAGAGCTTTCGTTTCTTGCAATCACAGATGGCGAAAACTTGTTATGATATTTCAATAATAGAAGACTACGCGCATACAGAGTGATTTTGATTTATGATGATGAGAAAGTAAAGTCCGTGGAAAGCATCTTGAGTATGAACAGTTTTTCAATTTAATAGTAGTTGTACCACCTAGTACCCCTGTAGTTTTTAAAATTGCAATTTTAGGATTTTCTTTTAAGTTTCTTCTAAAAACTTAAAAGAAAATCCTAAAATTTTCAAAAAAAATCTTTAAAATACTAAATGTAGATGTAAAAAATCTACTGTTATGGAAATGAGGTCTGATCCCGTGAGGTTGAGGTCACTGACAATCCTCTGGACCTGCACACATAAAATAACAAACGTGAAACTTACATAAAACACCAGGGTGGTGTTTATCGTAAGCACTCCGACGCTCAAGTCAACAAGGCTAAAAGAGATTATTTAATAAGAATTAAGGGAAAAAATGATTACCAGAAGTCTTGTCGAAGGCCAAGACCACGACGAAGGTGTAGAATTCTCGGGAGCAAGAATTCAGGAGTAAGGAAGTGATTTTGAGTAGTCAAGATTGAGTATTGGAAATTGATTGAATAATGAGAGGGCATGCCTCTGTTTTTATAATGAACCCAATGGGCTAAAATCCTAGTAGAACATTAAGTCTTATTTGGGAGATAATCTCTATTAGGAAAGAAATATAATTTTTTGCCTTTATCAGATTAACTTTAATAGTTTGAGTAAGATTTGGAATCTCAGTAGAAGATGAAATAGAATATTATTTTGATTTCCTATTTATGGATTGTTGTAGGCTAATGGGCCGGAACCTAGTTCAACTTAACTTGTAGGATGACCCAACTCATAAAAATAATAGTTCATAAAGTGACTTTAAGCGTAAGTCCAACCAAAATTTGGCTAAGACATTGGGACGTGATATGGTTATTTCGTTATTGAGTCTCGTCAGACTTAAGACGATTTTTTGCTCATACATTAAACAATCTTAAACTTAAATAAATTCTTAAAAAATTTAAAAAATAAAAAATTATAGAAAAAACAAACAAGAAAAACCACCAGTTTAAAAGAATTTTTTAGATTAAGAATTTTTTTGTTTTCTTAATTGTTTTAAAATTTTCTTATGTTTTAGGCAAACTTATCGAATATTTGATGTCAAATTAATTTTTTTTTTTTTTTTTGAAAAATTTAGATATTTTTCTTAATTTAGTTGTAACTTATTTTTAGAGGTAATTTTATCATTTCAAAGTCATAACTGGTCAAAATTTTAGTTTTAACGGAAAAAAAAACTAATGGCTGGAGAGGCAGTTGGATAATTCGGGTAACACAGGGACTAGCTGCAAGTTTGAAAACTACAGGGGTACTGGATGGTACAAATCCAATTTAATAGGAATATTAACGTAAATCCCTGAGGTTTGGGCCAAACTTAGGGCCCATAGGTTCCACTGGTATTCCTTTTTTCAATTGAAACTGACTGTTAGCCGATTTTCATTCTTAAAAACGGTCGTATTATCCTTAAAATCGAAATTTAAAAAAATTACAAAGAAAACCTGAAATTTAAAAAAATTTCTTTAAAATACCAACAAAAAATATCATAAAATTATATTAAATTAATAATAAAAATAAAGAAGAAAAATTCATAAAAATTCTTTGGAACAATAATTAAAAGCCTACCAAGTTTAATAGGTTTCTTAATTTTATTTTATTTTGGTCGTTTTAAAATTTCTTTTTTTTTTTTTTTGATATTAAAATAAAACATTGCGAAATCTTTAGATATGTTTCTTAATTTTGTATAATTTTGTTTTCGTACCTAAAAACTAGACCTAACAAAACGGGTTCAGACCTGCCGGTCGGCCCGTACCGGATAAAAAATATAGGATACGGGTCTAATATATCAAACCCATTTTTTGAGACCCGTACCCGGTCCAATAACTCACGGGTTAGATGGGTACACCCGCGGACACCCGCGAGCACCCGTATTTGCAAATCTGAAAACTGAAATGAATCGCCAAAACGCAAAACCCCTAATTTTATCACGCCTCTCGTCTCAATCTCTCATCAGTCATCGTCTTTGTCATATTCTTCGTACCTCAAGTTCAACTCCCTGTCGCTGTCTCCCTCTTTGATTAATCGTTAGTTCGTCACTCGTCACTTATCCAATCCGCCATTCCCATTCCCAGTACCACAGTCGTCGGTCGCCGGTCGCCGTCACTCATCCTCGTCGGTTGGTATTATATTTACTTGTTTGTTTGCTGGCTTTTAGATTTGAATCTTTTTATATTTACTTGTTTGTTTGCTGGCTTTTAGATTCGAATCTTTTTAACACTAAAATTTCTCAATTCCAGACAGTAAAACCACTGCTAACATATCAGATTCAGATATCAGTAAAGTTGAAATAAATTATTATTTATTTTATTAATCAGAAAATCTTTACATAACACGGCATTTTCTTATTTGTTGTTTGATTGATGAAGCTTCTTCTTCTTGTTCTTAATATTAATTTTGGTGGGAAGTGCGGTTAGGTTGAATAGTTTGGATTAGAAAATGATTTAACTTTGGTCAATTTATTGTGCCCTTTGGCTTTGTTAATTATAGTTGAACATCAAAGCAGAACCGTATAGTTATTGGTGGTTTAATATGTGGAAAAGGAAGAGTTGGAAGAAGATTCAAGTGATTTTAAGGTTCAGAGACTTTATAATAAGTTTGCTGCCGGTAATGGTGTAAAGAAGTTGCAAATTTTCAAAGCAGAGATTCTTTAGCTTATAGTAAAATGAAAAGGGTTTAAAGGAAGCTTGATGTTTGTAGCTTATTGGTTGTCAAAAGAAGGAAAGAATATTGATCTTTTTGTTTGAATGGTTAAGGTAGGTTACTGCATTTTGTCTTTTAAATTTTGTTTGTGAGATTAACATTGTTGCTTGTATTTCATTTCAGAATTCAGTTAACAGGGGAAGTGTATTTAAATTTCTCTTATATATGCCGATTGATCCAAGCATTCTTGGTGGACTCGTGGTAGAGTTTGGGCAAAAGGTGTTTGACATGTCCATTAAGACTAGGGCACGACAAATGGAGAGGTTCTTGCGTGAACCTGCTAACTTTGGCATCATCTAAAGCGCCAGTCACCCAAGCCCTAGATTTTCAAGTTACTTCTGCATAATTTGGGATGCTCCAACAAGAAAAACAAGTATTTATATGCTTGTTTGATTCTGTTTGATCATGCTCTGCCTTTTCATAGGATGGAATGCATCCATTGGAAAATAAAAGTTACTTTTGCCTTTCACATTGCTTTAAAGCAAAAACAACTATTAGACCTTAACTTTTCTTTTTGTGGTTCTCCGTTTACTGATACCATTTGTGATCATAATTTGTTCAAATACTCTTTCTTGCACATGAACAAAATCCTGTACATGGTTTGCATTCTTTCTTTCGGACTTTAAGAGCAGATGTTTATACGCTGACTTGCTGGTTTGAGATAGATGTTGCTGCTCGCTCTCAGCTCAATAGGTGTTAATTAATGGCGAATTCGCATGTAATCAAATCAATGCACCTGTGAGTAATCACTTTGCTACCAAGCCAGAGATGGGAATATTGGAGCCTTACAAGAATATTTCTTGGTGGCATTAACATAAATGGTTTATCCGCACAATGCAGTGGGAAGGTGTTATTATTTGTTTACGTGTTATTTGTTTACTTTGTTCTTAGTTATTTATATTCTTAATTGAATTGAATTTAGAATAGTTGATTTAAGGGTATAAATATAAAAAATTAAAATTACAGGAATTTTAGGAGTGTAATTGCCATAATTGAAAACCTGTTAGAGGTGAAACTATAAAAACTAAAATCTGGAGAGAGAAAAAACAGATCCACCCGTACCTGTATAGGGTAAGACACGGGTCCAAAATATTAGATCCGTATATATCAATCTGTATTAAAAACCATACCCATTTGACCCGGTCCGTACCCAATCCACCCAACCGTTTTGCCAGGTCTACTAAAAACAGGTCAAAAGTTAGTTTTAACGGAAGAAAAACTACAGCGGGAAACAGTACTATAATCGAGCAGAGCGGAGCCGAGTTTGCGGCTAATCGAGCTAAAGTTATGTGAACTCGAGTTCGACTTCGAGCTCGAGCCGAGCCTTTGGTTTTGTGGCTCGGCTCGAACTTGATTACAGGGGCTAATCGAGCTCGAATTCGATCTCCTTAAACGAGCTCGAGGGAAGCTCAAGTTTGGATCCCTACATTTTCTCAGCAACCAAACAAAGCCTAGATAGGCAAACAAATTACTAAAACTGAAAACGAAAGTTGGTTTAAAGGAAGAGAGAAAATGTAGCAATTTGAACAAGAAGCCACCATGAAACTTTGAAAGAGAAGAGGAATCATAATAGTAATACATTATTAGGGGAAGGGTTGGAAGTTATAGCAGTTTGAACAAGAAGTCACCATGAGTAGAAAATAATGGAGCAAATACCGGAGACTCCACTCTGCCATGAGCTTGAAACCTTGAAACTTTGAAAGAGGAGAAGAAAACGAAACCTTAAAACTTTGAAAGGAAAGAAAATGTTTTTATTTTTATTTGTAAGAGAAAATATTTTTTTATTTTCTCTTTCTTTTCTTACAATTAATGTTGTGTCCTTTTTTTCTCCTCTGCTCTGATGGTAGTCTAGCACTATAAAGAAAGTGGATGGCTATGGACTAGTACTCATGAGTTTACCAGTAATTAAATCCACTAATTAAATGACTCGTTTTTTGAATTTCTGGGGTGTGTTTGTTTATTTCAAAAATATCAAATATACACAAACTTTCTAAAACTTGCGAGCCTACAAGCCGAGTTCTAACTTGTTTGAACTCAGCTCGACAACAGTATCGAGCCAAACCGAGTCGAGCCGTTAGCGAAACCCCTAGCTGGAGAGATAATTGAATAGTTCGGATAAAACAAGGTTAAGGATTAGGTGTAATTTGAAAACTACACGGGCATTGGCTTGTATAAGTCCTATTTAATAGGTAAATCATGTGTTAATCCCTAGCGTTTGGGCCTAACTTACGGCCCATAGGTTCCACTGGCATTAGGTTTTTCAATTGAAACTACCTTTTAACCGATTTTGATTCTTGAAAAACAGTATTATTCTTAAAATTGAAATTTTATAAAATTTCATAAAAATACCAACAAAAAATCATAAAATTATTATTAAATTAATAATAAAAATAAAGAAGCGAATTTCATAAGAATATTGTGGAAAAATAATTAAAAGCCTACCAAGTTCAAAAAATTTCTTAATTTTTTTTGTTTTATGCATTTTTTTTTTTTTTTGAATTTTTGATGTTAAAATAAAACATTTTGAAATCTTTAGATATTTTGTTTATTTTGTATAAATTTGTTTTCAAAGAAAATTGTGTAGTTTTGATACTACAAGGACTATATTAATTATAGATAATGAAAGGTACTACCAAAGATTAAATCCAAAAGCAAATTAATGTCTCCCTCTCTTAATGTTCAACAAGAAGCAATTTATATGGGAAGGGTTGACATGGTGAGACTGGCAAATTAAAACTGATCTTACGGGTGGTGGTTCTCCTTTTCATTAATGAACCACAATTATAGTTGATGATTTTGAAAAATAAATTTTAATTAGACAAGATAGCAAGATGATGGATAAAACCATCATATAAAAGAAGTGGGATTATTACAGAAACATTTATTTTTCAAGCAAACATACTAAAGTCATACAATGATTTTTTTTTTAAATCAAATTAAAAATCAAATTTCAGCTAAACCACGAGCTCTGCCCTATTGATTTAGTTTCGAATTATAAACATATGTAAAATAAAGATATAATTTTCAAAATTGTTATGATGGATATTGGTAGTGGTATGTGGAATGCAAATAACCTCGCTCTTTAAAAAGCTTTTATTTTATTTTTCCCTGTGAGATCTTTTAATATAACTCATCTGTATTTATAGCTTCAAGAAAGTAAAAATAATGTGGAATTTGCAGAGTGTTTCCCCATCTGCAGATTAATTCATTGCCCCGGATCCATCTCTAGATCTATTGCCCTAGCAATTATTTTGAACTAAAAGACCTGTCTGTGTCTCATGGCAACAATCCATATCAGCCCACTTGCACTGACCAGACACGTAAAAAAGCATTCGGTTTCTATAGCTTGCATGCAAAAATAGCATATTGTAAGAGCTAATATCTATAATATTTCTCTCCATAATCTATATTCATTAAATACTTTTTGCTAATTGATAATTTGTTTTTTAATTAGTATAAGTGATAATATAACACAATCAAGTTTATTTTAAATTATAAAAATTTTATAATTTCAAAATATCAATTATAAAAATTTTATTTAAAGAATTTCAAGTCAGGCAAGGCAAGGGCAAAAATTGTCGTTTCTTTTAAAGACATTTTCGACCCAATTCTCGCTTAATAAAAACAGGGATCGGGCCCAAAACAAGGCTCCAGTTTATATATATATTGTGGTGACATGGCCTATGTTTTGCCACGGTGGAGTCAATTAAAATTGGGTTGAGTCAAAGGGTGCAGCGATGTCGTTTAAGGTTGAGCTAAAGAGGGCTTTTTTCGTGTTATTCGATCCAGCCTTCATCTCTCTCTTCTAACTCATTTGTTCCGAATCTCCTAATGGGAGAGGACGAATTCTGTTACTCATTTAAGGCTAAAAATCCTTGGGGATCCAAGTGGAGGCTGATCCTGGAGATGATTGATGTGTATATATTGATTCCATTTGATATGGATTTGCAGCAAGGGGAAAAAGAGAAGAAAGCTAGGGTTTCTTGGTTGTATTCTTCCTTGCTTATTCTATTTTCTCTGTTCAATACTCTGTAAAATTGTCTACTTGACTGTGATAGAAATGACATCTTATTTGAACCTTGAAGAGTGGTTGTAGGCTACCCAGTCGAACCACTATAATCCTTTGTGTCCGTCTTTATCTCTTTACTTGATCTGATGTTTAAATGCTTGATGATCCCTTGTTTTAAATATGTGATTACTTTCATGTTAGAAGGTTGTTAGTTAACCTCAGAACTATAATCTATGATTGTCTTCTTGTTACACAGTTGATTAGTTAGTCATAGAGCTGTAATCTGTGAAAACTCAGTTCAAAATCCAACAGATTGGTATCAGAGCCTGGTTCAGGGCTCCACAAAGTGTTCTTTTCTGTTTTGAGTATTCTATGACCAGTTTCTTAGGCTAAAGTTGAATCATGTCCACTAAGTTTGAACTTGAAAAGTTTACAGGTGAGAATGAATTTGGTATGTGGAAAATGAAGATGGAAGAAATACTTATCAAGGAAGGGCTAGCCCTAAAAGAAGAGCCTGAACTCCCAAAGACTATGACAGATTTCAAGAAGCAGGAAATGCTAGACAAAGCCAAAAGCTCCTTGATCCTTGGATTGGGTGACAAAGTCCTTCAAGGGGTCAAGAAGGAGAAGACTACTGCTGAAATCTGGAATAGGTTAAATTCTCTTTATCAATCTAAAACTGTCCCTAATAGATTATTTTTAAAGCAGAGGTTGTTTGGCTTTAAAATGGATGAGCATAAATCATTGAAAGATAATAAAGATGAAAGTGATTCAGAATCTAGAAAGTATTTGTGTAGATATTGATGATGAGGATCAGGTAGTAATCTTGTTGAATGCATTACCTAAATCATATTCTAATTTTGTGGAAACCCTTAAATATGGTAGACAAACATTGAAGTTAGAAGAGGTAGTAGAGGCTATTTCTGCCAAGGTTAGTGAAAATAAGATGAGAGATAAAAATAGTAGTGATGGTGAAGGCCTTAATGTCAGAGAGAGATCAGAAAGGAAAAATTGGAAAAAGGGACGACAAAATAGGAACAGGTCAAAATCTAGATCAGGGAATAGAAAATGTTTCTTTTGCCATAAGGAGGGTCATTTTAGGAGAGATTATCCTGAGAGAAAGAACAAGAAGAAACCTGAAAGAGATAGTGAGGGAGGCAGTGCTAGTGTAGCATTAGAAGGATATGAAAGTTCAGAGGTTTTAGTTATTTTCGAGGGTAAAACTAGTGAGGAGTGGATCCTAGACTTAGGGTGTACCTACCATATGACAACAAATAGAGAATGGTTTAGCTCATTTCAACCTTTAGATGGTGGGAAAGTTATGATGGGGAATAATGTTGTGTGTCATATAAAAGGTATAGCTATAGTTAAGCTAAACCTTCAAAGTGGTGTGACTAAAACTCTCACAGGCGTTAGATATATTCCTGACTTGAAAAGGAATTTAATCTCACTAGAAACCCTAAATTCTAATGGGTTTAGCTATAAGGCTTCAAATGGCAGGCTTAGTGTAATGAAATGATCTCTAGTTGTTATGAAAGCTAAGAAAAGAAATGGGTTATATGCGTTAAAGGGTAGAGTGGAGAGTGGGATTGCTGTTGTAGGGTCAACGAAAGTTCAAGATAGAACTTCATTGTGGCATCAAAGACTTGCACATGTTAGTGAAAATGGCTTAATAGAAGTAGGCAAGCAAAACCTACTATGTGGGGATAAGATTGGAAGTCTAACTTTCTATGAACATTGTGTCTTTGGAAAAATGAGTAGAGTTAAGTTTGGATTTGGTCAACACTACTCAAGTTCAACACTTGAGTATGTTCACTCAGATGTTTGGGGGGCATCTAGGCACTACTCACTTAAAGGATGCAGATACTTCATTAGTTTTGTTGATGATTTTTCTAGGTATGTGTGGATTTACTTCCTTAAAACCAAGGATGAGGCATTCTCTAGGTTTAAGGAATGGAAAGTCATGGTAGAAACACAAACTATAAATAAGTTGAAGAAACTTAGGACGGATAATGGTCTAGAGTTTGTAAATGAAGAATTTAACAGTTTTTCTAGGATACATGGAATTGTGAGACACAAAACAGTAAGGAATACCCCACAACAAAATTGTCTTTGTGAGAGGATGAATGAAAACCATTTTAGAAAAGGTTAGAAGCATCACGTCTAGTTCTAAGCTGCCACTTAAATTCTGGGCAGAGGTAGCACACACAGTCCTACCTAATCAATAGAACACCATCTTCAGCAATAGGTTTTAGGGTCCCTCTGGAGAAGTGGACTGGCCACCCTATAAAACTAGAAAATCTTAGAGTTTTTGGATGTCTAGCTTATGTCCACATTAGAGAAGACAAATTAAAACCTAGAGCCATTAAATGTATCTTCTTAGAATACACAGATGAGGTAAAGGGCTATAAACTCTGGAACTTAGAGTCTAAGAAATGTATCATCAGCAGGGATGTTGTTTTTAGAGAAGAAGTCCTACTTGGCCTTGAAGGATTCTGAAAATTCAGAGGGTAGTCTATTAGGATTAGATTACTTAGAACTAGAACTTCAAAACTTCAAAGTTGATCAAACTATGAATCAAGGAGGAGTTGATGAGATTCAAGCTAAGGAAAATAATCCTGAAAATTTTGTGGGCGATAAACCGGTGAACTTGAAGGTGAGCAATTGAATCATGGTGATGAGTTAGGGTTGTCTAATTACCAACTATCAAGAGATAGAGTTAGAAGGGTAATCAAACCTCCAAACAGGTTAGGCTATCCTGATCTGGTTGCTTATGTTTTACAAGTTGAAGATGATATGAGTGATGAACCCAAGTCTTTTCAAAAGGCCGTGTCAGGGCCAAAAAAATTACAATGGCTTGAAGCAATTGAAGAAGAGTTTTCCTCTCTGATAAAGAATGAAACCTGGATTTTAGTAGATAAGCCAAGAAATTGTAGAGTGGTCAAGTGCAAATGGATTTTTAAAAGAAAATCTGGATTAAAGCCAAATGAGTCACCAAGGTATAAGGCAAGGCTGGTCGCAAAGGGGTTTACACAAGCGGAGGGCATAAATTACAATGTGATTTTTTCCCCACTTTTCAAGCATTCCTCTATCAGAATTCTATTGTCACTTGTTGTCCAATTTAATCTAGAACTGGAACAATTGGATGTGAAGACAACTTTCTTACATGGAGATTTGGAAGAGACCATTCTGATGGAGCGGCTAGAAGGATACAAAGATGTTGTAGGTAAAGTTTGTCTACTTAAAAAAATCCTTGTATGGTCTGAAACAATCACCACAACAGTGGTACAAAAAGTTTGATTCATTTATGTTTGAAACAGGTTTTAACAAATGCAATTATGATAGTTGTTTCTATTTTAAAAGAGTTCTTGAATTGACTTGCATTTTCATGCTTTTGTATGTGAATGATATGCTTGTGGCTTGTCATGAACAATCTGAGCTGTTTCGGTTGAAAAAGATTCTGAACACCAAATTTGAGATGAAAGAGCTGGGTCAGGCTCAAAAGATACTTGGGATATCAATTATTAGATACAGAGTTCATGAAAGTTTAAAGCTGGTTCAACAAGATTATGCTAAAAAGATTCTCCAGAAGTTCAATATGAAAGATGCAAAGGCTATCCAAACACCTCTTGGTCAGCATTTTAAGCTTTCTCATGATCAGGGTCCTCAAACGAAGAAGAAAAAACTTAAAATGTCATCAGTTCCTTATGCAAATGTGCTAGGCAGTTTACTATATTTGATGATATGTTCAAGACCCAACTTGGCCTACTTAGTAAGCATTGTGAGCAAGTTCATGAGTAATCCAAGGAAGATCCATTTTGCATTGAAATGGATCTTGAGGTACATAAATGGGACCAGTTCAGTAGGTATAGTGTATAGAAGGAATCAGAAAGAAAACTACTGTGTTGAAGGATTTGTTGATGCAGACTATGCTGGTGATGTTGATAGAAGGAAATCAACTTCAAGTTTTGTTTTTACAATATGGGGAAACATTGTTAGTTGGAAGTCTAAACTCCAACACATTGTTACACTATCTTCAACTGAATCCAAGTATGTGACATTAACAGAGGTTGCAAAAGAAGCAAAGTGGTTGAAGGGTTTTGTGACTGAGCTCGGTTTAGAACAAAGGGCAGTAACAGTTTACAGCGATAGTCAAAGTGCCATACATCTTTGTAAAAATCAAATATTTCACGAACGAACTAAACACATTGATGTTCGACTCCACTTCATTAGAGAGATGATTGATAGAGGTGAAATTAAGGTTGAAAAGGTGGATGGTTCTCATAACCCAGCAGATATGCTTACAAAACCTATTACTGCTGACAAACAAAGGCTCTGTATGAGCCTTCTTAATGTTACATAATCAGAAGCCTATTTCCAAGGCCATATAGGGTGTCAAGACAAAAGCCAAGGTGGAGAATTGTGGTGACGTGGCTTATGTTTTGCCACGGTGGAGTCAATTAAAATTGGGTTGAGTTAAAGGGTGCAGCGACATCGTTTAAGGTTGAGCTAAAGAGGGCTTTTTTTGTGTTATTCGATCCAGCCTTCATCTCTCTCTTCTAACTCATTTGTTCCAGAATGTGCTAATGGGAGAGGACGAATTCTGTTACTCATCTACGGCTGGAAATCCTTGGGGATCCAAGTGGAGGCTGATCCTGGAGATGACTGATGTGTATATATTGATTCCATTTGATATGGATTTGCAGCAAGGGGAAAAAGAGAAGAAAGCTAGGGTTTCTTTGGGTTGTATTCTACCTTGCTCATTCTATTTCCTCTGTTCAATACTCTGTAAAATTGTCTACTTGACTGTGATAGAAATGACATCTTATTTGAGCCTTGAAGAATGGATGTAGGCTACCCAGCCGAACCACTATAATCCTTTGTGTCGATCTTTATCTCTTTACTTGATCTGATGTTTAAATGCTTGATGATCCCTTGTTTTAAATCTGTGATTACTTTCATGTTAGAAGGTTGTTAGTTAACCTAAAAACTGTAATCTGTGATTGTCTTCTTGTTACACAGTTGATTAGTTAGTCATAGAGCTGTAATATATGAAAACTCAGTTCAAAATCTAAATTTTGGACCTTAATTAAACAAGGTTGCGTATTGCTAGAGCCGACAGTGATGACCATTGAAAGTCATAGATTACAAATAGTATCTCGATCAACGTTAGTCAAAGCTGTGTTGGTAACATCTTTAGGCCACCACCGTTGATTAACAACCACACATTCTCATTAGGTTCTGTAATTGACTAAAAAGCTTGCTGTCTACCAACTATTTCTTAACAGCAACACAACACGTGACTAAGTAACTAAGAATTGACGTTCATTTCTACTCAGCCTCTAGGTTTGAATATTATAAAGTATTAATTACAATTTCCCCCTTTAGGTTTTGTCGACTTATAATACCCCTATAGATATATTAATTAACAATTTACTCCTTGTTATTGCTATTCTATTGAGGTTTTTGTTATTTTACTTATTTTGTTATCCGTTAAATTAAACATTAAAACTCTATGATGATATTGATGTATCAACTATCAAGTGATATGACAATGCTACGTGTTAATACATAGGATGAATAATATTACTCCACATATAAGGTCGGTTAGATTAGACACCAACATCCTTATAAAATGAGTAATGTTACATTTACACTATTTTTATTACATCATGATGTGGCATATGCTACAATCACACAAATTCTATTACAATATTAAAAATTCAAAATAATTAAAAATTTGTGTGGTTGTCGCATATGTCATATCATTATGTAATGAAAATTGTGTAAAAGAGTGATATAAATGTAGCATTATTCTTATAAAATACCGTCAATATAGAGTAAATTATTATTTCATGATATATATACAAGGGGTAAATTGTTATTTCTTGAAATCTTAGAGGAAAAATAATTACCTCATTATGATTTCTTGCAAGTTCCGTGACCATTACTGCACTTTATAAAGTCAGTCAAGAGTTCATGATAATCAAAGATTCAAAATCCATCCATAATTTTAAGAGAAAGAGCGAGAGAGATACTGGTTAATTTTCAAGTGTTATGGGCAATATGCTTTTGGTTTTTTCCTTGTATTTTGTGATCGTCATACCATTAATATATCTGGGGTCTAAAATTCTTGTACAAGATATGGTGGAGGCCAAAGAGGATAGAGAAGCAACTGAAAAAGCAAGGGATCCATGGATATCCATACAGGTTACTGTATGGGAACACCAAGGAGATGATGAAGCTGGCAAAGGAAACCAAGTCAAGCCCTTTGGGATCACATCATGATATTTTGCCTCTTGCCAATCCCTTGCTTCACAAATTGGCCATCGCTTACAGTAAGTGATTTGTTTTGTTTGATGTTCTTCATTAAAATTAAAGAAATTAATTAATTATTCATTTAATAATTATCTTCTAGATTTTGATCTCAATTAAAATTGTATAAATATGATAACTTTACGCAATTATAAAAATAACTGTAAAGTGTCAACTCATCACCCCCTTTCTTACATAAATAAACCCTTTATGAGGAGATTTTGATACTCATAAAGGTTTGCTTTTTTAAAAGATTTTAGAGAGATTTTCGATCTTAAATTATAAGTTTTTTTTTTTTTTTGGGTAATGAAATAAAAAAATCATTTGCTTACAAGGAAATACATAATTTTTTTTTTTTTTTAAACCACCCCCTTTTATCGGATAGCAAAACTTTAGCCATTTAGGTTGGTTATCCAAAAGTCTTTTGTTGAAGTCTCAGGAGTATTTGTGTAATTACCTTAGTCTATTGAGCTTATAGGGTAGCTGTTCAATGGTATTCGGGCCCTAAATCCCAAGACTCAAACACAAGACGTTTGGATAACCCATCAAGATGGCTAAAGTCTTGCCATTTGGTTATAAGGGAAGTGGTTTTAAAAAAGGAAAAAGTATGTGCTTCCTTGTAAGCAAATGATTTTTTTATTTTATCAAAAAAAAAAAAAATCATCCAAAAATGTTAGATTTTTTATAGTACAGTACCTGGTTCTTACTTTTTTTTTTTTTTTTAATAATTGTATTACGTTTTAAATTAAGTAATCGCACAAGAGCCATATAAAATAGATCCTAAATTGTAATTGCTTAAGGTTTGTGTGATATAATTCCATATAGTTTTAAGGTTAAGAAAATAATTTTTGATGAACAAAAGAAATATATTAATGTATGAATGATATGCAGAGAAGACATTCGTTGTTTGGTATGGAACAAGTCCACGTGTGGCAATCATGGATCCTAAGTTGATAAAAGAGGTTCTCTCAAACAAAAATGGTGATTTCCCAAAGAAAGAAATTAGTTCATTAACTAGGTTGTTTGCCACTGGCCTTGCTGTTTATGAGGGTCAAAAATGGTCCAAGCACAGAAGGATTGTCAACCCTGCCTTTCATATGGAAAAATTAAAGGTTCTTACTCTTAAATCTAATTAGACAGTTTCACCACGTCAATAGGTGATATGATGAGACTGTCCTATATAAGTTTTTTTCACTCTAAGTGCTCCAAAAGCTTTTAATAACCTGACGAGTGTAATTTACTTTTATTTATGGTTAAAACCTATTTTTTATTATATTCCTAAGTAATTATTAATTACAAGTTTTTATTTACTCAAACAAATGCTCATATCAGGAAAAAAACAAATAAATAAAAGCCTAAATCCCAAAAAGTAGACATATAGTTGAACATTAAAATAAGCAATACTTACAATCTTCAAGTGGTTCAAGTCATCAAAAGTTGGTTTGTTTTAAAATAAAAAGAAGAATAAAGTAAAGAGAGAAGGCCAAGTGAAAGTTAATAAAAGCTTTATTAAAATGAGAAATACAATAAAAAACTTGGTGAGAAGAATGCGTGGTTCAATTCAATCACATCAGCAATTTAAAGACCTGTTCAACTAAGCCACTTCCCACAAATCTCTCCAACCACTCCCATCATATTTACCACTACTACCACTACTAAAATCTTATCTAGATAAAAACAAAATAAAAACAACCTAGGCCACTTCCCAACGTGAACAAGCCTCACGTTATAGATATTTGACTTGGTAAACAAATTAATAAAATAAGTAAATGAACCACAACACGTTAAGTTACACTAATTTTTGACACTCCCCCTTAGTGCAAGCTTACAAGCAACAACACCCAGAGCATCTCGAAAAACGTCAAACTTAGGCCTTGCCAAAGCCTTAGTAAATATATCAGCCACTTGTTCACTGGTGTGAATGCCTTTCAACTCAATCTCTTGATTAAGCACTTTTTCACGAACATAATGATGCCGAACCTCAATATGCTTTGTTCGCGCATGGAAAACTGGATTTGATGCAAGTTTGATAGCACTTTCATTGTCACATTTGATCTGCACAGCATAGTTAACTTTGCACAGCATGTCTCCGATCAACCCCTTCAACCAAATGCATTCTTGTGCAGCCATGGTTGCTGCCAAATATTCAACTTCAGTGCTAGACAAAGCAACAACAACTTGCTTCTTGCTACACCAGGAAATCACAACTGAACCAGTGTTAAAACAATAACCTGAAGTTGAGCGACGATCATTTCTATCTCCAGCCAATCTGCATCAGTGAATCCACTCAACAAAAAATTATTACATCTCTTATATAAAAGACCATGAGTGAGAGATCCTTTTATATAACGTAAAATTCTTTTTGCCGCATCTAAATGAGGAGTTCTTGGATCTTGCATAAACTGTGAAACAACACCAACAGAATATGAAATTTCTGGCCTTGTGATGGTTAAATATATTAAGCTCCCAACAAGTTGTCGGAACTTTTTAGCATCCTTTAACAGCGTCCCTTCATCTTTCTTCAACTTGAGATATGACTCCATAGGAGTAGCCATTTCTTTTGACTCCCCTATGCCAAAACGCTCCAAGAGACCTTTTGCATATCCTTTTTGAGAAATAAAATAACCTTGATATGATTTTTCCACTTCTAGACCAAGGAAACACCCAATTTCTCCCAGATTTTTCATCTCAAAACGCACAGATAAATCATTCCTTAAATGAGAAATTCCTGATTCATTATCTCCTGTTATTATCATATCATCAACATATAATAATACCAGTAGATGCATATTTGATTCTAATTTTATGAACAAACTAGAATCTGAATCAGAAACTTTAAAACCACAAAAGATGAGATATTGAGCAACTTTACCATACCAAGCACGCGGTGCTTGTTTTAGACCGTAGAGTGCTTTCTTTAATCGGCATATATGATGTGGAAATTGTTTAGAGACAAAACCTTGGGGTTGCTCCATAAATACTTCACGATCCAGCTCTCCATAAAGAAATGCATTCTTTATATCAAGTTGCCACAACTTCCAATCTTTAAAAGCAGCAAGTGAAAAAATTGATCTCACCGTCACCATCTTTGCTACTGGACTAAACGTCTCCTCATAGTCTAATCCATAGCTTTGAGAAAAACCACGGGCAACTAAACGAGCTTTCAAACTATCAATCATCCCATCTGATTTTTTCTTCAACCGATAAACCCATCTGCAAGTGACTGGCTTACAATTTTCTGGTTTGGGTACTAACTCCCACGTCTCATTTTTGTCTAATGCTTCAATTTCTTCTTGCATTGCTCTTCCCCATTTTAGATAGTCTTGGCTTCCTCATAGCTTTCTGGTTCTTCTGCACTTAAAGCTCCAGTAAAGAAACATGAGGTCACTGTGCAATGATTAAGTTGTACCTCATAATCGTTGAGATGATCTGTCTGCCTTGTCTCCCTTGTTGATCTTCTCACTGCTTGTTGCTCACCATCTTCTGGTCTTTGAATATTTTGCCTTGGAGATTCATTTTCTGTTTCATCAGTGCTAGGTGCTTACAGATTAATTTCAGGAGATAGAGGCTCAAAGTTGTCTTGATCATCATCAAGAGCAATATTTTTTACCATGGGCTTTTGAGCAAAACATAGAGATGATACTTCATCAAACACCACATCTCTGGAAGTAACAAATTTATTTGTTCCTAGATCCATACACCTCCAACCCTTCCTATAAGAGTCATAGCCAACAAATACACATTTCTTTGCTTTCGAGTCAAGTTTAGATCGATTAGATTTAGGAACATGAACATAACAAATAGAACCAAATACCCGAAAGTAATTAACATTTGGCTTTTCACCATATAAAATCTCAAAAGGAGATTTTTGTGTATCTGGCCATGGAGGTAACCTGTTTATCACATGACATGCATACTGAATAGCTTCTGCCCAAAGCTCCCGAGGAAGATTCTTATCATGCAACCATGAAAGACAAACTGAAGCAAGATGATCAAGTTTCCTTTCTGCAACTCCATTCTGCTGAGGGGTATCTGAACATGTCATTTGACAAAGAATACCGTTGTCATCACAAAATTTGAAGAAATCAGTTGACATATATTCTCCACCATTATCACTCCGCAGACATTTTATTTTCTTCCTAAAATTCTTTTCAACAGCATCCTTGAATTCCATAAACTTGGATAATGCTTCACTCTTCTCTTTCAAAAATTTCACCCAAGTGAATCGTGAGTGATCATCCACCAATACCATAACATAACAATGTTTGCTATAGCTTGGTGTTCTTATTGGTCCCATCAAGTCTGTATGAACCAATTCAAATGAGGTGGATCTGCAATTTGATGAACTGTTAAAAGGAAGACGATGTGATTTGCCATATTGGCAACCTTGACAAATCACATTCTCACGTACATCCTTCAAAGTTGGTATGCCATCTATCAACTTTTTAGAAGAAATTTGCTGCAACATTTGGTAGCCTACATGACCCAACCGAGCATGCCAAATTGCAGCACTAGTGATTTGGCTCATTTTCTTTACATAGGCTTCACCTGCTGACAAAACAAACAGAGAAGCTTTCTTCTCTCCAGTAAGAATAACATCAGCAGATATATCTTTCACATTATCAAGCACCTTCACATCATTTGGACCAAACAAAACATATTTGCCAGAATCAGTAATTTGAGAAACTGAAACTAAATTTTTCTTCAAACCTGGAACATGATAAACATCATTCAACTTGACACTACTAGTTCTTGTATCATCAGCAACATCGATTGTCACGACACCTTCTTTTGCTACCGGATAGGTTGAGTTATCTGCAGTAACAATAACCCACTCTCCATGATGTTGACGCATTTCTGAGAATAATGTGTCATTTCTGGTTACATGGTGTGAACAACCTGAATCAATGATCCACTCCTCTTTGTCGTTTTTGACATAATTAGCAAGAGTTTGGGCTGACTTTTCTTCAACTTCTTCAACAGTAAAACATTGCTCCCATTTGAGTTGATCATCTCCTTCACTTGCACATGCAACATTGGCTTTGGAAATCTTCACACGACAATTTCTCTTAATATGCCCTGTTTTCCCGTATCTGAAGCATGTGATAGATTTCTTACTTTGTGAATTGCCACCTTTCTCTGCACTTGAATCTTCTTCTTTAGTCTTATTCCAGGCTGATGTATTCTTCTTATTTGGCTTCCCCTTTGAGAAGAGAACAGCGTCAGATTCAAAATTTTTTGCCATTTGTTTAGCCAAAGCTTCTTGATTAGAGAGCAAGTTCTCTAACTCCTCTACAGAAGGCTGATGTGACCATCCCTGAATAGAGGTGACGAAAGGCCCATACTCCTTTCTCAATCCACCGACAAGATACCGACGTAGACGCGCTTCACTAATCTTGTCATCCGCATCTATCTCTGAAATTTCAGCACAGATACTTTTAACTCGTAAAAAGTATTCTGAAATTGACATACCTCCTTGTTTTAACATTGCCAACTCATTCTCCAATAGCTGCAACCTTGCTGTATTCTTCTTAGTACACAGCTTCTCAAGCGTGTCCCAGACTTCTTTTGGAGAGCTAACATCACGAACATGATCAATAAACTCTTTGCTGATAGATGTCCTCAAAGCAAAAAGAGTCTTGCCACACTTGATCTTCCATTTCCTTCGTGACTCGGCATGCTCAGGAATATCAGTAGGAATCCCTGCATTAGCACCAATAACTAATTCCCACAAATCCTGACCTTGAAGATACGCCTCCATACACATTCTCCAGTACTTGTAGTTATTATTGCCTACAAGCTTCTCCATCCCGTACTGAGTATTTCCCCCGTTTGCTACCTCCATTGCTGCAAACAAACAAAACTTTCTTCTCACAACTTTCAAACTCCTGCAACAAGACAAGCTTGATAGACAAGACAAAAGAATGGCCTTCCCGCTGGCTCTGATACCATAAAATAAAAAGAAGAATAAAGTAAAGAGAGAAGGCCAAGTGAAAGTTAATAAAAGCTTTATTAAAATGAGAAATACAATAAAAAACTTGGTGAGAAGAATACGTGGTTCAACTCAATCACATCAGCAATTTAAAGACCTGTTCCACTAAGCCACTTCCCACAAATCTCTCCAACCACTCCCATCATATTTACCACTACTACCACTACTAAAATCTTATCTAGATAAAAACAAAATAAAAACAACCTAGGCCACTTCCCAACATGAACAAGCCTCACGTGATAGATATTTGACTTGGTAAACAAATTAATAAAATAAGTAAATGAACCACAACATGTTAAGTTGCACTAATTTTTGACATGTTTTTCGCAAGAATTTGCATGACTTCTTCTCTAGCTCGCTCTTGCCATTTCATACGCATGCTCAACACAACCATTGTCCATGTTAGCAGATTCGCTGTGGTCTCCTGACCAGCAAAGTAAAATAGCCTGCATTCTTCGAAAACATCCTCAGTTGTCATACCTCCATTTGAGTTCTGGCTCTCTTGAAGCTCATTCAAATTAGACATCAACATCAGACCAAGTAAATCCTCTTTATCCCTATCCCAATCCTTTCCCATCTCTATAGCCCTCTGTCTCTTCTCTATTATTCCTCTTAATAGCGTTCGAACTTCAGTGTAGATTTGCCTCATTCTTCTGTTTACTTTTGTGGGAAGAAACCTATACACATAAGATCATGGACAAAAATATTGTTAACCAAAAATTGATAACTTTTTATAAAATATTTTAAATTTCGTAATTATATTTAAATTCATAATGTATCATATAATATCCAATCCCGCCCCAGTGAAGATAGATAGAATTAATGCACCTGAAAAGTGGGAATTTCTCATAAACCAGACACGGTACAAGGAGTTTCGCTTGCTCTTGTTGAAGTAAAAATATTGTTCTCCCTTCTTCAAAAGCGCTACCAAAAGTGCTCTTGATATAACATCACCAAGAAAGTTCAAACTCTTTAAACACATCCAATTCGCAAGAACCTCCTGACTCCATTATTGACTTGTCCCATTTCTCAATCAGTTCTTCACAACAGGTAGAAAATGCAGGCATCATTTGCTAATAACAGCACCAAATGGGAATCAAAATCGGGATTTAAGAAATAGAAATCAATGACATTAACATAATGACATATAGAGTTTTTAGTTTTCATAACTACCCATCATATTGGTGGTTATTGATAAATGGTAGAAGGTAGTTATTAATAAATCATATTGATAGGTAGATGAAAGAGAAATCTTGGCATATTTAGGGCAACACTATTTCATTGGACAGTCTCACCACGTCAGCTAGGTGAGATGGTAAGACTATCACATGTAAGTATTTCTAGTTGGATATGATCCTAATTGTATTTAGAAAGATATGCAATTCTTCATTTTTAAGGGTTAGGATTCTCTCTTATGATTTGATGAGCTTTATTTGAACCAATTACAATCTAGTAATTGGTGAATAGTAAATAGTGCAATGGTAAGTCCATAATCCAATCTCACAATCTTCTCTTATAATCTTCGTCGTGACATCTTGTTATTGGTCAACTCGCAAAATAGGTCCCACCTGCTTGTATGGGTTTTGTTACAGTGCCACACCGACTAGGCACGCTCAAACCTATTGGTTTACAAGAGGGGGTAATCCTCTCATTCAACAAGGTCTTATTGGGTGAGGAGTCAGGCCCACCTCAAATTCTATCATAGTATCAAAGCCCAAGTTTAGTTGAGCTGAGTGTTTGACCAACGGGTGAGGAGTTGGAGCCAATAACTACCTCTAATAACAGGCATGACCCAACATATAGGCTTGACCGTGAGGGGGAGTGGTGGAGTCTCACATCGACTAGGTACGCTTAAGCCTACTAGTTTATAAAAGTGGGTAATCCTCCCATTCAACAAGACCTTATTAGGTGAGGAGTCAAACCCACCTCAAATTCTATCAGGTTTCGCTTGCCCATTTATGAGCTAACATATAACGAGCTGTCACACCAGGGGTTATGAACCTACCATTATTATAGTAAAGAAGATAAAAACATGAAATAAATATCAATCACAAACACTCATTGATATACAAGTGCCATTAGATCTTTAAAAGGCATAGTAGAACATAGACTAAAAGAATCTCCTAATTCTTTGTGTCATCTTAATGCATAGACTAATGGTAGACGTTAAGACCAAAAATAAACAAAAAAAGAAAAAAATTGATCATATCAATTTTTAAATAATATTATTTTTTGCCCATTTTATAAATAAAATGCATCTAGAAAATAATAATAAAAAAATTCATTAGTGATCTTGACTCATGTTATAAAGAAAACTCATTCTTTCTTAAGACAATGACGATTTTTTTTTTTTTTTTTGGTTCTCAATGGAAGGTGAATATGATCGTATTCGAGGTTCTCAGATTGTATCCTCCAACTTTACTTCTTCGAACTGTAGTAAAAGAAACCAAATTGGGAGATCTTTGTTTACCAGCAGGAGTGGAGTTGTTCATGCCAATGGACCTTGTCCATAGGGATCCAGAACAATGGGGAGAAGATGCAATGGAGTTCAACCCAGAAAGATTTTCTGAAGGAATTTCAAAGGCTTCTAAGGATCAAGTCTCGTACTTCCCTTTCGGTTACGGACCAAGAATATGCATCGGGCAAAACTTTGCAATGCTTGAGGCAAAACTGGCGTTATCTCAAATCTTACAGCATTTCTCATTTTAGTTGTCACCTACTTATACTCATTCTCCTGCCATTGTTCTCATGCTTCAACCTCAGTATGGCGCTCAGATCATCTTGCATAAAATTTGAAGGATTAGTTTATCACCAATCTAAAAGTTTGGCCCAATACATTTCTTGATAATATTGATCATCCTTAGATCATGTGCAATATAGTCGTTACACACAAATGACTGTGTACTTTATTTTGAGAACAAATACTTAGATGAGGTAGTGAGATTGTACAATAAAATAGTGGTATATGTTGTCACATATATACTAAACTTTATCTTTCATCTATCTATAAGGATGATTGATTAATAACTACCTTATATTGCTCATCAATAACTGCCACCATAATGGTGATTATGAAAACTGACTTTATATGTCATTATATCATTGAACGGTAAAATGGTCTCATATAAGTTTTTTTATATTTTTGGATATGAGATTTTTTTTTTTCTATTAAATTGAGCATGTCTAAATTAAAAGCTTCCTTAGATATATTTTACTAATTTATCCTTATATTTATTAAAATAAATGGTATGTTACAATTATATTATTTTATTATTGCTTGATTTAAAGAATTAACAACAATTATAGGTGAATATTATTAATTATTAATTATATATGTTAGTATTATTAAGGGATATTATCAATTTAGTTACAATGTTTTATCAAAATAAAAGGGATAGAAATTTCAAATTGATCAATTTGGGGACACCTATTAGTGAGACTCTTGTGAAACTTAGCGAACGAAAAAAAAAAAATGAAAAGTCATAAATATACCTGAACCAAAGCTTAAAGGTACTGCTTGGGAGTTTTTTTTTTTCACTGGTTTTGGGAGGTTTTTAATTAGACTGGTTTTGAGGTGTTTAAAAACCATTACTTGCCAGATTTTTAATGGGCTGATTTTGACTGGTTTAAAAACCCCCCAAAACCAATATAGTGTATTTTTGAGGGATTTATAAAACACCCCAAATCGGGGTATTTTGGCTGATTTAAAAATTTTATTCCAAAAAAACACTTTCCACTAATAATCCATTTGCTGCTAAAAAAAAAGTCGCAGAGCCTCCTTGTTTGATTCTTCCTTCTCCAGCTTCTTCAATTCTCCTTTTTTTCTGTTTCTATCTAATTTCATTTTGAAAATGGTTACTCGTTTTTTCTGGCTATAATCTTCAAAATAATTAGTTAGTTCACTTTGATTTATTGACAATTTTATTTAATAACTTCCAAGAATGTGATTTACTTTTCATTCCTTCTATCTCAGCAATGTAACATAAGTCTTTAATTGGAAACAGTTGCTGCAGACATCCAGTCTCATGAAATTCTCAGTTTGATGTAAAACAAATGTTAATTTCTTTCCTCAAATAATTTATGCAGGACTGGCAAATTTCGGTCATGACATGGTATTGTAACGGGGGATTGTGACTTATATCATTGTGTGATTGGGAATATTCATTTTTATAATTATCAAATTGACCAAATAATGTACTTATTTAAGTGGAGTAACAAGGATAAGTATCCTGGTCACTGTAGAATACAATTTTCTACAATTTGAAGTTTCAAAAATCAGGCTACAGTAAATGGAAGAAATTTATGTACAAAACAAAGTTTTTACAATGAAACATATAATTTACATAGCATATGAAAGCAGATATCTAACCCAAAAGAAAATAGAGGATATAGCAAAGAGAGAGTATTTTAACTTTGTTTGGTTGTGTTTGTGTCAAGAAAGCGAAAGATAGACAATATTGAAATTTACTGATTTGTACTTCTTTTTATTTACATGTTTAAGTTGTGGTATTTTTATAGGCATATATGTAAATTTATCATTTAAAAAAACTATTAGAACTGTTGGAAAATAAACTCCCAAGCACAGGTTGAGTGTTTTAAAAACCGCTACTAAAAACCCCTTAAAACCGCTACGGTGGTTTACCCTCAAAACCGCTATGATAGTTTACCCTCATAACCGTTACCATAAAACTCCCAAGCAGAAGTATCAGACAATGTAAAGACCTTTGAAAAGACAGAAAAACCCTGATAATGAATTAAAATTTCGAAATTCACCAACTTAATGTTATTGACAATCAGATCTCTAACGGGGTTAAATTGTGATTCGCTTTAAAGTGCGTCTTCTTCCTTTTTACCGCTAACCAGTAGAGCAAAACCCAGAACCAGTAGAGAGAGAAACTGTTCTTCCATTTCCAAGCATATACACAAAATGTGAGAGTTGCTGTAGGCAGTTGGGAGATGAATGTTAGAAATTTTTTAATTAAATTTGAGAAAAAAATAAAATAATAAAAAGACCACCCATTATCAGATGCCTCCCCCCCATCCCTCGCTTGCGCGCCAGCCCTTTCTGTCCATCGCTCCGCAAGCAACCTCCTCCCCACCCCGTGGCATCACCTTCTCCATTTTTCTTTCCTTCCCACTTTCCTTTTCTTTTTTTATTTTTTTAAAAAAAATTATAATTGATGGTGTGGATTTGGGTTTACTTGCTTGTGTTGTGTTAGGTTGGGCCGATTTACTTCATAGTGGGTATTGTTTTGGAGAGGTGGGTGGAGGCCTCTGGGCAATGGCGGATCCATGATTTTTGCCCAGGGGGGCCTTTGAAGCCCCTCAATTGTTGTCAAACAATTAGTGAAAACTTAAAAAAAAAATCATTAAACCTTAAGCCAAAAAAAATAATATAATATCAATAATCTAAAAGAAAAATATGTAATAACACAATACTTTACTACCTGACTAAATCTATGAGAAGCAAAACCTTAAGCAAATTATGTTGAAAATAATATACAATTCACAAGAAAATACAAAAAAATTTTACGTGAAAAAACCTCTTTAATTAAAGAGAGCAAAAGACTATAATTATGTTGAAAGGAAATAATGTAATAACACAATACTTTACTACTTGAATAAATCTATGAGAAGCAAAACCTTGAACAAATTATGTTGAAAATAATATCCAATTCACAAGAAAATACAGGAAAATTTTTACGTGAAAAAACCTCTTCAATTAAAGAGAGCAAAAGACCATGGAATTTAACGATCCACTTAAATCCAATATAATTAAAAGAGTTTACAACAATCACAATCCACCAAAAATATTATATACAAATTTCTTATTTCTCCTCTTTTTTTTTCTTTTAATTTTTTTTTGGCTTTTAAAGATTATAATATAAATTTTCATGACTTTGATCAGGCTTAACCTAAGCTAAAGTCAACTAAAACTTAAATTAAGTCAACGTTGCCTTGACTTTTAATATGAATTAATAAAAAAAAGGTAAAATTTTCTTAGTATAAACATAGATAATAACTCAAACTACTTTAATAATTTTAAGCAGCTAAATGGTGATGTTTGAAATATAGGAAAGTGGTAGGTAAAGGATGAAAAATAACATTCAGTAAAATATAGTTAAGGTTTAATTTGAGAAAGTAGGAACATTCTTAGACACAAAATACAAAACAAACTTACAAGATCCATATCTTTTCCCATCAAATTAAAATAAAAAAACTCAAAAAAATAAGCATGATTCAACCCTAAAATAATCTAAAATGAAATGAGCAATACACATATCTAAAACTAATAAAACAGAAAACGAAACTAATTGTGACATCTTGATTAGTGAAAGCTTCAACAATTTCAGTCCTCAAAAGTTCTAAGAGTAAATAACATAGAGAAAGTGAAAGAGAGAATGAGAGAGTAAAGAATTTTGAGGATAAAATCATAAAAAAACAGATGGATGCAGAGAAGAGTAGAGAGAGTTTTAAACTTTTAATATGATATAGGCTTGGAATATATATATTAATAGCAAGGTTTTTATGAGCTTGGATATATGTATAATATTTCTCATTTTTTTTTAAGTCTCATGATTGTCCTAGATATATATATTAATAGATTTTTTTTATGCGCTATATAAACAATTTTTTTTTTTAAATGTGAGGCCTACCCTCTAAGGGGCTGGGTCCACTCCTGCCTGTGGGCACTGCTGTGTAGGGTGGGACGACTGTAGTGGTGGTGGTGGTTTGGTTGTGTGGGTGAATAGTGAACACTATTGTGGTGGGTTGCTTGATGGATGATTTGGAAAAGGATGGGTTCGGATTTTGGTGCAATATGGAGCAACTGTGGTTGGTTCAGCTCAACGGGGGCAGCTCGACAGCTTGGGAGGGGGATGAGGGTGGTTCAATAGCTTGGGAAAAGACAGGTTGGGTTGATGATTCAATTGAGTTTGATTAAAACTAGAAAAGTCATCATTTGAGTGATGATTTCCAATAGATAGGGGTGGTGAATTATTTTCTCTCATATCAAAACTATAATAACCTTATTTTTATTTTTTATATTCTACTTTTAATTCAACTATATAATATGATATGTAAAGAACAAATGTGGGTTGAGGAAGGAGAAGGAGAATAGATTTTTTGATATGAGATTTAATTTTTATTTAAATTAACAATTTAATTATTACAAACAGACTAAACCAACAATAATTAAATTATAAACTAAAAATAAATTTGAATGAAATAAAATAGGAGAGGGAAGTATAAAAGACAAACGGTATTAAAGTCTTTTCAAAAAAAAAATTGAGATTCTGTTAAGATTTGGCAACTTTTTTGGGTATATTATTTTCCTCAAACTATATGGAGGAAATTGTTATTCCGTCGACATAATAAAGAAAGGCTAGAGAGAGAAGACGGACGTGTCAAAGAGGATGAGCTGGTAAACAAGGGGCAGAAAGTTTGATTCTTTGTTTGTTGCATAAAGCTTCATTGTGGAACCAAAACGCTGTGTTTTGATTTAGGAACTGACAGCAACTAACAGAGATGGTCATGTTTAGTTAGTAATACCGAATTTAACAACCTTCTGTAACTTTAGCTATTAGACGACCGGTGCCACTTGTTTAACTGATTTTTAAAAACCAATTGCATTTTGAATCTGATAATTTCGTTTCTTCCTCTCGTCTTAGATCAACAGAGGGGAATTAGTAGTTTATAACTAACTTTCTGAATTCTTTTCTCTCTATACCAACACATAATTCTTTTACTAAAAACTTTACAAAGTGGAATTGAAGATTTTATCGTCTTCCATTAAATATCAATATATTTTCACCATAATGTAAAGTTGAATTTCATTTAAATAAATATTAATTCCTTGTTATATGGTTGTATATTTTATGTATGGAAATTATTTTATTCACACCCTTTTATAGATTAACAAAAGTTCACAATGAAGAAAAAAGTAATACTACACATCCTAAAATTCACATATGAAGGGATATGTTACTTTAGGAAGAAAATTTTATATTAACAATTTTATGAAGGGATGTGTCATTTTATAGATTAACAATTTTATATTAAAAATATGGATTTAAAATGAAAATTTATGTTTAGGAAAGAGATAATTAAATATTAAGAAGAAAGATAAAATATAATTATTCAATCAAAATATTCATTATTTATATAAAATAATGGGACTCATATTCTGCAGATACAACTTTTAAAAAAGGGTAAACAATCATGAATTTCACAAAATTCGATGTAAAAAAAATGAACTGAACCAATATATATATATAACAATCGGGATACGAGAGCCAGTTTATGTGCATTTCAACTAATTTATGTGACTCATTGAATACCCTACAAACTCAATATTCTAGATTAGCCATAAATATGATAGGTGACCCTAAGGTAGTTTAAACCCAAATAGTCAATGAAGGGAGCCAACTACTTGGGGTTAACCTAATATTTCCTCATAAATTAATTTCAATATATATTTATATCTATGTCTCTGTTACAAATTATCTATATATTAATGCATTTTGCTATAAGAATATTATCCAAAAACACCATGAAAACTCAACAAAACATCACAACATCACATATGTAGAATTGGCCAAGCAAGACTCTTCACAACCTTCATTCGCGTTTCAACAAGGTATTTCAACTCCAAAATCATGCAAACACAACGCAAAACACATACAACCAGAGTTGAACAATACTAACTACCATTAGAAATTCGGCCAATGTAAGATGAAATATAAGAACACTTACTTGAATAAAAAGGGATAGAGACAAGAAGAGATCTCCAAGCATAAAGGATTTTTCCACCAACTTGAAGTTGAATCACCACCAAATCTGTTGTCAAGACTTGGACAAAGATTTCAAGACAAAAGGAAAGTCATTCCTCTCAAGTGTTTAATTTTCAATCTCATTGTTCAACCTTACAAAATGAGAGAGAGTTTGTTTTTATAGTAGCATTACAAGGGTAATTAACTAACTAAGTAAAATAAATATGCCACCTAGGATAATAAACTAAACATAACAATACTTAATTAAATCCTGCTAATAAGAGTACATGAGTTTGGACCTTGGAATTCCTTGAAGGAAGCCCAAAATGAAATAGCATGGGAATGCTCTTTGGGCTTGGATAATGGGTTGTTTTGGACTTCTTAAATGCTTGAGCCTTTTCTTTGTTGGATCACTTGCCGAATTTGTGCTTTAATGGGCTTGGGTCGAGATGTCTTCTTTGTGCACATGGGTTGATTTGTTTCCTTGCATAATTTCTCTCCTTGAGCTTAGGCCGAATCTGACTTGCCTTCTTGGACAACTTGGGCTAGTTTCTCTATTTGTGCTTGGGCTAAACTACAATTCTTGTGATCCACATGCCATTTACCAAGTGTTTTAGAACTTGGATTGACTATTTTTTATTCAACCGAATTTGCAAGTATGTTATTACTTGCAATTTCATTTCCACTCAGGTTCACAAGTGTTTTAAGACTTATAAACAGATCATTCTCCTCGGGTTGAAGAGGATTTGCCCTCAAATCCAGATCATCCTACAAGTATGGGCTAAGGTCACCCACATTAAAAGTTGTCGATACTCCACCATAGTCACTAGGTAATTATACCTTGTAAGCGTTGTCATTCACCTTTTCAACAATTTCGAACGGAACATCTGCCCTAGGTGCCAATTTACTCTTCCTCTTGCCTGGAAACCTTTCCTTTCCCAAATGGACCCACACCAAATTACCTGGTTGAAAGAGTTTAGGCTTTTGATATTTGTTTGTCTTGCTTTTAATCATTGTCTCATTAGCTCTCACAATCTAAAGTCTCACGACTTCATGGAATTTCTTCATTTGTTTTTGGAAGGCTTTTTCTAGATGGGCACTACTTAGGAGAAGGCTTTTATGTGGTGGTTCTTGGCATGGTGTTTGGGAAGGTGTTTGGGTAAGTGTTTGGGCAGGGGCTAATGTTGATAGGGTGATGGTTTTCTTGTGGAACTTAAATAAGTAAGTATTCTTTCAACCATCATGAGTTACCTCTTGATCAAATTGCCATGGTCTATCAAGTAGGAGGTTACATGCGTCCATTGAGATTATGTCACAAATCACCTCATTCGAATACCTCTTACCAATGGAGAGTGGTATAACTACTTGTTTAGTAATCTGAATCATATCACCATTACTTAGCCATTTCAACTTGCAAGGATGTGCATGACTAAGAGTATTGAATCCTAACTTGTCAACAAGTGTGGTGGAGGCAACATTGGTACAACTCCGCTGTCCACAATCACCGAACATCCTTTCCCTTTGAGGGTGCATCGAGTGTGAAACAAGTTTTCCTTGATCTTCTTAGGGAATTTACTTGAGTATATAACAACCTTTTAAGCATCAACAACTCTCTTTGATCGACCTCTTCAATGACCTCATCCTCACTCTCATTTTCTTCATTTTCTTTGCTGGATTCTTCTTGAAAAGTTTCATCAATTGCTTCAATCTCCTTAAGGGTCATAACTCTCCGATTTGGACAATTTGTTTGAAAGTACCCATAGCCTTGATGCTTGAAACACTTCTTATTCTTTAGCTCAACCCTTGGAACTTCATTCTTTGCAAAATTTGTCTTCTCCTTTGGTATTTCATTCACTTGCTTTTATTATAACCTGTTGGTGCAACATAGGATGATGATCCCTTTTGATATGAACTCTCCTCAAAGAACTTCTTAGGAGCTGCCAATTTCATACTCTTCAATTGCTTTTCCACCTTTATGGTCAACTTACACACATCTTCGAAGGAATAGTAGGTTTATAATTCAATCTTATGTGTTATATCCCTAGTCAAGTCACCAAGGAATCTAGCCATGGTGTGCTCATTCTCTTCGGGAATATCACTCCTCAACATTAACCCTTCATATTCTCAAGTGTACTCTTTAACCTTCCTTCCTTGCTTCGGATTGTGTAACTTAAGATAAAGGTCTTGTTTGTGGTGATCGGGCAAGAACTTTTTCTTAAGCACCCTTTTCATCTTATCCCAAGAATGAATTAGAGCCTTTCCTTCCCTTGCTCTCTTCTTTCTTATTTTTTCCCACCATAAAAAAGCATAATCTTTAAATTTCAATATTACTACCTTACATTTCTTCTCTTCATTGAAGCCTTTAAACTCAAATACTCTTTCAATTTCATGCAACCAATCAATGAAGTCATTAGGATCTAGACTCTCATTAAATTTGGACAAATCCACTTTTAAACCCTTATCATCATCAAAATTCCTCCTCCCTCTTCCATGCATTTCAGATTCACTAGAGGAATCAAGACTGCCCTCAAATTCTTTTTCACAAGGTGGTGTCTTAATGACGGTTCTTTGGTGATAGTATGGGTGACTTCCTTGGTTCAATTGATAATCCTGTTTTTAGGGGGTTTTTGTTTGGTTGACAGTTTCATGAGGTGAGGGTGTGTGGTGTACAGATTGGTTGTTTATGGGTTGTGATTGGGTTAATTTGGCTATATCATTGGACATGTTAGCCATCATCTTCATTATGGTGTCCATGTTTTGCTTAATGTCATCAACTTCCCCTTGCGTCCTCATGTTGGCAAGTTCCCATGGTGGGAGAGGTGAAAAAGAGCTACTTCTATTTGCCATTTGGGTGTAGGATGGGTTAGGCTAGTGTTTATGGTGAAATAAGGGTGAAATCAATGTGTTTTGGGTAACAAGGGCAAAATCGTAATTTTTATGAATAGTGCCCTGGTCGGAACAATACTCACCAAACAATGGTAGAGCTTTTTGTTGATGTGTAATGGCGGTGGAAGCAATCAGGTTGGGTTATGTATTTGGGCTTAAGTGTTTACTGGGTTTTGTGTTTAATTTGGGCCAAGGATATTTTGGTCAATAAGTGTGGTATGGTATTTAGGTAATAGTGGTGTAGTCTGATTCTATTTGTGAGAAAAGTAATTGCCCTAAAAGGGATAGAATGAATTGGGGAAAGTAATTTTATTTTAAATAAAAGTGATTTTACTAAAAATAGCTGGATAAGGAAGTCTGTAGTGGGGAGTGTGATAAAATTGGTGGAACAAGGTTGGCTTTGGGAAAAAGGTTGTTGTGATAAAATATTCTACTATAGTTTATTCAATAATCAAATAAAATAATATTACACCCTATATATATTTTCACTACCTTACATTTACATATATACCCCTAACTTTATACACATAACTTCTATCACTCCCCCTCAAAACTGGAGCATATATATCTATCATGCCCAGCTTGTTACAAACATATGTTACCCTTTTTCCAACTAGAGATTTAGTAAAGAAATCAGCTAATTGTTCTCCTGTTCTAACATGCTTAGTGCAAATTAATTTCTATTCAAGTTTCTCTCGCACAAAATGACAATCGACTTCTATATGCTTTGTCCACTCATGAAAAACTGGATTGTTCATGAAAAACTGGATTGTTGGCTATATGTATGGCTACTTGGTTATCATACCACAAGTCCATAATCCTTGGATCACTAATTCCAACTTCTATAAGGAGATATCTTGTCCATATAAGCTCACAAGTTACTTGTGCCATAGCTAGGTACTCAGATTCTGCACTTGATCTAGCTATAATAGGTTGTTTCTTACTTTTCCAAGAAATAAGATTCCCTCCAACAAAAACACAAAATCCATTCACAGAATGCCTGTCTACAAAGCATCCTGCCCAATCTACATCTAAAAATCCTTCTACTTTACTGTGGTCATGATTACTATAAAGGATCCCATGTCTAGGAACCCCTTTGGGATATTTCAAAATATGAAGAACCACATCCCAATGAGGTGTCCTAAGAGATGATATAATTGACTTACCACACTCACTGAGAAAGCAATATCTGGACGAGTTACTATAAGATAATTCAACTTTCCAACTATTCGTCTGTATCACTGGATCATCAAACACCTCTCCATCCTCAGCATTTAATTTTACGTTAGAAACCATAAGAGTATCACAAGGCTTGCCTCCAATTAGACCTATTTCAGTTAATAAATCTAACACATACTTGCGTTAAGACAAGACAATCCCTTTCCTACTTCGAGAAACCTCAACTCCCAAAAAATACTTTAAAAGGCCTAAGTCTTTTGTGTGAAATTTGGAGGCCAAAAAGATTTTCAAACTATGAATACCAACACTATCACTACCAGTGGTTACAATGTCATCACATAAACAAAAAGGAGGAGAATACCAAAACTAGATTGCCTATTGAAAACATAATGATCATAAGCACTTCTGTGCAAACCAAATTCATTCGTTACATCACTAAATCTCCCAAACCAAGCACATGGAGATTGTTTCAAACCATATAAAGATTTTCTCAGTTTGCCTACCTTTCCAGACTCCCTGTGAGCAACAAACTCTAGTGGTTGATGTATGTAAACCTTCTCAAGAAGATCACCATAAAGAAAGACATTCTTGACATCAAGTTGGTGAAGAGGCCAACCATAGGAAGTTGCAGGAGAAATAAATAACCGAACAGAAGTCATCTTAGCAACAAGAGAAAATGTATCCAAATAATCAATACCATCTGTTTGAGCATAACCCTTAGCAACCAACTGAGCTTTCAACTGGGCCACAGACCCATCAAGATTAACCTTCACCGTGAAAACCCATTTACACCTAATGAGCTTTTTGTCACCAGGTAAATCAACGAGATCCCATTTACTATCATGCTCAAGAGCCAACATCTCTTCTTCCATAGCCCTTCGCCATCCGCCATGAGCAATTGTTTCAGACACTGAACGGGGAATAGACACAAAATCTAAAGAGGCAACAAACGACTTGGAAGATAGAGACAATGAGTTATAAGAAACAAAAGAGGAAATAGGCTAAGTACAAGAGCACTTACCTTTACATAGAGCAATGGGAAGATCTAGGTCAGAAGGAGGAGGAGCTGGATCCAGGGGCGAGGCAGACAGTAGGGGCAATGTCTCAGGTGTCTTAGATGTTGATACTAGTGCTAGTGCCAATGCCACTTGCTGTGGTGGAATGCGGCGAGAATATATCTAAGTGATATGATGACGAGACAGGGGTGGCAAACTATAGTGAGTAATGGTATAAATAAGAAAATCATCAGTGACCAGAGAAGAAGATAGAATGGAATCATCAAAATAAGGAGTAGTTTCAAATAATGAAACATCACTCAAGACAATATACTTACCTAAAGTAGGAGAAAAACAACGATAGCCCTTTTGATACTGTGGGTAACCCAAGAATATACGCTTGAGAGATCTAGGGTCTAATTTGGAAAGATGAGGGTAAACGTCTTGAATATAGCAAGTACACCCAAAGATTTTGGGAACGAAGGGGAACAAAGGTTGAGAAGGAAAAAGAATGGAGTAACGTATTTGGTCAGACAGAATAGATAAAGGCATATGATTAATTAAGTAACAAGCAGTAGAAATAACATCTGCCCAGAACTCTTTAAAGACTTTCATATGAAAGAGAAGTGTACAAGCGACCTCTAACAAATAACGATTTTTTCGTTCACCAACTCCAGTTTGTTGAGGAGTATACACACAAGACGACTGATGAATAATACCCCTGGTAGACAAAAAAGAATAGAGAGAAGCAGAAACATATTCTTTGGCATTATCACTTTGCAAAATTTTGATAGATGAAGCAAATTAGTTTTTTATCTCAGCATAAAAGGCACAAAATATAGAGAAAAATTCAGAAAGATTTTTTCATAAAATATAGCCACGTAACAGGTGAAAAATCATCCACAAAAGTAACAAAATATTTATATTCATATTTAGATAAAACGAGACAAGGACCCCAAATGTTAGAATGTATAACATCAAACTGAGCAATAGTTCGTTTATTTTTTCTAGGACTAAAAGACACTCAATAGTGTTTCCAAAATATATTGACATGCTTCAGAGTTAAGCTGTGATGTTAACTGTAAACTAGGGCATAACTTCTTAAGGATTGGAAAAGGAGGATGACTAAAACGACCATGGAAGAGAGAGGAGGACAAATCATTGGTACATGCAACATGTGGCTGCATTGGAGTAGAGATGTCATCAAGCACGTACAAGCCACCTGACACACGACCCCTACCAATAATCTGCTTCGTCCCAAGATCCTGAAAGATACTATGAGTAGGGAAAAAATAAACACCACAATTAAACGCATTAGTGATTTGACTAACAAATAAAAGATTAAAGGGAAAGTGAGGAAAACACAAAACAAAGGAGAGAGACATGGATTTGGTGGGATTAGCAATACCTCAACCCATATTCGGTACAGTAGACCCATTAGCTAAAGTAATAGAAGACAAATCAAAAGAAGGTGTCAATGAGGAGAGAATACCTGTATCACTTGTCATATGGTGTGTAGTAGTAGAATCAATGACCCAGTTACAACTAGAAGTAGATACACAAGCTATCGGATTACCTAGCTGAGTTAATGTAGCAGCAGTTGGTGGAATGGATGACTGGGGGCTAGCAAGCTAAGTGAGGCGAGCATACTCATCTGCAGATATAGTAACCTGTGAAGGAGTAGGTAAAATACCATCTTGAGCAACATAAGCATATTTCTGATTGCTCAACATAGTTGGAGGCTTTCCATGTAACTTCCAACAATTCCTTTTGACATGACCTTCAACGCCACAATGGAAGCAAGTATGAGGACTATTAACATTGCCACGAGTACCCCCAATATCCTGACTAGCACCTTTGTTGCCTCTACTACTATTAGACTTCATGCTAGCAAGAGTCGCATGATCTGGAGCAACATTCTGAAGAGTCTCCCTGTCTTTAGATGCTCCTTTATCTTTCCCTTTACTAACCCGAAGAAGACGAACATAAACCTCTGTTAGAGAAGGAAATTTGTCATTGGTAAGGAGTTGTGTCCGAACTATCTCATATTCTAGTCTCAGCCCAGCCAGAGAACACTCCACAACCACTTGCTCTTCTTGTTCTTTCATTTACACAACATCTGCAGTCATAGGGAATATAGCTCATTTTTCTTGAAAGGCTTGCTTCACCTTTGTATAGTATTCAAGTAATGTCTTCTCTTGTGTATTTGCTCAATAAATCCGCAATAATAGCTCATGAACATGAGACAAGTCTTGTTTACTAGCATACAAAAACTCTAGATATTCGTATAACTATTTAACTATATCACAATGATTAGTAACATTATCCACTATGGAATCCAGGGTATTCTGGATCTGATTAAACAATTTATCATCCTCCATGAGCCATTTCTTCCGAATTCTCCTAACACTCTCTAATTTCTTATCACTACCCTCTGGTTGCTTATCACTCTCTATTTGTGGAAGTGAATCTGTAGGTGGATCCTCAGTCAAATGATCCCCCATGTCAATGCTAGAAACATATCTCTTAATAGTTCGTCTCCATTGAGCATAATTTTGCTTTCCCAATAATGTCCAATTAGTAATCTTTGCAGATGAGTAGACTAAAATTTCAATCACCACCTATTTACCTTCCACTGCCGTAGCTTAATCAAACCAACAATGATTCTCTACCAAGCTCACATACAAGATCACCTCTAATCACCAATATCCAGAAACCCAATCACCAATTCACAACAAATTCATGACTCAAATCCAACACCACAACCAAAACAATCATCAAATAAAAAAAGGAACACAATAACTAGAAACTGCAGAATAATAAAAAGAGATCACCAACCGAAAGCCACGACCGCAAAATAGGAGACGTGATAGATTTAGTCGTTGAAAAAAGTAACAATCGTGAATAGTATCACGTGAACAATGTTGCGTGAACAGTGCTGTCAACCACTAGAACAAAACCCTAAGACCGATGCTCTGATACCATGTGATAAAATATTCTATTGTAGTTTATTCAATAATCAAATCAAATAATATTCTCACTACCTTACATTTACACATATACCCCTAACTCTATACACATAATTTCTATCAATTATTTCCAAAAATGGGATGAAGTGTTTAGGGTTTTGTGATGGCTAAAAATGGCATGGACTATTTAAATTAAATAAACAAAAATGGCATGGAGTGTTTAGGGTTTTGTGATGGCTAAAAGGGCATGGAATGTTTAAATTAAGTAGACAAAAATGGGATGGAGTGGTTAGGGTTTTGTGATGGTGGGTTGTATTGTTTAATGGGTAAAAGGATGGTAGGTGTTAGGTGAGTTTGAAATGGGTTCAAAGAAAAAGAAATAGGCGGTTTCAATAAGGGAAATATGGCCTCTCAACAATAACACAACACAACTCCAAACTCTCTTCAAGAACAGATCAACTTCACACCCCAAAATCGGCCAACTTTAAAAACTTCTAAAACTCCACAAAACACAACAAACAATCACCAAACACACACACAAATTAAAGCTCTGATACCAAATGATCCGAAACCACTATGAAAACTCAACAAAACATCACATACATTAAATTGGCCAAGCAAGACTATTCGCAACCTTCATTCATGCTTCAACTACCTAGGGTATTTCAACTCCAAAATCATGCAAACAAAACACAAAACATATACAACAAGATTTGAACAACACTAACTACCATTAGAAATTCGGCCAAGGTAAGATGAAACACAAGAACACTGACTTGAATAAAAAAGGATAGAGACAAGAAGAGATATTCAAGCATAAAGGATTTTTCCACCAACTTGAAATTGAATCACCACCAAATCTCTTGCCAAAACTTGGATAAAGATTTCAAGACAAAAGGAAAGTTATTCCTTTTAAGTGTTTAATTTTCAATCTCATTGTTCAACTTTACAAAATGAGAAAGAGTTTGCTTTTATACTTGCATTGCAAGGGTAATTAACTAAGTAAAAAAAATATGCCACCTAAGATAATTAACTAAACATAACAATACTTAATTAAATCTTACTAATAATAGTACATGAGTTTGGGCCTTGGAATTCATTGAAGGGGGCCCAAAATGAACTAGCATGGGAATGCTCTTTAGGCTTGGATAATGGGCTATTTTGGACTTCTTAAATGTTTCGCCCTTTTCTTTGTTGGACTTGAACTTCATTTGATGAATTTGTGTTTCAATGGGCTTGGGCAGAGATGTCTCCTTTGTGCATATGGGCTGAGTGGTTTCCTTGCATAATTTCTCTCCTTAAGCTTGGGTCAAATCTAACTTACCTTCTTGGACAACTTTGGCTAGCTTCTCACTCCAGGTTTAGGCCGAATTACAATTCTTATGATCCACATGCCATGTATCAAGTGTTTTAGGACTTGAATTAGCTATTTTTTATTCAACCGAATTTGCAAGTGTGTTATAACTTACAATTCTATTTTTACTCAAGTTTACAAGTGTTTTAAGACTTGTAATCAAATTAGAATTTAACAAAACATAAAATTAATCAATTTAATCTCTTGAAGGTGGAGTGTTGCACTGAACCAAACCTATCAATGAAAGATCAGCATTATCTAACTCATCAACAACATCAATTTCCTTGAGAAAAATAGGAGTAGCCTAAAATCATATATGTACTATGTTTTAGTATATAGAGAAAATCTTTTAAACATAAGATTTATTACGTCATCCATGCACCAAATAAGCAAAACTCTATTGCATTGTATAATTTTTTTTTTTTTTTTTAAATAACCTATTGAAAAGATTGAAAATAATGCGTCTATGAAAAATCACTCTGCCTTTATTGTGTTCATTATTATTGCGTTGCTAAACGATGGAGTTTATCTTTCTTAATTTGTGCAAAATAAAAGCAGTTGTGGACAAGAAAACTTGCATTAACTATATTTGGATTAAGCTACCAACTACCAATAATTGACTAATCAATCGGTATATTTATAAATTAAGCTCATCTCATGCTTGTTTGACTCACCGCCCATACATTATGAATAAGATAAGAATTTGATATGACTTTGTAGTTGTTTATTTCATTTAATCTAATACTCAAAATTGTGTTGTGACGATATATTTGGAATCAGAAAATCAGTGTTTCAATAATTGGAATGGTACCTTTTATTTGCTAATAAATTTGTGAAAAACTTGCATAATACTAAATAAATAAAAATTTATTATCTGGTAATTTTATTTTAAATAAAAATTTCAATAGTGCAAAGTCCACAACCTTCTCTCATAACTCCCGATATAGTAGCTCGTAATTGATTAGCACATAAATGGGTAGGCAGACCCATAACAAGCAGAAAAGACCCATTTGTGAGCTGTCACGTTGGGGGTTGTGAGAGAAGGTTATGGACATTACTGTAAAAATTTGCTAGACATGTTTGTAAAATATTAATTATTTGAATTTAAAAAAGAATAACCTCTTGACTTTTGGTCGGATGACAAAACTTTAAGTTACCCAAAGGTCTTGTGTTCGAGTCCCCCCAAGTGATCACCTATCACATTTCTGATTACCTGACTTATTAGGTTTGTAAGTTGTTCATTGGATCCTAGAGATCAGTTAAGATGCGTGCAAACTGAATTAGTCACCCTGGTCCCCAAAAAATAAAATATAAAAAATTATTATGCTTATTAATATATATCAAATTATCTAATTCAACATTACATTAAGTCCTTAACAAAATTAAAAATTTGTGTTTTTGAGTTCACAAATACAACCAGATGTGTTCATTTATTTCTATATAACTCGGAATAGATATAGTATTTAAAAAAAAACAATATTAAATGTCACCTTAATGATTTTGTTATAACATATTTACACTTCTAAATTAATAAACAAAAAAACTTGATAATAACTTTACTTTTATATGAATAAATACACTATCAAATTTTAAATGATGCTAGTGCCAACATTTTCTTGGCGAGTGTTATGACATATTTTCACACTATAATTAATCAAATTAACTACCCCGACTTCTTAAACAACAACTCCTCATCACTTAAAGCCTCAAAAGCTCTCAGATTATCATGCCAAATCAATCTCCGACATGGACAAACCTCCCATGGACCGTCAGGCTCTTCAGTTCTGTGATCCACTTAGGCTTCCGATCCTCCCACCATTCCAACGGCTCCATCAACTGCCGCCTCATAAACCTCTTCGAATTCCAAGCTCCAACTCCCTCCACTGAACCCATCAATGGCATCAAAACTTTTGATGTCCACATTGATCCTTCGCAAAATCTATGGTTTCGCTTCTACATCCCTTGTCGCGAAGCTGACAACAATAAACATGGGGGAATATGCCCCTTATTATCTACTTTCAAGGTGGAGGATTCGTCTGGATGTCTTCTAATTCTTTAGGGTTTGATAATTTATGTCGAAGATTCACGAAAGAACTCACAAGTGTAGTTATTTCAGTGAACTATAGGCTCGCTCCTGAGCACAAGTATCCATGCCAGTTTCAAGATGGTTTTGATGTGATTAAATTCATTGAAAAAAACACAAATTTTGAAGGGTTCCTGAAAATTGTGAATTTAAAGCAGTGTTTTATTGATGGTGACAATGCAGGAGGGAACTTGGCGCATCATGTTGCAGTTAAAGCCTGTGAATATGAGTTTCAAAACTTGAAGGTCAACGGAGTAATAGCAATTCAGCCATTTTTTGGGGGAGAAGAGAGGACTGAATTAGAAATAAGGCTGGTTAGGGCTCCATTTATTAATGTTGAACTTGCAGATTGGTTTTAAAGGGCTTATCTGCCTAAAGGGTTGGATAGAGACCATCTTGGAGCCAATGTTTTCGGGCCTAAATCGGAGGATATTATGATGTTGAAATTTCCGGCAACACTTGTTATTGTGGGAGGGTTTGATCCTTTACAAGATTGGCAAAGAAGGTACCATAATGGGTTGAAGAAACTTGGAAAGGAGGCTTACTTGATTGAGTATCCGAAGGCATTTCATGCTTTCTATGCAATTCCAATGGTGCGAGAATCTGGATTGTGTATTAAAGAAATAAGAGATTTCATGGAGAAACAATGTGCAAAATAGATGAAAGTCATACATATGTTAGTGAATTTTGAATATTTTGAATTGATATTTTGTGCTAGTAGTTATTTGCAGTAAGTAATTTTTGTACAAAATAGCTAGAACTTCAAAGTTATACTTTTAATATTAAATATGTTAAGTGTTAAATATATGTTCGAATTTGATCGATTTATCATCAAGGCAAAATAGTCTTGTATGAATTAAGCTTTACATATTCATGTTGAAAAATGCTCCACCAACAACCTCTTCCATGTAACTTTGCAATTGAAAAGCAGAAAATTGACAAGAAAATTGAAAAACAGAGAGAAATAGCAGGAGCAGAGAAGAAATGCTTTTTCTGCACTTTTCGTTAATAACAAAGTAAAGCAAGCATCTTGTTTTACATATACAGATTTTTAGTGAGCTTTTACACTCTAAACGACAGTGTTTTGACTCTTTATTATTTGAGTTAAAAACGGCAGCGTATTTGTCCAACATTGCCCCTCAAACTGAATGCCTAAGCTATTTACACCGCACTTTCGCATTGTGTTGAACTTGTCCAACATTGCCCCTCAAACTGGATGCCTAAGCTATTTACAGCACTTTCTGCATTGTGCTGAATTTGTCCAACATTGCCCCTCAAACTGGAATTCACCTCATTGTTCGAAATTGAAGAGCTAACTTCATTGAACCAAATGACGAGTGCATTTTCTTACTTAAAGAAAGATTCAAAAACGAAACTTCAAATCTAGAGACTTCAAAATTGCACCAAATCGCAACTACGCACCACCCAAAACTTCAAGTTTGCGTGGGCAAAACAACTTGCATTGAAACTTCAATCTACTGAGCAAAGCAACGCAGAGCGTAACTACAAAACACCTTCAAAAAATCGCACTGTGTTTGCAGAGCGTGAAACCGCAAAATAAGAACTTAAAAAAATCGCCCAAATCAGAAGTAATGTGAATCCGCAACTCCCGTAACAACCAAAACTCCCGTAACAAACTGATTCCTTACAACCCAAAACTTCACAACAGCTTACTCCACTCAAGACCAAACCGCAAATAGCGTAACCGCAACCCTGCAACAACCACCAACAAAAACTGCAATTCCAAAACAACCAAAACTCTAGAACAAACGATTCCTTACAACCCAAAAACTTCACAACAGCTTACTCCACTCAAGACCAAACTGCAAATAGCGTAACCGCAACTCGAACAATCACCAACAAAAAAATCATCATAACAAGAAAAAAAATTTCTTAGCACTCAAGATCAAATCGCAAATAGCGAACTACAACCAAAAAAAACAACCAACCAAAAAAATTTCTACCAAGACTTTACACAAGAGCAACCCAAACCTTCGAACAACTAAAAAAATCCGATCGAGCAGAGATAACTCCGAACCTCCGAATCATTTCCGAGATCAATCACCTCCGATTAATAACTCAAAAATCTGTAACCATCACCAATTTATCAGCGTAGATTAATCACCCGAGCCGCAATCCGTAAATCAAATCAAAGACTGAACCAACTTTCAATTACTTGCACACATTTTCTAATGACACCACATTCGCTTTGTCTCTTAAATCGATGGCGAGAAACCGAGAGTGCTTTTGTAAGAAGATCCGCAATTTGTAGCTTGGAGGGAACATATTGGATGGCTATCTTTTTTGCCAAGACTTGTTCTTGAACATAATGAGCGTCAATCTCAATATGTTTGGTTCGAGCATGAAAAACGGGATTAGCTGCAAGAGCACCAGCACTAACATTATCACACCAAATTACTGGTATAGTGTGAAAAGTTAGGCCAAGTTCAGTAAACATATTTTCAAGCCATGCTATCTCTGTGGCTGTGTGAACAAGAGCTCTATATTCAGCTTCAGTAGAGGAAAGGGCAACAACCTTCTGTTTCCGAGAACTCCACTGAATCAAGTTTGGTACTAGGTAAACACAATAGCCACTGGTAGATCTTCGATCCTCTATACTTCCTCCCCAATCAAGCATCAAAGATAACACTCAACATGAAGAGTGCTCGCTGGTTTGAACACAAGACCAAAATCCAGAGTACCTTTAACGTACATCAACACCCTCTTACAAGCCTGCCATTGAAGATCAGTTGGTGCTTGTAAAAATTGGCTTAACTTGTTAATAGTGTAGCTGATATCTGGTCTTGTAAGTGTTAAGTATTGTAGTGCTCCTACTGTACTTCTATACAAGCTGGGATTCTGAAATAGCTCACTGTCGGTTGAACTAAGTTTGATACCGACAGTCATGGGAGTTGAGCATGGATGTGCCTCCATCATTTTGGTTCGAGCTAATAAGTCTGAAGCATACTTAGACTATTTTAAGTGAATACCTGCTGAATTTCTTGTTGCTTCCAAGCCCAGAAAGTATTTGAGTGAGCCAAGTGTTTTTAAGGGCAAAATTATCATTAAGATCTTTCATCAACTGCTGAATAAAGACTTGATCAGAGCCTGTGATTAGTATGTCATCGACATACACTAAAACATAGATAGAACCAGTGTCTTGTTTTAGGATAAACAAACTAGAGTCTGATACTGAATTTTGGAAGCCTTTAAGTTGTAAAGCAGCCTTCAATCGATCAAACCAAGCTCTTGGAGCTTGCTTGAGACCGTAAGGTGCTTTGTTCAGCTTGCAAACTGCATCAGGAAAAACAGAACTCTCTAAACTAGGTGGCTGCTTCATGAAGACTGTTTTAGTTAAAACTCCATTGAGAAATGCATTGTTAACATCTATCAGTTGAATATCCCATCCATATGTCACAGCAAGAGTGAAAACAATGCGTATAGTAGCTGGTTTAATCACTGGACTGAAAGTCTCAAAGTAATCAAGGCCGGGAGTCTGCTGAAAACCCTTTGCAACTAACTGGGCCTTATATTTCTATAGGGTTCCATCACCATTAAATTTTGTGAGAAAAACCCATTTATTTCCCACTATGTTCATATCAGAAGTAGGATCAACAAGTGTCCAGGTGTTGTTGGCTATAAGCGCATCATACTCACACTGCATGGCAGCTTTCCAATTGCTACTTTGGAGAGCTTGAGAGCATTCGAGTTCTAATTCAAAGAGGTTCGATCTGCGACCCACCAATGAGAAGTGCAAAATGATTATCCTCACCAGTTTAACTATAAGAAACCATATTGGACTGAATAGCTTACTTAGACCTGGTCACCATTGGATGAATATTCTCATGTACTGACTTATCAGTTGGTTCAGCAACAACTTGCAGTGAATTACATGGTGCTAATTTATTAGAACAAAGGGTTTCACCAAGACAACTGTCATCTGAGTCAGCAGCAACTTGTGATGAAGTAAGATCAACAACAAGCTTACATGGTGAGAAAGAGCAATCTGCAGGGATAATAGGAAGAATATCTACTATGGTTTGATTGTGGTTTGTAGAAAAAATAGGAAGAGTATCTACTGTGGTTTGATTATGATCAAAATGAGGTATAGTAGGGATATTGGAGATATTTGGAGAGGGAATTGGTGTTGTAGAAGCTGGTATAGTGTGTGGTATAGTGTGTGAAGGAGACACAACGAATTGAGAAGTCTTACCTACTGCTGCATTGTCGGAGAAAGCCTGATCAAAAGAGTCAACTACTGCAGGGGAATCAAGGGGAGTTGAAGGGTGATAATGAACAGATTTAGAGACATAAGGAAAATGCAAAACTTGTGGACTTGTACAAGTGTCAACACTGGTTTGAGATGAAGAATTCAGATTTGAGTGTGCAAAAGAAAGCATATTATTGACTGTAAAGGGAAACTCACATTCATTGAATTGTACACTAGGGGTTATAACTATTGTTCCATCAGGTTTTAGACACTTATAACCTTTGTGTATTAAGCTGTAACCAACAAACACACACTTTATGGTATGAAAATCAAATTTATGCCGATTGTAATGCCTAGTGTAAGGAAAACATGAGCAGCCAAAAACTTTTAAGCCTTCATAGACAGGAATTTGGTTAAAAAGTTTTTTATAGGGACACACACTATTTAGGACAGGAGTGGGCAGTCTATTAATCAAGTAAACAGCAATTTCAAAAGCTAGCCACCAGTATTGCAGTGGCATAGATGCATGGGCCAATAGTGTAAGACCAGACTCTACAATGTGTCTATGTTTCCTCTCACTCCTACCGTTTTGTTGGTGAACATAAGCACAAGATTGTCTAACCTGAATACCTTGATCAACTAAGTACGGTAAAAGGGCTTTGTATTCCCCACCTTGATCAGACTGTAGAGTTTTTAATTTACATCCAAATTGTCTTTCAGCAAGATGCTGAAATTTAATAAAAACTGACCTGACTTCAGCTTTGGTCTTAAGAGGAAACAACCATGTAAATCTACTATAATCATCCAAAAATTGCACATAGTATTTAAAACCTTCTACTGAGGTACAAGGGGCAGCGCCCCAAACATCACTATGAATTAGTTCTAATGGAGCTATAGCATGAGATTGTGATGCGGGAAAGCTAGACTGATGAAATTTGCCTAATTGGCAAGCATCACAGTAGGTAACAGTGGAACTGACAGCGAAGTCCTAATTTTTGACGGAAATTTTAAATGCAAATAAGTTAATATTTGATGCTGAATTTGTGAATGAGGATGACCTAATCGTTTGTGCCAAAGCATGTATTCATCAGATTGTGTGTTAGCAATTAAACAATGAACATCAAGATTATGGTGTTTATGATCAGAATTATTAGTTAGAAAGAAACTGTTTTAGAGACAAAACTATTGGTAGAATCAGAGATTTCATTATTTTTCAAGCAAGTAATACATTGACAATTTTCAGTAACAAGAGATGTACAAGTGCTATTACTTAAAACACGAGAGACTTGATCAACATGGCCATTGAGATCAGAGAAAATCTGACCTGAAGAAGACTGAACCTTTATTATAAAACTGACTTGTATTATGACCTTCATTTAACTGGACTGAAAACCTAATGTCATTACAAGTATTTGACAGTTGAGACACAGGTTTTTTAATAGAACTAACAGAGGCTATATGGGAAGACAAATTATTAGGGGATGACACATGAAGAGAAGGCTTGTTGGAAGAAGAGTTCAGCTGGTACAAGCCCCCTTTAAGATCCCCTTGCAGTAGGATTGCTCTTGTGAATTTGTCCTTGACAACACAACAGTGAGCATCAAATTCAACAATAACGTTGTTATCTTTAGTAAACTTAGAGATGCTTAATAGGTTTTTTGTAATCTTAGGGACACAAAGAATGTTTTTTAGATGCAAAGATTTTGAATGAAAGGTACTAGGCAGAAAAGAATGGCCAGTATGAGAAATATTAAGGTACTCACCATTTCCAACCTGAAGTTGATCTACTCCACTATAGTTTTTGTTGACATTGAGATGACTGAGGTCCGAAGTGACATGATCAGTTGCCCCTGAATCCATGTACCACACTGGATCAGTGGGTGTAAGCAATGTAGCTACTGCAAATTGCTGCTGTGCTTGTGGAGAGGATTGCACTGAAGAAGGTTGAAAGGGTTGGGCTGAGTGAAAATTGGAACCCATAGCCACAAAATGTGCTTGATTCTGACCAGTTATCTGTTGACTTGGAACATTATAAGCGGTAGCAGCCACATTGTCAAAATGATTTAAGCCATTGTTAAAATGCCTATGTTGAGTACCAACTTGAGTATTATAAGTTGGTTGTGAATAAGCTGATGGATTTATGCCACCATTGAAGTTCCCATGTTGAGTGCCAACTTGAGTATTATAAGCTGGTTGTGGATAAGCTGATGGACAATAAGAACCTCCTACAGGACCATTAAACTGAGGAATGCTGGATGAGTAATGATTGCCACCACTGTTGTATTTATGATGGTTATACGAGTGCTGATTGTTATGTGGCTGAGATGACACTCCTTCATGATACGAACTGGGTGGTTGTGATGGGTAGCCACTAGGATTCTGAGACAGACAAGTAAAAGCAGAGTTATACCTATGATAACACTGCCCAGCTGAATGCCCTGCTTTACTGCATAATTGACAAATTAACTTTCCCCTTCCAGCATTATGGCCTCTTCCTCTACCATATGATACTCCCCCAACGTAAGGTGGTCTGTTGTTATACAAAGGCTGACTGTAGGTTTGAGGGATAGATTGAGAGGTAGGTATTATGGGATATTGAGGGTAATGAGGATTGCCAAGAGACATCAGAGTGGGAGGTGCTGTATAACCTAGGTCCAGTCAGTTTGTCAGTTTGTTGAGTATGCGGATCTGGTTTGGAGGAAATATTTGGTACATTGTTTGAACAACTAGAATCACCAATAGAGTTGGCAGTAGAAGCTATGTGGGCTGAACAATTGTATAGATCAATAGCATTAAACTTGTCAAGTCTAAGTTCATATTTTTGCAACAAAAATGTGGCTTCTTGCAGTGTGACAGAATCATACTTCGACTCAATTCTTGAGGTTAAGTTCACTACCACAGCATCAAACTCAGGACCAAGTCCATCTAATATATACTGCAGTAAATCTTCATCAGTGATTAGCAATCCACTAGCAGACAGACTTTCTGAGATTTCCTTCATCTTTTTCACATAATCTCCTACATTTAAATTTCCTTTTTGTGTTGTCTGAAGTAAATTCTTGAGATGTAATGCTTTAGCCTTTGAATCAGTAATGAACTCATGTTCTAACGCAAACCATATCTCAGTGGAGCTTCTACATTTTGACACATACCTAAACATGCTTTCTGAGATCGACGCCAATAACCAACTAACTAAGAACTTATCAGTTCTTTTCTACATTATATAGGCAGGATTCAATTGTTCATTAACTGAAACACTACTTGCCCTAACTTCACCACTAGATTGACCTAACTCATGCTCAATTGTTGAATCAGAGATTACAAGAGGTGAGGGACAGGAAACCCTACCAAGTAGATGATCTTCAAGTTCATGAGAGCCAATCGTGGGACAGACTCGAGAGCTCCAAAACCGGTAATTACTTTGAGTTAGCTTCGGATTTATGACCTGAAGGCTAGTAGCAAGAGTTGGAGTAGCTCGATTTGCTTGTTGCTTCAACATCTCGTTTGAGTCATTGAGCACATCAGAGGATTTTCCAAAATTCGCCATTGACGCAAGTCACAGCTCTGATACCATGTAACTTTGCAATTGAAAAGTAGAAAATTGACAAGAAAATTGAAAAACAGAGAGAAATAGCAGGAGCAGAGAAGAAATGCTTTTTCTGCACTTTTCATTAATAACAAAGTAAAGCAGCTACTGTTTTACATATACAGATTTTCAGTGAGCTTTTACACTCTAAACGACAGTGTTTTGACTCTTTATTATTTGAGTTAAAAACGGCAGCGTATTTGTCCAATATTCCATAACTCGATGTGACAGTTCACAATTGGTCAGCTTGTAATAGATCACACTTGATAAATTGTGACTGACACTAATTGCGAGCTGCCATATCAGCATTGTGAGAGAGAAATTAGAAACAGTTTTGTATATGAAAAATTTGGGGATTAATTGTATTAGAAAAATCTCTAGCCTCTAGGATTGGATTTGGTTTAAGAGATACAACGTGTTTGTGAATTTTATTATAAGAGATGGAAGTGTTTCTTGTAATTCTTGTTTTATCTTATATAAATGAAAATATACATGATTAAACCACATAAATTGTTATGTTTTTTGTTTGATCTTCTCCATGTTGTGGTTTGATTGTATTTTTGGCTTCTTACTAAGGATTAAGATCCTTGATTGGTTTCTATAAGCCAAAATTTTCAAAAAATTGCCTTTTTTTTTTTTTTTTTTTTCATTTAAACAAGTTTAAAATAATTTATGTTTTAATGTAAAATCATAATTAAATACTATGTCTTAATGTAATGAATGTGATTTGCTATTAATTAAAAGTATCCGACTGTGGCATCTGGTCCAAAATAATTTATTGCAATAAACAATCATGATACCAGTTCAATAATTTGTTGGAAGATTGGAACTATCGTCACTATCTAATATATTCACAGTTTGCAAGAAGAACAATGGTGCTAGAGTTTTCTAATATGAATTATAAAAATGAATTGGTATTAGGTAGATAAAACAAACTAAACGTGTAATGCCTCTAATTGAACATAGAATATCAGAATATATATATATATATATAAAAACAAAATGATAGGCATACAAACTCATTATACAAACTAATTCGTGGATTGACGTGGTTATAATGCATGAATGTCATACCATTTGCTTTAATTTATCAGAATAACATTTACATTTTTTTTTTTAAAACACATGATGTTATAGCAATTTGGACGACGTAGTTTATAAGGGAAATTTTGAAAGAACAGTTAATATTTTTTTTCAGAATTAAGGTTTAATCTAATACCCTCATTCTTCACTTTATTTCTCTTTTTTATTTTTCCTAATGGTATATATAGAATAGTTAAAGATGTGTTAGGTGAAGCTAATGTGTATATATATATATATATATATATATATATATATATATATATATATATATATATATATATATATATATATAACATGATAAGATAAGCTAAAGGTGTTCCATTAACTCTATAAGTTTTTTTTCTCCTTTCTTTATACTTGGTGGGGAGGAAACAAATTAAACTGGGAAAATGCATTATATAAACTAAAAAAAGGTCCTGATATGAATATTCAAAAGACATTACAATAAGTTATTACGAATTAGATGATGAATATGAAAATAATTCTCTAGATATTCCATGATTATCTAATGTAGAAGTCGAAGATAGAGATCTTATTATAAAAATCTCAGATTCTAGTGGAAATAAGATTTTGTTTTTCAATTGCAATTCTATCATACAATTGTTATATAGTGAGTAGAATGTTTTCAAAAGTTTGTTTACAACTTAATACAATTATAAATTACTAAGAAATTAAAATTACTAATTCCTTTTGAATGAGAATTGGACTCTGGTTCAAGTTTTAGAATTGGATTTGGGCGTTTCGGCCTCGTGTGTTAATAACCAACTATTTTGGAGAAGGTTTTGTTTGAAAACTATTTTCAAACTTCCTACTTTTTTAATATGGGGACTAGCATGTTTTGATTCGACATTTTTTTTTTTTTTTTTTTAAAATAAAAGGTATAGGGCTATAGTAAAGCTTTGAGCTGAAATTAGAACAGAGGAAGAGAGGAAGAAAGAGAGAGAGAACGAGAAAAATCTAGAAACAAAATTTCAGGTTTATTTATTATTTTCACTAACTGACAAAATGTACAAGTGTTCTCATTTATACAAAATGGAGCTGAAGTCAAGTTGGGAGTAACTAACTAAGCTGGAATAATTGACTGTATAGTCAAACGTTGGTCAACTATCAGTCTTACTAACATTCTCCCTTAAAGTGGGCATCCATAACACTTTGACTACCTTGCTAACAGCTATCAATCATTTTCTTTATATTTATTGTTAACAAGTAGACGTACTAGTTCTATCAAGGTTGTTAACAAGTAGACGTACTAGTTCTATCAAGGTTACTTTTTTTTTTACAAAAAAAACCTTGATTTCAACCCAAAGACCCAATTCCTTAATGTATATTATGTCACTGAAAAAAAAAGAAGGGCTTCTCTTTCTATTTGTTTCATGGACGGATTTGATTTAGAAGCAGTTTACACCTTTTTAGTCCCAACATACAAAATTTAAAAGCCTCTATCAGAAAAGATTTTATCATTCCTTAAATTGTTTTATTTAACTCAATATTTTTTTAAAACTATTAAATACTCCTTGAAACATTAAAAATCCCTTAAAAATATTAAAAGACCCCAAAAAATTTTTTTAAAAAAACCCTGTAAATAACGAGATATTAATAATTATAATTTTCGAAAATCATTGAGACTATTAAAACTTAACAAATTTTCAAGAAGACTGATGAAATCAACCGTTTCTTTAAATTAAAATAATATATGTGTGGTTTCCAAGAACAGATTGGAATATAATATATATTTTCACCAACTACTATTACAACATCAAAAACTACTATTTCTAGGGACGGCGAAGAGTCAAACGGTTTGCATACAAAAATCCAAAAAGAATAAAAAAAAAGTGTGAAAAATGATGCGTAATTTTCTTGTTTCTTCGCTTGAAATTTCAGCCCTTAACATTATTGTGTCGACTGTCGAGGTAAACGCTTCCCGTTTTTGTCCTTTCGTCCACAACAAAATACTGGGATTAAGCCACCAAACCATGTCGTTTTCTACTTGTTTTGACACATGCACCTAAACGTTTTGGGACAGCATTAAGTTTCTTTCTTTATAAACTTATATCATGCGTTACTAATTTTTTGGTTTTTCATATCTTATTTTTGGGCAAAGATAACTTACAAACCAAGTTGGGCGACTATGTATGTGATATATTAATGAGATTATCGAATCAACTTATTATTTATATGATATTAATTGATTAAATAAAATGATAGGTATCGTATAAAGTTGAGATATTTATTTTATAATTACAATATTATAGTATTATTGTTCATTTTTATATGTCAAAAAAAGGAAATTAGGTAGAATGAAGAAGTATTTATACAATTAGTATACATTTAACTATTTATATTCTTTTTCATCTTCTAATTTTAAACTACTAATAAACGCATTTGATATACAATATAATACATTGGGTGGTGAGTCACACTAGCAATGAGAAGAGTTTTATAACTCTCCTAATCCTAGCTTTTCTAAACTTTTAAAAAAATCATTACATAAATACATTAATAAAAATGTATAGTTCTCGATTTGTTTCTTTTTTATATATTTTTTATAACCACCAATCATATATTTATATTTTGTTCAAGTAAAAATCAGATCAAGAGAGGATCTTAATCCTTATATTATATTATATATAATGCAAAAAAATTAAAATTAGCCACTAATTATCTTTTGTTGGGAAGTTAAAAACCTCAAAATTTTCGATGCATACATACATTGACTTACCATTATAAAATTGTATCTTCCACTATACTTTCACAAATCTTTTTATGGACACAAAGCCAAACTCTAACCTTTGGAGTGTGAGAGATAATAAAAAATAGTAAAGATGTTGTTAGAATGAAGCACACAAAAAAAACGGTGCCATTGTATCTTTAGTGCAACACAGCCGTTTTATCCTTGTTTTAAAGGAGACTGAATCCAGACCATTGAAGAAAAAAGCATCTAACGGCCAGGACTTATTCTACCCAAAGCAGAATGCAAAAACGCCTTTGCCTTGCTGCTGCGTTTTAGTCTCCTGCTGGGTTTTATTTTGCAGTTTTGTGTATTCTGTGTAAAGAACATCTGCTCTGTTTCGTTTCTTTTCTTGGCTGGAATTTTTGTGTGGTTGGTTGAATCACTTGTAAGGGTTGTGTTTCCCTTGAGTCTTGAGGCTTTGATTTAGAGTTCTCATAGAAAAATTTCAGGTTGCTGTGAGAGTGAGATACGTTGTTTTTGGAATGGATTTGGGTGTAGAATCTATTTGTATCAGGTTGTATTAATCTTTAGTGCAGCGAGCTCCTGAGTTTCTTGAGCCTCAACGTGGATGTAGTTTATCTCATATAGGATAAGCGAACCACGATAAAAATTCGTGTGTCCTTTGTTCTTGATTTCTTTACATTCTTTGTTTGTGTGTTGTGTGTGAAATTGGTGGATGATTTTGAGTGATAGTAGTACAGATTATCTCAACTGTGGTATTAGAGCCATCAATTTAGGGTTCATCAATTTTAGGGTTTACTGTTGAAATTAGGGTTTGATAAATTTTGGGGGTTTCTTGATTTCAAGATTCAGTGAGGTCTAGAGTTAGGAAATCTTCGAAAATTAGTCCTTAATTTCCTGTGATAACCACAAATTCGAGTGAAACCCTTGTTCTTCAAATCATCTGAAAATTATCAAACACCATTACCATCGGATTACGGAATGAGTACCACACGGGTTGAAATCACACACTATGATGGCAAAGTTGATTTCAACACATGGAAGAAGAAAATGAAGGCACTTCTATCACATAACAAAGTGGCAGTGGCACTGGAGAAGGACCAGACCAAATGGCCTGAGGAAAAGCTGAAAAAGAAAGCCGATATTGACGAGGAGGCGTACAATCTCATCGTCATGAATCTGGCCAACAACGTCGAAAGGTAGATGGGGTGGGGCCGAGACACCGTTAACTCTCTGGGGTAAGCTAGAATCACTCTATGCAGTTCAATCTGCCCCTAATCTTGCTTATTTGAAAGGTATACTGTTTTCTTATAAGATGGATAGTGCTAGGACCATAGAAGAGAACCTAGATGAGTTCTTGAAAATGACCCTTGTACTCAAGGGCACTGATCAAGAACTCAGTGAGTCTAGTTTAGCCATGATTCTCTTAAATTCCATTACTGAAGAATATATGGTTGTCAAGAATGCCCTGTTGTACACTGGAACTGTCCCTAGTATAGACCTAATTACATTAGGTTTAAAGGCTAGAGAACTAGAGCTTAGTTCCGAAGAAAAAATAACAGTAGTCTGTTTGTGAAAGGAAAGGGAGATTGTAGGCAGTCTGGGGGTAATTCTCAATTTAATACTGGTTCTAGAAATAAAAAGAAAAACCAGAATACTCATAAGGGAAAAGGAGAAACAAGAAAATGTTTCTTCTGTAACAAGACTGGTCACCTAAAGAAAAACTGTTATGAGTGGATCAGGAAGCAAAAACAGAATAGTACAGAGAGCAATATAGCCTCTAGTAAAACTGATATCCAAGAATCTGAAGTGTTGACTGTATCTAGGCCTGAAAATGTAGAAGAATGGGTATTAGATTCTGGGTGCTCATTCCATATGAGCCCCAATAGGGAGTGGTTTCAGAAGTTTGAAGCTGGTGAGTTAGAGACTGTTTACATGGGGAATAATAATGCTTGCAAGGTTCAAGGGATTGGGAGTATAGTTCTAAGTCTTGATAATGGCAAATATGTCAAATTAACTAGGGTGAGATATATACCAGAACTGAAAAGAAACTTGATTTCCCTAGGTACATTAGATGAATTAGGTTGCTGTTATAAGGCTGAAGATGGTTGCCTAAATGTGTATAAGAATAAGAACCTAGTTCTGAAAGGTGTCAAACGGAATGGCCTCTACATCCTGTGTGGTAATTACTGTTCAAATTATGTTAATTCTGCTTTGTTCACTACTAATCTTATGTTGCAGAAAAGTGGCACCTCAGAATGGGCCACATGAGTCAGAAAGGAGTCAACATTCTGAGCCAGCAAGGTATGTTTGGTAAGGATTCTATCGATACTTTAAATTTTTGTGAGACATGCATATTAGGGAAACAACATAGGGTGAGCTTCCAGAAAGGAACTCACCGCCACCAATAACCTAGAATATCTTCATGCCGATTTACTTTATGGGGGCCCTAAAAACCAAAACACATGTGGGGAAGTAGTTACTTTCTATCTATAGTTGATGACTATAGCAGAAAAGTTTGGGTTTATCTACTTAAGACCAAAGATGAGGCTCTAGATAGGTTTAAAGTTAGAAAACATTAGTAGAGAACCAAACTGATAGGAGAGTTAAGGCTCTCAGAATTGACAACGGCCTAGAATTTTGTAATAGTGAGTTTGACCAATTCTGTAGTGATTAAGGGGTACTTCGACATAGGGATCGTGAGGAAGACTCCGACGAGAGTAGGAGAGCTTGAGAGAATAGAGGACTTTGTTAGAAAAAAATTAGATGCCTATTGTTCATCGGAGTACCTAGGGTTTGCAAATGCGAGAGAATGAACAGACTTTGTTAGAAAAAAATTAGATGCCTACTTGTTCTACATCAGTTTACCAAAATCCTTCCGGGGTGAGGCCCTTAATACCTCACACTTATTTGGTTAATACGGAGTCCCTCTAATGCCATTAATTTCACATGCCCAGAAGAAAAATGGACTAATAGGAAGCCCAACCTAGGTCACCTTAGAGCTTTTGGATGTGCTGCTTATGCACACACCAGTGAGGGAAAATTAGAACCTAGGTCCTTAAGGTGTATATTCTTAGGTTACCAAGAGGGGACTAAAGGGTACAGGTTGTGGGAAAGAGAGGCACCAGGGGTAAAAGTTATTATAAGTAGAGATGTTATTTTTAACGAAAATCTTTTTCCTTGTAGAATCTCTAATAATCTTGCAGGTACCTCTACCATTGAGGAAATTAGTCAAGATCAGTACAATGGGACACAAATTGAGGTGGAGCATGTCAAAGTTCAAACGAAACGGAAAACCAAGAGCAAACACCTACAATTTCAGATCTGGAACATGAATCAGAGGATGATCAAACTGAAATTTCAGAACAGCCCCAACAGGAGTCACTAGAACAATACCAACTCACCAGAGACAGAACCAGGAGAGAAATCAGACCTCCTGCAAGATATTCATATGCTGACTTAGTGTTTACAGCTTTACTTTGGTTCATGTGTGCCCCTTCAAAATAGAACTCGAACCAGATAGCTATGATGAAGCAATAAGGTCCAAAGACAGGGAGAAATGGCAAGCTGCCATGGAAGAGGAGATGCACTCCTTGAAGGTAAATGGGACCTGGTCCCTAGTACCCTGTTTTAAAAAACAGAAGCTTATTGACTGCAGATGGCTGTATAAGGTAAAGGAAGGTATGACTTCTACTGACCCTCCTAGATTTAAAGCTAGGCTTGTAGCAAAAGGCTACACCCAAAGGGAAGGGATTGATTTCAATGAAATCTTCTCCCCTGTAGTCAAATATAAAACCATTAGGATCATGCTATCTATAGTTGCACATCTAGACCTAGAACTAGAACAGTTAGATGTTAAAACTGCTTTCTTGCATGGTAATCTAGATGAAAAAATCTTCATGAAATAGCCTATGGGGTTTATTGATAAAAACTGTCCTGAACATGTTTGTTTGTTACACAAATCCTTGTATGGGCTTAAACAAGCCCCTAGACAATGGTATAAAAGGTTTGACACCTTCATTACCAGTATAGGATTCAAAAGAAGTGAGTATGATAGTTGTTTTTACTATGATTTAAATTTTGGCATGCCTATGTATTTATTGCTTTATGTAGATGACATGTTGCTAATTAGTAAATCTAAAACCGGAATAAATGACTTGAAGTCTAGGCTGAATTCTGAGTTTGACATGAAGAACTTAGGTAGTGCTAAAAAGATCCTAGGAATAGTCATTGACAGGAAAAGAGAGGACTGTGAACTAAAACTTCAACAGTCCTCCTACTTGCTGAAACTGGTATCCAGATTTGGAATGTCAGATTTCAAGCTAGTATCCATGCCTTTAGCTAGCCATTTTACACTTAGTAAGACTCAAAGTCCCAAGACTGAATCTGAATTCATTAAGATGGAAAAAATTCCTTATGCCAATGTGATAGAATTAATCATGTACGCCATGATTAGCACCAGACCTGACCTATCTTATTCCATTTCACTTCTTAGTCGTTTTATGTCCAATCCAGGTATAGAACAATGGTTAGCATTGAAATGGTTACTGAAATATATTAATAGTACAATATATGTTAGGCTGGAATATAAGAAAAGAGGAAACTCACTTGACCTTGTGGGATATGTAGACTCTGATTTTGCAGGAGACAGGGACACAAGGAAGTCTACTACCTCATACTACTTCACATTGGGAGGAAATTGCATAAGCTGGAAGTCCCAGCTTCAACCCATTGTTGCCCTCTCCTCCACTGAGGCAGAATACATTGCTGTAGCAAATGTATTCAAAGAAGGATTATGGCTTAAGGGGATCCTATCTGAGGTGAAGCTAATTGATGAGAAGACAGTAGTGTTTTTAGACAGTCAGAGTGCACTTCACCTAAGTAGAAATCCAGTTTATCATGAAAGGACAAAGCACATGGATGTTAGATATCATTTCGTGAGGGATTTAGTGGCTAAAGGAATCATAGACTTGAAGAAGATATCAACTGAGGACAATCCAGCGGACATGGGCACAAAGGTAGTAACTGTCACAAAGTTCAAACACTGTTTGAACCTGCTGTTTATAAAATAAGCAGTAAATAACAGAGCTGGGAAGGATTCTTGGGAGGTAGTTGCACTAGAGAGAATTAGACTAAGGCTTGGTTGGTTGTGTTTGTGTTTTTTGGAGCTTCTAGGTGGAGAATGTTAGAATGAAGCACACAAAAAAAACGATGCCGTTGTATCTTTAGTGCAACGTAGCCGTTTTATCCTTGTTTTAAAGGAGACTGAATCCAGACCATTGAAGAAAAAAGCATCTAACGGCCAGGACTTATTCTACCCAAAACAGAATGCAAAAACGCCTTTACCTTGCTGCTGCGTTTTAGTCTACTGCTGGGTTTTATTTTTCAGTTTTGTGTATTCTGTGTAAAGAACATCTGCTCTGTTTCGTTTCTTTTCTTGGCTGGAATTTTTGTGTGGTTGGTTGAATCACTTGTAAGGGTTGTGTTGCCCTTGAGTCTTGAGGCTTTGATTTAGAGTTCTCATAGAAAAATTTCAGGTTGCTGTGAGAGTGAGATACATTGTTTTTGGAGTGGATTTAGGTGTAGAATCTGTTTGTATCAGGTTGTATTAATCTTTAGTGTAGCGAGCTCCTGAGTTTTTTGAGCTCAACGTGGATGTAGTTTATCCCATATAGGATAAGCGATCCACGGTAAAAATTTGTGTGTCCTTTGTTCTTGATTTCTTTACATTCTTTGTTTGTGTGTTGTGTGTGAAATTGGTGGATGATTTTGAGTGATAGTAGTACAGATTATCTCAACAGATGTCAAATGTGCCATCAACATGGAACAAACCTTTCATGGAAAACCAAGCTTGCCATGTCCATCTTTTCCTTTGGCATCAAACTCTCCTTCCGCTCAGACGGCTCAATCAACCGCCGTCTTATGAGCTTTTTCGACTTCAAAGCTCCTCCTTCCGCCAAACCCACCGACACCGTCAAGTCGTCAGACTTCACCGTTGACCCTTCCCGCAACCTATGGTTTCGCCTCTACATTCCCTCCACAAACGGCGATGATAACGCCGTTAACATGCCCCTTATCTTCTATTTCCATGACGGAGGCTTTGCCTAGGTTCAAGCCAATTCAATCGGCAACGATAATATTTGTCGAAGGACTCGCTAAAGAACTCAATTCTGTCATCATCTCAATTAATTACAGAAACACTCCTGAGCATTGATACCCATCTCAAGTCGAAGACGGGTTCGATGTGCTCGGGCCATTGAAAACAACACACACTTTGAAGGGTTTCCGAAATTGGTCAACTTGAACAACTGTTTCATTGCTGGAGATAGTGCAGGAGGGAACTTGGCGCATCATGTGGCAGTGAAGGCTTGTGAGAGTGACTTTAAGGACTTGAAGATCATTGGAGTTATTGCAATACAACCATTTTTTGGTGGACAAGAGAGGACTGAAGCTGAAACAAGGCTTGTGGGGGCGCCTTTTATTAATGTACAAGGCATGCGATGGGTCATGTTGAATGTTCTTGCCCTCCCGAAGAGGCGATAGAGATCACCCAGCGGCGAATATTTTCGAGCCAAAATCGGAGGATATTTCCGGGCTGAAGTTTCCGGCAACGATTGTGGTTGTTGGAGGATTTGATCCGTTGCAAGATTGGCAGAAGAGGTATTATGAAGGGTTGAAGAAAGCTGGGAAAGAAGCTTATTTGATTGAGTATCCGAATGCGTTTCATGCTTTTTATTCAGTTCCTGAGTTGGAAGAGGCTTCTTTGTTCATAGATGAAGTGAGGGAATTCATGAAAAAGGAGTGTGCTAAAAGATTTGATTGAGTTACTTCTTTCTTTCCTTCCTTTCTCACAAGAAAATATAAGTATAATTTCAGAGCGTTTGGTTTGTTTATATAGTTTGCACAATATTCTATTTTCCAATTTGTATTTAAAGGATATTGGCTTCTCATATCTCAAATTTGTAAAAATATTAGAAAGTTGAGTGTGCCTTTCCTTCAACTGCCCAGTTTGTTTAAATTTAATTTTGATTTTGATTTTGATTTGGCTTATCTATTGATTGGGCTATGTGTTGCTAGTAATTAAGAAAATAAGTTTGACAAAGAACTAATTGTATTTTAATTTGTCTTCTTAGAATGGATTCGTAATAATAAGCCGACATTTGTATTTGATGAAATCTTAAAAATTGTGTTCAAATATTATATTAGATTTCGTAAAAAATAAATAAATAATAATAATGGGTGCGTTTGGTTTATTATTTTGGATAGGATTTTGGGGATAGTATTGGGTTGTTAGATAAGGGAGTATTACGAGGTAAACTTTAAAAATTTATGAAAAACTCTTAGGTTTACTAATTTAATTAAAGACCCTAATATATAAAATGACAAAAACACCCCCACCACCGCAGCTGACATTCGAGCCACCACCGCCGGAACGTCGAAAATTTCTTGCTACGAAATGCATCCGGTCGGATCCAGTATAACGCTGCCGCGTTATGGCCTTTTCCGGCCAAACCCGGAAAAGGCCAAATCTACGAACTACTGTGGGTCGCGACTTCCTCGGAAAAGGCTGAAACGACGGCCATTTTTTACCGTCGTTGATGGCAGATCTGGCCTTCTCCGGCCAGATCCAGCCATTACCGACTATTTTCGGTGGCTGTGTGACTATTGTGATAGATTCCGGCTATCACTAGAGGTGATTGTCGGAATCTGGCAGGTATTGGTGGGTGGAGGTGTTTTTGTTAGTTTTTAAACTTTTTTCTGGGGGCTATTTAATGAAATTAATAAACTTATAGGGTCTCAACGTAATTAAAAAATAGACTAATATTTAAAAATAACGTGCCAAACAACATTTGAAAAATAGGATTGAAAATATAAATAAAAACAATAAACCAAACGCACCCAATAAGTTTATTGACAAACTAAACTTCTCTTGTTTATCTAGCTTAGACCTGGCAAATTAAGACCCGTACCCGCGGATCCACGAGTACCTGTGTAATATTTGCGGGTACAAGTCAACATAATTAACGCCCGTAAATATCCTCCGATTTTGTTCAAAAAACATTCCCCGCCGGGTGAAAGGGATTTACCTTACGGCAATTAGGGATTCATTCTCATCTCAAGTTTCAAGAAGCTCAACTCTCCTCTTTCTCACAGTGAATCACTTTCACTTTCACTTTCCTCCACTTCCAGCCGTTGTGTGACTACTTTGATTTTGTGTTCAAATACATTGTTGTGTGATTGACATGGCAGTTCTTGCTTTGTGATCGTTGAATCTTTCCTTAGTTATGATAGTTTTTCTACTTTATCTTTTTGACCCTTTTTGGGATTACACGGGAATAGCCTTGCAAACCCATTTCGGCACTCGTAAAACAAGCATTATTTGTCCGGTTAGTTGTAAACTTTACCGTGCTATAATCTGGAGCCCGTATATATTTACAATATGCCAATCATTGATTCAACTTAGTTGTACTCACCGCCAACCACTAAAGAGACCTCGAAACGATTGTATTTGAGATATTTTATGTGAATTGTCGTGTTTTTAGAGTTACTAAAATTTGTTTTTTGTTCTTATAAGATTTGAGTTTGATCCTGAGGGTTCTACTTAATTGTATGATGGCTCTTTCTGTTCTATTTTGTTGTTCCTTTTTTTAAAATTAAATTAACAATTGAGTACCTTCATAGTTTTAGCAAGATTTCATGAAATGAAGCATCTCGTCCCTTTGGTCTAAGCATTATTGTGTTAGTCTAGATAGAATGATAAGTTCCAAAGAACAGCGTCATCGAATGATAGTTCGCTGCAAGAAGTCTGAAGCGTAGATGATATAGATCATAAATGTCAATGTAAATAGGTCTGTAAATGTTAGAAATAGTAATAGTTGTAGAACAGACGTCTGTATGGAGATTTACATATTAATTTTGATAAGAATGAAGTTATATCTCTTGAAGCTATACAAATTCTGATATCAGTCACTTATCAATTCAAACGAATAGTTAATAGTATTAATATAAATAGGTCTATATATGATGGTAATGGTAATGTTGCTGTTGTTTGCCGAGAGTATGTGGTTCTTGTTCTTGATAGTTGAGCGTTGTCTTTTGATTAGTCTCCGGGGCAAAGTTCGGTTGTTGTTGTTGTTTGTTCAGGTTTTGTTCTTGTGGTCCCCTGAACATTGTTGTTGTTAAGGTTGGAAGTGCTGGGGACTTTGCTAAAGAACTGGCTCTCTCTGGCATAAATTTTGAGAGAGATGGAGAGTGTTAAGAGCAAAAAGTAAGAGAAGAGTTTAAGAACCATGAGTGAGAATGTGTTGATGGTAGCGAGGGAGAATGGATCTTTACATATAGAATATATTTACCTTTGTCTCTCCTAGTCCTTGATATGAAATTTTCAACTCATTAGTTGGAAATGGATAATGATTGTGGTCCCTATTTTAAAACAGTACTTTCTTTGTCAAAATAAATTTAAGGGAGAACAACATTTTCCCACCCAAAGTTTGGCGAAACGACACTTTTCCACCTTTTGTTAGGTTCTGATATGTTTTCTGTTAATATTTTACAAAAAAAAGAAAAAAATTACCCTTAAATATTTGACTTTATAAATTTTTTATTAGTTTTTAATTAGCCAAAAATTCAAATATTAAAAAGTCAAAAAAAAAAAAAATAGTTAACCCCACCTAAGAAGTTAGGAGTAATGATATGAAATTGTTTAAAGTTAAATGACCTTAATATTTATTTATTTATAATGTCATCAATATTCCATCACTATTATTCAATAATCTACTAAATTTATAATATTTTTCATTTTTACTAATTAACATAGAATATCAATATTCCTAATTAATTAAATAAACAAAGGAAAAAATATATCTTTACACTTGAACTAATAAATAATCAAGTAAAGACTTTAACTTAACTAAATTTTAATTTATAATAAACTAATTAAGAAATAAACTATTTAAGGGTATTTTCATCTCTTCAATCAAATATTAACAGAAAATACTAACCGAACATGACAAAAGGCGGAAAAGTGTCATTTTGAAACTTGACAGGTGGGAAAGCATTATTTTTCCAAACTTTGGGTGGGAAAATGTTATTCTCCCTAATTTTAATAAAGAAATTAAATAGCTAACAACAGATACTCAACCGGCCATTATTGTGCATTTTAAGTGAATGTCATTTAAAAAATATTCTGAAAATAACATGATGCCTAACGTTTGAATAAAAAATGCTTTATTATTTCTCAAATATTCGTTTTTATCGAAGAAATATGAAGAATTTAATATATACAATGATTATGAAAGATTTAATTAAGAAAAGCTAATGAAATTTTGTATTAAACACATTGACAGGGCAGCTAAGTTGAAAACTTGAAATGGATGATGTCTTGAAGAGGCCCAATCCAGTCTAAAATTTGAAGGCCCAAGGTCCGATCTCAAATTTTAGCTTTGGGTAATGGGTGACGCGCGGGGCCATCCATACACGTAGGACCGGGTAAGGATAGTCTATTCTCTTACTCGTTTAATTTTTCGACCCGCAGGTTTGATATTTCTTAAACCTGCAGTCGTCGTCACCCGGCGCCCGTCCGTTTGCCAGGTCTAAATTTCTAGGCCTAGAAGAATGACTCTATGATGGGTGGGAAGTTGATTCATGGCTTAATGTTTTTAGTCCCCATATCCAAACATATAGTTGAGCACAAGTGAAATAAAATAACAATTTTCCTTTGGCTGTCACATCACATGCATGAGTACTGCCGTTACAGAGCTGCGCCCTTTTAACATGTTTTTGTAATTGCCAAAAAAGCCAGATTAAAACATTGAAAAAAAAAAAAAAACAATTGGAAAAGATGAACTTGTTCCTTAAGTTTACAACTTCACCGAACCTCTCATGGAGGATCCGCTTCCTCATCTCCATCATCTTTTTTCTCTTCGACACCTCTCACGGCCGCAACCTAACTTACTGTAAATCGCCATGTCTTCAAATAAACTGACCAACGGTGTGTCTTCAACCAAATCAGCAAGCTATATATATATATATATATCAGAATTTTTTATCCTATAAACATAACAGAGAAAAACTTACAAGAAATACATTATGCAAGATCAAGTAAATATTGTTATGTATGTGGTAATTTTGTTTTTCAACAAAACCAAGACTTTATAAGCAAATTGTAATGGAACAGTCTCACTATGTCAACATAATGATTTGGTGAGATCTTTGCATATATTTAAGTTTTTCTAGATAATACCTTGTTATCAATTATAAAATATTCATGTTTTAGCACATTGTCTTCGTATGAAATCCCTGACCTCCTCAATCAACATAGAAGACTCAGGAAGCTCAGGGTGACCATAGAAAGAGTGAACAGCATTAGGGTACTCAATCTTATAAGCTTCTTTTCCACTTTTCTTCAACCCTTCATAGTACCTCTTTTGCCAATCTTGCAATGTATCCAAACCTCCAACAATTACAACCGTCGCCGGAAAGTTTAAGCCGGAGATATCAATTGCATTCGGCCCGAAAACATTAGCCGCTGGATGGTCTCTATTTGAACCTTCTGGCAAAAACGCTTTCCACATCCAATCAGTACGTTCCATTGGCATTAGTGTAGATTTATGAAGCCGAATTTCTAATTCAGTCCTTTCTTCTCCACCTAAAAGTGGTTGAATCGCTAGAAGTCCAATGATCTTCACCTTCTGAAAATTGTTCTGAATAGCTCCAAGTGTTACTTGATGCGCCAAGCTCCCACCCGCACTGTCCCCAGCAATGAAACAATGCTTGAAATTTGCACAAGCAGGGAAGCCTTCAATATTTGTTGTGTCAATAAAGTTGAGCACATCAATACCATCTTCCTGTTGACATGGAAATCGATGCTCCGGCGCGAGACGGTAGTTGACAGAAACTATAACAGCATGAAGCTCCCTGGCAAACCTTTTGCAAAGCCTGTCCAAGGGAAATGAATCGGCACTCAGAAAAGAGAATCCTCCGCCATGGAAGTACACGATGACCGGTAAGCTTACGTCGCTGCCACTGCCATTTTCAGGTGTAAAGAGGCGGAACCAGAGGTTGCGAGAGGCGTCAACCATGATATCTGAGGTTGTAACGCCATTGATGGGTGTTTTTGAAGGGGAAGATTTGAAGTCAAAGAGTTTGTAGAGACGACGGTTGACGGTAAAGTCAGGGCGGCGACACATGTCGACGAGGTAAGCAACGTAGTTCATCAAGAACCGGCACTTCCATGGGAGCTTTGGTGAAGTATTAGGGCTTTGGGACATGTTTGTCACTAAATTTTTTAACTCTTGATTTTTGCCTTGATTTTGTGGCATTATTTTTCAATTATATATAAGAGGTTGAAGAGCAGTTGTTAGTTAACCGATATAAATTATTAAATAAGAAGAGTAGGAACTTCGAAAGTAACAGTAGTACTTACATTACTGTTAAAATAATGTAATATAAATGAAGATTTTTGATAAAATTTTATTAAAAATCTTATATATATATATATATATATATATATATATATATATATATATATATATATATATATATATATTATATTAAAGAGATATTTAATATGGGAGTTATGTATTAGTTTAAATATAAGTAGAATGATGACTTTGTTAGAGTTCTACATTGATTAGGCACGCTCAAGCCTACTGAGTTATAAGAGATCTTATTAGGTGAAGAGTTAGACTCACTTCAAATTCTATCATGGTATTAAAATCAAGATTTAGTTGAACTGAGTATTTGACCAGTGGGTGAAGTGTTAGAGCAAGCAACTACCTCCATCAACAGGCACGCTTAAGGCAATTCAGTTATAAGAAAATGTAATCTTCTTATTCAAAAAGACCTTATTGGATGAATAATTAGACTCACTTCAAATTCTATTTAACTTAATATGCTATCTTAGTTAAAATTCTAAAAATTCGAGTTATCACCTTCAACAAGATAAAAGAAAATGAAAAAGAAAAAAAAAAAAATCTAAGTTTCATATGTGAAAATACTTTGTAGCAAGTCTTCCAAAAGATATACGCAATTTTTTTAAGATAAAGTTGGCGGTTGGCGGTTAGCAGAAGCATCTGTCGGAAGTAATTAGTAAATATTACAAATGAAACGAGTATGTATGGGCGATTAAAAAAAACAGAAGAAAAAGAAAGAGAAAACACAGTTGATCATAGATGAAAAAAAGGACAAAGGGATTAGACTAACAACGATTATCTTTCAGATGAAAATATCCGTTATATTACAACACTTGAGCTTGTAATGTCATTTGTTTAAACATTTAGGTCTAACTGTCACTTACACTAAACTTAAAGGATATTTATATTTTAAAACCGTTAGATAAGGGTAAAATAGTATTTAGAAAAATTAATAACAATGGTTCCTAATTCTTTTACATAAAAAAAGAATTTTTAAACATTTTCTTTATTTTGCTTGAGATTTGAAAACTTTAAATAAATTAGGATTGAATAGAGATTGGGTAAGGATAAGATCTTATCTTAATCTATCGTTTTTATTTAATTTTTTTTTTTTTAATCCTTCATAATGTATTTATTATAAATACATGTATTTGAAATAATAAAGCAGTCAATTCATATCAATTAAAAAGTAATTCTTACAAATCCCTACTCTTAAGAATGCAGGAGGTCTTGGGTTCCATCTAAGCAATCTTATTTGATTAATTGAGCTCTTTTCCATTTCATTCAAAACTTCCCCCTACCATTAAATTGACCCATTACTAGATCATAATATTAGGACCATTTGTGGTCAGATCAAAATTTGTGTGTTGTAAAAAGAATTTTTTGGAAACAGTGCGCATAAATTATCCAAAATAGAGTGGAAGATGATTAGAAAAATATGTTTATGGGTTAAAAATGAAATTTTCAGAGATAGTGTGGATTAAATAATTTGTATTATGTCACCAATTCCGAGACAAAGGATAAAGATAAAGGATTGAGTGTCCCTCCCTAAGTCTTTAATTAAATGAATAACATGGTTTTAAAAGTATACATGATATATGAATAAGTGAACGTTTTCTTCATTTCATTTTTGAGACAAGCTGTAATGAGAAACAATAGTTGAAAATAAAGAGAAAAAGATAAATAAAAAAAAAAAACTGATGTAAGAACGGTTAATTATGAAATATTCCATTCATGTTGAGGTGACTTTTATATCTCCAATTATCGTATAAAACATTTTATTCGAAGAAAAAAAAATATGAAAGCGAAGCAACGAGAAAAGAAAACAAAAAAATGGAAAATTAGGACAAGCATTTTAGAATTTTTATCTTGTTTATTTTATAATACGGGTAACCATTGGGATTTAATTAAGGTTTTATTCATTACTTCAATTATTTAGTTTATAGACACTAATTTTGTTTTGAATTATTCCGATTAATCGGAGGACAAGCAACAAAATCTATTAGAGGATTCCGGTATTACATTAGGTGGAGCGTAAAATTCTGACTGAAGAACTTTTAAATGCTTTAATAGTGCATTTCATGAATCAATATCCAACTAAATTATTATAGTTAAAAAAACTATATTTATTTTGTGAGTAGTGAAATATTGGTGTGCTTCCCAAATCCCATATATACATACGTTGTCAGATTATATTTATTCAATTTTGGGAGTGAATAAATGTAATTTGACAGCACATCCCAATTAAACAACTTCTTATAACTTCAAACTACACCTACTATTTTTTTTTTTTTTTTTCTCTTAACCGAAGTATCCAGATCCACTTACAATTTGAATCCACCTATTCGAGAGAACTGTAGGACCTCACCACCACGAACTCTCAAGTAAGACATAGGTGCCCATATGGGAACTCAACCCTAACATGTTCAGCTCGACCCAAAAATCTCCAAATCGCCTCGGACCATTAGGCAAGCCACCAATGGGTTAAGACTGGCATTTTTGTGGTTGATGAAATCTATTATCTCAATTAGGATATTATCTTGGTGAATAGTGTTGTGTAGATATTTAGTGTCATGAGACTTCTATAATTATTATGTACTTGACTTTTGGATTTGATACATTTTGACAAATAATGCAATCAGTACTGCTAGTAAATAAATATCAGTGTCATGAGACTTCTATAATTATTATGTACTTGAGTAGCTAAAGTATCTTATGATGTACAGCATTTTAACGAGTAATGTAACTCTGGAAAAAGATAGAAATATTTACTTTTAAATAATATATCATCTTTGAAAATGTTTTATAAATATATTCACTAATTAAGGTTTTCAACCATTTTTTTTTATTAACAGAGTATCCGAACTAATTTGTACACACCTCGGCTAATTCTTATAAGTGTTTTCAACTCACTATCTTATAAAGTTTATTCATCAAATTTTGAAAAATAATAAGAAATAACTTGTTTATAGAATTAATTTTTGTTTGTACGATAGACACTTGTTTGTATAGGCAATACATAATCTTCCAATTTGGTATAATATATTAGCTAATATGATAATGTAATATACACAATATTAACTATATATGGTATGGGTAAGATAATATTCTATACAATTATAGTAATATGATAACATAATATAAAGTCAATATCTCAGGAACTCTTTCATTTTCCAAGAAACATGTTAATATGATTTAGCATTTTAAAGAAAAGGAAAAAAAAGTTTTTTATTGTGGTCAAAGTACAAGTTCTCATATTAGAAAGGAAAAAAAAAAAAAAAAAAGCCCTTTGTTGGGGTTACATGTTTAAAATATTGATGGTTTTGATTCAAGTGATACTTATTAATACAGTTAAATATTCATCCATGTGTATGATGGAACCGAATTCTAAATTTTTTTTTAAAATACATCAAAATAATGATATTTAACTCTATAATAATAATAATAATAATAATTATTATTATTATTATTATTATTATTATTACAAATCAGTATTGGGATAAAATATTAGACCAAAAGGCCCAAAAAAATAAAGCTCATAATATTTAAACAAATTTAGTGTAATAGTGGAGTTAGTTAAGGGCCCCTTAAACACTTTGTAGGGCCCCAAAATTATTTAAAATGAATACTTTAAAATATATTTTAATTTATTCCAAAATAATCCTTTCTCTAATTTTTTTTTTTTTTTTTAACCACCTTCTTCTTTATCAAGTCATAAACAATGAGATTTCATAAAATATTTTTCATTGGTATAACAGTAATACTACACTTACAAACATTTATCATTAACTTTCTTTTACAAACGCGACGTATCAATTTACAATTGATCAGTTTGCATGGGTTCCGTTTGACCAAGTCAATTACGAGTTACCACATTCAACGTTTGTGAGAAAAAGTTATGAAAAGTGTATGTCAACTTATCTTTATTCTTAGCATAATGTACTTTTACTTTATTTTTAGTTTATTTTTTATTTGTTTACTTCCAGGGGAGTGAATGAAATTTCTACTCAAATAAACTTGCGATGTAATATTTTATACGAACCCATAAAATTAGCAAATAAATCCAAGATGAGAAAGAATACTTGTTATAATTTTGCAAACAATACTTAGAATCATGTAGTAATTAAAAGGTTTTGCATGAGTTTCTTAAAAACTCTAAAAAGTTTATACGACTCATTTGGTAATTAAATTGCAAAAATAATGTATATAATTAAATTAAATAAATATATTTTAATCTTAAAATAGCATGATGTTCAAAATTTTAAAAAATATAAAAAAATTGTTGGAGGTTTTTGGTAAGGGTAGGCTATTTTAGTAATTTTGTATATGCAATATATTTTTAATACCACTTATGTATATTAGATATTTTAAAAAGTGAATACCTTTATTAGTCATGTGGTCTGGGAAAAGAAATAGGAAAAGTGATTTAACTATATTTATACCCAAGCACTGGCATATCACAAGAATATTTCTATGTGGGGCTTGAAAAGAATGTAGTTGTGTCTCAATGACAAGACTCTAAGAGTAAATTTTACACCTACAAAAAAATATATGAGAAGTGATATTTGGCCCCCATCAAATTGATCAGTATTTTCCAGTTTTTTTTTTTTTTTTTTTTAAAAGCTTCATCTTAATGAAAATTTTTAAAATTGACAAAATACTTTCTAAATAAATTCTACTCTATTTTATTTTTTTGTTTTAATTCCTACATAAACCTTAGCTCTAAATTTGCTAAATCATTGAAACAACTTATTTTTTTTCAAATATTTCTTTATTTGATGAAGATAGATTACTAACACTATGGAGCAAGTAATCACTAATTAAAAGAATCTGAATCTGAAAAAGAAAAATTAAATTTCATATTTGAAATTGGGAAAAAAAGTATAAACCAAAACATAATTAAGTTTAAAATTAGAGAAAACTAGTATAAACAAAAACCCTAATTAAGTTTGAAATTGAGGAAAATGGGTGTAAAACAAAACCTAATTAAGTTTAAAATTTGAAAAAAGTGGTGCAAACAAAAATATTTAATTAAGCAGGGTTATTTTCGGTTTTAAATAAGGTTTGAAGAGAGTTTTTTTAATAGCATGATGGTGTATTTTGTAATGGAAGATACTAACCAATTTGATGGGCTAAAAATTACTTATCAAAAAAATTGGTCAAAACTAGTCAAATGGGCCAACCAAGTCCAAAGATTAAATCTCATGTTGGACCATCAATAATGGCTCATAACTCTATTTAAGCTTAATGTGGAATAAGAGTGATTCTATTGTCCGTTTTTAAACTAAGGACACCTCACTTCTTAAAACACCCTATCTAAATATTTTTAAATTAAAAATTTTGTTATTATGGCACTTCATAAATACCATTTATTCCATTTTTTTTAATTTAAATAAGTACACATTTAATTGTCTTCCCTCATGTTATATTAACTATTTCTTTATTTTCTGATCGCTTGAAAAGGACAAAAGAAACATCTTCTTCTTTCTTCAATAATTTCTGATCTTTGGTGAACCTGAATATTTGAAATTTGACATACCTGCAGTTTTCTCTTTTTTCTTGAAAAATAATTGAGATGAATGAATTTTTTACCATAAAAAAATAAAAGTGTTGCGTCTTAGGCGTGAACCAACTTCCACAAAATTTGCAGAATGAAGCTTTTATCAAGATTCAAGACTGCTATTGTAGGCCTGAAACTGAATACCACAAACTGACTCAGGACAGTGAAGTTTTATTCAAGTTTAAAAATTGGACAATAAACTGATGAAGTTACTTTGAATAAATGCAAACGTAACAAGCCCAGACCCACTTAATTTGATCTTACTTCTGTATTCTTTTAATTCAGCCTTAGTCCTTTAATTTATGAGTGGATCTATCGGAACCTCACTCATCGAGTAAAGAAACTCCATTTATTAATAAATTTTGTAATGATAAATTTATCCTTATATTAACTTATCTCTTTAAAATATTTGTGACACCCTGCTATTATCTCATAAGCTCTAATTTTTTAATGTTATTCAAAACATTTTTAGGACAAAAAGATAGCTTAATTAAGGAAGAAGATTTGTAATGGAATATATCCCATTAGAAGCAATATGAAATTGTAAGTTTTTAATTGCTTCACATATAAATCTATATCCAACACTATTAATTATCCAAAGGAATTGTATGCCTTTATTTTTTTCATGGGAAGTGATTTTTAACCTCTATTTAAAAAAATTTATTAAATTATGTAATACATATGATAATAATATTTTTTTTATTTCAAATATTTCTTTGTTTGATGAAAATAGATCACTAAAGCTATAGGGAAATAATTACATAACATAAAAAATTTGAAAAAGAAAAATAAGATTAATTGAGGTATGCGTAAAGTTGGTCCAGACACCCTTTGGTCACAAAAAAAAAAAAAAAAAAATTGTAAAGTTGTTAAGAGTAAATATATATGATAATAATTAAACTTGTAACTTTACTCAAATAATAATTGAATGTCAACTTTTATTTATTAGTTTCTTTTCTATTTTCTTATAAAAATTTGTACGTTTTACATAATTTAATAATTTTTTTAAGCCTAACAGACATAGCAAGTGAGGGATTTAAGGTCATTTACTATTTCTGTCATTGTATCTACCATGGCCAATTTCTTATATGCTTATAATATTAAAAGGATATTAAGTATGCGTTACATATTAGTGTTAATAATCTACGTGCATCGTTGCATGTTACTTAGATGGATTAAATAATGAATTTATATACATATTGGTTGAGTGAGATGATTGAGGGAAGAGGGTATTGATGTCATTATATGATGTGAAAGGCTAGGTGTGGAAATAAAGATGACAAAAAGTAGGTGACACGTATAGTACAATAATCAAAGTGAGGTGATTGACATCCAATAATGCTTTAGGGTGCAAAATAAAGTTGTCTAAAATATATGCGTTAAAGCAAGTATATGAAATCAAGCAATAACAAGCACACAAATTCAAAAGATGAGACATTAAAAGTTTGTCGGTCCTTACTCGTTAAATGAGCAAATTGTCTCAAAACTCAACCTGTCATTTTATATAAATAAAGCCTTCCATCATTTATTTCCATTTTGGGCGTTGAGCGGCAAGTGCAAGTGGTCCATTGAGTGTCATTTAGTTATGTCTAGTGGTCCATTGACTGTCATTTAGTTATGTCTATTTCTTTATTTGAAATGACTATAAATAGATTGAGCTGCACAGCTGTAACACCGGCCAAATTTATTTATTTTATTATTATTATTATTTTTTTATAGGATACTCAGCTGTAAATCAGCACCATCTTCAAGTTGACATGGATATCATGCTCAGACGCCAGACGGTAGTTGACAGAAACTACAACAGCATGAAGTTCTTCGGCCAGCCTTTTGCAAAGCCTATCAAAGGAAAATGAATTGGTGGTGTTGGGCTTGGGTTTCCTCGCGTGGAGGATGGCCCAAAATCCTAAAGCCCAAAAGTAAAAAAAAAAATGAAGAAAAAAGGTGGAGTTTTTTTATTTGATTTTTGAGAAGGTGATCACTAAAAACGTGGGTACTGTTCACAGCAACAAAAATATGTAGAAGTGGGAGAGAGGGGCAACCACACCAGGTTATTCCGGCAATGATTCAACGGTATTTGAAGAATTTTGTTTGCAGATGCAACCATGAATCAAACCAGATCGAAACATTCAGCTATCGACGAACACCAAAACGTCGACCGCAAACGATGGATGGCCGAGCCCCGGTTCCCAGGGTTAGAGTATTCCCTATTATGAGCCTACTCAAATAAGAACTAAACTAGTTGATTCTTTTTCGCCTATCGGCCGAGTGCAAGGCTTCACTAAGAAGTTCAATCAGGTCTGGGGTGGGAGAGACGTAGTTCTATTTGATTGATTGCCAAGGAGGTTTGCTTACCACGACATTCCAATTCAAGGAGATTGGTCGGTGGCGGTCGGGAAGCTGTCCCTACCTTTCAAATTCCACTATCTCGCTTCTGCCATAACTCGTTCTCTATTCTTAGATAGATAGGAGCCTATTTGTCTATTTATGGATGGATTAACGACTAGAGCTAGTGGGGCCGTTCCCACCCAATGATGAATAGATCTAAACAATTGCTTCTGAAGCGAGACGACCGCTTTCCAAGAACGAGGGCTTGGGGATTGATGGATTCTTCGGCAGGAGCTATCTATGCTTCCCAAACCTTAATCACCCTTCACATTTCTTTCTCAATTCAACATTGATAAGGGCACCAAATCCACGAGGCTGTTTCTCCTCATCGAGTGGGCCCCAGGAGTAGAGATGAGTCAAGCCGGCACATTCTGATTGAGGTTACCATAAACCCAGGGATGAACTTCGGCTAAAGGAAAGCGGCTGGTAATAACCGGACAAGGGATTCGTGGAATTTCTATGGATTGCGTTGGGGGAAATCTACCAAAGCTAGGCAGATAGATAGACTCATTTCCCGCTGCTAAGGGAGAGCAAGAAAAAAAATCAAATGATTGTTTTTTAATCAGCGCTTGGGTATGCAGATACTAAGAGTCCTCTCACTACCAACCAGCATACATCATTTGGCTAGGGTCTTGCGGGTTGAAGGAATGAATAAAGGCAGCTTGAATGGCTATTTCAGCTGTTGTAGTAAGGCCATTAGGAAAAGGTGTAACCCTAAGTGAGAGAAGTGACCCAGTTGAGTCACCTGAGGGATAAGCTGTGATGGCTATTGTTCCCAGACCAGGAGTAAGTTGATGCCGAGAAGAAGCTGGTAGTCTTAGCTAGGTTAGAAGGGAGAAGCCTTAAGTAGTAAGCCTTAGGGCAATCACTTTCGGAAGGCCAAGAATCATCGATTTAGGGGTTTCCGGTGCCCCATAATATTAAGGCTCAAGACTAATAAATTAAACTATCAGGAGAGGAGTGAGACTGCTTACCCAAGAACGGGAGGAGCGAACCCTTCTTCAGAAGATAAGGGAATGAAAGAAGCAAGCTACGATTCAGACTATAAGATCCTACGATGTTCAAGATCGATTTCTGATTGAGAAGAAGATGAGTTCCTCGCCATGCCAATGACCCAATTGAGTGATTCGGTCGGGATCACTTCTTAACCTGACGCCGAGAGAACCGAAGCAAGGGACTGATTGACCGTTGGGTTCCGGGGAGAGTCAGCAACGGAAGAGAGAGATTCTTAAACCATCTTAGATGAGTTAGAATCTGCTGAACCGGACACCTCTCTCTATCCCACGGCACTCAAAGCGGATCTGGCTGTACCAAAACAAAACAACCTTCACGCAGGCCAACTAAAAGCTTGTTGGATTGTCAAGGTCAAGGAGAGAAAAAGGATGAAGAATCTCCGCTTCTAGCCGCACTCTATTCTTACATAAACCAAGCAGCCAGTAAGCTGCCGTGATAGGAACTCAAAGCCTCGTCATCCGCGGAAAAGAAAACTCTTGCGTAGCCTTCATACCCCCTTCCGGCACAACAAAAGCAAAGGTTGGCAACCCAGGCTCTCTTCCGTCAACAGATGAGTATGAACTTTATGCATAGCTTCATATATAGGCAAAATTTTCACTTCTTTCGATTGGGCTTTCCGAGTGCTTGGCCAGGGTTGCTTGATGTGGCTTTCGAGGCCCTATGTCATTCTTTGGGGAGTCCAGTCATCTCAGCATTGGACTTGACCGACTAGAACTTTATTCGCGTAGTACGTAGTCCCAGTCTCACTTTGATCGCTTCGAACAATATGGTTCACTTGTTTGATTCGTGGATTCGTTCCTCCCCTGGCGGAAAATAGACTACTCCAAAACCCAACAAAAAAAAAATCCTACCCTTCCTGCCGTACCCGGTCCGCTTCGAGATCAGTTCAATCAGCGGCTAAGTCCGCTTAAGTACTCACTTCCGCTCCGCGGTAAGCATGCGAGTCAATTAGCCCCTTGACCACTTCTGTCTCTGAACTCACTTTTGAAGTCTGACCTTTTCCCCGAGATCGGTTCATCACTCGCAAACCGGACAGTCAGCGGTTTAGTCAACAAAAGCAAGTACAATACTAGTATGTAAATACCGGTATTCGGTAAAACCGAGACCTAATACAAGATGATGATGGCCTCTTCGGGGGTTCGGGCTCGTCAAACTCGACCTCGTGGACGGGGAAGGCTTCCTTCGAGGAGCGGGTGCTAATCGAGCCTTTTCCCGAAACCGACACGGATAGCGGTTCCGTGAATCAACCGGAAGCAAGGCCTGTGCTTCCCGCTAATCAAGTCGCTTCCCCGGGGGCGGCTCAAGAGGCCCTCTCCGCGAGACGCCGATCCGGCGAAGTTGCCCACCCCGCTCCCGATCAAGAAGACCGTGCGGCACTTCTAGAAGAAGTTAAGACTTTAATTGTCCAACAGCTTCAAGAGGAGTTTAAAAAGGCGCAGTGCGTGCGGCTGTCCGTTCACATTCAGGAAATGAGGGGAGTACACTCCAGTGCCGCGGATAACATTTTGTCTCACGATCTGGAAATTTCTGCGGAGACAGATGCGGAAAGCCTCCGGGAATGGAGGGAGAAAATAAGAGATTACCAAAATATCCTTAAGCCGCTCATTAAAGATTACCTACCAAAAAGAAGGTAATCGAAGGGTCTTAAGGGCCATTCGGAACTATGATCTCTCCCTCTAATTTCTTTTGTCTCTGGATTTTCTTCTTTCTTTTTTTTTTCCTCGCTTTTTTTGTTTCATCCAGAACGATGTGCTGAGACTTCCTCGGTAAGAAGAAAACTCTTGATGAGTAGGGTTTGCACAGATATGAATTATGAAAGAATTTCCGCCGGGAATTCCTCTTCAGAGAAGGAAGTTTTTCCGTATTGAGATTTGAGGCTACCATAGATATTACCCCAGTGGAGTTCGGAACGAGCCCGCAATTCCCACTAATTAATCTTGAATTCGTACAGTAAGATGCTCCGATCCGAGTCTTCCCCCTTCATTGCTCTCGAGTTCTTTCGAAGCTGGGGCCGGCTATTCATTGCCCGGTTGTACAGATAAAGATGATTTGGTTCGACGCATTTATACCAGAAGGTTGCTCCGCCTGCCCTACTTGAAAGAGGGTTTCTCGCTGCGAATTCTGATTATACCATGGACCACTACTTCATGACCTGATTATGAAACCTGGCTTCTAGCCGTGGTTTACACAGACGCTACTCAATAAGAAAGGGCTTCTTTTCTTTCCTAGTGCTTTTAGTTTATAGATTCCCTCGGCAAAAAGAAAACGAGAGCTAGAGCTTGAATCAAACAGTCCAATGGCAATCATTCCTATTATTGTCTGACGCGCTCCTGCTTTGAACCTTAACGTATCGATAAAAAATCCCTTTCTCATTTTAGACTAGGGCTTCTCTCTATAAATAAGGGAATTTCTCCGCTTCGGATGATGTCTCCTCGGGCCCTTCGAATGCATTGTTTTCATGGTCGCTAGGAGAGAGCCTTCTAGCAGCCTTTAGGAGGCTTTGAGAAAACCAGGGATTAGGGCGGACCAGGTCTTAAAACGCAATTATGACTAATCAAGATGGAACCCGCCCAGATAACGTAGCAGGAACCAATCCACATAGGGGGCCATCAGTCAAAAATAGCCGAGAACACTATCCGAAAGCGGTTGTTTTCTCTTCTTTTGGAAATTGCCCGGGAAGGGCTGGTTTGGATGGGGCAAGAACATCAGGAAGATGTTTTCGTTCGGATACAGACATGGCAATCTACGTATGTGAAGTCTCGATTAAGCTGCCTAAGCATAGATCCAACGCGCTACTCAAGTAGGCTGCCCCTTTACTAATAAGGGAAAGAAATGCCCTTGACGCATTGCCACTTGCTTCAAGCTGCTCTTTCTAGAAGCTAGATTCCAGTAGTGATTCGAGAAGGAATTCATGAGTGACTGACCATCCAGCCTTTCCTTCGTATGAGACCGGACATGCCAGCGAATCGAATAGCGTAGGAAGTAAACAAGTCTTAATGGTGGAAAGCTAGCAAGGGAAAAAGCATTAGTTTCAGGTGAGCGAAGGAGAAAAAGTTTGTTGGTTGAAATAGGGTTTTCCTACCACGATAGTGGAAAGCGCAGTTCAAGTCAGTGCTTTCCTTCCCGGCGAGAAGTCCAATCCCTTCTTTTATGGTGGATAACTTGAATAGTAAGGGCTATGCGCAATCAACACAAATCGGATTCTCGAACACCGAAAAAAAAAGAAGTTTTTTTGAATGGAAGCGTTGATCGGCCAAAGTTCGCCTTTCCACTGACTGACTCGTCGGACTGCCCTTGATGACCCTACCGTTCGTCTCGTTCACCTCTTGAATCGAATAGAATGAAAGGAAAGGCAGATTAATCTTGCTCGAAAACATCATCGGACTAGCCCTTATGTAGTAAGGCTAAGAATCCTTTGTTTTTGGACTTCGATCATCTATGGGCTACCGACTGCCTTCACTTACGTCCAGCGAACACCAAGATAACCAGCCTTGAAAAGGAATGCCTTGCTCTCATGTTCGCAGCACATAAGATGCGACATTACCTAATTGGTAACACCATATACCTGGTGTCAGGAGTCAACCTTTTCAAGATCCTTGGCTCTTTCCTGGTTTCAGGTTATCAAGAATAGAATCAGAGCAAAGAAGATCCATTTCATCGCATCCCGGCCCTTCACTCCATGACTATTGACTCATCATTACAGGAAGTTGTGAAAGAAAAAGCATTCATTTCACTCTAACAATTTCTTTTTATGTTAGTTAGGCTTTTGCTTTATTTTAGTTTTTCACTTTACATCTATCTCCAAGGGTTCATAACGTATTCCAGAACGGGAGTAGGTCAAAGCTTTCACTTTCAAAATCGCAGCACAGGACTTGAAAACTCCCTGCTATGCATACCTTCCGTTATGTCCGTATGATTGCTCACTATCTTCCCTCAACATCACGGGACAGGTCCATTTCATGCCCTCATGCCCGTACTAATCAAAATATGCCTCCCATACTTCTAACAATGTTCATTTCCTCCCCGTCTTCGACAGTTCCTTTCCTCTCTCAAACAGTCTGTTTTCCCGGCCCTTCGCTTCGATCCTACTCCAATATTCAGATCATACTGAAGGGCTCATTGGGGCAGCTATCTTATTGATTGGAAATGAACTCTCAAGGCGTGATATTCCCAACAATTCCACACTTCGCTCGTACACCGCTCGGAAAAAGTTTACCCGACTCAAGCCAGTCCCTTGGGACACGACGCACTGCACATAGGCAGCGGGGAATAGCACCTGGGCTCTACGGCTTCTGGATTGAAAGCAGAATGATTGGGATGTGAAGATTGACGGTTCTCATATCTTCTCTTATTCTTTTTCTTTGACCACGAGAACAAAGTACTATCTTGTGCTGGACTAGAAAGAGATCTATTGATTATAAAGGGAAATGGATCAAATCCCGTGTGCGAAGCATCTCGCTATTCGCTCAAACTCGCATGACAAGGAAAAGGGAAGCAAAGCAAGAACTCCCACACTCAGCACTTCGAGCGGGACAGGCACGCAACCCTCCTTTTCTATCTATTCTTTGATTCCCTTTCTTTCATGTACCACAAGTAGACCCTCAGAAGAAAGCCACCCTTGGAAGTACTATTAACCGAGTGATTCCAAAAGAGAAGTTCCTGCTACCTCGGTGGACAAGACTGAACTTCAATGGGTTAGATGAGCACACTATGACTACGCATATTGAAAGAAGAATAGCTTGTCAGAATCCGCTGTTAGCCTTTCGGAATAAAAGAGGCCCTTTGTAAAGGGTCGGTCTTGATGCCTACTGCCACATATTATAGAACTATGGAGGAAGAATTTATTTTCATTCATATTGATACAGCATACAAGAGAAGGTTAATAGAATCTGTACAGACAGAACTAATCTAGGAAAGAAATCAAAAATCAGTCCTATTCTAGGCTAGTATCCCGGATGATTCTCAATCACTGGAATCGAGGGATTGGAGTCAATCTTGGTAATTAGACAATCCCTAGAATCTCTCCATTAACAGCTCACGCCAACACTCCCCCTCAAGTTGGTGCATAGATATCCCCAATGCCCAACTTGTCTAGTGAGCTATAGAACGTTTTGCTAGAGACAGCCTTTGTAAGTACATCTGCTAATTGATTGTATGACCTTACAAACGGAAATTGAACAATCTTGGCCTCTAGCTTTTGCTTGATGAAATGTCGATCCACTTCAACATGTTTTGTACGATCATGTTGGACTGGATTGTGTGCAATCTCTATAGCCGCTTTATTGTCACAAAACAGATTCATTGGAGACTCGGATGAGTATCCATGGTCATGGGGAAAAATCTGCTGAACAAGAAGGCATTTGAAGAAAGAGACCAAAAAAAGATAGCATAAGCTAACAAATTTATATCAACGTTGGGAATATCCTTGGACAAAGCCACAAAATCCTGAATGACAAATTTCATCAGCCTTAAAGGTCAGGTCAGAATTTTTTCACACCACTCCTTAAATTAAACCTAGGGCAGGGGAGGAGACCATGTCACTTATTGATTTTTGCCCTTCCTCTTGGAAAATGGATTCATGACTGTGGATGACCCTTATTCAGATGATATTATTACTAGTGGTAAGTTTGCAAATGATGAGGAAGATCTAGGCTTTGAGGAAAAACCAGCTTTCAGTAAGACTGCCTTAATCTTAAAGTCCTTGATGCGTCGATAAGATCCTTGTAAATAAGATGGCATAGAAAAAAATCTAAAGGGCAATGACATCTCTGAGGTAAAGACTAGGTTTCATATCTACCTTCTCATCGCGGGATAACCGGAATATCCGATGCTAGTAAAAGGAAGGGTTGGGTTGTCAAAGATAAGAAAGAAGGCTACTATATGATCGTACACGACTAAAGTTAGCTCATTCAGTCCTTTCACTCGAGCCCATTTATTAGACTTCCTTACTACTAAGAGTGAACAGACCTGCTAGTGCCTTAATGCCTTGCAATCCTTATCCTTGAAATCACTCTTTACCAACTGAAGACCAATAAGCACAAGAAGTCAACCCTACCACCGATACTAGACTAACGGGTCTACTCACTCCTTCTCCTTTACCACATATGAATATGATATGCTCTCTCCATACCCAAGTCTGAGAAGACACTTTCTCTTCTTCCTTTTCCAAGGAAGACTGAATAAGATTTTTAAACGGATTCTCTGACCAATAGGGATGGAAATCGACCCGAACCTAGCCCCACAGTCAAGGACTACAGGAGAAATCTTCGCGGAGGAAGCACAAGAACTTGTCTCTAGCCTTACCGCTCATCGAACGAACCCTTGATCCTAACCCTCGGATAGGTTTGAGTTCTGCGGGTAAAAGCGCTACAGGCTCTACTTCATAGGGGTAGATAGGCTTCTTGGTTCTTTGGAGCCCTTGTCCTTGCTTGGCTTTGGGGTAGGCCCCTCTTCCAATGAGTTGAATCTTGACCGCACTTCCCTCAGGTGGAGCGGGCGAACTTCTGGGATGTCGTTGGCAAAGGGGGAAGTTCTTTTCACCCGAACAGACTGAACTCAAGACTTCATATAGGTCGATGGAAGGTTCAGCAGGTTAGAAAGAATCCGTTCCATGGCGGTTTTCTTCAACTAGTGCCCGTTCCGTTGCGCGCCGTGCTCCGCTTGAAGAAGCTTAACAAGGGCTTGACGAGGGCATGGTATGGCTTTGTTCTTGGTGTTGTTTAATAGATGTCGAGTGCCGCTTTTCCCCGTCCGAGAATCTCCATCTGCTCTAAGTGGGCGAGCTAGAATCCTTATGTTAGGTTGGTTGTTCAAAAGACTTTCTTTCTCTTTACCCTTTGCATCTTCATCTTTTCGAAAGCCCAGACCCATTCTTCTGGATTTTCATTAGTCCTATTTCAGGTGCAAAGCCTCTTCAATAAAGACCTCTTTCTTTTCTTTCTCCCCCATTTCGAATTTTGTTGATTGAAAGAGGATAAGCGCTATCCATTGAGTAAAGGGAGGGTTTGCTACAGTGATTCGGGCGGTTGGTGGCCCCTTCGAGAGTTGCGGGTCCTTGCCGCTGCATGAGTGGTAGCTCACGCTCAAAACTCCTCCGACACGAGTCCTAGTCGTTGCGGTGCGGTCCCTTTCCCGGCTTCGCTTGCGCGATTTGCACTTCTGATTGGTTCCATCCATCCCCGACCCTAATGAATCGAGTATGAAGGGGTCTGCCAGTCCAGTCAAGCGGTTCGGGTTCTCGGTCGGTTCCCATTCGCCTGCCCCCCTCATATCATAGTCCATTAGTGGGTAGGGTGGTCAACTTAGAGGGTAGAGGGCACCCTTACTTGAGATTCTATTAGTAAAGCACTAGCACCCAACCTATGGGCTTTGAAGGGATAGGGGAAAGGAAGAAAAAGAAAACAAAGAGGGTCACTCCTTTTAGGAACATGGCTCGTTCAGTCACTTCACTCACAGCTCGCTAGCTCGTTCATTCACTTGCTCATGAACTCGCAGCTTCGCCACAAAGGAGTGAGTTAGGGGCTGCTGCCGGCTCCCCCAGCATCTCAAGTGATTAGGCGGGGACAAGATTCAAACAGATTAAGCCTATTTTTAAAGGGCAAGAGCGTGACTCTAATTTTTGATGCGCTGAGTTATTTAAGCAATTTTATATATTGTTATTCTAAATTCTTTTCTGTAAATAATTAAAACGGGACTTTCTTTAAAGAAAAATGGTCTCTCAGGCTGGTTCAAAGCCCTATTTTAGATAGGAAAAATCCCATTTCATTCGGGTTTTCTATTCTGAAATTCCTTATCCCCACTGAGGGAAGTAGCTAACCTAACTTCATATGGATTAGTAAGGATCAACTGGGAATCAAACTCAACGTTGCGAGCTCCAAAAGTGATCCTGGAAGGCCCACGGGTAAGCAAAGATTCGAATTCGAGATTGGCAGAGAAACGGCCCGTGCGAGCACGAACCAAAGGAAGGTGCCAAGCCGAAGTGTACAAATCTCATAGGTCAATATCTGCTCAGTCTCTGTTAGCAGCTTCAGTAGGATTCAGGTCTTTTCTTTCTTTCCTGCGAGTGTTGAAGTGGGGAAGTCCGGATCAATCCGTCGAAAGAGAAGCCATCTCAGTCTAAATGGAAGTAGACCAAGTAGTTTCATAGGAAGAAATGTGAAAGTAGGGGCTGCTAAGCGCCCAGACCCAGAATTCATTGAAAATGGAGTTCTTGGTACCGGTCAAGCAGAAATAATATGAATAGCGAGCCAGCACTATATTTATTGATTGGAAAGAAGGGACTCTCCAAAGAGAGGCCCGAGCGGAATGAAGTTGTGCTAAATGAACGAGTTGTCCTAAATGCCCCTTGTTAGCTGTCGCAGGAAGTGGTGAGGGCTCAGGAAGTGAAGCAAACTCGACCAAAGGACAAGTCTGTTCCTGCTTCGTTTTCTGTTCCCGATTCAATCTTCACCTTTCCTGAATGAAGAAAGAGAGTGAAAGAGAAGAGATCAGTGTAATAGGTACAAAGAGGAGAGAAACTGTCTTCGTTCGGTTCGGCGGAAGAAAGCCGAGAAAACAAATAGGAAGAGCACTATGCAAGCTTATAATTAAGTAAATATATAAAAGCTATCATCACCTCGAGCAGTAAAACAAAGTCGTTACGGCTATGTTACTAACATGGACAGCTATGAATTGTATTCATTGACAGGAGTGACCGCTTTCTAGTCGTAGTTGGTACCGCCCCTGTTCACTTCAGCATGCGAGGAACACCTTCGGGAAGAATCAAAGTTTTTCTCCTCTGCAAAGCTATCAATGCTTTATTCAAGATCTTTAGCAATCGATCGTTCATTCTCCCTCCCCAGTGGCTTTCGAAAGCTCGACATGAAAGAAGAAAGAAAATAGGAAAAGTACGGGGATCCCATTCCTTAGTCAGGACCAGGGCCTCCTCGTGAGCCATAGTTATAGTGTAAGCATATAAATTAGCCTTATCCGAAGCGCACGCACCCATCTGACCAAGTCGAGCCCTTTCTGATAGATGAATTAGATTGAGTTCCTCTGTTGAAAGAGCTGCTGACCAAGTGAGACAGAGATAAGCACAGTTGTTCCAAACGATGATTCGACGAAAGCGCAAGACGCTGGCAGTCCACTCTTCGGACGAGGGAAAAGGAAAAGGAGCAGCACTTTCTGTAGTTGTATAGGTCTGGGCTCTCTTCTTCTTCCTAGTCATCTGCAACAACTGCCAATCCCGCCCTCTTTCTCTCTAGTGGATCCCGACTCTGACCAAGGGGTCCGATGGATGATGGCTGGGCGTGGGATGCTGTAAATCAAAGACCTTTTACCTGAGCTGAGAGGTAAGGTAGGGCGCTTATCAAATGATACAGAGGTCTCTTCGATTACCATACTACCCATGTGAAAAGGAAACCACGATCATCTTGTTCTATTTTCGCTGGTATGACTTCGAGCATTTGATTGATGACTCATTCCTCTACGATTGGGTCCGACTTTCTGACTTAAGAGGTTCACAATACCTTTCTTCATATTCCCTTACATTGAATAGCTCCTAAGCCCTACAAGAAGTCTTGCTTTCCTTGCCTGGCCGTTCTATAGTAGCCCTTTGGATTGGAAGAGCTGGGCGAAGTGAATGAGGAAGAGGCGGACCCAAAAGTGTCCTGCTCAGCTCGAGGGTTCAAAGAAGGCTGCCTCGCTTGCGCTTGTAAAAGGGCCCTTTTTCGAAACTCGGAATCATTGGTAATGCTAGTCCACTCTCTCTGCTTCATTGTCTTCAACATGGTATCAAAGCACGGGAAATTCACAAATTTGATCTGATATCAGATCAATTAAACCCTTGCTTTTCTTCTTGTTAAGCTCAACGAAGCTCAAATCTTGTTGATTTCTTCAATTTCAGCTTCAATTTTAGATCTTTCTCAGCTCAATTTGTTTTCTTTGAAAACCCAAATTGATTGTTATGACAACCTCAATAGAAGAATCAGTTGCTCCTTCCATTGATTCTAACTGATAAGGTTTAGGATAAAATATGTTTATATGAGGAACAAAGACCTCCATGAGCAAAAGATACAGATTAAGTGACAAAATTCTTCATTGATAACCACAATTTAGATTTAGGCTATTATATAGCCTTATACTTGACCCCAATGACTAACAAAAAAACTCTAATTGCCTAATTTAAATCTAATAAGATATTATATCTAATTATAAAAAGATAATAAGATAATCCTAATTATATCCTAATAAGATAATAACATAATTATAAAAGACTTAATATAATTATAAAAGACTTAACATAATTATCCTAATTCTAAAATAATCCTAACATTGCCTTCCCCTTTGGCTCAACCTTGTCCTCAATGTTGCAAGGTACGACACCATCAACAACAGTTATCTCGGTTCATCCTGTTAGGAAACGATCCATTAAGGCAACGGAAAACAAAAACAATAATAACAAGTATCGTTCCATAGAACCAATATCAGGGTACAATTTTACAGTTTATATCATAATAAGAATCTGCAGAAAATTAATCTAGAGTTTAAGAAGTCATACGCACGTTTGGAGGCTCCTCCAACTTTGTCTCTGAACGTGTTTTGCTACCGACCCAAGTGTAGGGTCGAACCGACGTAGTCCACACGAAGACAATCGCAAGGAACTAAAGAGGGATTTGCCAGATCCTCTTTAGCCTTAAAAACAAAGAAGAAAAATCAAAGAAAACTTTTATTCTTAGGCAAAAACCAAAACTGGCGTGGGAGAGTGAAATGAAAATCTCTCTCTTTTTACAATTAAAACTTTTCTTTTATAGTAAAGTTTAATTGCCCTATTCCCATATGGAATAGGCTTGGGCTCCAACCCAAATACCCCATGTTTCCAAACACTCCCAATTAGATATTTATTTTAATTCATCATTATCTCAATTAAAATCAATTAGTATATATTTAATATATATATTAACATTTAACAATAATGATAATTTATTTAAATATATGCGAACACATATTTAAACGTAATTTTATTTATTTAATTTTTCTAACAAATTAAATAAAGGCTACGACCTCAGCAAATTTAATTGCACTATGAAATTACTAAAATACCATTTTGCCCAAAAAGAAGAAAACGCCTTTCTTTCTTCCTGGCTCTTAAATTATCTTTTATGTGTGTGACCCATAGGCTCCTCATCATACCGGCACTATGTAGTATCGCGATTAACACCAATTAATCGTCTCACTACATATAGACCAAGATTGGCCCCTAGCAAGGACATCATGGTCACCCGATAGATTCAGATTCAGCAAAGTAGCTACCTATCAACGATATGGTTACCGTACAATTTGATCCTTTCATCATCTGTTATCTCGACGAGACGAAGGCATAGAAATAGTGTCAACCTTTGGTTACTCTCGATATTATGTATTCAGTTTCTGGACCAATGAACTGTATTATAAACTGGATAGAGCAACAACTCAATCCCACTATGGCCACAGTTTTAGTGTCATTGCCATATGCTGAATTGCGCTGTGAGATAACTTTTTCCAATACCCAGGAGTAATGAATCCTTTGTCTATCCACCATAGTCTTGATACACTCCTTGATGCAGCCAATCACCACCGTATTGACACCTCTGAAAAGAACTACGTTAGGCTAGTGTCAAACTACACCAATCGGTGCACAAGGCGCTCCAGTGATCTCAAGTCTAAGGATCACATACACCACCATTCATTAGAGGATTTTTTCCATAAACACTATGATAGCCTTATCGTATTATCTATGCCCTTACTTCAGAATAATACTGGGGCTACAAACGTTTCTAGAATGGCCACCATATGTGCTCATAAGGTCCTCACTATCAAGATTTGAAACACTTGATACCCTCATCACGGTTCTACCCTTCTAAGGACATATATCAATACATATTGCAATAATAATGATTTACGCGATATAGAATAAATTGCCTTTTATTGATTAATGAACATTATTATAAAAATTCAATTCTACAATAATTGATTGGCTCTAGGGCATCTACTCTAACACATCCTCATGCTCATTATCATCATCCTCCATTGGCAAGAGAAAGAACTTGGCCCTGCAGCGATGCCCAAGTTGAAAGCGCTCATCGCAATTATAGCACAAACCTTTATTGCGCCGTTATTGCATCTGCACTATTGTGAGTCACTTAATAGACAAGGAATTTGATTGGTTTGGAGTCAACAAAAGGGCATGCTGCGCTAAAGGAACATTAGGAGTTGATTTACTAGGATTGCAAGATTGGGGGCCGATAGATTGCAAGTATAGGTGTAGATCTTGCAGCTTGTCCCCTAGCAAGCAGGAAGACTCATGGCATGGTTGAGGGTGTGAGGCCGAAAGGACTACACCTCCCTTCGGATTTCTAGTTTGAGCCCTGATACAAAGCAACTTAGAAGGAACGTACTTAGAAGGCCAGAAACTTGATTAGAGAGTTCCTCAAATTCTATTTGATAAGTGACTACAAAACCTATTTGAGTAAGTTTCGCCAACTGCCCTTGGTAATCCACAAATTCCGAAGGCCCAAAACGAAGCTCAAATCTTGTTGATTTCTTCAATTTCAGCTTTAATTTTAGATCTTTCTTAGCTCAATTTTTTTTCTTTGAACCTAAATTGATTGTTATGACAACCTCAACAGAAGAATCTGTTGCTTCTTCCATTGATTCTAACTCGCCATTTTACGTTCATCCTTCAGACACACGAGGTTCTGTTTTAGTGTCTAAGCAATAGATAGGGACCGAGAATTATGGAATTTGGAGTCGAGCAATGGCACTTTCTCTCTGTGTAAAAAACAAAAAAAATTAGGTTTTGTAGATAGAACATGCACAAAGTCATCGGTTCATTCTCATTTGGCTCCATAGTGGGAGAGGTGCAATTCATTAGTTTTTGCATGGATTTTCAACTCTATTTCGAAAGAGATTTTCAATGGTATTGTTTACTCTACCAGTGCTTCACAAGTGTGGCAAAATCTTAAGGAACAATATCACAAGGTAAATGGAACTCGAGTGTTTGGAATCCACCGAGAAATCGTCAATCTCACACAAGGAACAAATATGGTGACAAACTCTAATAACAAGCTCAAGTCACTGTGGGATGAGCTGAATTCTTTAGTCAGTTTGCTTATTCCTGAAAGCACATCAACAAAAGCTTACTGGGAACATCTTAATCAGTAAAAGTTGTTGCAGTTTCTAATTGATTGAATGACTCATAATCAATGGTTCGAAGCCAAATATTGATAATGAACCCTTTACCAACTGTTAAGCAAGCATATTCAGTGGTTAATCAAAATGAGAGTCAAAGGATACTGACAGGGATTACTACTAACTTTGAAGTGACTACTGCTCTCTATGCTACACAACAATGGTAAAAATCATAACTAAGTACAGAAATACAGAGGGAAGAAGCCATAAATTGAGTGTGATTTTTGTCATGTGCTTGGCCATAAACTTGAAACTTGCTACAAGTTGAATGGATATCCACCAGATTATCAATTCATAAAGGCAAGGCAAATTCTAAGAACAGAGTATTGGCTAATCAAGTGCAAGTTCAAAGCTCAACTTCTGAAGTTCCGATGGATGCTGGAAACTTTAGAAACTCTGCCATAGCAATTGGTCCAGTATTGACCATCGATAGTACAACCAGATTCCTCTAGTTGTTGGGAAAGGAAAACATGACTCCATCAGCTGCTAATCTAGCAAGTAATTTTACTTTATTTTCTTGCTTGAATAGCAATAGCTGGATCATAGATACAAGAGCCACTAACAACATGACTTCTAATTACACAATTCTAAAATCTCTTACTACCATAGAACCATCTTCACATTCCCTTGTTGGATTACCGAATGGCACACAAACATACATTAAACATATAGGTTCTGTTGATCTGGACAATGGTATTCATCTATCTAAGGTCTTACATGTCCTAGATTTTCAACATAATTTGCTTTCTGTTTCCAAACTCACTATCTCTAACAATTGTCCTATTGTTTTTTATCCTGATTTTTGCTTACTTTAGGATCTTTTTAATTGCAAATTGAAGGGGATTGGTAGGCATTGCCAAGGCTTGTATTATCTTGATCCAAAATCAAAAATTTTATTGCATTTGTCTATTGTAGAAATGCTCAATAAAACTATTGTACTACTCCTTGTTCTCCTATTTTACAATTTGGTAAAAGTCATATTTCTACTGTTACTTTTATGTCTAAAAATTTGTCTCTTAATTCTAAGTTATGGCACCAAAGATTAGGCCATTTCATTACCCAATTTTGCAACTTATGCTTCATGATTTGACTGTGTCTAATCTTCCACATTGCCATGTCTGTCCATTAGCCAAACAGACTAGGATACCTTTTCCTCATAGTAGTTCTTATTCCCAAAACATTTTTTATCTTCTCCACATGGATGTTTGGGGTCCCTATAAAACACCTACTCATGGTAATGCTAGGTATTTTCTTACCATAGTAGATGATTGTTCTCGGATTACATGGTTATTTCTTATGCAATTTAAATATGATTCTTTTACCACCATACAACAATTTCTCAAAATGGTTCACACCCAATATCATCTTACTCCGAAGTGCATTAGGACTAATAATGGACTTGAATTTTTCAACAAAAATTGTCATGACTTGTTTAGTAGCCTATGTGGATCAGAGTGTCAAGATTCAAAGCTTTTTGACTTCATTGCAATTGAGCTAAATAAACTCAAAATGATGTCGTTTTGATTAAGAAGTTAAGTGCCACCGTTTTGAATTTGTAAATGAAAATCAAAAGTAGTTATGTTATTTGCTTGAGCTGAGTAGCTTGAACTACTTTACCTTTGCTACTATATAAAGCAAATGATTCTCTTTCTTGTATCTTCAATCAAATTCTAATAACAGAATCACTTCCTTTCTATCTCAAATTCTTCAAATTTTCTCTTTGTTTTTCACATGGTATCAGAACCATAGACTCATGTCAAATAGCTAAATCTTCTAGATTAAATCAGTTTGAAAATAATATGGAAAAGATGCTCCATAGCTCTTGCAACAATTTCACTTTAGCTTTCCTGTCAAGTCTGCAAGCCATTACTCCCAAATTGACTCGAGACAATTACAGAGATGACTACCGTTTTTGGAAATCTCAAGTACTTTCAACTATTGAAGCTCATGAGTTGGAAGACCATCTAGCAGGTTTAATCACTTGCCTGTTCCTTTAATTAGCTTTGAAAATAATGTAGTTACTGAATCAAGAGAAGTTAGTTCAAAGGATAGTTCAATTAAAGAAATAGTGAATCCAGATTATGTTGCATGGAAACGAACTGATAAGTTCCTAATTACTTGGCTGTTAGCTTCTATTTCTGAACGCATGCTTGGAAATGTGTCGAAATGTCACTCTTCAACTACTATTTGGTTAACCCTTGAAAGTGAGTTTCTGAATGATTCGAAGGTAAGAGCTCTTCATTTGAAATGTCTATTGCAAAACACTCAAAAAGGAAATTTGAGTGTTAGTGAATATATTAAGAAGATGAAGGGAATAGCTAAAAAATTGTTACTAGTTAGTTAATCTCTGACAAGGATTTGCTTCAACTCATTCTTGATGGTCTCGGTCCAGAGTTTGATGCTGTAGTTGTTAATTTGACATCTAAGATTGAGTCCAAATTTGATTCGGTAACTTTACAAGAAGCTCAATACCTACTTCAAAAGTATGAGATGAGGATTGAAAAATATAATTTGGTGGATTTTCAAAATAGTTGAGTTCACAATGCTTTTGTTAGTAATCTAGGACAACAGTTGAATTTCTCTAATGCCTCCTATAATTCAGTACCTTCACCTAATTCACCATTTCCACTCAATATACCACACACTTATCCCTCTGGAACCACCTTTTTAAGTAGTCCACTCATACAACAAAACTATCCCTTACAAAATCCAATACCTCATCCATGATATCTCATCTTCCTGTACCTACTAATCAGTATCATTACTCAACTCATATTGATCAATATAGAGCTCCTTTTTCACCCACTTACTCACCTGGATTTAACTCTTTCGATAGAGATAGAGGTAAAGGAAACAATAATAGAGGGAAGCCAACATGTCAAGTGTGCATCAAGGTTGGACACATTGCAGTACAATGTTACCATCATTACAACTCAACATACAATGGCAATCTTCCCTATTTAAGAGGTCCAAATGTCCAGCCAAACAGTTATGCTATTCGGTACCAGCAACACAGCTTTACTAATCATTTTTAGCAAACCAATACTCTTTTTGCTCCCTCTGTTATGTTCACTCAGTCAGGGCTTTATCCTCAGCAAGTTCAATATTCAACTTCTCATCACTACAGTTCTTCTTAGAGAGTTAATAAGCCACACGACCTTAGCAATGATCGCCGGTAACAACAACATTCTGCTGCTATACCATTAGGTGGTAATTTTGTTCCACAGCACTACCCTGCTCCATTGAATGGTAACAATCTTGCACTAGGATTTAAAGTTCTCAACCAACACCCAAATGGCTCTAGTCAAGCTTATTTGGTTGCTAATCAACCATTTTCTGGATGCCAACAATGGAGCCTCCGTAATTGTTACACTAGCCACATTGCAAGACCCTACTTGGTACATGGATTTAGGAGCTATTGACCATGTTACTGCTGACCTAAATCAACTCAATATCAGTCACAACTATGGTGGAGCTGAGTAACTTCAAGTAGGTAGTGGTAAGTTCCTCCACATTTCGAATGTTATCCTTACATTTTTTGCCTAGTTCACTTAAGTCTAAATGCCTTTACTTAAAGAATATTTTGTGTGTCCCTAGAATTACAAAAAAATTGCTTAGTATTTCCAAGTTTACTAAGGATAATAATGTTGTGGTTGAGTTTTCTTTTGACTGTTGCTTGGTTAAGGACAAAGTTACAAATACAGTGTTATTGTAGGGAGACGTTAAAGCTAGATTGTACCAATTGAACCTTTCCTCTATTCTGCCATCTTAGTCCTCACCAGTTCACTCATCATATGTCTCTCCTCTATTGCCTCTTTCCTCTATTCCCAAGTCTTATGTTCATATAGCTGAGTCCAAATGTCCACAGTCTAGTTCACAATTAGTACATACTACTTTAAATAAGTCAGTTGCTGATAATTTAGATTGTATTGGTGCAAATTCTGTTCATACAGCTGAGTTCAAATGTCCATAGCCTGGTTCACAACTAGTATATACTACTTTAAATAAGTCAGTTGCCGATAATTCAGATTTTATTGATGCAAACTCCAGTTGTTTTGATGCTTATAACAGTTCTACTAGTGTTAATACTAAGATTGACTCTAGTGATTGTAATCACCATTTATTGAATAAAAATTGCCTTTGTTTTGTTTGTTCTCATGGTGCTTTTCCTCCACTGCATTATAATAATCATAATGCATCCTAGCTTGATAATTTTCATATGGACAATAGTATTAAACCAATTTTTGATACATTAACCTTAGGTTCATCAGTTTTAGCTATTTCAAGTATGTCCTTAGCACATCCTACTTCTATAACACCCTTTTCAGCTCTAGTGTCTCAAGTTAGTCATAATAATGATCATGGTCTTATGACTTGGCACAAATGACTTGGGCATCCCCTATCTGAAGTCCTTCATAAAATTTTAGTTCAAATACCTAATTTCCAACTATCTAAATCCAAATCACCTTTAACTTTTTTTTATGCTGTCAACATGGTAAACTTCAACAAAATCACTTTCCCATTTCACATTCCTAAGCAAGAAATCCCCTTGAACTCATTCACAATGATGTTTGGGGCCCAACACCTATAGTGTCTTTGAAAGGCTTTAGATACTATGTCCAATTCATTGATGACTTTAGTTAATTTACTTGACTTTTCCCTTTAAGAACCAAAGTTGAAGTTGTTTCTATTTGTATTAAATTTCATCACTTGGTTGAAAGACAGTTTAATTATAAACTTAAATATTTACAATCTGAATAAGAATGAGAGTATAAAGACTTACATTCCTATCTAACCAATGCTGGAATACAATTTCGACACTCTTGTGCTTATGTTCATCAACGAAATAATAGGAGTGAGAGAAAGTAAAGACATGTTGTTGAAACAAGATTGACTTTATTAGCTCATGCTTCTATGCCTATGCATATTTGGTGTTGTGCTTTTGACACAATAGTTTTCTTAATTAAAAGGATGCCATCCTCTGTGCTAAATTTTTTCTCTCCTTATCAAGTATTATTTGCTAGATCTCCTTTTTATTCTTCATTAAAAATATTTGGTTGTGCTTGTTTTCCCTACTTAAGGGACTTTAATCATCATAAGTTCAATTTTCATTCCTCGAAGTATGTGTTCATAGGCTATTGTTTGATCCATAAGGGCTATAAGTGTTTGTCTTCTAATGGGAAGGTTTACATTAACCCAAATGTGAGGTTCAATGAAACTGAGTTTGCTTATGCCAATGGTTTTAGTTCTCAAGTCTCTTCTTCCCAACCTCTTGATATTTCAGAACCTAGTCTAGCCAACCAAGTCAAATTCCCTTTTATTTCTTTTCCTCACCAAATTTAACCACCTATACCTAATACTCACTCTTTGTTTGAAGCAAATCCTGGCAAAACTTCTACTACAGTATCCTGTTCAGTAATTATTCCCACCAGTAGTTGCTCCACTACATCTGTTACTCCTTCCTCTTCCTCTTCACCATCCATACCATCAATATCCTATTCCCCACCTAATGCCATTGCTCATCCTTCTTCTAGTCCAAACCTTTCCAAATTACTCTCTTGAAATAGAAGGAACAACACCACAAATTTCTACATTATCCTCTCCTATTACGAACACTTTTCCACCAACTTGCCATCTTAAGGTTGACTTATCTTTATCACAGCTTTTTGATAAACCAGACACTTTTCAACCTTCCATAAACACTCATCCAATGATGACCCAAGCTAAAACACTTCAAAAAACCATTGCAACCACTCAACCAAAAACTACCTTGCTTTCCAATCAAACACATGCACACTCTGAACCTCTTTTAGTCTGAGAAGCCTTAGCCTATGATGAATGGAGAGAGGCTATGCAAGCTGAATATGTTACTCTTGAGAAGAACCATACCTGGACATTAGTTCTAGCTACTATAGAGATGAATATTGTTAGTAATAAATGGGTTTTTCGAACCAAGTTTAACGTTGATGGTTCACTTCAAAAGTAAAAAGCCCGACTTGTGCCAAAAAGGTTTCAACAAACCCTTGGACTTGACTACTTTGAAACCTTTAGTCTTGTAGTCAAGACATCTACCATCAGGATTGTCATTACTCTTGCCGTCTCCAATGGCTAGGATATTCAACAAATTGACATCAACAATGCCTTCCTCAATGGCACTCTTAGTGAGACTTTTTTATGAAGAAACCAGAAGGTTTTGTCAATCCTCATGCTCTTGATTTTGTTTGTAAGCTCAATAAAGCTCTTTATGACCTCAAACAAGCACTAAGGGCCTGGTTTGATCAATTGAACCAAGCACTTTTAAGTAAAGGATTTCAGAATTCTATCTCTGATCCTAGCTTGTTTACGCTGCTTCAAGATGGTGAAATGATCTATTTTCTCATCTATGTTGATGATATATTGATCAGAGTAGCCACACTCAATTTATTCATCAATTGATTTAAGAATTGAATGAGCAGTTCTCTTTAAAGACTCTTGGAATAGTCCGGTATTCCCATGGTATTGAGGCTACTTAAACAACTCAAGGTCTTCATCTTAAGCAAACTAAATACATTTATGATTTACTTGCCAAGACTAAAATGTCAAAGGCTCACTCTTGTCCCACACCTATGACAATCAGACAAAGCTCTTTTCCACTAATAAAGCTACTTTCCAAGATCCTACTCTTTACCAGAGCATCATAGAGGCCTTGTAATACTTGACTTTAACAAGACCTAACATAAGCTTCACTGTCAACAAGCTTAGTCAGTTTCTTCAAGCCCCAACTGAGCTTTAATGGCAAGCTTGTAAAAGGGTACTTAGATATCTCAAAGGAACATTAGATTATGTCTCCTTTTCAAACCAGCAACCTCATTGTGTGTTGAATGTTATTCTGATGCTAACTAGGGTAGCAATTTGGATGATAAACGCTCAACAAGTGATTATTGTGTATATTTGGGACCAAAACTCATTCAATGAAGCTCTAAAAAACAAAAGGTTGTTGCTCTCTCTTCCATAGAAACATAATACCAAGCTTTGGCACACATAGCAACTGAAGTGGCTTGACTTCAAAGCATGTTCTCTGAATTGGGGTTGAAACGGCATAACTCTCCTATCATTTGGTGTGACAATATTAGTGCAGGGACATTAGCATCAAACGTTGTTTTTCATGCTAGAACCAAGCATAATGAGTTGGACACTCACTATGTTAGAGACCAAGTTATTGCCAAAAGCTGATTGTTTAGTATATCCCTTCATAGCTCCAAATTGCTGACATTCTCACCAAGGCTCTCCCTATTACTCAGATTCAGAACTTAAAAGCCAAGCTCAATGTTGTTGCACTCAATTCTCTTCAGCAATAATTTCTGTTTCCGAACTTACAAGCGAAGCTTAATGTTGTTGCACTCAATACTCTCTAGTAATAATTTCTATTTGATCTAATAACTACTCGAAATTCAACTCTGAATTATCTCTTGGTTCTTCCACTTGATTCCCTATTGCTCTAATCTTGTTGCATTGGCTCTTAATCATCTACTAACTTGGTATGCATTTCCAAAAGTCTATGATCTACCTATGGAATTCAAGGAAAGGTTCACATCCTCTAGTCTTGTTCAAGGGGGAATGTGGGTCACCGTGTCAAGAAATGAAGGCTATTTTACCTAGTTCAGTTTAAGGGGGAATGTGGATCAGAGTGTAAAGAAATGAAGCTGGTTCAGTTTAAGGGGGAATATGGATCAAAGTGTCAAGAAATGAAGCTAGTTCAGTTTAAGGGGGAATGTGGATTAGAGTGTCAAGATTCAAAGCTTGTTGACTTCATTACAATTGAGCTAAATAAGTCATTTTAATTAAGAAGTTAAGTGCTATCATTTTGACTTTGTAAATGAAAATCAAAAGCAGTTATTTTATCTGCTTGAGCAAAGTAGCTTAAACTACTTTACCTTTGCTACTATATAAAGCAAAGGATTCTCTTTCTTGTATCTTCAATCAAGTTCTATTAACAGAATCACTTCCTTTCTCTCTCAAATTCTTTGAATTATCTCTTTGTTTTTCATAGCCTAGGTATTATTCATCAAAGTTCTTATGCTTACTCTCCTCAACAAAATGGTATTGTTGAGAGGAAGCATAAACACATTCTTGAAGTAGCTAGAGCCTTAAAATTTCAATCTAATTTACCTACTCATCTTTGGGGATATTGTGTACAAACGGTTGTCCACCTTATCAATAGATTTCCCACTTCTATCCTTAAAGTCTATCTCCTTTTGAGAATTTTTTTGGTAAACCTCCTCATTTCGATCACTTGAGGGTATTTGGTTCCTTGGCATATTCTACCATTCTTACTTCTAATGATAAATTGTTCCCTAAGTCTACCCCTTGTGTTTTCTTGGGTTATTCTTTAACTCAAAAGGGCTATTTCTTTTATAATCTCTCTTCTAATTGTATTACTGTGACCAGGGATGTCATTTTCCTTGAAAACATTTTCCCTTTTACCTGGTCCACATCTTCTTAGGCTTCTTTTCTTCTTGACAATGATTTCCTTGAGTTAGATTTTGTCGTATCCTTTTCTTCTTCGGGGATGAATTATCTTCTATCTAGACTATAGATCCTATTATATTCCCTTCACCAAATCAACCATCTTCAATACCTATATTATCCTCTTCACCAAATCAGCCTCTTCCTACACCTCCTATTAGAAAATCTAGCCACATTTCTAAACCTCCTATTTGGACATCATATTTTGTTTGTCCTTCTCTTTCCAAATCCTCTTTAGCTCACTCTACCTTTTAACCTATTTCTAATTTTGTTTCATAAGACCAACTTTTTTCTCCCTATAAGGCTTACTTATCCTATCTATCTTTAGTTGAACCTAATGACTTTTCTCAAGCCTCTAAGGACCCCAACTGGGTGGCTACTATGTAGAAGGAAATTCAGGACCTAGAACAGAATAATACATAGTCATTGGTTCCTTTACCTTTTGGTAAGTCTTCGATTGGTTTTAAGTGGGTGTATAAGCTAAAATATAAGGGGTGATAGTTCCTTGGAAAGATAAAGGCTTGTTTAGTGGCTAAAGGATATACTCAGCAAGCTGGTCTTGATTTTGCCGAGACCTACCAAAAGGTACTATTAGATCAATCTTGACTTTAGCCTCTATGCATTCTTGGCTTTTACCACATGGATGTTGATAATGCTTTTCTCCAAGGTGATTTGCAAGAGGAGATTTATATGACTTGGCCTCAAGGTTTTGCAAAGTAAGGGTGGTAGAATTTGGTTTGTAGGCTTCACAAATCCCTTTATGGGTTGAAGCAAGCTCCTAGAGCTTAGAATCATAAGCTTACTCAGACTTTTCTTAATGGAGGTTTTAGTCAATCCAAATCTGATTACTCTTTGTTTGTTAGAAAGGAGAATTCTCATATTGTGATGATTTTGGTGTATGTGGATGATATTGTTATAATAGGAGATAATGTTAATTTGATTTATCAAACTAAACAACTTTTGCATTCCAATTTCAAGTTGAAGGATTTGGGGTTGTTAAGGTATTTTTTGGGTCTTGAAGTTGCTAGGTCTTCTAAAGAGATTAGTTTATGCCAAAGAAAATATGCTCTTGAGCTCATTTTGGAGTCTGGATTTTTAGGTTCTAAACCTTTTATAATTTCTATGGATGCAAATTTAAAGCTCACCTCTATTGCCTATGATGAATTGTTTTCTCCTAGTACTGATTATCTTCTTTTTGATCCATCTATTTATCCAAAAATTGGTTGGAAAGTTGTTGTATATGTGCATGACCAGACCAGATTTAAGCTACTCTATTAATTTTTTAAGTTAGTTTATGCATAAACCAAAACAGTCACATTTGGTTGCTGCCTTTAAGGTGATCAAATATATTAAATCAACTCCAGGTTTGGGATTGTTCTTCCCAACTGATAATCTTATGAAATTAACTGCTTATTGTGATTCAGATTGGGGATCTTGTCTCATGACAAGGAATCGGTCGCAGGTTATTGCATTTTCCTGGGAACCTCTCTTCTCTCTTGGAAATCCAAGCGTCAAGCAAAAATATCTAAATCCTCATATGAGGCAGAATATCAAGCTATGGCATCCACTGTTTATGAGATAATTGGCTGGTTCAACTCTTTGAGGAGCTTGGTTTTCCTAAGCTTCTTCATGTTCCCCTCCATAGTGATAATCAAGCCGCAAATCATATTGCCCTAATCTAATGTTTCATGAGAGGACCAAGCACATTGATATTGATTGTCATATTGTACGAGAGTGGCTCAAAATTAGTATTATCAAGACTGCATATGTACCTTCTTCAGAACAGTCGACTAATTTGTTAACTAAAGCACTTGGCCATAAACTGCATTCCAAGTTATTGATCAAGTTGGGAGTCCTTGATCTCTATCACCCTCCAACTTGAGGACCGGGGGGTGTGTGGTATTGGCAATATTATATCAATTCATTTTGCCCTATTGTATAAAGGAACAATCATTTCGGATGTTTATATTAAAAAAAAATGAAAAAGGAATAAATGTTCAAGTTACTTTTCTATTAGTTATTTTAACAAGTAAATGACTTTTTCCACCAAACGTTTGCCTTAGTGACACTTTCCCACCGAAAAAGTTTCAAAATACCATTTTCTCACCCAAAGTTAATATTTCGTTAGTATCCAAAGTCGCTTCCGATGGGGAAAATCCTCTTCGTCACCACCATTTAAATCTACGGTCTTTTCACAGAAAACTCCTCTTACTCCGACACCTGATTTTCTGCCGATTGCTAACAATTGTAAAACTAGAGTTTCTTATTCTTAGCTAAATTATGACTGATTCTGACGGAGAATATTCAATTGATCATAACTATTCGATCCACTAGCCTCCACTCTACGGAAACTCTCTTATCCTTGCTCTTAGTAACTCGCCAAATGCCGGTTGAGAAAGTGAAGTGTATTTTGGGTATTAAGTAAATATAAATTTTGCATGAGGAAGTCGTTTTTGAAACTACTTGGGTGAAAAAAGTGTCATTAAGGCTAATCTTGGGTGGGAAAAAGTCGTTTACTCAAACTATGCACACAGTGCTGAGCTTGCCATGCTACACGCATCCAACAGGGGCTTTTTAGGTGGCCGTTTCTAGTTCTTTGGCCGCTTTTTCAATCATTTCTAATTTTTTTAATATATATATAATCGATGCCTTGGGCTATTAGTGTTGTAGGTGGAGTCTTTGCCTATTTGGTCTTTGATGCCTATTTGGGCATTATCTTCTGGCTTTTTTGGTTTTATTTCTAATCCAGGGCATTTTCCGAGATAGGAAGAGGTTTTTGTGTTAAAACATGGTCTTGTTTAAGCTATTTTTTTGGTTTTAAACCTAAGAGAATGTCTGAGGTAGACTGACAACCTTTTATACATTATTTTTCTCTTTTCTAGTAAAAGTTTACTTTAAAAAAAAAAAGAGGCCGTTCTCTTATTTTAACATACTATTATTTCATCTTGTTAGTGTATTATTAATTTCTAAAACGGTTTAGAGATTATTGTCTTTTCTCCAACCTTGGTAGGTTGATGTAATTTCGTTGCAGGGATCGAGGAAGGTGTCGATTAGTCGGTGCTTTACTTTTCTGTTAAGTGATCAACTGTTGTGTCAATTGTTTATTCTCTCACGTTTCGGTCATTTCTGATTTTTTTAATGTTTATATATAAAAAATAAGAAGGCGAAGGGAACAGGCTCTGGAGTCCACGAATCATTTGTCTGTTTATGACAATAATTTATAACTAAAATGTTTACTGCATAGAGGAAGATGAGTTTTAATTATTATTTAAACGAGCAATTACCAACTTCAGGACAAGAAAAATCAAAGAATAAAGGAGTGTTTGTCTAAGTTTAGACAAACACTTGCTTATAAACTTTAAAATAAAACAAATATAGATTAATAATTCACACTTTCAAAAATATTACATGCAATAAATCAGCCTGGGACCATCATCTTACAGCACATTCTGATTCATCAACCTTCATAAATAATAATAATAATAATAATAATAAATTATGTTTTAATAAAAAGAAAATCATATAATTAGAGGATCATCCAACCTGTCAAATCATCTAGTAATATTATATTTATTAATTTTCTTTTTTATAAATATGACATCTAAACTTACAATAGATTATGTCCGTCTAACAATGAATCCTATCAAACTAAATATAAACTAATTACCAATTATCATGGTATGTCAACATTTTGAAATCAAATAAAATTATGAGAAGTATTGTCATCCTATTTTTATTCTAAATTATCCTGTTACATCACATTCTCATTCATCCATCCTCAAAAAGAAATCAATAATCAAAGCGCAAATAATACACTTCACAGAAAGTTTTCAATCAGACAAACATGCGAAGTCATAAGAACCGACACACAAAAAACAAAATATTTTCTTAATTTACATCCAAATTTATTCTAATTATCAACTAAATTGACAAATAAATTCAACTATTTACTTGGCAATTTGTTTTTTGATAAAATCCTTAATCTCTTTAACGAACAAACCAAACTCAGGCAGCTCGGGAAAAGCATAAAAAGAGTGACAAGCATTAGGAAACTCAACCAAATAAGGCTTCTTTTCCACTTTTCTTCAGCCCTTCATAGTACCTCTTTTGCCAATCTTGCAATGGATCGAACCCTCCAACAAAAACAATAGTCGCCGGAAAATTCACGCTGGAAATATCTTCCCCATTCGGCCCGAAAACATTGGCCGCCGGATGGTCCCGATCCGACTCTTCTGGCAAAAACGCCTTCCACATCCAATCAGTCCTCTCCATGGACACCAGTGGAGCTCCCTCAAGCCTTATTTCCGATTCAGTCCTCTCTTCCCCGCCAAAATATGGCTGAACCGCTAAAACTCCAATGATTCTTACTTTGTTTAAATTGCTCTTAACAGCTTCGACAACTAAGTGATGAGCTAAGTTGCCTCCTGCGCTGTCTCCGGCAATAAAACACCGATTAAGATCAGCGTAGGAAGGGAAGCTTTCAATGGAATTTGTTTCGATAAACTTGAGCACATCGAACCCATCTTCATATTGAGAGGGATAGCGATGCTCCGGAGCGAGACGGTAGTTGACAGAAATGATAACCGCTGGGAGTTCTTTGGCGAGGGTTTTGCAATAATCGTCGTACGGTTTTGAGTTGGCTGCAAGAAAGACGAAGCCTCCACCGTGAAAGTAGACTATGACGGGGAGCTTTGTGCTGTCGCTGTCGGTGATTTTGGGCGTGTAGAGGCGGAACCAGAGGTTGCGAGAGGGGTCTACTGTGATGTCTGTGGTGGTGACGCCATTGATGGGTTTTTTTGAAGGTAGGGACTTGAGGTCAACGAGGTTGAAGAGACGGCGGTTGACAGTGATGTTGGAGCGGCGAGTGATGTCAACGGCGAAGGTGAAGGTGGAGTAAAATAGGCGGATCTTCCATGGGAGATCTGGTGAAGTTCTTGGTTTCTGAGACATTTTGTCGAAGACCTGAAACTCTTAGTGAGAGACGGAGACAGTTGATTTCAAGGGAGGCTTTTGAGAAGAGGAGCTTAGTTGATTTGTATTTATTTATGAAAAATAATAGGGACACCAAATTTGTTTAGTCGAATAAAGTGGAAATTTTTATAGTCTATTAATTATAATTTAATATTAATAGGACGATTAGGAAAATTATACTACGCTTATTTACTTATACAAAGTTGATGCATTACTTTCAATGGACTATAACATTGTTATTTATTTTCTCAAAAAGTCTTGATGGTTAGTGGCTT
>CM047745.1:6632816-6674566 GCA_026225825.1 Pistacia integerrima | reverse complement strand
ATGGTTAGTGGCTTCACGCAACAAAATTACGAAACTTAAACAAGATGACAATTAATATAAATTTATATGTGTAGAAATCAAGAAGAAAGTTTAAAGAACTGAAACGAAAACGCAGAACTGAACGAAAAATACAGAGAAGAAAACAGAGAGCTGTTACAACAAACTTTACTTTTTGGTAAAGTGTTTTTCCTTAACTGTTTGAAAGTACACGTGATACACTTATAAGCATGGTGTACACTAAAACGCACCGTTTACACAACTCTTCAGAATTTACAAAATAACCCAAGACATCTTTTACAGACTTACAACTACATCCCAGGTTCTACAGAACTAACAAAAACAAAAAGAATCGCAGAGCATAAATGAAAAACGCAGAGCATAGACTAAACTGCAAAACACAGACTCTTTTATATGACAATATTCACCTTCAAACGTAACTACTGCTACTTCACCACTTCATCACAATATTTCCCTTCAAACTAAACTACTTTAACAATGTTCAACTTCACCATTTCATCACATTCTTTATTTCACCACTTCATCACAATATTTCCCCTCAAACCAAAACTCTAAGAAACCACCAAAAAAAACTGAGCAGTATTTCTTCTGCAACAACATCACACCACTGCTGCAGTAATAGTTCTCAACAAATCATCTCAAAGTGCTATAACTGCAGTAACACTACTCTTGACAGTTAACACAATATTTCCCTCAAACGAAAAACACTTCTATAAACACAACTTCTCAACAAAGTTTTTCTCAACATCTACACTTCACCTCTCAGCGAAATTTTTTTTTTTTTCAACATCTACACTTCACCACTACAATAGCTTTATTCAAAGAGTAACAATGCACAAGAAAACTTTTCAACCTACTGCAACTAAACACTGCCATAGTATTACTTCGGCAGATCACACACAACATTCAGTTGATGGAAATTTTTTTTTTTTTTTCAACCATCTACACTGCATCACATTCTCTACTTCACCACTGCAATAGCTTTATTCAAGAAAGAACAATGCATGAATTTTTTCTCAACCATCTACACTGTATCACATTCTCTACTTCACCACTGCAATAGCTTTATTCAGCAGTAAAAATGCACAGAATTTTTCTCAACCATCTACACTGCATCACATTCTCTACTTTACCACTGCAATAGCTTTATTCAGCAGTAACAATGCACAGCAAATCTTCTCAACCTATTTCAACTAAAACACTGCAGTAGTATTATTTTGGCAGATCACAAACAACATTCAATTGATGAAAATTTTTCTCAACATCTACACTTCACCACTTCTATATTACTCTGGCAAATCACAAACAACATTCAATTGAGTGCGCGGCATACCAAAACGATTACCTGGAAGAGATTTGGTTAAAACATCAGCTTTTTGAAACTCTAAAGCTACATACTGTACATTCAGCTGTTTTCGAGCTACTAATTCTCTCACGTAATGAACATCGATTTCGATGTGTTTAGTTCAGCGTGAAAAACAGGATTTGCGGAAAGTGCACCAGCACTCATATTATCACACCATATAACTGGTACATTTTTAACTTCAATCCCAAGTTCTTTGAAAAGATGTTGAGTCCATACAACTTTAGTAGCTGCTTGGCTTAAAGCCCTATATTCAGCTTCAGTGGACGAAAGTGAGACAACTTTCTGTTTCCGGGAACTCCATTGAACTAAATTACCCAAGAAGAAAAACAAAGATATCCACTTGTGGATCTCCTATCATTCACATCACTTGCCCAATCCGCATCAAAGATATGCTTCAATATTAAACTCTTTGTTTCTCTTAAAAATAAGACCATAATTCAGAGTGCCTTTTATATATCGTAAGACCCTCTTACAAGCAGTCCAATGAGCTTCAGTTGGATTTTGGAGAAATTGGCTTAATTTGTTAACCGTAAAAGCCAAATCTGGTCGGGATAGAGTTAGGTACTGAAGACCACCAATTATGCTTCTAAACAGTGTAGGATTGTCAAACAAATTTCCAGCATCTCTCACCAGTTTGGAATCTGTGGCCATCGGTGTGATACATGGCTTAGAATCTTCCATTCGAGCCTTTTCTAACGGTTCTGCGCATATTTACTCTGAGTAAGCAGTAAACTAGATTTATTTCTTTGAACCTCAAACCCAAGAAAGTAATGTACAGCTCCCATTGTCTTAAGAGCAAACTGATTATTAAGATCCTTCACAACTTGATCAATTAGATGAGGATTATTCCCTGTTATCAATATATCGTCCACATAAACTAACAAATAAAGCACATGAGAATCTTGTTTGTAGTAGAACAAGCTTACATCAGAGGTAGAGTTAACAAAACCCCAAGTCAGTAAGGCACCTTTCAACTTATCAAACCATGCCCTTGGGGCTTGTTTTAAGCCATATAGCGCCTTATGTAGACGACAAACTTGCTGTGATTGAGAGGAATCAGAAAAACCAACAGGTGGAACCATGAAAACCTTTTTTGTCAACTCTCCATTGAGAAACGCATTATTAATATCAATTTGTTGAATTCCCCAATCATAATAAACTGCCAAAGAGAACATAATGCGAATGGTTCTTGCCTTCACTCTGGGGACAATGTATCAAAATAGTCTAGACCGGGAGTTTGTTGGAACCCCTTGGCCACTAAACGGGCCTTATATTTCTGTAAAGAACCATCAGAGTTCAACTTCGTTTTAAAAACCCATTTGCTGCCTACAACATGCATTCCATCCTCATAGGGTACCATTTCCCAAGTATTATTTCTCATTAAAGCTAGATACTCAGCTTCCATAGCCTGTCTCCATTCTGGAATTTCCAATGCTTCTTTAGCAGTTTTTGGTTCCTTCAGGATGGTATAATGACAAGGCAGAGTTGTTGCTTTAGATGACTGTAATTGGTTAACCAAATTAGGAGTAGGAGGAGTGGTAAAAGCAGTAGCATTTCCTTCAGTCTTTAACTGTTGTGAAGCCGTATGTGTAGAGACCAATGCTTGAGCTGCATGAGACTTGGATCCGTAACCATCTTATGAACATTAGTGTCGTTGGGCACCTGCAGGGAAGGCCAAGAAGGTCTTTGAAAAAGGTAGAACAACCTCCAACTGTATATCACCTGGCACTCTGGTTAAAGAATCATCAGATCTGACTTCTTGATAGCTTCCAATCATAGTATTTTTACTACTTGCTCTTGCTAAAGGAACATCAGACTTAACTTCTGGAGATCCTGCAACATTATTAGTGAAAGAAGTTAAATCAGTTGGATTTTGTGAAAAAGGACCAGAATCAGTCATAACCTTCGGTAAGGACCAGTTTGAACCAACTTGAGCAGTGGAGATGACACTTGAAACAGAGGCTAGACAATCTTGATTGTAAAATCCAGATTTAAAAGGAAAATCCCTCTCATTAAATTTAACTTGTCTCACTATGTAAATGCGCCCAGAGGAAGTCATACATTTGTAACCCTTGTGATCAAGGCTATACCCCAAAAAATACACACTTCTCCTTATGGAATGACAATTTGTGCTGTTGATAAGGCCGAAGAAACGGATAGCAACTGCAACCATATACTTTAAGATCAGTAAGAGAAGGTTCCTGTTGAAAGAGGAGTTGATAAGGTGAGGCATCATCAATTACCGCCTGAAGGTAGCCTATTTAGCAAAAAAGGTTCCCCGTGGCAAAAGCAGTCCACCAGAATTTGAGAGGCATGGAAGCATGGGCCAAAAGAGATAGACCAAACTCAACAATGGATCTGTGTTTTCTCTCCACTCTCCCATTTTGCTGATGGAGATAAGGACAAGGATGCCGAAAATGAATACCATGTTCTTGCAAATACTGAGAAAAGGGTCTAAATTCCCCACCCCAATCAGTTTGAAGACACTTAATTTTAGTCCCAAGTTGATTTTCAACAAAGACATGAAATTGCATAAAAACATTACAAGCTTCCGACTTAAGTTTCAAAGGGTAAATCCATGTGTATCGGCTGTAGTCATCCACAAAAATTATATAATACCTATACCCTTCACTGGACAACATGGGAGCTGGTCCCCAGAGATCAGAATAAACAAGTTCTAATGGGATTTTTGCTCTTGAGGTGGAACTAGGAAAATGACACTGCTGTAGTTTGCCAAACTTGCAGGCTTCACAAAAGAAATTTTTATTACTGTCATCAGGGAACTTTTACATTCAGTTTCTTCAACACAGAGGAAAGTGTCTTAGCACTTGGATGCCCTAACCTGGCATGCCATAACTTGGCAACATCAAGAACTACAGATTTCTTATTACAAGCAGGGACATCATGAGTTAAACTAGTACTAAAAGCCTTGGAAACATCTTGAACTAAACAAGGTTCTGCTATGATTGAATCTGAAGCTGCAATCTTTATTACTGAGGCTGGAACTGTAGACTTTATTTCAGTGGAGGCATCAGGATTGAAATGATTTCTGGAAAGTTTCTGCTGGAACAACTAACTGATATAGGCCATCTTTAACTAGACCTTGTAGTAACACAGCTTGAGTGCGCTTATCCTTTACCAAACAATATTCAGCATGGAATTCAACAATGACATTATTATCTTTGGTAATTTGTGAAATACTCAGCAGATTTTTAGCTATCTTAGGCACACATAATATATTCTGAAGTTTCACAATCCTATACGAATCAAATGAGGGTAGGAACATCATACCCGTGTGTGTGATAGGCAATGAGTCTCCATTTCCAACCTGTGCCTTAGAGGTGCCTGGATAGGTGGATTTTACCACCATGTTTAAAGGATCATCTGTCATGTGGTTGGAAGCCCCTGAATCCATATACCATGATTGATCATTAATGCTTTGAGGAGTGGCAATAGACTGTCCAATAGTTCCTGAAGATGAGCTAATATTAGCAGAGACTTGCTGAGATGAGAAACCAGAATGGTCAGTGTTAACAGCAGGACCATAGAGTGGGTTGTTTGCAGTTTGATGATAAGCAGATAAGTGTGATGTGGAGTGCACAGACCAGAACTCCGTGACGCGATGGAGTACCACCAGGGAGCAAATATTTGATCAGGATATTGTTGAGTCAATGAGGGATAGCTATATGCTGAGTAATCATGATATCCAGCAACTGAATTATGAGCACTCTTCGGCAGCATGGAGTTGGAAGCAAATAGAGCTTGAACAGGTTCATTTGGCCTTATAGGGAAAGAGGAACCGGGAGGTTTGTGACCGTGTGCTCGTAATTAGAATTAGCTGCTGTGAACCCTTGATAATCATGATCAAAACGATGATAGCATTGCAGTGCCGAATGCCCTGTCTTTCCACACACTTGGCAAATCAATCTTGGCTTAAAATAGCCTCTACCTCGTCCTCTTCCTTTATTAAAGAAAGGTACACTCCCAGGAATAAAATGTGAGGTAGGATTATAAGGAAAACTGTTTTGTTGTCCAGTGAAAACTCCTGACATCTGATTTCCTACACTATCTTGAGAGAAGCGGAGATTCACTAGTATTAGTCTGAATTTCTTTGAGGTATTACATGCCCGAGGCACAACACCAGGATAAGTTGCAGTTGGTTGAATTCCACTAGAGGGATAGTGTAAAGGCATTCCAGATGAAGTTAAATTCAAACTTGAACCAGTCTCAGGAGTTTTTTTGTCTTGAAGCTATTAAGGCAGAGGATAAATGTTCATGAAAATTCATCATTGCACCATGTTGTCTTTCTAAACGCATTTCATGTTTATGCAAAAGGAACTGAGCTTCTTGAAGTGTCGCATGACTACTATTTGGCTGAAGATTTGCCACAACGGCATCATATTCTGGTCCAAGACCATCCAATATATACAGAAGCAGTTCTTCATCATCAATATTCACTCCGCTTGCGATTAATTCATCTCCTAATTCCTTCATCCTTAAAACATATTCATTTATACTCTGTGACTCTTTTTTAGTTGTCTGTAACAAGTTCCTCAAATACAAGGTTCTTGCTTTAGAGAAAGATTGAAAATGTAATTCCAAAGTATTCCAAATTTCATACGCACTATGACATTTTCCTACCTGTCTAAACATTGACTCAGAGATGGAAGAAATCAGCCAACTCACCAAGAATTGGTCAGTCCGTTTCCACATATGGTACTTAGGGTTTGGCTTAATCAAATCTTCACTTCCCTCTTGTTTTCTCAACTTTAAAGATTGAAGGACAAGGATTCTCACCGGTTACAAAACCATCCAATTCATGAGATATCAGTCCTGGTAGAACTTGCGAACGCCAGTAATTGTAATTTCGCGCACCAATTTCACAATGCTGGGAAGTGGGAAGGTCGAAGTTCTGCTGGGTCGTGCATTTGCATTACCAAACTGCTCCATATCTGCTTTAGAGACATTATCAGAAAATTCAGGATTCAGATTTGCCATTGACGTGTGTCTGAGGCTCTGATACCATGTAGAAATCAAGAAGAAAGTTTAAAGAACTGAAACGAAAACGCAGAAGAGCAGAAAAATACGAGAAGAAAAGAGAGTATTACAACAAACTTTACTTTTTGGTAAAGTGTTTTTCCTTAATCTTGTTTGAAAGTACACGTGATACACTTATAAGCATGGTGTACACTAAAACGCACCGTTTACACAACTCTTCAGAATTTACAAAATAACCCAAGACATCTTTTACAGACTTACAACTACATCCCAGGTTCTACAGAACTAACAAAAACAGAAACTGCAGAGCATAAACAGAAACTGCAGAGCATAGACTAAACTGCAAAACACAGACTCTTTTATATGACAATAATATGAGATAGTTTACTTACACCAGTTACGAGATTGTTCAGTAAAAATTGAAATCATGTCATACATGCGGATCCATAAATTTCTTTTATGGTCGGCCAAAATAAAAATTTATTATACATTACTATTTTTGTTTATTAATTTTTTTGTAGGGTGGGTCAAAATATATAAATTTACATATTAATATTAAAAAAAAAATTGAGGGTGGGGGCCAAAATATATAAATTTACATATTAATATTAAAAAAAAAATTGAAGGTGGGCCATTGCCCACCCAAAAAGTGGCTGGATCCGCCACTGTCATACATATTTGATAAAATCATTCAATGTAATAATTCTATATGTATTTATATACATAATATACTTTCACTTTTATCATGATTTATAAATAATGCTGATTATCATTTAGGGGTTTGGATATATATAGTTTAACTTAATAATTATACTTTCTTGAAATGTACAATATTTATTTAAAAGAGAAATCTAACCATAAAATTTAGTAAATTATTAACTACACACTTAATGAAACAACAAATGATATACTTTTAATTTATGCTATTAAACTATGTTAGAATTGATAGTCTAAAACTGTGTCTATCATTTAATTGTATAATTCAACAGTTTAATTAAAACATGTTAGACCATGCTAAATTTGGTAGTCTTATATTTTGGTTACTTTTGTCATTTTTATTTTCATTAAGGGTAATTAAATTAAGTTATATGATTTTGTGATTAGATCTATCATTTAAACAAAACCTTAAAGTTTTAAGAATTTTTAGATTATTAAAGATGATTATATATAAGAATATTTCTATCATTTATTGTCATGATAATAGGAAAAAAGATATTTAAAGATATTTGGGTCTTTTTGACACTATATAAGTAGATTTTATTGGAAATTTTAACTATAAGGAAGTAAATTCACTGTTCTAAAAGTTTTAAATTCAAAGTATCACGTTTTAGAACTTGATACATTTTGTCGAATCTTTTTAAGGACTAAATTTTTCAAAAAATTGGTTGAATATTAAAATGGAGAAACCATTTTAGATTAAATAATTTGATTCATGTGCACAAGCTTTTATTTACAAATTGATATGATATAATATTAGCATTTTATTATAATTTTTACGTATTTTTGAGAAATCATAAATGCTATCACTTTGTTATAATATTAGTATTTTATTATAATTTAATAAATATGTAACTACATGTGCATGACTTCAGAAGTCAGAAGCTACTGTTCTTTGTAGACAAAAATCTTGAAATCAACCATCCATGAATTAAGATATTATATAAAATATTTATATTGGTACTAACACCATCCAGTACCCCTATGGATGTATAGTCCCTATACTATCCAAATTATCCAACAACCTCCCCTGTCGTTAGTTTTTTCCGTAAAAATTATTTTAAGCCATTTTTGACTTGTGGAATGACCAAATCACCCCTGAAAATAAGTTACTACGGAATTAAGAACAATTTCTACAGATAAAAAAATTTAACTTAACATAAAAATTTCATATCAAATTACCTAAAACATAAGAAATTTAAAAAAAAATTAAAAAACCCATAAAAAATATTTTAAATTGTTTTTTTTTTTTTTAATGATTTTGGCTTTTTTAAGTTATTTAAAGAATTTAATAGAATTTTAAAGAATCTCTTCTTGAAAATTTTAGGATTTTCTTTTAAATTAAAAAAAAAGAAACTTATTTTTAAGGACAATAGTGTCATTTTGGTCAAAATCGATCAAAAAGTAAAAACTGGCAGTAGTCAGCAGGGGAGATAATTGGATGATTTCGATAACAAAGGGACTAACTTTAATTTTGCAAGCCACAGGAATATAGTATGTTGAAATTTGTTATCTTAATTATATAATCAAGCAAATCTAATATTAAAATCAAGTTGGCTACATTAAGGTTTGTTTAATTATTTTGTATTCATTGTCCTTTTATAATAAACCAATTTTTTTATTTTTTTAATGTAAAGGTGAATCTATTTCGATGCAGAAATATGTAACTGCTTAATAACGTGTTCCTTTGGTCAAGATTCAACCGTTCCTACATAATATATTAAAATTTTTAAATTTGTTAGGCCAAAAATATACATTGATGTAGTATCACCAATCAAAACTCATCAAATTTCTCCTCCAATGAAATTCAATAAGAGCTAAAGGACAAAATAACATTAGCTATCAAAACTAAGCCGACTTAAGCTGTTAGTAAGAGCATTTGTATAAATCCTATCCCATTTTAAGATCAAGATTGAGAAGGGTCCTCACTTGTTAAGACAACTTGCAAAAAATACCCATTATATTGACTTTAAGGGGGCATTTAGTTTAGAAAATATTTTATTACTAGGAGTGTATATTAATGGAAAAAAAGATTACCTTGAAGATTATTGGGAATACTTGGGGAAATGTGTTTGGTTGGTTATAATAAATTGGTGGATATGTTATTTAAATTACTGAATTGTCCTCGAATTAAATATTATTATTTATAACACCCCCCCCCCCGACATTGAAAAAACTTAGCAAAAACAACCCTATAATATAAGTTTGGAAAATCAACAATGCACCCCCACCAACCTAGTCGCTGCTTGCCCTTGGCAACCACCACCAGTAGCTGGCAATTTAACGGTGCACAAATGGTCGAAAGTGGCCAGATCATGATAGATCTGGTCGGAAAACAACCAAATCTAATTTGGTTGTTTTCGTCTAGATCGATGCAACGACCAAATCGATGGCCACTAACGACCTCAAACGTGGCTGTTAACGGCTATCCATCTAGCTGTTGACGGCGAGATCGATGAATTTGGTTTTACGACTAGATCTATTAAGATCTGGCCATTTTTTACTCTGGCCGGAAATGGCCAAATCGACGAACAACGACCATTTTTGGCTGTTCGTGCACTGTTCCAACGGCGATGATGGGCTACCGGCAGTGGTTACCAGTGACTGACGGCGGTTGGTGGGTGAGGGTGGTGGCTTGGGTAGGCTGCAGTTTGTTTTGAATTCAAGGGTAATTTTGTCCAAAAAGTTAAATAATTAGGTAAAATTGTAAAAGCAAGATTCACGTAAATTAATTTAAAAACAAGGGCATTATTGTCCTAAAATTTTATTAATAAGGGATATAATTGTAACAAAAATAAGATTATTTTGGTAATCTTAAAATACATAAGAAAATTGAGGTAATCAAATTACCTCATATATTATCAACGGTAATCACTATTGGTATTAGAAGATTACTGGAATCTCATATTACTTGACAACCAAATGTGGTAATCAAGTAATATAAGATGACATAATCTTAGTAATCCTATATAACTTCTAACCAAATGCCTTCTCAAGGTATAAATGGACAACTCTCTTCATGAAAGAGGAGACTGGGCATATGAGAGCTAGGCATACATTCGAGCTTCAACCATTATTTTGCTCTATAAACAAAGTATTACTCCATTTTTGTATGTCTTACAAGCAATATCAGATAATAGTTCGAGAATAAATAACAATGTATGTAAGATTTGTTCATAATATCCGAACCATTCTAAAAATTTTTCTTGTCAATCTTTTATTTATGTTTCTTCAAACATATATCACCATTGCACCATAATCAACTCTCATAATCATCTCACATGTAATTTCATAGCACTTTATACGTGTAAAGTCGTTTATGTCAAAATCAAACATCAATAATATTTCTAAACCTGCTAATTTATGCCTAAGATCAAATATGACAGCTAAACAATAAAGAAAAAGAATGAGTTTCCAATATTTTTTAAATTTAAATTCCATTGCTCCTATTGGTCCCTCTAAAATTTCATTGTTTTTGTTTCAAGCAAATAAATTTGAAATTCATAAAATTGTATGTATTATCAATGGATTAGTGGGATTACACACACCCAAAATTTTAAAGTGGCAAGATAAAAAGTTTTAAGAAAAAAATGAAATTTTTGAGTTATATGTCAATCACTCTCAACCAAAAAATGAGAACCCCTTTTATTTGCTACATAATAACTAATTAAATTTGCATAAGGTAAACATGAATCAAACATTAAATAAGTACTATCTCACCTAACTGACATGTCTAATGCAAAAATTCTAGGAAACAAATTTGTTTTTTTACAAGTATCTTGAAATTCAGAATTTCTTCTATTGCTACTAGTAATCCAAGCTAAACAATTCCTAATTCTATCAATATTATTTTTTAATTCTTTTCATACCACTTTTTACAAGTAAATAAATGATATGACATGCACAACATTGGTGCAAAAACTTCAAATTGTTCTATGGCTCTACTGTTAGCACTTCCATTATATAAAGTTAGACTTATTACTTTGTGAACAATATCATATTCTTCTAAAACTTCAACAATTTTATAATAAATTTGGTGTCCACTATGATCCACATCCATTAATTTAAATCCTAATAAAAATTATTTAATTTACATTCATTATCAAAATCATGACTAGTCACACAAATATAATTTTGTTTAGCTCTACCACTCCAAATATCAGTGGTTAGAGCCACACTAACATGGCAACTATTTATTTTATTTCTTAATTTTAATTTCATTTTCTTAGACAAATTTATTAAATAATTCTTAGTTGAAGTTTTAGAATAAGTTTTAAATTCTGATAAAAATGAATTTTTAATAAATCTTTCAAAATATTTATCTTCACTCATATTAATAGATTGATCAATTGCAGCAATATATAGAACTAATTGTTCCCTATATACATCTGAATTATAACGCTGAGTATTACGCATGCTAGTTATTTGAGTTTGATTGATTTCTCTATTTCCATGATGATTTATATGTTTACCAGAATGCTTTTTTAGAGTAATAGTACCATTACTTGCATCAGCTTAATAAATACTTCCACAATACTTACATCTTGTTTTCTTCACTTGAACTCTATTTTCTGTCTTGTAAATCTTTTCGAAATACACCCAAACATCTGATATGTGCTTGTCTTCAGTTTCGATAGCTATAGTTGATAAACCCGCTTCTACTTTAGATGGAGTTGGACAAAGACGACGACTATGAGAATGATCTCTAGAACCACTGGGAGCTATAGTAGCACAGGGAGGAAGGGGAAAAATATTATGAGGTATATTAGATTCTAAGAATGGGAAAGCGAGACTGTTTGATTCTATTGCGTTTATGTTAATAAATTCAGGGAGACTAAAATAGTTATCTTCATCATCGAAATTGATGGTGAGATGAAAATATCTATCAATTCTAGTTAAAAAAAAAAAAATGGATATAAAAGTATTAAAGGAGGAGAATTGGAATTTGGAAATATGAATTGAAAATTGCAAAAAGTAATAAAAATTAAAATGAAAGCAAAATGAGAGCAAATTGACAACAAAGAGATTTGAGAGATTTTTAGAGCAAGAGCAAATAAAGCAATTGAAAAAAATAAGAGAATTTTGGATATGAGGAAATATGAGAAGTTTAGGTTCTATTTATAGAGAAAAATGGGAAAAGAAAATAACCAAAAATCTCCCCAACTACTATAAACAACTATATTTGAAGGGTAAAATGAGTTTTTGCGTTAAAAAAATAATAATTAATTAATTATTTTTTTTGTCGCCAACCCGCAGGTCAATGGGGGTTTCCAATCGCCAACCTGTCGAGTTAGACGAATTTATATATATATATATATATATATATATATATATATATATATATATATATATATATATATATATATGACCTACCAGGTTAGCCTATGAAGGCCTAGGCTGGTCGACTAGAATACCAGCCCGGGTCGCCCTTAAGCTGGGCCAAGTTAGGGCTAACTCGCCTAAATCCACCCATTTTTTCACCTTTAGTTTTTGTTTTCATTTTTCATAGTTGATGGGATATATGGTACTTAGGATAATTTTCAAAATAAATAATCCGAAAAGTCAAACAAAAAGTCCCACCAGCAAAAAATTTGCTAAATCTACCAAATGGTGCTATAATAAGCAAATTGATACATCCAACATTTCAATGCAGCGACTGCGATGGATGGTTAAATCTTTGGTCCATAATAATCAAGTTGATTAATCTCCTTTTGAATTTGGAAAAGACAACCCAACATTTCAATGTATTAATGTGATGGATTCGATGGGTTTAGCGACGATCAGTCTAATAGTCTTAGTGGTGTACTTTGACTATATCGTCCCATAACTCTTATATGGCGTTATATTTGCTTAAATGACTTTTTTTACCCCCTAATATTAAAGAAATTTGTTTACCCATGGGGTCATGGCCACGGCCACCCCTAACCAAAGATATTTTTCAGAATGTTTAGGAATATATTTTATCCCTTCAATTTCATATTGATTACCTGCGGCTCCTGTTATTAATTAAACTTTCCATTTAACCCCCTTATATGCAATTTCCTAAATCCGTTTTTTATACTTAATTTGGTTTCCTCGTTCATTGAACATTACATTTTGCCCCCAGATGTAATTTCCCGGTTTTTCCACTCTCACACATTCGTAATCCTCCCTCCTTACATTTCATGTTTCGTCAGTGACGTCCTTAAAATATATTGTGATTAAATGTAATTTGTGTAATTTTAAAGGAGTAATTACCATACATATAAGATTAAATCTCAACTATTGAAAAATATATTGTGATTAATTAATCAAATATTATATTAATGAAATTGGCAGTATAATTTTTCTTGAATAGTTTGTTTTTAAAAATTTTTATACCTTAATTAATAATATTATTTTACTATTTTCAAAAAACCTATTATAACTTATCCAAAAAATTAAAGAGTGGACCAGTTCAATAATGAGTCACGTTATCTTCTGTTGGTGATGGTACGGATTTCCTAATTAATTAGTTTATTAAAATTCGTCATGTTGAAACACTTTGTTTGCATATTAAATACCTAATTAATATATCTTTCACTCTTTGTTTTGTTTAAAAAGGGATTTATTTAATTTAACTCTTCGAGGTGGATTACTATTAAACACATCCAATATTTTATTGAAAAGCATTATATCCACTCTAAGATTATTAAAAAAAAAAATTTGAATATATAAAAAACGATCTGAAAAAAAAAAAAGTATTGAAAGAGGCATATTAATATTTTTTAATGTTGGACTTTGGGTTGGCCTGAAAGGCTTGCACCCATAAGTGTACAACCCAATTGGCCCATAAAAGGAAGTTATATTAAATAATTTACGGACAGTTATTTTGTAATTGTTCAACAGTTAATACAACTGGTTAATTAACTTTCATATCACTCAATAAAATCCTGTGTACGATTAAACTGAGCGTTTGCTCGTAGGGGTGTTCATAACAAGTTTACTGATTTTTTAAACTAAATCGGTTTTTGAGTTTAAGAATTTTTCTAAATCAAAATCGAGCCAATTAAGGGGAAAATCTATTTTTCGGTTAACTGATTTTGAACCGGTTTCTCTTTTAACTTATTTTTTATTTTTATTTTATCCTAATTTAAACCGATTTTATATATTATTATTTTTATAATAAATCGGTTTTATTGTTTTTATTTTATATTATTTTTATAATAAACCGGTTTATATATTTTGATTTTATATTTTATTATTTTTTATAATAAACCGGTTTCAGTTAACCAGTTCCCATAATCTCGTAAACCAGTAACCGAACCGAAAAACTAGTTTTTGTATTTCTTTGAACCGAAAACCGGTTCGGTTTAGTTTCTACATTTTTTTGAACACTCCTAATTGATTGATTGACATAAATTCACATAAATATTACTTTGTATTTATGCTCTTTGTTATGTTAATAGAGAGAGAAGTCTTTATGCTGTGATTAGTGTAAAAGCTAGTCATACTCAATTCTGATTTTTCACTGTAAGATTATCAAAGATTTAGAAAGGCATTGTGAAACACTCATTGATCCTGTGCAACACAATTATTGACTAATTTTTGGACCCACCGAACTAGTTTGTATTTATTAAACACTCTATAAGCACAATAAATCAAATAAGTTATAAATATGATAAGTAACTACTTGATAGTACTCAAACTTGAGACCTCTGGCTAACGTAAATAAGTCATAGATAACAATAGAAAACTCATACACAACCAAAACAAATTTTTCTGAAAAAATCCTAAGACCATAACCATTTTCCAATTCTTTTTCTTGGGAAATTCTGGGATACAAAAAACAATTTTACAAAAAAAAAAAAAAAAAAAAAAAGCAGCACTCTTTTAACACATACTAAAGTTAAATAAAACTATTTTTTTTTTCCAATATAATACCAACAATTTTGGAGTACAAGTTGTACAACCAAACAAATCAATACAATCTAACAAGGCGCTGTAGGTGGAGGCAGCATCGGACCGGAGAATGGAAACGGCAGTGGTGGAGAAAACAGGTAAATAAGAGATAAGGATGAGAAAAAAATAGAAGAGAGGACAAAAAACCAATGTGCTTTAGATCTTTTACATGAAAAAATAGAAAAAAGAGGAAAGTTAGAAGATACCTTAATATAAATACTTGCTTTTGGAAATAAAAGGGTAATTGTAGTTCATCTAAGTCGTTTTGTGCCTGTATTAATTCGCATGTAACACATTCTAGCTTTATTTGAATCTTGAATGATATATCATATTCACATCATTTAAAGTTGACATAGCATTAATCCTTTGATAAAAGCATCACTCACGTTCTTTGGTCCTCTCAATTTATCCCTCACCCAAGAATAAAATCTTTTGGTAAATTGGGAATTTTAGTCTTATCCTAAACTTTAGCAATAAGAATTTGATGATATAGCATTATATCTTTGATACCATTTGTAAATGTTGAATAAAATTTATATGGGGAATACAATAAACTGGATATCAACAGTGATTGGATTGAACCGCGCCTATTAATTCTTGTTTCCATACAATAAAAGTTGTGCTGGACTCTCGGCATTGATTTGACAGACAGGACGAATAGTTAGTAAGCAACAGGTCGCCAACCTTTTGTCCATGAGTAATATTAAGTTCAAGGAACGCTTCCCATAAACTTTTTTTTTTATAAAATACGATGTTTCAATTTATAATTGTTTAACTTATAATGGATTCTGTTTGTTTAATAATAGGTTTCACTTGATCAAATACAAATGATCACATTACTGTTGTGAGAAGTATTTATCGACTTATTTTTTGTTGATGCGCGATTTAGGCACCAGCTAATTGACACGTGCACAGCGTTGATTGGATAAGGAACACACATGAATATGGATTATGAACATGAAATAAATGCAATGAGAGCTTTTAAAATGGTTCGGATGTTAAGGTAACAAGTCCTAAATCTACTGATTTGTATTTATACGGTGGGTCAAGTCGCTAAAGCAGACTGACTTACAAATGATTGAAAAAGTAAATACAAAGTTTTTTTTTAGAGAGAGAGAGTTCAAATGTCAAATGATCGAATCCCCTTAATGAAGGGGTCTTCCTCTTCTTATATCAAGTTGAATGCGTGTAATCATCATTAAATCTTTGGGTTGGTGTGAATGTCAGGACATAATCTGACTTTACGTCCAGTTACCCATTTTCCAAGCTGATTTTACGCGATTTGAAGCAGGGAAGCGGACACGTGGGAGCTCCGGGCGCTTGACAGACCTGACGTGCGCTTATCGTTCTGACGGGAGCAGGCCACATTTCGTCACGTGACCCCACGTCAGCCCTTGATTTCCCAGGCATAATATTTTTATTTTTTACCCACAAGTGAAAAGCCTTTCCAATATTCATGCTGAAAATTGACTATATATTTAAATTTAATTTAGAGTTAGTTCTTATAAGTAATACTTAGTGAAACTCTATTTTTTATACCGTTAAAAAGATAAAATACTGCAACTTTATATTTGCATTAACTAACATATACATGCAATTTATGTATATGTTAATATTTCGTTTCACAAATCTCTCTTTTGTGAGGAGGGGAAGTTGGTGACCCCACTCAAATTTTTTTTTTTTTTTTTACTAATTTCGTTTGGTTTTTTGTTTTGACTATACTGTGTTTGTATTGATTTTTCTACATTTGACCCCATTTATTTGTTTTTTCCCCTATTTTATGTTATATTATATCGAAGTTATCCATTCTAAATTAATTTTTGGGTCTGCTCCTGGATGTCTTAATATCCTACTCATAGCAAACCACATTTTCCGACGTCATAGTCTAGAAAATTGAATTTTTTTTAATTTTAATTTTTTTATAAAAGTTTTTCAATAAATTATTTGAATTTTAAATAAATACTTATTTACAAATTTATTTGAGAAATATAATATTTATATGATATAGCATTATACAGTAGTATCTAATGCAATACACCAAATAGTAATAAAACTCAATACAACTTAAAGAATTCACTAAGAATTATAAAAGTATTGGGTGCATTTGGTTTATTATTTTGGATAGGATTTTGGGGATAGTATTGAATAATTAAATATGAGAGTATTACGAGGTAAAATTTAAAAATTTATAAAAAGACCCCCCTAAGTTTGCTAATTTAATAAATACCCCAATATATATAAATATGTAAAATGACAAAAAGACCCACACCACCTGCAGTGTCAGATTCCGGCCACCACCACCGGAATCTGGCTGGAAAATTGCATAACCACACATACCAGCCAAATCTGGCCGGTATGATGTCGCTATGGCTTTTTCTGGCCAGATCCGTGGCCTTTTCCGACCAGACCCACCACGGATCTAGCCGAAAAAGGCCAAAGAAGGCCATCTTTGGCCGTCACTAAAGGCCAGATCGGTGAATTATCGGCCAGTTCCGATCGATAATTCACCGTTTTCCAGATTCTGGTTACCACCGACGGTGGTTGCCAGAATCTGGTAAGTACGCGTCATGGGGTTGTTTTTGTTAATTTTTAAACTTTTTTTTCAGGGGGTATTTAATGAAATTAATAACCTTATGGGGTTTAAAAGTAATTAAAAAATATTGTAATATTTCTGGAATAATGTGCCAAACATTATTTGGAGAATAGGATTGGAAATATGGGCAGAAATAATAAGCCAAACACACCCATTATTATTATGTGGAATTCGAATCCCATCATTTTCACAAAAGAAATCCAACATTATAAAGGTATTTCAACAGGGCTTGGATTCTGGGAATCAGACTCTTCAAAACTCCATCTCCTTTTTATTCTTTAAGTAGTGGAAAAATATAGATAAGTGAATTCTAACCGAAGATTGTTTAGAATTCTGGTTCCCCTTTGAATTGTAAGATAAGAAATGCACTCAATTCAGAGGATAATTGAAATTTCAAAGTTGATATATAATTGATATTGACAAATCTGAAATGATCAAAAGTTATGCCACAGTCGATTCTTAAAACGGATTATGTAATGTACTTTATCATTTGTATTAAGGTGGATATTTTGTTTTAATCCCAAGAAATTGGATCGGTATATCATATTATAAAAGGATCATCCTGATCCCATTACTTATCCTCCTACAGAACATTCTTATTCATCCATCTTCAAAGAGAAATTATCAATAATAACAATAGCAATACTACACTTTATAGAACGTACTTTACAATCTGACACTCAAAACCCAAAATATTTTTCTAATTATTATTATAATTATGATAATTATCAATCAAATTGACAAATAAACTCGTTAATTTACTTATGAACTGCCTAACCCTGTCAACGAATTGGTCAAACTCAGGCAGCTTAGGAAAAAGATAGAAACAGTGACAAGCATTATCAAACTCGACCAACTCAGCTTCTTTTCCACGATCCGTCAGCCCTCGAAAGTACCCCGTTTGCCAATCTTTCAATGGATCAAAACCTCGCGCAAAATTCAGTCCGGAAATATCATGCTCCTTCGGCCCGAAAACGTTCGCTGCCCCATGGTCCCGGTCCGACCTTTCTGGCAAAAACGCCTTCCACGTCCAATCAGTCTTCTCTATTGATATTAGTGGAGCTCCCTCATGCGTTATTTCTGATGGAGTCCTTTCCTCCCCACCAAAATATGGCTGAATAGCTAAAACTCCAATGATTTTTACTCTGGTTAAATTGTTCTGAACAGCTCTGAGAGCTACGTGATGAGCTATGTTGCTTCCTGCGCTGTCTCCAGCATTGAAACAGTGATTAAGATCAGCGTAGGAAGGCAAGCTTTCAATGGAATTTAAATTTGTGTCGATAAAGTTGAGCAAATCAAAGCCATTTTCATATTGAGAGGGACAACGATGCTCCGGAGCCAGACGGTAGTTGACAGAAATGATAACGGCGGGGAGTTTTCTGACGACGGTTTTTGAACTGTCAAGGAAGCCCTGTGAAGAAAGCGTTTTTGACAGTTTAGAAAGGGTCTTCACCGTTTTTTAACTCTGACAGATTCTTGACAGTTAAAAAACTGTAAAAAATTCAATCAAATTTTAATCAAATCTTTGACAGTTCTGGAACTATCAAGAATTTAGATTTATTTTTCAATTTTTAATCAAATTCTTGACAGTTTAAAAATTGTGGAAGATTTTTTTTGTAATTAATTTATTTTCTTAGTTATTGCTAATTAAATTATAGAATAGTGTAATGAAATTATTCATAATGTTTCTCAATTAACAACAATTATCACAATTCAACAATAAATTTAAATATTTAACAATCTCTCAATTGATTTATTGACTGGTACATATATCATTGTTGCTCTTATTAAACAAAATTAAACAACAATATAAGTTCTAAAATATTGCAAAAACAACAGTATAAATAATGGAGAAAAAAGTTGTGGTTCTGATCATGGCTCTGCCTCAACCCTGGTCTCAGGCTTAGTCTGAGCCTTCGGACAAGGATAATGCTTAAAAAATGCTTTAACTGCTCCAATTACTCCATCTTCTTTCTCCATGGACTTTGCGAGTTCAACTGCACGCTTCTTCACCTGTCATAGTTCTCAGGTGCGTCAGTAAGAACTGTAGTATAATTTTCCCATATCCTAGAATCCGATAAGAGGAATATGTTATATTAGATTGTGTAGTATTAGAGTCTTTTTTTTTTTTTTTGAAACTGTGTGGTATGAGATTAAATTGGATATAAATAGTATTGTTATGACTATACATATATACTTTACAATAAATTAAATCAGAATGTTGAAAATTCAGTAGTACCTCTGGATCTAGCATGAAATTTATTGCATCAACCAACTTTTGCAAGTGAGAACTCTTCAACTGGAATGGGTGGAGGACCTACTCCTTTGGCATGAACTCACCCTCCCCAGAAAGGTTGGTCATCAAAGAAAGGTAAAATGGTTGTCGGGCACTATATTTCAAAAACAATGCGTCAAAATGAGACAGAAAACACATCAGAAAGAACTCTTACTGAAACCAAAACCACGCTTAAAGTTATCCATTTTTACCGCTGCTTTAAGACCGGCAGCAGTTATTCCTGCACCACCGTGATGAACCTTAAAAGCAAAGTGTGGAGAAAACTAAGAACTTGTCATCACAAACAAAATAGGTTGAAGCATAGCCATATGCTTATTGAATCCCACGAATATTGAAAGAACATACTCATTAATGAAGCTGCTTCAAGATAAAAGACTTACTACAGCCTTACATTGTAAGAATAGCCAGTCACGGGGACAATTGTCCAATAAGTATACAAAGTCCTTTGGTTCTGCTACTGGAAGTAAATAAGATATAGCCAATTAAATCGCAACCCCAAGTGGATAAAACAATGTAGTAGGTGAACGAAATAGAGGCAACAACAGGAACAAAATATAATAGTAAAACAAATCAAACAGTAAACAAAGAAAATAATATGTACGATTTATCTTAATTCATCCAATGGGGGTTACGTCCAGCTGAGTCAATATTATTGCAATATGCCTCACCTCTCTCGTTTACAATGAATGAATTGCCCTATGATTTGTTATCACTGCATAACAAGAGAAAAATATGTTTATATATTAGGTTTAAGAGACTAAACCTAGTTTTACAAGGATTCATATTTCTAAGCCCAACCCAATAAGGAATTAGCAACTTACAAGAAATCCTACAAAGGTTATACATGGAAAAGCCCGAAACAGTAGGAAAAGAAGAAGAATGAGAGAGACACAGAAGGAGAGAGAGGTAAAGGAACATATGAAGCATACGAATGACTAATTAAAAGAACTTACAGTTGCCAAGGCCACCCAGCCTTTGTTAATGATACCACTCTGTCCAGTTATTTCCAGTGCTTCCACAATTACTTGGGTCATTTTCTCTGGCTCTTGAACAGGCTGACAAGAAATAGGATAATAAACCTCCCATAAAGATTAAATATAATACTTTTATTTGCATAGCCAGTTAATGAAAAAGTATGATGAAATCTGGATCACTGCAATAACCATATAAGTCTTGAAATAAAAGAGCATTTAGAAGTTTATAACATGGAAAAATTCAATTTCCACAAGGGGGAAAAAAAAAATATAATTGGACAAATCATATTGCAGCACTACTTCAGGGGGTGATACAATCTAGACAGTAGACGTCAACACATTGCATAATTATAACATATCACAGTACAAGAAAAATCTTCAACCTTTATTTCAATTACAGTCCTCCAGCTCCCCACTTAAACACATTCCTCCCTCGAAGGATGGCAACTTCTCCCTTCCCACTCAAAATAGTTACCTGCTGCACCTCGCATCATATCCTACACAGGAGCTTTTCTAAACCCACAGCCCGCCTCCATCCTCCTGTTTCAAAAACCTATTTTCTATGTGAAGAAAACAAAGGCTTCTTAAACTTGAAGGGAGAAGTACAGCAAGATGAAACCCACTCACACTGGTAACTAGTCCAACCATTGCCGATTCCTCAAACATTTACGGTCCTAAATTGCTCATAACAGAAAATAATAACTAGAAATCTACATATAAGAAAAAGATTCGATCCCTTCTCAAAATTCCTAAAGAAATTTTAAAACTTCCAATTGTATCTGCCCACATGAGTTACATAAGTTATGCACGAATTAGATTAGATCAAGAAAATGAAAGAAAAAACTGTGTTAAGTGAAAGAGGTAACAAATTCATAGCATGCCAAATTGATAATAAAAACACATGGTAGGTAATAACTTAATTTAATCTCACTCACTTCCTTCAAATAAATTTTTGGAAATTATGCCTCCTTTTCCTGCATTTATTTCATATGTTAATATTTAAGTTTCATGGAAATATATCCATCCACAAAAAATTCAAAAAAAGTTCTCATCGCAAGTAGTTCAAGACCTAAAGGAGTGAACAATCTAAATAATTAAAGCTACTTGGTGTCGTGCTGGGAAACATAGGATCCCACCTCAGTCAAGGATTAAGGCTTTATGGGAAACAAGTGGTCTATCAGTCATCTAGTAGGGCCATCATACCAAATAAGTAGAAGTTCACAACTCGAAAATATTCTCAAGAAGGCTTTACTAGTTTCAAAAGGTTATATTTCCTAGTAAAACAACATATAAATTATGAGAGAACTAAGAAAACAAACTCACAAGGCTACCGAATCCAATATAAATAGGCTCTGTATCAGCATCAAGCCTTTTTACAAGTGATTCTGGAGGTTCATAATTGGATGCGAGATAAAGGAAGCAAAATCCTACCACGTCAACTTTTGTTCCCCAGTTTGCAACACAATTAAAAGAAAAAAGGAAAAAAAAAGTAGACCAGAAATTAGCATTCCTCCATAAGAATCCTTTTTCCACAATTTAAAAGAAATTTAAGACAGCAAAAACCTCAATAACTATACGCATAAAAGCAGCTAAGTTCATAAGAACAGTTAGCCATGAATTTAAAGAAGCAGAAAGATACACGATACTCCACCCAAGAGAATACGGAATAAGTGTCACCTAAACAACTAAGGCAAATAGAAAAGCACCAGAAACTATTTCATCCACCAAATCTATAACCATCTACAGCATATGGCCAATGAAAGCATATCACACTTAGAATGGAAAAGTTTGGAAATGATGGCCATGTAAGTCATCAGTTACGACCCCTACAATTCCCATAAAATAGCACTTACATCCCAAAAATCAATACAAATTTTCAATTTGTAGCAATAAAGGGGGCACAGGAGGAACAGGAAGAATGGATAATTCGATCATCAACATCAGCCTCAGATGTTTCTGATGATTATAAAGATAGTGAAGCTATAATTCCAGGTCTAAAGAACTTAGTCTTACAAGAAACATATAAAGGTTCTCTAAGGCACTTGGCTGAGAAAGTACATACTATAAAGAAACTCTCATTTCAAAGCTATAAATGCCTATTAAATGGGCAATAACGCTATCCTGTAACAGTCCTCAGAAACTGAAGTAACAACCATTTGGTTTGGGAACATGGTGAGGACTCCATATATATCCATGTGGAATATCAGAATCAGAACACTAGGAACCACTCAAATAAGTCAAAGGCCGTACCTTCAGCTTCTTTTTCCTTACGTCATTTATCATGTCCCAAATTCCAAGCCAAATCATTGAGTCAACAATTTGATACGATAGCTGCAAAAGGACATAAAGAAAAAGTCATACCAGAAATTTATTTTTAAAAATAGGAGCTAAAAATTAATATAATATGGCAAAGAGGACAGAATTTGATGAACTCACTCGATATCCAGCTGATTGCTTGACGCGGGACAAAGGATGCGGAAACTCACTATTTGGCCCGGAGGAAAAAGGGAATAGATTGTGCAAAGCAATTTAAGATTCCCGATCAAACCATGCATTAGAACAACTAACTCAGACAAACAAGAAGAAACACAAGTTGTAAACCGAACACTTCAAAGATATTAAGCAAAACTTAATCAGCTAGATTCCATTACCCAGACAAGACTTACGTCCATGACACTGTGAAAAATATATGAATAGGTACTTTTAGTGCCTGGTAAGAGCTTGAAAATACATATTTTGTTACTGATTCAATTGGATTATTTGTGAGAAAATGTGTTTAAATTGTGAAGTTTGAGTTAATTACTTCATAAATACCTTTTATAAGATCAGAGGGTGTATTTTCAGGTTATAAATGATATTTGAATGAAGAAGAATGATGTCAATGGAATTTGTGACAAGCAAGAATAAACGGTGCAAGAATTGGAATTGAAATGAGAAAGTTATGATGCGTTGAAGATGAGATTTAAAACCTGAAAATTCTTCAAAATGAGCATGCTTCAATGTTTTGATCATAACCTGATGGGTTGTTTTATTTTCCTAGTCCGAATTTGAATGGTTCAAAACATTTAATTCTTTTCTAATTAACCTTCAAAGCCATAGCACTATAAATAATGGTCTTTAATTAGTTTTTAGGGATTTTTAGAAGGGAGAAAAGAGTGGCCACTCTTTGGAGATTAGAATTATGAGAGTTTTGGTTCACAAATTAGAGAAATTTTTCTATTTTTCTTTATTGTTCTCATGTTTGTTAATACAATAGTTGTTTTTATTACTGAAAGAATGAACTAAATTTATTGTCTAGGGCTAAGATGTAGCCCAATTTTATAAATATCCATTAAATTATTTGTTGTTAATTTTTATTAAGTTTTGTTCTAAGTTTTATTATTGCACTTAATGCTTTCAATTCTTAAGGGTCCAAGAGTTGAATGATTTTATGGGTTAGGTTGAGATCAAGAGATGAAACCTAATTAGTCCAAGGTAATAAAACCATAGATTGAGCGAATGCTAGAGATAAGTTACTATGATTTGTGAGACTCTGGTAAATTTCATAGAACTTAATAATATTTTTACTTCTAAATCTAACTTAGAGATGGAAAGATTTAATTTCGTTTACCAAGTAAATTAAACCTAAGCGGAATGGGTTGCTAAGTTGATTTTAGTGTTCATTCTTTATCATTACAAAACAACCAATCATGAAACAAAATAAAAAACACTATGGGTTTTAACATGGTTCGGCAACATGCCCACATCCATGAGAGCAAGTCCAGATGAAGCCAATCCACTACGGTAAACATTTATAGTTTAATTATAAAGTCACAGTTAAACATCAGTTGCAAGAACACCGCCTGTTTTGTAATGCTTCAAACTCTACCCTTGGTTGAACTTCGAACTACCACAACAAGCTCCACGTTCACAAGACCACCTAGTCAGCCTTGAGCTTTTCTCAAGGATCAACACCAAAAACGCACTTCAGCTCCAAAAGCTTCAAATCCCATTAAGCATCACCAATGGAAGCCCACGTTCTAGCCATGAACAAATAAACAAAGTTTATCAAAGGTATTTGCAAGCCAACCTAGGGCATATGAAACCTGATTCAAAACAAAAGAAGCCTCAAGGAATTTTCAGAGTAATATCACAGGAATAATTAGGCTTAAGAAGAATTGCACTGGAGGAGTTGAATATATAGAAAACTTGGGCTGTAATGCAAAGATATGTGGCAAGGAATAACTTTATTGAATTCACCTTTATAAAAATTTATTCCAATGTCAAGATGCCACCTATCAAAGAGAATGAAACTTTTCAACCCATTGAATATAATTTTGACAAGTGTTATGGACCATACAAATATCTCATAAGAGAATAAAATAGTTCATGCATTCTAGAAGCATAACATGTGTTACCTAAATAAATTTGCCAGATATATTGTGATCACTTTGACTCAGAGGTGCTCACCTGATATAGCAGATAAACAACATAATAGAAGGTGGTCACTTTTAACACAAGGTCGTTACATTGGAAATTTAAACAAGAATGATTGTGCAATATTCAAAATGAAGTAATCATATCATGACTAGTGTTACACCACTAGAATCATAAGTTGACAAAATAACTTACATATATATTTTGGGTTGTTGCTTAAGAGTTAAAATATTAGGAATTTGTCATTCGAATAAGCTTAATTGGGTTAGTAATAATTGTTAATGCATATGATTAAATTGGTGTGAAATCTATGCCTTAGGTTTAGTCATATTGATCTTTTCACCAAAGTATTAATACAATTATGCTCTTGTTTTAGTTTTAGTTTGTTTTATTTTTCATTAAATTAGCATTAAAATTTTGTTTTATCAAATAGTAATAAAATAGATTAGTTTGGTACTTGGTAAGTAGTTTTCCTAGGATTCAACACTCGTTTACTTGAGCTTTACTACTTGCGCGATTTTGTACATTTACGAATAGCCTGTCAAGTTTTTGGCGCAGTTGCCGGGAAACTTTATATTATTATTTTTTACCAATACCAATACGAGCTATTTTATTGCTAATTTGATTTTATTTTTATTTTGTTATTTGTAATTAGTATTTTTCATATTAGGTTTAGTTTGTTCTTTTATTTTATTATTATTATTATTATATTTTTTTTTAGTGCACCAAAATTTTCTTGTTTTCAGGTTCTGATTGTACGCAGGAATTAAGTTTAATGTCTAATACAGGAGCTGTGGTTATTCAAAGAGCATTGAAGGACTACTCTAGTCCTACTGTGGATGGTTGCTATTCTAGCATTTGGTGACCACCAGTTCAAGCAAATAATTTCAAGATAAAGCCAACCATTATTCAGATGATACAACACTCGGTCCAATTCGCAGGGTTGCCTAGTGATGATCCTAACTTGCATATCACCAATTTTTTGGAGCTATGCGACACATTCAGGCATAATGGAGTTTATGATGATGCAATTAGGATAAGGCTTTTCCCATTCTCCCTTCGGGATAAAGCTAAGGCTTGATTGATTTGTCTACTATTTGGAAGCATCACTACATGGAATGAGTTAGCTCAAGCGTTCCCTACGAAGTATTTTCCACCCGTTAAGTCTGCCAAGATAAGGAGTGACATCATTAATTTTTTTCAGCAAGATATGGAGTCACTTTACGAAACTTAGAAGAGGTATAAGGATCTCTTATGGAGGTGTCCTCATCATGGTTTGCCAATTTGGTCACAAGTGCAGATGTTTTATCAAGGATTGTTGCCAAATGCACAAGCCATGATAGATGCTGCCAGTGGAGGAGCCTTGAATAATAAAACACCAGAGGAAGGTCACAATTTGATTGAGGTGATGGTGAACAATAACTACATGAGGACTTTGGAGAGAAATTCAACAAGGTAAGCAGTGGGAGTGCATGAAGTTGATGGCTACACCGCATTGGCTGCTCAGCTTTCAGCCATCCAAAAGCAATTGGGAGTTGTTCTAAAGGTAAATGCTATTAAATCTTCTTCTCTAACTTGTGAATTTTGTGCAAGGAATCATATGTCAAGAGATTTTCAAGTAGGGAATCCATTTGCTCCACCTCAACAAGCAAATTATGTCAACAATTTTCAAAGAGAGCAAGGGAATCCGTATTCTGACACATACACTCCAGCATTGCGCAATCATCCAAACTTCTTATGCAGCAACCATAATGAACAAAAACAACCTCCTAGTTTTCAAGCTCAAGAACCGAAATCTAACTTGGAGAATGTGCTTACCAAGTTCATTGAAGAGACAAGCAAGAGGTTTGAAAATAATGAAATCCTTGTCAAAAATCACTCAACATCCATTAGAACCCTTAAGACTCAAATAGGATAAATCCATAACATATTAGCGGGAAGAGTTCAAGGAGTTTTGCCAAGCAATACAAAGATGAACCCTAAGGAACAAGTCCATTCAATCACTTGAGGAGTGGAAAAACCTTGGAAAATTTAGAGGATGAAAAACAGATGTAAGAACAAGAGAAAGATTTGAAGGAAGAACATAAGGACAACTGCCGCGACGAGGGAAATTGTCGCCGCAGCGACTATGAAAATCTAGAGGAGATCGTCAATATGAAAAATGATTGCTATAGTGAGGAAAGAGGTAATTGCAGCTACCATGAAATTGTTTCCAAAAATTCAGAAGATGATACTCATTGCCGCGACAAGGAAATTGGTCGCTGCGACAATCGTGAATCTGACCAGAATGCATTTTTAAGTCATCAGGCCAATGAGAAAAAGGAACCCACCCTTCTTTATCCACACTGAATGAAGAATTAGAAACTCAACAAGAACTTTGGTAAGTTTATTGATATGTTTAGATGTTTACATATTAACATTCCTTTTGTTGATATGTTGGAACAAATGCCAAAATATGCGAAGTTTCTAAAAGAGATCCTCACGAACAAAAGGAAATTTGAAGAACACAAGAGGGTCATGCTCATCGAGGAATGTAGTGCATTGCTTCAAAAGAAACTACCACTGAAATTAAAAGATCCAAGGAGTTTTACTATTCCTTGCATTATCGGTAGTTGCTATTTTGACAAAGTTTTATGTGAATTAGGAGTAAGCGTTAATTTAACGCCTTTTTCTATTTACAGGAAACTTGGCTTAGGAGTAGTAAAGCCAACCACAATTTCTCTCCAATTGGCGGATTGTAACGCCCACATTAAGGTACGTAGCTTTATTTATGCCCTAATACCCTTAGTTGAATTTTGTTAAAGTTATCTTGAACAAGTGTGAAGAAAATTCTATAAAATTTCATTAGGGGTAAAATGGTCTTTTCACTCATAATTAGTTGAAAAAATGGGGAATGAAAAGAGATAGAATAATATGGAGAAGTTAATAAAAATAAGGGTATTTTGGTATTGACAAAGGGACATAGATGGAATTTTTAGAAAGTGCAAGGGTAAAATGGGAATCTAATATATATTATTTTATGATATTAAGAGTTGAAGAAGAGAAACCCTAGCCACTCTACCCTCCATTCAAGCCATTCTCTATCCAAATTCTCTCAAATTTCTTCATTATATTTCCAAGAAAATTCATAGGATTTTGGCTAACTTTTGATAGATTTTCAATCCTAGGCATCCAAAAGTAAGATTCTTGCACCAAGAAGTGAGATTAAATTTTAAAGTTTTGAATTCTTATGGTTGTATATGCTTAGGGTTTGAGAAGGAGGGAATTGTACCAAAGTGAGAGTATAGTGTTGGAGTTGCTCAAATTCAAGGTAAGTAAACCTAATTTGAACCTTAATTTGAGCAAGACTTTGTTGAATGAATTTTTTTTTGCATGTTTGTATGTGATGGTATGAGAGTATTATGGGCTGTTTTTTATGTTTATCGATGTATAAATTCTAGCCATGAGAAGTAGTGTATGATTATGTGATGATTTGGTAAAGTTGTGGAAGATTTTGTGTTGAGATTTTTGGAGTGTGGAGAAGTGATAAATTCAGCCAGATTTGATACTCAATTTAGTGAGTTTTTTGGTCACAATTTGGTTGAATTAGAGAGTTGTGGAAGTGTAGCCAACATGGTAGTAGCATGTGCATATGAATTGTTTGATGAAAATCCTAAGAGAAAACATGTTACCATGGTTGCCCTGTCAAATCCGTGATCTTATGAGTGATGTTCAAGCATCTTACCCATCGAATTGGGTTAAGACCTAAACATAAAAGTTGTATCCCTTTCTCTAAGCTTTAAAATGAGACCAAGATCATAGCAATACGATGTGTATAGCTTGAGATATGCCTTCTTGAATATGACATGCGCATAATGACTACCTCAAAAGTACCTCCAATTTATTAGTTATTTTAGTCTAATAATCTATGATTGATTTCAAGTATGGAAAGTTGTTGGTAGAGAATACTAGTTCCATAATGATATCTTTATATGCCATAAAGCATTCTCACATTTGCATTTAGAAAGAATAGCAAAGAATGAGCATATTTCCATGTACATACACATATATGCGAACATTAAAGAACAAAGAGAAAGAGAGTTTGGATGAATTGTAGAGAATTTCTTTTATGCATGTATCTGCTTATATATGAAGAATTTTTGATGGAATGGATATTGAATGATGGTTAGAATTTATCCATGAGAAGTAGTGTTTGTATACTTGATGTTTGATGAGAGTTTGGATGAATTATGGAAGAATTAGAGTATAATTTATGGAGTGTGAATCCTGGACAGGTTTGACATTAATCTTGGTGTGTTTTATTCCAAATTTTGGTGGCTTAGAAGAGAGGTAGAAATGTAGCCAAATTAGAGTTAATGTGTGCATATAAATTATTTGATGAAATGTCAAAGAGAAGTGCATGTATGAGTATGGTTATGTGTTATTTGGAGATGAGCTAGTAGATGGTAGAGAATGACATGTTCACATTCCATAGTGCATTATTGCATCCAAACATGTGAATTTAAGAAGAATAATAAGCATGAGCCCATATACATGCATACATACTCATAAGAGCATTAATGAGCAATAATGAACATTAAAGTTAAAGAACAAATAGAAAGAAATGAGAATTATTAAAGAAAAGAAATTGAATACTAATTTCCATAAGAAAGATAAAAGAAAAGAAGGTTGTTGCGATGGGGAACCCATGAGTGATATTCCCACATGTACACCGCCTTTAGTTAGCGGCCTAACAAGAAGAAGAATTTGTACACTCTGTAAGAGTACATGTGGATGAGGACTGTACCCAGAAGAATATTCCTACATGCACGCCGCCTTTAGTGAGCGGCCTAAGAAGAAGAAGAATTTGTACAATCCATAAAATTGCATGTATATGAGGACTGTACTCACTCACACGACTAGGGTTCCGAATCCATGCCTCAATTGAGTCCGATCGGCAAAGAATAAGAAAGAAAAGAAAAGAAAAGAAAAGAATAAGAAAGAATAGAATAAAAAGAAGAGAATAAGAAAAAATAGAAAGAAAAGAAAGAAAGAAAGAAACAATAGAAAGAAAGAAACAATAGAAAAAGAAAGAAACAGTAGAAAGAAAGAAACAATAGAAAAAGAAAGAAAGAAAGAAATATAGAGAAAAGAAACAGAAAACAGAATAGAAAAACAGAAAAGAAAATGCACATTCTATGCAATTGTGCATTTGCATCATACCTATGCATGATACCATGCCTATTATCATGAGTAGTGAGAAAGAATAGAGAAAGAATAGAGAAAGAACAGAGTGGATTGTGATTGAGACTATATCCAACAAAAGTACACCTAGTAGTGTGAAAATCAAACTTATGTGGATTGTATGGTCTAGTGAAAGGATAAACAACACAACCAAACACCCTAATGATCTGGAATTTCATTGAACAAGACTTGAAAGGGATATAGATTAGACAAAACAAGTGTAGGCAATCTATTGGTTTGATAAATAGCGCTTTAAAAGCAAACCAATAAAATTTCAGGGGCATGCTATCTTGAGCAAGTAAAGTTAACCATTGTTCAACTATTTGTCTGTGTTTTCTCTGAACTCTCCATTTTATTGGTGTGTATAGGGACAAGGATGCCTAAATATAATTCCATGGTCAAGAAAGTAGGAAGCTAAACTCCTATACTCTCCCTCCCAATTTGTTTGAAGACATTTTTAACTTGCATTAAACTGCTCTCAGCTAGTTTATGGAAATGTACTAATTTTAGGGGCTGAGTGGCTCTAGAAGCTAACCTAAGAAACATAGACTAACGCAATTTCCTATATTGATAGGCAATGCAAAAATCAAATGCACTAGCTACGACATGAGATAGTTTTAGTGATTGCAAAATTTTAGCAAGAACAGATGAATGAGGGTGTCCTAAACATCTATGCCACAACATTCCACTACTCTTTGTTATAGAAAATGATTGTACTAAATGATTTCCATTAACAATAGCACCATTAATACAAGTAGAGACACGTACAGGAGAATCAAGAGCAGTACTTATGTTATTTTAACTTTTAGAGTTACAAATATAACTTTTAACAGCTTTTATTATTACAATCAGAGTAAATGAAGATATCAAGATAGTGCAGGTTGAGAAAGATGTGAATGTGACGCTTTAGTGGAGTTGAAAGTTGAAGTTGTGGAAGATGCACCAATAGCAAGATTTGAGTTGGAAGTAGGAATTGAAGCTGGAATTTGAAGTTGGTAAAGACCATCCTTAAGCCTTCCTTGAATAAGAACATCCTTGGATTGTTTGTCCTTAATTAAACAATGATCAGCAAAGAACTCAAGTACTACACTATTGTCTCTAGTAAATTTAGAGATATTTAGTAGATTTTTGGTGATATGAGGCACACACAAAACATGTTTTACACATAAAGACCTAGAATGACAAGGTAATGAAGTGAAACCAGTGTGAGAGATTGAGAGCAACTCACCATTTCCAACATGAAGCTATTTATTTCTAGTGTAGGTAGAGTTGACTGAAAGTTGTGCCAAATCTAAAGTCACATGATCGGTGGCTCCAGCGTCCACGTACCAGGAGGCATCTTGAACTGTTGAAGGTCTAGCAATGTAACTAGCAGTAAGATTTGGACAGTGTTCAGTTGAGTTTGTGAAAGGAACACTTGATTAAGATGACCAGTTCCAGATGAATGAGATCCAACAGGTATTGGAGACCATTCTAAGACTGCATTAGGCCCTGTTAAGAAACCAGAAGAGGTTGTACCTTGTGATCCTGAGTTGGTATAAGGTGAAAAACCAGTAAAAGCTTGGGAAAAACCAGAAGTTGGCATTGAACTGTGATTACAAGGAAATTGTGGTGAGGTCAAAGGAAAGAATTATGGTCCTTGAAAACCTTCTGATGTTCAAGTAAAGTTGGATCCAAATTGATACCTGGCTAATGAATTTTGTCCTCCCGTAAAGTTGGCATCAAATTTGCAGTAACAATTGAGAACAAGATGCCCATTCTTCCCATAAACCTAGCAAATGAGTATATTTCTACCTGCTCCTCTGCCACCAGTGAACCGAGGAGTATAGAAGTGACCTTGTGGTATAAACTGATTAGTGTTCTATGGTGCAAATTGATTAGGACAAGTACTTGAGGTGCAAATGTGTGAGGTGAAAGGTTAGGGGACTGCATTGACTAAAACTGGTTATGTCCAGTGTTAAAAGGAATTTGTTCGTTTCGATGTTTTTTGTTTAGTGCATATGTTGTAAGATTGGCTAGACGAGCTGATCCTCCATGGAATTCAACATTGACCCTTGGATTTACTACTAGACTAGCTTTTTCTAACCTCAATTCATACTTCTGCTGTATAATTTGAGCTTCTTGGACAGTAAAGGGATTTAAGCTAGACTCGAATCTTGTGGAAATATTAACTATAACAACATCATATTCTGAATTCAATCCATCAAGAATGTAATTTAACAACTCCTCATCTGTAATTACTAATCCACTGGTTGACAAGACTTCAACAAAACCCTTCATTTTGTCAAAATAATCATGGATACTAGGATCATTTTTCTTGGTATTTTGCAATAAATTCCTAACATGCAAGGTCTTAGTTCTTGATTTAGTGAGAAACTCTTTCTCTAGAGCTATCCACATATCAACTGAGTATTGGCATTTTGAAACAACAGTAAACATAGATTCAGAGATAGTGTAATAACTGCTTCATACTAGGATACGTATAGAAATACATCAAGTAAATATATTTATATTAGCAAAAGTAAATGGGCCCAAAATTTTCTTTTAATACATTTAATCTTTCTTTATACAAAGTAAGGCATCATAAGTAAAAGTTATCAAAAACAAGGGATGTGTAGCTATTACTCCTCGCTTGCCGATGCCCATCCGACCGCGTCCCTCACCTAGATCCCTGCAAACACAAAGAAAAACAACGGGTGAGCACAAAATAATGCTCGTAAGTAAATCCTCTACTGCCTATCCCCGTAACTCTTTCTCTTAATTCTTTCCTTACACTCTTCTCATCTCATTTATTTTCTCTTTCTGTTTCTCTTTCACATAGCTCTTTTCTATTAATTTTTTGTTGTATGTCACGGCCTCATCTTACCGGAGGCACGGCTGAGTGGAGATCACAAAGCACCCACCCACTCTTCGTGACTTCTACTCATTCTCTTCCTCTATTCTTTCTCATATTTTCTCATTCTTTCTCACTTGAATGTCACGGCCTCATCTTACCGGAGGCACGGCCGGGTGGAGTTCACAAAGCACCAACCCACTCTTCGTGACTTCCGGTTGGAGTTCACAAAGCACCAACCCACTCTTCGTAACTCCGGTTGGAGTTCACAAAGCACCAACCATTCTTAGATTTTCTCATTCTCTTTACTTTTAGAGTAGCCCATTCACAAAGTTCTTTACTCTTTCTCAAACTACTTCTCAATGGACAATTAATGCATAAGGATGGTTCATGCTTAAAGTTTCTTACTTAATGCACTTTTGAAATGCACAAATGCAATATTGCATCAAAACTGCCATTCTGCGCAGGTCACACTCAAGAAGGCATAACTTGAGTTATACACCTTGGATTGCTACGGTTTTGGTCTCGTTGTAAAGCTTAGAAACAGGGCTATAACTTCTGTGTTTTGGTCTCAGCCCAGTTCAAACCGTAAGTTGCCCAAAAATTACCTAGACTGTCACGGCAGTGACAGGGCAGATTTCACTTAGGCATTTCATCAAACAACTCATATGCATAAACAAACCCTAATTCAATTATCATTCTATTTAGTTCTCAAACCATCCAAAATGAGAGAAAAAACTCTCTTGTAGCATCACATACCTACATGGCAAACACACTTCCAAAAAAATTTCTCCAATTCTTCCAATTTCAACCCATCATCAAATCATCATATATACTTCTCATATTCAAATATATCCAACAATAAGCATAATACATCATACATCTCATCTCAATTTCTCAATAATCATAACATATGCATATTTAAAATAAATCTCTACTCACTTGAATTCTTAAATTTTAGCTTGAGTTGGATTTTGAGTGGAATTTACTTACCTTGTGCTTGAGTAGTCTCTCCTAAACTCTCTACTCTTGTTGGATTCCAATCTTCTCTTAACCCTAAGCATCAACTTTATAAGAACTCAATCTTTACACAAATAAATCATAGATAAAGAGTATGAATCCTTACCTTTTGATACCTAGAATCAAAGCCCTATGAAAAACCACTTAAAAGCCCTCAAAATCCTTGGAGGATTGAATGAAAATTTGAGAGAAAATGGGGGAGGAGTGTGGCGGTGGAATGAAGAAAATAAGGGTTTCAAACCCTTAACACTTTAGTTTATAACCACACTTTCCCATTATGCCCTTATTCTTTCTTTGAAATTCTATCTATGTCCCTTAGTCAATGACCATAATGCCCTCATTTTTAATGCATTCTCTATGAAATTCTATCTCTTTTCACTCCCCACAATTTCAACTAATTTTGAGTGAAAAGACCATTTTACCCCTAATGAAAGTTTAAGGGATTTTCTCTACATTTTTCTCAAAATAACTTTAACAAAAATTCAACTAAGGCCAACCAACCAATATTAACAATATATCGACCCAAATAAAAGCAAAACAATAAACATTTAAACAATACACCATAACTTAACTATGTACCTCAAGTGGGCGTTACAATTCTCCCTCCCTTAAAAGAATTTCGTCCCCGAAATTCACACAAACAACTCCGGGTAACGATTCTGCATGTCTTGCTCTACCTCCCATGTGGCCTCTTCTACCTTGTGATTTCTCCAAAGGACTTTTACTAGTGGAATGCTCTTATTCTGGAGCTCTTTAATCCTTCGGTCTAAAATCTGTACTGGACGCTCTTCATACACAAGGTTCTCCTCTAGGTCAACATCCTCTATTCTCAAGATATGGGAGGGATCACTTATGTACTTCCGTAGCATCGAGACATGGAAAACATCATGTACCTTGTCCAAGCTAGGTGGTAGTGCCAATCTGTAGGCCACCTTTCCCACTCGTTGTAATACCTCAAATGGACCTACGTATCTCGGTGCTAACTTCCCTTTATTACCAAAACGCAAAGACTGCTTGTAGGGGAGACTTTCGAAAAACTTTGTCACCCACTTCAAACTCAACTTCTTTTCTCTTTAGATCAGCATAACTTTTCTGCCTGTCTTGGGCTTGTTTCATTCTGTTTCTGATCAGCTTTACATCTTCTATCATTTTCTGAGTCATCTCTGGCCCAAGAGCGGTACTCAACTCATCCTTTTCGCCTATCTCATCCCAATGTAGTGGAGACCTACATCGTCTACCATACAAGGCCTCGTAAGGCGCCATCTTAATTGTAGACTGGTAACTATTGTTGTAGGCAAACTCCACTAAGGGTAACATCTCATGCCAAGATACTTTATAATCCATACAACAGGCCCTCAACATATCCTCAAGCACCTGATTCGTTCTCTGTTTGGCCATCTGTCTGAGGATGATAGGCGGTACTGAATGCTAAATGGGTACCCAGATTCCTCTCGTAAACTCATCCGTAAAGTCAAACAAACCTCGGAATCTCTATCTGACACTATTGTCTTGGGCACACCATGTAACCTAACTATCTCCTTAGTATAAATCTGAGCCAATTGATCCGTAGTGGTGCTCTCCTTTATTGGAAGGAAATGGGCTGACTTGGTTAGCCTATCCACAATCACCCATATAGCATTATATCCTCGCTGTACTCTGGGGAGACCTGTAATAAAATCCATCGAAATGCTCTCCCATTTCCATTCTGGGATACTAAGTGGCTGAAGTAACCCTGATGGCCGTTGGTGTTCTGCTTTCACCTGTTGACAAACCAGGCACTTAGCTACAAATTCTGCAATGTCCTTCTTCATACCTGGCCACCAGTAGCCTTTCTTTAAATATTGATACATTTTGGTTGCTCCAGGATGAGCAGTGTATGGTGTGTCATGGGCCTCTGTAAGTATTCTCTTTCTTAACTCATCATTTTGAGGGATACACAACCGATTCCTGAAATAGACGACACCATCTATTAAGTGGAACTCCATTACCTTGCCCTCATGTACTTGCTGAACTATTCTCTGACACCACTCATCGGCTACTTGCTTATCTCTGACTTCCTCCAGTAAAGTAGACTGAACCTCTAACCTGGCAATCCTTCTTGGAATCACTTCAATCTGTTCTCTACACAATTCTTCTATCAACTCTTTTTGCTTAGTAAGCTGGGACAGATAAGCTTTTCTACTCAAGGCATCGGCTACTATATTTGCTTTCCCTGGTTGATACTTGATCTCACACTCATAATCCTTAACCAGCTCTAACCACCTTCTCTGTCTCATATTCAGCTCCTTCTGAGTAAAGAAATACTTTAAACTTTTATGATCGGTGTAGATATTACTCTTGGCACCATAAAGGTAATGCCTGCAAATCTTCAAGGCAAAGACTACTGCTGCCAACTCTAAATCATGCGTAGGGTATCTCGTCCTCATACTCTTTCAATTGCCGAGAGGCATATGCTATCACCCTACCTAACTGCATTAATACGGCACCAAGTCCTTGCAGTGAGGCATCTGTATAAATGTCATACTCTACACCCTCCTATGGTAGCACTAACACGGGAGCTGTTGTTAACCTCTTCTTCAACTCCTGGAAGCTCTCCTCACATGCTTCTGACCATACAAAAGGAGTTCTCTGTTTGGTAAGAGCAGTCAACGGTTTAGCCAACTGGGCGAACCCTGCTACAAATCGCCGATAATAACCTGCTAGGCCCAAGAAACTTCTAACCTCTTTTATGCTTTTTGGCCTCTGCCATTCAAAGGATTGCCTTCACTTTACTCGGATCCACTGAAATCCCTTCCTTCGACACAGCGTGGCCCAGAAATATCACTTGATCAAGCCAAAACTCACACTTAGGAAATTTAGCATACAGCTTCTTTTCCCTTAACCGTTGCAACACTATTCTCAAGTGTTTCTCATGCTCTTCTCTTGACTTAGAATAAATTAGGATATCGTCAATGAAAACCACTATAAACTGATCCAAATAATCATGGAATACCCGATTCATCAAGTCCATAAAAACTGCTGGGGCATTAGTCAAGCCAAATGGCATCACTACAAACTCATAATGCCCATACCTTATACGGAAAGCAGTCTTGGCTACATCTTGCTCGGCCACCCTTACCTGATGGTACCCTGACCTCAAATCAATTTTAGAGAACACTGCGGCTCCTTTCAACTGATCGAACAAATCATCAATACGAGGTAGCGGGTACTTATTCTTCACAGTCACTTTATTCAATTCTCTATAATCAATACACATCCGTAGTGACCCATCTTTCTTTTTCACAAACAAAATTGGAGCTCCCCAAGGAGAATGACTCGGCCGGATAAAGCCTTTATCCAGAAGCTCTTGGAGTTGCTTCTTTAATTCCTGAAGCTCTGCTGGGGCCATTCGATAGGGGGCTTTAGATATTGGTGCTGTTCCTGGTGCTAGTTCAATACTAAACTCAACCTCCCTTTCTGGAGGCAAGCCCGTAACTCTTCCGAAACACATCTAGAAAATCTCGAACTACTGGCACCCTCTGAATCTCTGGCTGTGGAACATCACCACTCTGCACTACATGAGCAATATATCCCGAACACCCCTTTCTCAACATCTTTCTAGCCTTCACACTGCTAATCAGCATACTCAACTGATGGCCCTCTCCAAAACTAAACTTGTCTCCACTATCGAGATTGAATCTCGCTTTCTTTTTCCGACAATCAATTTCTACTCCATACCTCCCTAGGAAATCCATGCCCAATATCACATCAAAGTCGGGCATATCAAAAACTATTAGATCAACGATTAACTCTCTACCCTGGATCACCACGGACTCCCCTAACAACATCTCTTGCGTCAGAACACTAACCCCATCAGGTAACTCTATCTTAATGGGTTGGCTCACTTTAGTAGGTTTCAAACCTAATCTTTCTATCATCCTATAAGATATAAAAGAATGAGTGGCTCCTGAATCAATTAAGGCATATAAAGGAATAGCATGGAATAATAACTGACCAGTAACTGCTGATGGACTAGCCTCTGCTTCACCCTGTGCCACTGTAAACACTCTGGCATTAGTAGTATCTCTAGAACTCTGTGCTGGTGGTGGAAGAGGAGCTTTACAATCTCTCATCAAGTGCCCTGGCTGTCGGCACCTATAACACACCCTCTGGTCCCTCAGACACTCTCCTGAATGGTTCCTCCCACATTTAGGGCAAAGAGGAAACCTTTCCGTCTGGGGGCCGCTTACTCCTCCACTCTTCTCGTCTGCCTAGACGAAACTTCTTCTTATTATTCTTCATTTCTTTGCTTTTCACACCCTCAAATTTCTCTCTCTGCGGGGCGGAAGATGGCTCAATTGGTCCTGTCGAGGAACCTACTGGGGGAATTTTATTCTCAAATATTTCCGCCTTCATTGATCGCCTCAAGGCCTCACTATAAGTTCGAGGGGGATCAGAACTCGTCATTATATCCCGAGCTATCTCCGGCTTCAACCCGTGTACAAACTTGTCTCTTCTCAATGCTGGGGTACTCACTATTCCAGTGCAAATCTTGCAAGGGAGTTGAATTTCACCGAGTACTCTTTCACGGTACTAGACCCCTGCTGCAAGCTAATAAATTCTTGGACCTTCTCATGAACTCGGTCCTCTGTTCTATACTCGGCCTCAAACTCTTGTCTGAATTCTTCCCAAGTCATCACTGCCACATCATGGGTATCTTCTATTAATTCCCACCAAATTCGGGCATCACCCCGAAATAAGAAACTCGCATACCGGATCTTCTCTCGGTCCGTCATGGGAAACAAAGCTGTGGTACGTTCTATGGATCTAAACCATTCTTCTGCTACTACCGGGTCCGTAGTACCCTTAAATTCTGAAGGTTGATGTTGACTGGGAAGACCATAAATTGGATCGATTCTATTCTGTACTGGGAGAGGTACCGGTTGTTCTTTTTCTACATTAGTGGTTGGTGGTACCTGTAAAGGGTTCCCAACTCTCCCTTGGCTTTCTGCCATAACTTGCTGTACAATCCCCCGAATTCTAGCTTCATCCAAGGGAGGGGGCGTAGCTTCTGGTGGGTTAGAAGATTCTCCTTCATTCATCACACCCTTATCACGCTTTCGGGTACTACGCCTCATCTACAAAACAACCACATTTAATCAATTCGAGAAACACTTTTAGTAAGGAAAGAATTAACTCACGCATTCGGTTATCGGACCTCGGAGCGATGAGAATAGTACACTGTCGAATCCCAAAATCTCTGCTCTGATACCAAAAATGTAATAACTGCTTCATACTAGGATACGTATAGAAATACATCAAGTAAATATATTTATATTAGCAAAAGTAAATGGGCCCAAAATTTTCTTTTAATACATTTAATCTTTCTTTATACAAAGTAAGGCATCATAAGTAAAAGTTATCAAAAACAAAGGGATGGGAGTGTAGCTATTACTCCTCGCTTGCCGATGCCCATCCGACCGCGTCCCTCACCTAGATCCCGCAAACACAAAGAAAAACAACGGGGTGAGCACAAAATAATGCCTCAGAAGTAAATCCTCTACTCGTCTATCCCCGTAACTCTTTCTCTTAATTCTTTCCTTACACTCTTCTCATCTCATTTATTTTCTCTTTCTGTTTCTCTTTCACATAGCTCTTTTCTATTAATTTTTTGTTGTATGTCACGGCCTCATCTTACCGGAGGCACGGCTGAGTGGAGATCACAAAGCACCCACCTACTCTTCGTGACTTCTACTCATTCTCTTCCTCTATTCTTTCTCATATTTTCTCATTCTTTCTCACTTAAATGTCACGGCCTCATCTTACCGGATGCTGAGGCACGGCCGGGTGGAGTTCACAAACAGCCAACCCAACTCTTCGTGACTTCCGGCTTGGAGTTCACAAAGCACCAACCCACTCTTCGTAACTTCCGGTTGGAGTTCACAAAGCACCAACCATTCTTAGATTTTCTCATTCTCTTTACTTTTAGAGTAGCCCATTCACAAAGTTCTTTACTCTTTCTCAAACTACTTCTCAATGGACAATTAATGCATAAGGATGGTTCATGCTTAAAGTTTCTTACTTAATGCACTTTTGAAATGCACAAATGCAATATTGCATCAAAACTACCATTCTGCGCAGGTCACACTCAAGAAGGCATAACTTGAGTTATACACCTCGGATTGCTACGGTTTTGGCTCGTTGTAAAGCTTAGAAACAGGGCTATAACGTCTGTGTTTTGGTCTCACCAGCTTCAAACCGTAAGTTGCCCAAAAATTACCTAGACTCACGCAGTTGACAAGGCAGATTTCACTTAGGCATTTCATCAAACAACTCATATGCATAAACAAACCCTAATTCAATTATCATTCTATTTAGTTCTCAAACCATCCAAAATGAGAGAAAAAACTCTCTTGTAGCATCACATACCTACATGGCAAACACACTTCCAAAAAAATTTCTCCAATTCTTCCAATTTCAACCCATCATCAAATCATCATATATACTTCTCATATTCAAATATATCCAACAATAAGCATAATACATCATACATCTCATCTCAATTTCTCAATAATCATAACATATGCATATTTAAAATAAATCTCTACTCACTTGAATTCTTAAATTTTAGCTTGAGTTAGATTTTGAGTGGAATTTACTTACCTTGTGCTTGAGTAGTCTCTCCTAAACTCTCTACTCTTGTTGGATTCCAATCTTCTCTTAACCCTAAGCATCAACTTTATAAGAACTCAATCTTTACACAAATAAATCATAGATAAAGAGTATGAATCCTTACCTTTTGATATCTAGAATCAAAGCCCTATGAAAAACCACTTAAAAGCCCTCAAAATCCTTGGAGGATTGAATGAAAATTTGAGAGAAAATGGGGGAGGAGTGTGGCGGTGGAATGAAGAAAATAAGGGTTTCAAACCCTTAACACTTTAGTTTATAACCACACTTTCCCATTATGCCCTTATTCTTTCTTTGAAATTCCATCTATGTCCCTTAGTCAATGACCATAATGCCCTCATTTTTAATGCATTCTCTATGAAATTCTATCTCTTTTCACTCCCCACAATTTCAACTAATTTTGAGTGAAAAGACCATTTTACCCCTAATGAAAGTTTAAGGGATTTTCTCTACATTTTTCTCAAAATAACTTTAACAAAAATTCAACTAAGGCAAACCAACCAATATTAACAATATATCGACCCAAATAAAAGCAAAACAATAAACATTTAAACAATACACCATAACTTAACTATGTACCTCAAGTGGGGCGTTACAGATAGATCTAAGAAGTCAACTTACAAGTAGTTTATCAGTCTTTTTCTAGTGATTGTATGCCATATTAGGTTTCTTTTCAGTCGTACCTTCTAAGCTTTCAATTTGTACTC
>CM047745.1:6596078-6632716 GCA_026225825.1 Pistacia integerrima | reverse complement strand
ATGGTTAGTGGCTTCAGGCAACAAAATTACGAAAGTTAAACAAGATGACAATTAATATAAATTTATATGAGATAGTTTACTTACACCAGTTACGTTACGAGATTGTTCGGTAAAAATTGAAATCATGTCATACATATTAGATAAAATCATTCAATGTAATAATTCTATATGTATTTATATACATAATATACTTTCACTTTTATCATGATTTATAAATAATGCTGATTATCATTTAGGGGTTTGGATATATATAGTTTAACTTAATAATTATACTTTCTTGAAATGTACAATATTTATTTAAAAGAGAAATCTAGCCCTAAAATTTAGTAAATTATTAACTACACCCTTAATGAAACAACAAATGATATACTTTTAATTTATGCTATTAAACTATGTTAGAATTGATAGTCTAAAACTGCGTCTATCATTTAATTGTAAAATTCAACAGTTTAATTAAAACATGTTAGATCATTCTAAACTTGGTAGTCTTATATTTTGGTTACTTTTGTCATTTTCATTTTCATTAAGGGTAATTAAGTTAAGTTATATGATTTTGTGATTAGATCTATCATTTAAACAAAACCTTAAAGTTTTAAGAATTTTTAGATTATTAAAGATGATTATATATAAGAATATTTCTATCATTTATTGTCATGATAATAGGAAAAAAGATATTTAAAGATATTTGGGTCTTTTTGACACTATATAAGTAGATTTTATTGGAAATTTTAACTATAAGGAAGTAAATTCACTGTTCTAAAAGTTTTATATTCAAAGTATCACGTTTTAGAACTTGATACATTTTGTCGAATCTTTTTAAGGACTAAATTTTTCAAAAATTTGGTTGAATATTAAAATGGATATAATTTAATAAATATGTAACTACATGTGCATGACTTCAGAAGTCAGAAGCTACTGTTCTTTGTAGACAAAAATCTTGAAATCAACCATCCATGAATTAAGATATTATATAAAATATTTATATTGGTACTAACACCATCCAGTACCCCTATGGATGTATATTCCCTATACTATCCAAATTATCCAACAACCTCCCCTGTCGTTAGTTTTTTCCGTAAAAATTATTTTAAGCCATTTTTGACTTGTGGAATGACCAAATCACCCCTGAAAATAAGTTACTACGGAATTAAGAACAATTTCTACAGATAAAAAAAATTTAACTTAACATAAAAATTTCATATCAAATTACCTAAAACATAAGAAATTTAAAAAAAAAAATTAAAAAACCCATAAAAAATATTTTAAATTGTTTTTTTTTTTTTTTTTTTTTTTTTGTGATTTTGGCTTTTTTAAGTTATTTAAAGAATTTAATAGAATTTTAAAGAATCTCTTCTTGAAAATTTTAGGATTTTCTTTTAAATTAAAAAAAAGAAACTTATTTTTAAGGACAATAGTGTCATTTTGGTCAAAATGGATCAAAAGTTTTAGCAGTAGTCAGCAGGGGAGATAATTGGATGATTTCGATAACAAAGGGACTAACTTTAATTTTGCAAGCCACAGGAATATAGTATGTTGAAATTTGTTATCTTAATTATATAATCAAGCAAATCTAATATTAAAATCAAGTTGGCAACATTAAGGTTTGTTTAATTATTTTGTATTCATTGTCCTTTTATAATAAACCAATTTTTTTATTTTTTTAATGTAAAGGTGAATCTATTTCGATGCAGAAATATGTAACTGCTTAATAACGTGTTCCTTTGGTCAAGATTCAACCGTTCCTACATAATATATTAAAATTTTTAAATTTGTTATGCCAAAAATACACGTTGATGTAGTATCACCAATCAAAACTCATCAAATTTCTCCTCCAATGAAATTCAATAAGAGCTAAAGGACAAAATAACATTAGCTATCAAAACTAAGCCGACTTAAGCTGTTAGTAAGAGCATTTATATCAATCCTATCCCATTTTAAGATCAAGATTGAGAGCATTTATATCAATCCTATCCCATTTTAAGATCAAGATTGAGAGAGGTCCTCACTTGTTAAGACAACTTGCAAAAAACACCCATTATATTGACTTTAAGGGGGCATTTAGTTTAGAAAATATTGTATTACTAGGAGTGTATATTAATGGAAAAAAAGATTACCTTGAAGATTATTGGGAATACTTGGGGAAATGTGTTTGGTTGGTTAGAATAAATTGATGGGTATGTTATTTAAATTACTGAATTGTCCTTAAATTAAATATTATTATTATATCATTATTTATAAACCCCCTCCCTCCCCCCAAACATTGAAAAAACTTAGCAAAACAACCCTATAATATAAGTTTGGAAAATCAACAATGCACCCCCACCAACCTAGTCGCTGCTTGCCCTTGGCAACCACCGCCGATAGCTGGCAATTTAACGGTGCACAAATGGTCGAAAGTGGCCAGATCATGATAGATCTGGTCGGAAAACAACCAAATCTAATTTGGTTGTTTTCGTCTAGATCGATGCAACGACCAAATCGATGGCCACTAACGACCTCAAACGTGGCTGTTAACGGCCATCGATCTAGCTGTTGATGGCTAGATCGACGAATTTGGTTTTACGACTAGATCTATTAAGATCTGGCCATTTTTTACTTTGGCCGGAAATGGCCAAATCGTAACAATGACCTCCATTTTTGGTTCCGTTCGCACCTGCTCCAACAAGAATGATGGGCTATCCGACGCTGGTTGCCGTGGATCTGACGGCGATTGGTGGGTGAGGGTGGTGGTTTGGGTAGGCTGCAGTTTGTTTTGAATTCAAGGGTAATTTTGTCCAAAAAGTTAATTAATTAGGTAAAATTGTAAAAGCAAGATTCATGTAAATTAATTTAAAAACAAGGGCATTATTGTCCTAAAATTTTATTAATAAGGGATATAATTGTAACGAAAATAAGATTATTTTGGTAATCTTAAAATACATAAGAAAATGGAGGTAATCAAATTACCTCATATATTATCAACGGTAATCACTATTGGTATTAGAAGATTACTGGAATCTCATATGACTTGACAACCAAATGTGGTAATCAAGTAATATAAGATGACATAATCTTAGTAATCCTATATAACTTCCAACCAAATACCTCCTTAAGGTATAAATGGACAGCTCTCTTCATGAAAGAGGAGACTGGGCATATGAGAGCTAGGCATACATTTGAGCTTCAACCATTATTTTGCTCTATAAACAAAGTATTACTCCATTTTTGTATGCCTTACAAGCAATATCAGATAATAGTTAGAGAATAATAAAATAACAATGTACGTAAGATTTGTTCATAATATCCGAACTATTCTAAAAATTTCTCTTGTCAATCTTTTATTTATGTTTTTTCAAACATATATCACCATTGCAGCATAATCAACTCTCATAATCATCTTACATGTAATTTCATAGCACTTTATACGTGTAAAGTCGTTTATGTCAAAATCAAACATCAACAATATTTCTAAACCTGCTAATTTATGCCTAAGATCAAATATGACAGCTAAACAATAAAGAAAAAGAATGAGTTTCCAATATTTTTTAAATTTAAATTCCATTGCTCCTATTGGTCCCTCTAAAATTTCATTGTTTTTGTTTCGAGCAAATAAATTTGAAATTCTTAAAATTGTATGTATTATCAATGGACTAGTGGGATTGCACACACCCAAAATTTTTAAAGTGGCAAGATAAAAAGTTTTAAGAAAAAAATGAAATTTTTGAGTTATATGTCAATCACTCTCAACCAAAAAATGAGAACCCCTCTTATTTGTTACATAATAACTAATTAAATTTGTATAAGGTAAACATGAATCAAGCATTAAATAAGTACTATCTCACCTAACTGACATGTCTAATGCAAAAATTCTAGGAAACAAATTTGTTTTTTTACAAGTATCTTGAAATTCAGAATTTCTTTTATTGCTACTAGTAATCCAAGCTAAACAATTCCTAATTCTATCAATATTATTTTTAATTCTTTTCATACCACTTTTTACAAGTAAATAAATGATATGACATGTACAACATTGGTGCAAAAACTTCAAATTGTTTTACAGCTCTACTGTTAGCACTTCCATTATATAAAGTTAGACTTATTACTTTGTGAACAATATCATATTCTTCTAAAACTTCAACAATTTTATAATAAATTTGGTGTCCACTATGATCTACATCCATTAATTTAAATCCTAATAAAAATTATTTAATTTACATTCATTATCAAAATCATGACTAGTCACACAAATATAATTTTGTTTAGCTCTACCACTCCAAATATCAGTGGTTAGAGCCACACTAACATGACAACTATTTATTTTATTTCTTAATTTTAATTTCATTTTCTTAGACAAATTTATTAAATAATTCTTAGTTGAAGTTTTAGAATAAGTTTTAAATTCTGGTAAAAATGAATTTTTAATAAATCTTTCAAAATATTTATCTTCAGTCATATTAATAGATTGATCAATTGCAGCAATATATAGAACTAATTGTTCCTTATATACATCTGAATTATAACGCCGAGTATTACGCATGCTAGTTATTTGAGTTTGATTGATTTCTCTATTTCCATGATGATTTATATGTTTACCAGAATGCTTTTTTAGAGTAATAGTACTATTCTTGCATCAGCTTAATAAATACTTTCACAATACTTACATCTTGTTTTCTTCACTTGAATTCTATTTTCTGTCTTGTAAATCTTTTCGAAATACACCCAAACATCTGATATGTGCTTGTCTTCAGTTTCGATAGCTATAGTTGATAAACCCGCTTATACTTTAGATGGAGTTGGACAAAGACGACGATTATGAGAACGATCTCTAGAACCACTGGGAGCTATAGTAGCACAGGGAGGAAGGGGAAAAATATTATGAGGTATATCAGATTCTAAGAATGGGAAAGCAAGACTGTTTGATTCTATTGCGTTTATGTTAGTAAATTCAGGGAGACTAAAATAGTTTTCTTCATCATCGAAATTGATGGTGAGATGAAAATATCTATCAATTCTAGTTAAAAAAAAAAAAAATGGATATAAAAGAATTAAAGAAGGAGAATTGGAATTTGAAAATATGAATTGAAAATTGCAAAAACTAATAAAAATTAAAATGAAAGCAAAATGAGAGCAAATTGACAACAAAAAGATTTGAGAGATTTTTAGAGCAAGAGCAAATAAAGCAATTGAAGAAAATGAGAGAATTTTGGATATGAGGAAATATGAGAAGTTTAGGTTCTATTTATAGAGAAAAATGGGAAAAGAAAATAACCAAAAATCTCCCCAACTACTATAAACAACTATATTTGAAGGGTAAAATGAGTTTTTGCGCGAAAAAAATAATAATTAATTAATTATTTTTTTTGTCGTCAACCTATAGGTCAACGGAGGTTTCCAATCGCCAACCTGATGAGTTAGACGAATATATATATATATATATATATATGACCTACCAGGTTAGCTTATGAAGGCCTAGGCTGGTAGACTAGAATACCAATCCGGCTCGCCCTTAAGCTGGGCCAAGTTAGGGCTAACTCGCCTAAATCCACCCATTTTTTTTACCTTTAGTTTTTGTTTCCATTTTTCATAGTTGATGGGATATATGGTACTTAGGATAATTTTCAAAATAAATAATCCGAAAAGTCAAACAAAAAGTCCCACCAGCAAAAAATTTGCTAAATCTACCAAATGGTGCTATAATAAGCAAACTGATACATCCAACATTTCAATGCATCGACTGCGATGGATGGTTAAATCTTTGGTCCATTATAATCAAGTTGATTTATCTCCTTTTGAATTTGGAAAAGACAACCCAACATTTCAATGTATTAATGTGATGGATTCGATGGGTTTAGCGACGATCAGTCTAATAGTCTTAGTGGCGTACTTTGACTATATCGTCCAATAACTCTTATATGGCGTTATATTTGCTTAAATGACTTTTTTTACCCCTTAATATTAAAGAAATTTGTTTACCCATGGGGTCATGGCCACAGCCACCCCTAACCAAAGATATTTTTCAGAATGTTTAGGAATATATTTTATCCCTTCAATTTCATATTTTTTGCACTGTGGCTCCTGTTATTAATTAAACTTTCCATTTAACCCCCTTATATGCAATTTCCTAAATCCGTTTTTTATACTTAATTTGGTTTCCTCGTTCATTGAACATTACATTTTGCCCCCAGATGTAATTTCCCGGTTTTTCCACTCTCACACATTCGTAATCCTCCCTCCTTACATTTCATGTTTCGTCAATGACGTCCTTAAAATATATTGTGATTAAATGTAATTTGTGTAATTTTAAAGGAGTAATTACCATACATATTAGATTAAATCTCAACTATTGAAAAATATATTGATCAAATTAATCAAATATTATATTAATGAAATTGGCAGTATAATTTTTCTTGAATAGTTTGTTTTTAAAAATTTTTATACCTTAATTAATAATATTATTTTACTATTTTCAAAAAACCTATTATAACTTATCCAAAAAATTAAAGAGTGGACCAGTTCAATAATGAGTCACGTTATCTTCTGTAGGTGATGGTACGGATTTCCTAATTAATTAGTTTATTAAAATTCGTCATGTTGAAACATTTTGTTTGCATATTAAATACCTAATTAATATATCTTTCACTCTTTGTTTTGTTTAAAAAGGGATTTATTTAATTTAACTCTTCGAGGTGGATTACTATGAAACACATCTAATATTTTATTGAAAAGCATTATATCCACTCTAAGATTATTAAAAAAAAAAAAAAAAGTATTGAAAGAGGCGTATTAATATTTTTTAATGTTGGACTTTGGGTTGGCCCGAAAGGCTTGCACCCATAAGTGTACAACCCAATTGGCCCATAAAAGGAAGTTATATTAAATAATTTACGGACAGTTATTTTGTAATTGTTCAACAGTTAATACAACTGGTTAATTAACTTTCATATCACTCAATAAAATCCTGTGTACGATTAAACTGAGCGTTTGTTCGTAGGGGTGTTCATAACAAGTTTACCGATTTTTTAAATTAAATCGATTTTTTAGTTTAAGAATTTTTCTGAATCAAAATCAAGCTAATTAAAGGGGAAAACCCATTTTTCGGTTAATTGATTTTGAACCGGTTTTCTCTTTAACTTATTTTTTATTTTTATTTTATCCCAATTTAAACTGATTTTATATATTATTATTTTTATAATAAATCGGTTTTATTGTTTTTATTTTATATTATTTTTATAATAAACCGGTTTATATATTTTGATTTTATATTTTATTATTTTTATAATAAACCGGTTTCAGTTAACTAGTTCCCATAATCTCGTAAACCAGTAACCGAACCGAAAAACTAGTTTTTGTATTTCTTTGAACCGAAAACCGGTTCAGTTTAGTTTCTACATTTTTTTGAACACTCCTAATTGATTGATTGACATAAACTCACATAAATATTACTTTGTATTTATGCTCTTTGTTATGTTAATAGAGAGAGAAGTCTTTATGCTGTGATTAGTGTAAAAGCTAGTCATATTCAATTCTGATTTTTCACTGTAAGATTATCAAAGATTTAGAAAGGCATTGTGAAACACTCATTGATCCTGTGCAACACAATTATTGACTAATTTTTGGACCCATCGAACTAGTTTGTATTTATTAAACACTCTATAAGCACAATGGATCAAATAAGTCATAAATATGATAAATAACTACTTGATAGTACTCAAACTTGAGACATCTGGCTAACGTGAATAAGTCATAGATAACAATAGAAAACTCATACACAACCAAAACAAAATTTTCTGAAAAAATCCTAAGACCATAACCATTTTCCAATTCTTTTTCTTGGGAAATTCTGGGATACAAAAAACAATTTTACAAAAAAAAAAAAAAAAAATCAGCACTCTTTTAACACATACTAAAGTTAAACATAAAACTATTTTTTTTTCCAATACAATACCAACAATTTTGGAGTACAAGTTGTACAACCAAACAAATCAATACAATCTAACAAGGCGCTGTAGGTGGAGACAGCATCGGACCGGAGAATGGAAACGGCAGTGGTGGAGAAAACAGGTAAATAAGAGATAAGGATGAGAAAAAAATAGAAGAGAGGACAAAAAACCAATGTGCTTTAGATCTTTTACATGAAAAAATAGAAAAAAGAGGAAAGTTAGAAGATACCTTAATATAAATACTTGCTTTTGGAAATAAAAGGGTAATTGTAGTTCATCTAAGTCGTTTTGTGCCTGTATTAATTCGCATGTAACACATTCTAGCTTTATTTGAATCTTGAATGATATATCATATTCACATCATTTAAAGTTGACATAGCATTAATCCTTTGATAAAAGCATCACTCACGTTCTTTGGTCCTCTCAATTTATCCCTCACCCAAGAATAAAATCTTTTGGTAAATTGGGAATTTTAGTCTTATCCTAAACTTTAGTAATAAGAATTTGATGATATAGCATTATATCTTTGATACCATTTGTAAATGTTGAATAAAATTTATATGGGGAATACAATAAACTGGATATCAACAGTGATTGGATTGAATCGCGCCTATTAATTCTTGTTTCCATACAATAAAAGTTGTGCTGGACTCTCGGCATTGATTTGACAGACAGGATGAATAGTTAGTAAGCAACATGTCACGCACTTAACTTCTTTGCTAAGTTCGTACGGCCTTAACTCGTCGAAAATGAGTTAAGCAGCCTAATGCTCACACAAACTCACAGGCTCAGAGTATAAAATTGAGAGAGAAGTTTAGAGAAAATATAAACTCTGTATTGATAGGATTCAAGTTATGAAATTTACAAAGGAGGGGTGGCCTATTTATAGGCTAAACCTCCTCAAAGAAATGACTACATACATCGAATACTTAGTCCTTAAGTAAACTTAATCCCTAATAAACATTAGGTGGCAACCTTAGGTGGATGGATAAGCATTATCCTTTAAGTTTCTTTGCCACTAAGTTTACTTAACTACGAAGTATACTAAGCCACTAAGCAACGTGCAGCCCACTTGAGTCACCAAGCAAGTTGGTCGTGACATTCTCACGCACCTAATGCTACGACGCCCTCGTCGCACTATCCTTATAGTGTAGGATGGAGTCTTGGAATTGTCACAATGAGTCTTCGGTCTCCCAACTGGCCTCAGTATCGGGAAGTCCCTTCCATTTGATGAAGTACTCCCGGTAATTTGGCACTCCTTGTCGGCGAACGACTCTATCAGCAAATATTTCTTCAACTTCCTTGTCAAAGGATGTTACGACGACGATTGGTGCTCGTTTAGAGACTCCTCGGGATGGCTCCTCCGGGTCTTCATGGAATGGCTTCAACAAGCTTACATGGAAGACCGGGTGTATCTTTAGTTTTGGAGGAAGCTGGAGTCGATACGAAACTTTGCCGATGCGTTGTATCACTTGAAAGGGCCCTTCATATTTGCGCACGAGGCCTTTGTGCACCTTCCTTAATGTTTTGAACTGCTGGGGTAGTAGCTTTACGAGAACCAGATCACCTTCTTGGAACTCAACGTGCCTTCTTTTCTCATCGGCCCACTTTTTCATTCTCTTTGCTGCCTTATGTAGGGCCGCACGAGCAAGTTCAGTTTGTTCGTGCCATGACTTGGCTAACCTGAAGGCTGCAGGGCTCTTCCCATCATAGCGTGTGGCTAGGGAAAGAGGTGTGTTCGGTTGTCGTCCCATGATGATCTCAAAAGGACTTTTGTTGGTTGCCTCGCTCCGTTGCAAGTTAAATGAGAATTGGGCTGTGTCCAGGAGCTTTGCCCAATCCCGCTGGCTAGCACTCACATAGTGCCGCAAATATAGCTCTAACAGTGCATTGACACGCTCGGTTTGACCATCAGTTTAGGGATGAAAGCTGGTCGAGAAGTCTAGGTTTGAACCTAGTATCTTGAATAACTCTGTCCAAAATCTCCCGGTGAACCGAGGATCTCGATCACTGACTATGCTTGTTTGAATGCCCTATAACTTGATGATGTTGCGAAAGAAAAGCTTGGTTTCTTCTGCTGTGCAATCGGTGGATGCGGGGATGAAGGTGGCATACTTGCTAAACCTGTCCACAATGACTATGATGCTCCCGGACCCTTCAGACTTTGGCAAATATGTGATGAAGTCCATTGAGACACTCTCCCATGGTCTCTCGGGCACGGGTAATGGTTGTAGTAAGCCTGCCGGTTGTTGTTGCACTACCTTATCTTGCTGGCAAACAAGGCACGTACGCACATATCCCTCAATACTATCTTGCATCCCAGGCCAATAGTAGGCAGACTTTAAGAGAGCAAGAGTACGTCTCATACCTGGATGGCTTGCCCACAAGGAGTCATGACACTCATTGGTTAATTCCTTCCTCAGATTGTCCCATCTCGGGATGTAAAGGCGGTTGCCTTTGGTGTAGAGTAAGCCATCAGTTAACCAAAACCTTCGAGTTTTCCCTTCTTCTACCAAGGCAATGATGTTTCGAGCCAATGGCTCATGCTGGAGTCCTTGCTTGATTCTGTTAGCCAACGCACTTGTGACTTGACTAATGCTCGCCAGCTCGGTCTTGCGGCTCAGTGCATCTGCCACCACGTTGGTCTTCCCCGGCTTGTACTCCAGGACATAATCAAACTCGGCAAGAAAATCCTGCCATCGTGCCTGCTTCAGACTCAACTTCTTTTGAGTCTGAAAATAGCTTGTTGCGACGTTATCTGTCAAAATAACAAACTTAGACCCTAGTAAGTAGTGCCGCCACACTCTAAGACAATGGATGATGGCTGTCATCTCCTTTTCTTGCACGGTGTAACGCCACTCAGTCTCATTGAGCTTTCGACTCTCATAAGCAATTGGATGCCCATTCTGCATGAGTACCCCCCCGATGGCAAAGTCCGATGCGTCGGTGTGCACTTCATATGGCTGAGTGTGGTCTGGCAAGGCAAGCTCTGGTTCCTTGCTGATTGCAGTTTTCAACTCTTCCAAGGCTGCTTGACATTCATCTGACCATTCCCACGACTTGTTCTTCTTGAGTAAGTGCATCGTGGGGCCTGGGGCCTTTGCCTTTCTTGAGTAGCCCTTGATGAACCGACGATAGTAGTTAACTAACCCCAGGAAGGATCGTAACTCCGGCACCTTGGTGGGTGTTTCCCACTCTTGAATAGCCCGCACTTTTTCATCTTCCATCATAAGTTGCCCATCCTTGATCTTGTGACCCAAGAACATTACTTCCGGCTTGGCGAAAGAGCATTTCTCCTTCTTGATATACAGCTTGTTGTCCCGTAGTACTTGGAACACTTCCCTTAGGTGGTGCACATGCTCCTCCCAAGTTTTGCTATATACTACTATGTCATCTAAGTAGACGACCACAAACCGGTCGAGATATGGATGAAATATCTTATTCATTAAAGTACAAAAAGTAGCAGGTGCATTTGTTAGACCAAATGGCATAACTAAAAACTCGTAAGACCCATACCTTGTAACACAAGTGGTCTTTGGCTCGTCGCCTTCAGCTATGCCCACTTGATAATAGCCTGACCGCAAATCCAGCTTGGTAAAGTAGCGGGCATGCCCCAGCTGGTCGAAAAGATTAGCAATCAAAGGAATAGGATAGCTATTTTTCAGAGATACCTTGTTGAGTGCTCGATAGTCTATGCGCATCCTCAAGGAACCATCTTTCTTCCTTTGAAATAAGATCGGGGCTCCATAAGGAGCTTTGGAGGGCTTGATGAACCCTGCATCTAGAAGTTCCCGTAATTGCCTCCTTAGCTCGGCCAGTTCTGGTGGTGCCATTCGGTAAGGACCCTTAGCAGGTGGCTTGGCGCCCGGCTCTAGCTCAATCTGATGATCTACCTCCCTTCTAGGTGGTAGCTCTTTTGGTAGCTCATTTGGTGAGACATCAACAAACTCTTCGAGTACTTGTGTTACTTCCCGGGCACTGCCTCTGGCGGGATTGGTTCCTCATCATCATACTGCTTGAGGATGGCCAAATAACTTTCCTCTTTTCTATTGACGCTTTTCTTGAACTACATGGCTGAGAGTACTATTGTCTCTGGTTTGGTAGAGCGGCTAGTAGGCAACACACAAGGTTGCTCCCCATCCATTATACACATGGTGTTGGTTGACGGCAAGGGAAATGCCTTGACTTGTTCCATGAACTCTAAGCCAAGCACAACTTGATAGTCATCCATCGGTGCAACCGAGAAATCTAAGTAGCTGGACCAAGTTCCCATTGTCGTTTTGACATGTCGAGCCACTCCTTGTATTGGTTGAGCCATTGAGTTGACTGCCTTGATTGTGCCTCCGCCTCCTGAAGCTTGAAGGCCTAGCCGCCACGCTTCACTTACTGAAACAAAGTTGTGCGAAGCTCCCGTATCTACCATGGCTTTAGTGGCCTTCCCATTGATGGCCATATCAACATAGAGCAACCCTTTGGCTTGGGTTTTTGGTGCGGACTGGATCCCGTTGAGTAGTTGCATTGATCCCATATGTGCCCCATCGCTACTGCTTCGCCCTGCTTGCCCTCTTGATGCTTGGCTATGAGGGAAGTGAGAGCTTTCTTTTCTGGACAATCTTTCACCCAATGTGGCCCGTTGCAAATGAAACAGTTGTTGCGGGGTTTGTCGGAGCCCTTCTCCCAATGTTTGCCCTAGTCTTTGCCCTTGGATGAGGAGTTGTCTTGGCGGGTGTCTCGGTAACTCTCTTTAGATTGCCCCTTATCTCCCGTACCTTTAACAAAGCTACCCTTCTTCTCTTTGGACTTGCCGGTGTGTTCTTTTTGGCTGCTATAATCAATCAAACTCTCAGCAACTGCTATGGCTGTGGCAAGGTCTTGCACTCCCCGACGCCTTAGCTCCGTTTTTACCCATGACTGCAACCCATCCATAAAGTTGAAGAGTGAATCTTTGTTGGACATCCCAGGGATCTCTAGTATCAAGTCGGTGAAGTCCTTGATGTAATCACGAATTATCCTTGTTTGCTTGATCTTTCGCAAGCGAGCTCTTGCCTCATCCTCGGCATTTTATGGGTAAAACTGCCGCTTAAGCTCTTTCTTAAAATCATTAAAGGTAGAGATAGTACAAATACCTTTTTCAATGTCTCCTTCTCTTCTCCTCCACCATAGCCTTGCGGTGTCCGTAAGGTAGAGGACTACAGTTTCAATCCTTGAGCTTTCCTCCGTGACGCCTACGGCCCCAAAGTACTTGTCTAGTCCCCACAAGAAGTTATCAACCTCTTGTGCCTTGCGTGAGCCACTAAAGCTTTTAGGCCTTGGTATGTCAATTCGTTGGCTTTCAACGATGTTACTGCCGGTCCTTGCAACCATGGCGCGCTTGCATCGCGCTAAATCAGCTTGCACCTCGTCTAAGCGAACAAGGGTGCTGTTGACTTCGATTTGGAACACATGACGGGTTTTGGCAAGCTCCCCTTCGAACTCCTCACGGATTTTCCCCATTTCCGCCCTTAACGACTCCTCCATTTGAAGCAACATGGCTTTCGCAACAGTGTGAGTTTCGGACACCTCCGTTTCTAGCTCATCCACCCGATGATCTAGCTCATCCGATTGCGCGCTCCACCCTTTCTTCTAAACGAGATAGGCGTGAGTCAAAATTGGAAATAAAGTCTTTGGACTTACCTCTCTGCCTTGAGGGGTTGGGGTTGGGGTCGACTTTCTCCGAGCGACCACATTCTTCGGAAGCCTCCATCTCAGCCGTCTTGGATTCCTTTGTTGAAGCGACAATGTCTTTCACCATTGAATAAAAACCGAGGTTATGCTAACCGAGGCTCTGATACCACTTGTCACGCACTTAACTTCTTTGCTAAGTTCGTGTGGCCTTAACTCGTCGGAAATGAGTTAAGCAGCCTAATGCTCACACAAACTCACAGGCTCAGAGTATAAAATTGAGAGAGAAGTTTAGAGAAAATATAAACTCTGTATTGATAGGATTCAAGTTATGAAATTTACAAAGGAGGGGTGGCCTATTTATAGGCTAAACCTCCTCAAAGAAATGACTACATACATCGAATACTTAGTCCTTAAGTAAACTTAATCCCTAAGTAAACATTAGGTGGCAACCTTAGGTGGATGGATAAGCATTATCCTTTAAGTTTCTTTGCTACTAAGTTTACTTAACTACGAAGCATATTTAGCCACTAAGCAACGTGCAGCCCACTTGAGTCACCAAGCAAGCTGATCGTGACAAACAAGTCGCCAACCTTTTGTCTATGAGTAATATTAAGTTCAAGGAACGCTTCCCATAAACTTTTTTTTTATAAAATACGATGTTTCAATTTATAATTTTTTAACTTATAATGGATTCTGTTTGATTAATAATAGGTTTCACTTGATCAAATACAAATTATCACATTACTGTTGTGAGAAGTATTTATCGACTTATTTTTATTCTTTACCCACAAGTGAAAAGCCTTTCCAATATTCATGCTGAAAATTGACTATATATTTAAATTTAATTTAGAGTTAGTTCTTATAAGTAATACTTAGTGAAACTCTATTTTTTATACCGTTAAAAAGATAAAATACTGCAACTTTATATTGCATTAACTAACATATACATGCAATTTATGTGTATGTTAATATTTCGTTTCACAAATTTCTCTTTTGTGAGGAGGGGAAGTTGGTGACCCTACTCAATTTTTTTTTTTTTTTTTTTTTAACTAATTTCGTTTGGTTTTTTGTTTTGACTATACTGTGTTTGTATTGATATTTCTACATTTGACCCTATTTATTTGTTTTTTCCCCTATTTTATGTTATATTATATCGAAGTTATCCATTCTAAATTAATTTTTGGGTTTGCTTCTGGATGTCTTAATATCCTACTCATAGCAAACCACATTTTCCGACGTCATAGTCTAGAAAATTGAATTTTTTTAATTTTAATTTTTTTATAAAAGTTTTTCAATAAATTATTTGAATTTTAAATAAATACTTATTTACAAATTTATTTGAAAAATATAATATTTATATGAAATAGCATTATACAGTAGAATCTAATGCAATACACCAAATAGTAATAAAACTCAATACAACTTAAAGAATTCACTAAGAATTATAAAAGTATTGGGTGCATTTGGTTTATTATTTTGGATAAGATTTTGGGGATAGTATTGAATAATTGAATATGAGAGTATTACGAGGTAAAATTTAAAAATTTATAAAAAAACCCCCCTAAGTTTGCTAATTTAATAAATACCCCAATATATATAAATATGTAAAATGACAAAAAGACCCACACCACCTACAGTGCCAGATTCCGGCCACCACCACCGGAATCTGGCCGAAAAATTGCATAACCACACATACCAGCCAAATCTGGCTGGTATGACGTCGCTATGGCTTTTTCTGGCCAGATCCGTGGCCTTTTCCGGTCAGACCCACCACGGATCTAGCCGAAAAAGTCCAAAAAAGGCCATCTTTGGCCGTCACGAAGGCCAGATCGGTGAATTACCAGCCAGTTCCGATTGGTAATTCACCGTTGTGGCAGATTTCGGTTACCACCGACGGTGGTTGCCAGAATCTGGTAAGTACGCATCATGGGGGTGTTTTTGTTAATTTTTAAACTTTTTTTAGGGGGTATTTAATGAAATTAATAACCTTATGGGGTTTAAAAGTAATTAAAAAATAGGATAATATTTCTGGAATAATGTGCCAAATATTATTTGGAGAATAGGATTGGGAATATGGGCAGAAATAATAAGCCAAACACACCCATTATTATTACGTGGAATTCGAATCCCATCATTTTCACAAAAGAAATCCAACATTATAAAGGTATTTCAACAGGGCTTGGATTCTGGGAATCAGACTCTTCAAAACTCCATCTCCTTTTTATTCTTTAAGTAGTGGAAAAATATAGATAAGTGAATTCTAACCGAAGATTGTTTAGAATTCTGGTTCCCCTTTGAATTGTAAGATAAGAAATGTACTCAATTCAGAGGATAATTGAAATTTCAAAGTTGATATATAATTGATATTGACAAATCTGAAATGATCAAAAGTTATGCCACAGTCGATTCTTAAAACGGATTATGTAATGTACTTTATCATTTGTATTAAGGTGGATATTTTATTTTAATCCCAAGAAATTGGATCGGTATATCATATTATAAAAGGATCATCCTGATCCCATTACTTATCCTCTTACAGAACATTCTTATTCATCCATCTTCAAAGAGAAATTATCAATAATAAAAAAAGCAATACTACACTTTATAGAACGTACTTTACAATCTGACACTCAAAACCCAAAATATTTTTCTAATTATTATTATAATTATGATAATTATCAATCAAATTGACAAATAAACTCATTAATTTACTTATGAACTGCCTAACCCTGTCAACGAATTGGTCAAACTCAGGCAGCTTAGGAAAAAGATAGAAACAGTGACAAGCATTATCAAACTCGACCAACTCAGCTTCTTTTCCACGATCCGTCAGCCCTTGAAAGTACCCCGTTTGCCAATCTTTCAATGGATCAAAACCTCCAACAAAAACAATCGTCGCCGGAAAATTCACTCCGGAAATATCATGCCCTTCGGCCCGAAAACGTTCGCTGCCCCATGGTCCCGGTCCGACCTTTCTGGCAAAAACGCCTTCCACGTCCAATCAGTCCTCTCTATTGATATTAGTGGAGCTCCCTCATGCGTTATTTCTGATGGAGTCCTTTCCTCCCCACCAAAATATGGCTGAATAGCTAAAACTCCAATGATTTTTACTCTGGTTAAATTGTTCTGAACAGCTCTGAGAGCTACGTGATGAGCTATGTTGCTTCCTGCGCTGTCTCCAGCATTGAAACAGTGATTAAGATCAGCGTAGGAAGGCAAGCTTTCAATGGAATTTAAATTTGTGTCGATAAAGTTGAGCAAATCAAAGCCATTTTCATATTGAGAGGGACAACGATGCTCCGGAGCCAGACGGGAGTTGACAGAAATGATAACGACGGGGAGTTTTCTGACGACGGTTTTTGAACTGTCAAGGAAGCCCTGTGAAGAAAGGGTTTTTGACAGTTTAGAAAGGGTCTTCACCGTTGTTTAACTCTGACAGATTCTTGACAGTTAAAAAAACTGTAAAAAATTCAATCAAATTTTAATCAAATCTTTGACAGTTTTGGAACTATCAAGAATTTAGATTTATTTTTCAATTTTTAATCAAATTCTTGACAGTTTAAAAATTGGGGAAGATTTTTTTTGTAATTAATTTATTTTCTTAAAACTATCAAGAATTTAGATTTATTTTTCAATTTTTAATCAAATTCTTGACAGTTTAAAAATTGTGGAAGATTTTTTTTGTAATTAATTTATTTTCTTAGTTATTACTAATTAAATTATGGAATAGTGCAATGAAATTATTCATAATGTTTCTCAATTAACAACAATTATCACAATTCAACAATAAATTTAAATATTTAACAATCTCTCAATTGATTTATTGAATGGTACATATATCATTGTTGCTCTTATTAAACAAAATTAAACAACAATATAAGTTCTAAAATATTGCAAAAACAATAGTATAAATAATGGAGAAAAAAGTTGTGGTTCTGATCATGGCTCTGCGTCAACCCTGGTCTCAGGCTTAGTCTGAGCCTTCGGACAAGGATAATGCTTAAAAAATGCTTTAACTGCTCCAATTACTCCATCTTCTTTCTCCATGGACTTTGCGAGTTCAACTGCACGCTTCTTCACCTGTCATAGTTCTCAGGTGCGTCAGTAAGAACTGTAGTATAATTTTCCCATATCCTAGAATCCGATAAGAGGAATATGTTATATTAGATTGTGTAGTATTAGAGTCTTTTTTTTTTTTTTTTTTTGAAACTGTGTGGTATGAGATTAAATTGGATATAAATAGTATTGTTATGACTATACATATATACTTTACAATAAATTAAATCAGAATGTTGAAAATTCAGTAGTACCTCTGGATCTAGCATGAAATTTATTGCATCAACCAACTTTTGCAAGTGAGAACTCTTCAACTGGAATGGGTGGAGGACCTACTCCTTTGGCATGAACTCACCCTCCCCAGAAAGGTTGGTCATCAAAGAAAGGTAAAATGGTTGTCCGGCACTATATTTCAAAAAACAATGCGTCAAAATGAGACAGAAAACACATCGAAAGAACTCTTATCAAAACCAAAACCACGCTTAAAGTTATCCATTATTACCACGCTTCAAGACCGGCAAGAGATTATTCCCGCACCACCGTGATGAACCTTAAAAGCAAAGTGTGGAAAGCCCCTGTTGAAAAATGGCTTTTAGCAAAATCACATGGGGTAGAAATGATAATGGAGAAAGGTTTAGGGACTTATATGTAATAGGCCAAGAAAATGTTGTTTGTCCCACATTGAAAAGGAATGAAAAGTGGGAAACTTTTGGGGCCTATATATAAGGACCTAAATCAATGTTAATTGTATCCCAAGTTGTAATTCCATTATACTTCTTTTGTTTAGGGTTCTTTCTTTAAGGACCCTTTAGTTTGCAAGTTTTGTTGTATCTCCCCTTTGTTTTGGGTATTTGTTGTATTGCCCAAATATTTGTAATATTGTTTGGAGATAGTGGAGCTTTCTTTTGCAGCGAGGGACGTAGGTTTTAATACCGAACCTCGTTAATTCCTGGTATTCTTTATTTCTGCATTTAATTTTGGCAATTTATTTATGCTTTACTACTTGTATTATTATATTCAATAAGCTAGCGTTAGAGTTTATGTTTCCGTTGCATAACAATTGGTATCAGAGCCTAGGTTTAGGACAGTGAGTAGCTATTTGTATGGTTATATGCATGTCTAGGAAAATTCTCACAAAAGACGATAAAAGTCTAAGGAGACTGGATTTTAAGTGGGACCATTTGTGACCCCTCCATTGTTTCTCGGGAATTTTCCCCTGGTGCGTATTTAATCATTTCAAGACTTACTACTACCTAGGGCTATTGTTAATTTGTTGGTTAGCTATTGAATATAATAATTTGTGGAGCTTGGTTATTGGGAATTTTGTTTACCAAGCCAATTGAGTAAGGCATAAATGGCATCACCGTCCGAGGATTCATCGTTCGAGGCAGCACCGTTTGCGGCACCACCATCCGCACCAGTAAAGATGATAACGGTTTCAAATGCAAAAAATTGATGTTGAAAAATTTGATGGCCAAAATGATTTTGGCTTGTGGCGAGTGAGGTAATGGATAGCTTGTATCGGAGGGATCTAGATATCGCCTCGGAGGAGGAAAAACCGGAAGATGTCTATGAGAAAGACCGGGTGAGGTTGAACGTAAAAGCGTGTGGGATGATTCGCTCATGTCTTTGTAGAGCAGAAATATCCATTCATGAAAGAGACGTCTGCAAATAAGTTATGGAAGGCATTTGGAAAACAAATACATGAAGAAAAGTAATGAGAATCGGCTCTATTTGATGAAAAGCATTTCATCTTGATTGAGACCAGGTACAAATATCAGTAGCCATATTGATACATTTAACAGATTAATTGCTGATTTGTTAAATTTGGATGAAACATTCAAAGATGAGCATAAGGCTATGTTGTTAATTGGATCTCTTCCAGATGAGTTGGACTATCTTAGTATTACACTTCTTCATGGGAAAGAAAAATTGTCCTTTGAAGAAGTTTGTTACTCTGTCCAATCATGAAATTCGGAAGAAGGATCGAAGGAGAATAGAGATGAGTCATCAGAAGCTCTTGTAGCAAGAGGGCGGAGTCAAAATTAGAGTCGTAAGAAGGAGAGAAGGGGAAGATCTCGTTCAAAGGGAAAACTCAATAGGGATCAATGTGCCTTTTGTCGTGAGAAAGGGCATTGGAAGAAAGATTGTCCGAAGTTGCAAAAGAAAGAGGGCAAAGCTACTTCGATGCATATGTTGAGCGTGAAGAGGATGAGTCTGATTTCTATCTAGTTAGCTTACCATCCACCTCTGGATCAAATGAGTGGATTATGGATTCAGGTTGTACCTATCATATGTGTCCCCACAAGGAGTGGTTCTTTAATTTTGAAGAACTTGATGGTGGAGTTGTTTATATGGGCAATGATGATGCTTGTAAAACAACTGGGATAGGTTCAATTCGGTTGAAGAATCATGATGGCTCAACTAGAACTCGCAGATGTTCGGTATGTACGAAGTTGAAAAAGAATCTCATCTCTTTGGGAGCCTTGGAATCTAAAGGCTTCACGGTGAATATGCGAGATGGAATTCTAAAAGTTTCTTGAGCTCTTGTGGTAATGAAAGGCACGAGGAGAAACAACTTGTATTACTATAATGGTAGTACGAGTTATTGAACGACAAAGCAGTCATGCGTAAGGATGCGGTATTCGAAATGCTCAAGCCGTGGCATATGCGTTTGGGGCATGCGGTGAAAAAGCCTTACTTAGTTTGGTGAATCAAGGCTTATTGAAAGGTGCAAAGACACGTAAGTTTGGACTTCCGTGAGCATTGTGTTCGGGAAAAGGAAAAGCAGACAAGTGAAATTGGCACCGCAATCCATAATACTAAGAGTATTTTGGATTATGTTCATTCGATGTGTGGGGACCTACCAAAACAACATCTTTGGGAGGTATGCACTATTTTGTCACTTTTGTAGATGATTTTTTCCGTAAGAGTTTGGGTGTATGTGATAAAAAACTAAAGATAACGTACTTGGTGTTTTCCTTAAATGGAAAAAAGATGATTGAGACTCGGATGGCGAAAGATCAAGCACGTACGATGCATAATGGTGGGGAGTATCGTAGTGATCCGTTTTTGAAAGTTTGCCAAGATGAAGGAATAGTACGTCACTTTACAGTAAGAAATACACCACAGCAGAATGGGGTGGCAGAACGCATGAATCGAACTATACTGGAGAAAGTTCGATGTATGTTGTCCAATTCTAGGTTGGGCAAAGAGTTTTGGGTGAGGCGATTATATATGCGTGTCATCTCATTAATCGCCTACCATCAATCGCAATTGAAGGCAAGACGCCGATTGAGATATGGTCGAAAACTGCTTTCGATTATGACTCTTTACATGTTTTTGGTTCCACTGCTTATTATCATGTGAAAGAGTCTAAGTTAGATCCTAGAGCAAAGAAAGCAGTATTTATGGGGATTACCTCAGGTGTGAAAGGATACCGTCTTTGGTGTCCAAGTTCGAAGAAAATACTGTTTAGTAGGGATGTGACATTTGATGAGTCTTCTATGTTAGAACAGAAAACAGGAAGCCAGATGAAGGTTTTCAGTACTCCGCAACAGGTGGAGCATACTCAGCAGCAGGTGGAGTTTGAAACAACATCAGTTAGCCCAGCTGGAAATGAGACTCCTATGATAGAGGAGTTCATTGGAGATGAAGAAGAGGATTCTTCCCAAGAACCTCAACAAGAATCCATTGCTGTTAATAGGCCAAGACGAAATTCGCAAGCCTGCTCGTTTGCGATACGGTGGCCTATGCACTCCTAATTGAAGACGGTGAAGTTCCTTCCACTTATAATGAAGTAGCTAGCAGTTCGAAAATGGTAAGTGGAGGAAAGCCATGAAAGAAGAGATGCAGTCTCTCCATAAGAATGAAACTTGGGAGGTTGTTCAATTACCAAAGAATAAGAAGGCAATTGGATGCAAATGGGTATATGCAAAGAAAGAAGGATTTCCAAATTTGAAAGACATCCGATACAAGGCAAGGTTGGTGGCGAAAGGCTACGCTCAGAAGGAAGGAATAGATTTCAATGAGGTATTTTCTCCAGTTGTAAAGCATTCTTCCATTAGAATTTTGTTGGCCTTGGTTGCTTAGATGAATCTTGAACTTGTTCAACTTGATGTGAAAACCGCGTTTCTACACGGTGCTTTGGAAGAAGAAATCTATATGACCCGACCCGAAGGATTTAGGAGTATTGGGAAGGAAGATTGGGTTTGTAAACTGAAAAGATCGCTTTATGGTTTGAAACAATCTCCGAGGCAGTGGTACAAGCGATTTGATAGGTTTATGATGGGTCAGGAGTACACAAGAAGCAAATTTGACAACCTGTGTGTATTTTCAAAGGCTACAAGGTGATACTCTCATTTATCTACTCTTATATGTTGATGATATGTTGATTGCTTCAAAGAATGTAGAAGAAATTGAGAAGTTAAAGGCTCAACTAAATCAAGAATTTGAGATGAAGGATTTAGGGGAAGCCAAGAAGATTCTCGGTATGGAGATAGTTAGAGATAGAGGAAATGGCAAGGTTTGTTTGACACAAAAGCAGTATCTAAAGAAGGTCTTACAACGTTTTGGCATAACTGAAAGTACAAAACCTGTAAGTACTCCACTTGCTCCTCATATAAAGCTTAGTGCGTCATTATCTCCAAGTATGCATGAAGAACGAGAGTATATGTCAAAAGTTCCGTATTCAAATGCGGTTGGTAGCTTGATGTATTCAATGGTGTGTACTAGGCCCGACATTTCACATGCAGTTGGAATTGTGAGCAGGTATATGCATGATCCTGGTAAAGGACATTGGCAAGCTGTGAAGTGGATTTTACGGTATATTATAGGTACTGTAAACATTGGTTTGGTTTTTGAGCGGGATGAAAATCTTAGTCAATTTGCTGTTGGCTATGTTGATTCTGATTATGCTGGTGATTTGGACAAGCGTCGGTCAACTACTGGATATGTATTTACTCTTGCTAGAGCTCCAGTAAGTTGGAAATCTTCTTTGCAGTCTACAGTTGCTTTGTCTACTACAGAGGCAGAATACATGGCAGTTACAGAGGCTGTGAAGGAAGCTATTTGGTTACAAGGGCTATTAGATGAATTGAAAATTAGTCAGAAGAAGATCACTATCTATTCTGACAGTCAGAGTGCTATTCACTTAGCAAAGAATCCAGTATTCCACTTTCGCACCAAGCATATAGATGTTCGTTACCACTTTGTGCGGGAAATTATTTCTGAAGGAAGAATCTTATTAGAGAAGATTGGGACTGCTGAGAATCCTGCAGATGTCTTAACAAAAGTAGTGACAATGATCAAGTTCAATCACTGTTTGAACTTGATCAACATCCTGCGAGCTTGATTGTGCTTTTTGGCACATTTGGAGGTGTTGCAAAATTTGACAGAAGAATACAAAACTTTGAAGGTTTGCTAATTCGCCAAGGTGGAGATTTGTTGAAAAATGGCTTTTAGCAAAATCACATGGGGTAGAAATGATAATGGAGAAAGGTTTAGGGACTTATATGTAATAGGCCAAGAAAAGGTTGTTTGTCCCACATTGAAAAGGAATGAAAAGTGGGAAACTTTTGGGGCCTATATATAAGGACCTAAATCAATGTTAATTGTATCCCAAGTTGTAATTCCATTATACTTCTTTTGTTTAGGGTTCTTTCTTTAAGGACCCTTTAGTTTGCAAGTTTTGTTGTATCTCCCCTTTGTTTTGGGTATTTGTTGTATTGCCCAAATATTTGTAATATTGTTTGGAGATAGTGGAGCTTTCTTTTGCGGCGCCCGAGGACGTAGGTTTTAATACCGAACCTCGTTAATTCCTCGGTATTCTTTATTTCTGCATTTAATTTTGGCAATTTATTTATGCTTTACTACTTGTATTATTATATTCAATAAGCTAGCGTTAGAGTTTATGTTTCCGTTGCATAACAAAAACTAAGAACTTGTCATCACAAACAAAATAGGTTGAAGCATAGCCATATGCTTATTGAATCCCACGAATATTGAAAGAACATACTCATTAATGAAGCTGCTTCAAGATAAAAGACTCACTAACCCTTACATTGTAAGAATAGCCGACCACGGGGACAATTGTCCAATAAGTATACAAAGTCCTTTGGTTCTGCTACTGGAAGTAAATAAGATATAGCCAATTAAATCTCAACCCCAAGTGGATAAAACAATGTAGTAGGTGAATGAAATAGAGGCAACAACAGGAACAAAATATAATAGTAAAACAAATCAAACAGTAAATAAAGAAAATAACACGTGCGATTTATCCTAGTTCATCCAATGGGGGCTACGTCTAGCTGAGTCAATATTATTGCAGTATGCCTCACCTCTCTCGTTTACAATGAATGAATTGCTCTATGATTTGCTATCACTGCATAACAAGAGAAAAATATGTTTATATATTAGGTTTAAGAGATTAAACCTAGTTTTACAAGGATTCATATTTCTAAGCCTAACCCAATAAGGAATTAGCAACTTACAAGAAATCCTACAAAGGTTATACATGAAAAAGCCCGAAACAGTAGGAAAAGAAGAAGAATGAGAGAGACACAGAAGGAGAGAGAGGTAAAGGAACATATGAAGCATACGAATGACTAATTAAAAGAACTCACAGTTGCCAAGGCCACCCAGCCTTTGTTAATGATACCACTCTGTCCAGTTATTTCCAGTGCTTCCACAATTACTTGGATCATTTTCTCTGGCTCTTGAACAGGCTGACAAGAAATAGGATAATAAACCTCCCATAAAGATTAAATATATTACTTTTATTTGCATAGCCAGTTAATGAAAAAGTATGATGAAATCTGGATCACTGCAATAACCATATAAGTCTTGAAATAAAAGAGCATTTAGAAGTTTATAACATGGAAAAATTCAATTTCCACAAGGGGGAAAAAACAAATATAATTGGACAAATCATATGGCAGCACTACTTCAGGGGGTGATACAATCTAGACAGTAGACGTCAACACATTACATAATTATAACATATCACAGTACAAGAAAAATCTTCAACCTTTATTTCAATTACAGTCCTCCAGCTCCCCACTTAAACACATTCCTCCCTCGAAGGATGGCAACTTCTCCCTTCCCACTCAAAATAGTTACCGGCTGCACCTCGCATCATATCCTACACAGGAGCTTTTCTAAACCCACAGCCCGCCTCCATCCTCCTGTTTCAAAAACCTATTTTCTATGTGAAGAAAACAAAGGCTTCTTAAACTTGAAGGGAGAAGTACAGCAAGATGAAACCCACTCACACTGGTAACTAGTCCAACCATTGCTGATTCCTCAAACATTTACGGTCCTAAATTGCTCATAACAGAAAATAATAACTAGAAATCTACATATAAGAAAAAGATTCGATCCCTTCTCAAAATTCCTAAAGAAATTTTAAAACTTCCAATTGTATCTGCCCACATGAGTTACATAAGTTATGCACGAATTAGATTAGATCAAGAAAATGAAAGAAAAAACTGTGTTAAGTGAAAGAGGTAACAAATTCATAGCATGCCAAATTGATAATAAAAACACATGGTAGGTAATAACTTAATTTAATCTCACTCACTTCCTTCAAATAAATTTTTGGAAATTATGCCTCCTTTTCCTGCATTTATTTCATATGTTAATATTTAAGTTTCATGGAAATATATCCATCCACAAAAATTCAAAAAAAAGTTCTCATCGCAAGTAGTTCAAGACCTAAAGGAGTGAACAATCTAAATAATTAAAGCTACTTGGTGTCGTGCTGGGAAACATAGGATCCCACCTCAGTCAAGGATTAAGGCTTTATGGGAAACAAGTGGTCTATCAGTCATCTAGTAGGGCCATCATACCAAATAAGTAGAAGTTCACAACTCGAAAATATTCTCAAGAAGGGTTTACTAGTTTCAAAAGGTTATATTTCCTAGTAAAACAACATATAAATTATGAGAGAACTAAGAAAACAAACTCACAAGGCTACCGAATCCAATATAAATAGGCTCTGTATCAGCATCAAGCCTTTTTACAAGTGATTCTGGAGGTTCATAATTGGATGCGAGATAAAGGAAGCAAAATCCTACCACGTCAACTTTTGTTCCCCAGTTTGCAACACAATTAAAAGAAAAAAGGAAAAAAAAAGTAGACCAGAAATTAGCATTCCTCCATAAGAATCCTTTTTCCACAATTTAAAAGAAATTTTAAGACAGCAAAAACCTCAATAACTATACGCATAAAAGCAGCTAAGTTCATAAAAACAGTTAGCCATGAATTTAAAGAAGCAGAAAGATACACGATACTCCACCCAAGAGAATACGGAATAAGTGTCACCTAAACAACTAAGGCAAATAGAAAAGCACCAGAAACTATTTCATCCACCAAATCTATAACCATCTACAGCATATGGCCAATGAAAGCATATCACACTTAGAATGGAAAAGTTTGGAAATGATGGCCATGTAAGTCATCAGTTACGACTCCTACAATTCCCATAAAATAGCACTTACATCCCAAAAATCAATACAAATTTTCAATTTGTAGCAATAAAGGGGGCACAGGAGGAACAGGGAGAATGGATAATTCGATCATCAACATCAGCCTCAGATGTTTCTGATGATTATAAAGATAGTGAAGCTATAATTCCAGGTCTAAAGAACTTAGTCTTACAAGAAACATATAAAGGTTCTCTAAGGCACTTGGCTGAGAAAGTACATACTATAAAGAAACTCTCATTTCAAAGCTATAAATGCCTATTAAATGGGCAATAACGCTATCCTGTAACAGTCCTCAGAAACTGAAGTAACAACCATTTGGTTTGGGAACATGGTGAGGACTCCATATATATCCATGTGGAATATCAGAATCAGAACACTAGGAACCACTCAAATAAGTCAAAGGCCGTACCTTCAGCTTCTTTTTCCTTACGTCATTTATCATGTCCCAAATTCCAAGCCAAATCATTGAGTCAACAATTTGATACGATAGCTGCAAAAGGACATAAAGAAAAAGTCATACCAGAAATTTATTTTTAAAAATAGGAGCTAAAAATTAATATAATATGGCAAAGAGGACAGAATTTGATGAACTCACTCGATATCCAGCTGATTGCTTGACGCGGGACAAAGGATGCGGAAACTCACTATTTGGCCCGGAGGAAAAAGGGAATAGATTGTGCAAAGCAATTTAAGATTCCCGATCAAACCATGCATTAGAACAACTAACTGAGACAAACAAGAAGAAACACAAGTTGTAAACCGAACACTTCAAAGATATTAAGCAAAACTTAATCAGCTAGATTCCATTACCCAGACAAGACTTACGTCCATGACATTGTGAAAAATATATGAATATGTACTTTTAGTGCCTGGTAAGAGCTTGAAAATACATATTTTGTTAATGATTCAATTGGATTATTTGTGAGAAAATGTGTTTAAATTATGAAGTTTGAGTTAATTACTTCATAAATACCTTTTATAAGATCAGAGGGTGTATTTTCAGGTTATAAATGATATTTGAATGAAGAAGAATGATGTCAATGGAATTTGTGACAAGCAAGAATAAACGATGCAAGAATTGGAATTAAAATGAGAAAGTTATGATGCGTTGAAGATGAGATTTAAAACCTGGAAATTCTTCAAAATGAGCATGCTTCAATGTTTTGATCATAACCTGATGGGTTGTTTTATTTTCCTAGTCCGAATTTGAATGGTTCAAAACATTTAATTCTTTTCTAATTAACCTTCAAAGCCATAGCACTATAAATAATGGTCTTTAATTAGTTTTTAGGTATTTTTAGAAGGGAGAAAAGAGTGGCCACTCTTTGGAGATTAGAATTATGAGAGTTTTGGTTCACAAATTAGAGAAATTTTTTCTATTTTTTCTTTATTGTTCTCATGTTTGTTAATACAATAGTTGTTTTTATTACTGAAAGAATGAACTAAATTTATTGTCTAGGGCTAAGATGTAGCCCAATTTTATAAATATCCATTAAATTATTTGTTGTTAATTTTTATTAAGTTTTGTTCTAAGTTTTATTATTGCACTTAATGCTTTCAATTCTTAAGGGTCCAAGAGTTGAATGATTTTATGGGTTAGGTTGAGATCAAGAGATGAATCCTAATTAGTCCAAGGTAATAAAACCATAGATTGAGCGAATGCTAGAGATAAGTTACTATGATTTGTGAGACTCTGGTAAATTTCATAGAACTTAATAATATTTTTACTTCTAAATCTAACTTAGAGATGGAAAGATTTAATTTCGTTAACCAAGTAAATTAAACCTAAGCGGAATGGGTTGCTAAGTTGATTTTAGTGTTCATTCTTTATCATTACAAAACAACCAATCATGAAACAAAATAAAAAACACTATGGGTTTTAACATGGTTCGGCAACATGCCCACATCCATGAGAGCAAGTCCAGATGAAGCCAATCCACTACGGTAAACATTTATAGTTTAATTATAAAGTCACAGTTAAACATCAGTTGCAAGAACACCGCCTGTTTTGTAATGCTTCAAACTCTACCCTTGGTTGAACTTCGAACTACCACAACAAGCTCCACGTTCACAAGACCACCTAGTCAGCCTTGAACTTTTCTCAAGGATCAACACCAAAAACGCACTTCAGCTCCAAAAGCTTCAAATCCCATTAAGCATCACCAATGGAAGCCCACGTTCTAGCCATGAACAAATAAACAAAGTTTATCAAAGGTATTTGCAAGCCTACCTAGGGCATATGAAACCTGATTCAAAACAAAAGAAGCCTCAAGGAATTTTCAGAGTAATATCACAGAATAATTAGGCTTAAGAAGAATTGCACTGGAGGAGTTGAATATATAGAAAACTTGGGCTGTAATGCAAAGATATGTGGCAAGGAATAACTTTATTGAATTCACCTTTATAAAAATTTATTCCAATGTCAAGATGCCACCTATCAAAGAGAATGAAACTTTTCAACCCATTGAATATAATTTTGACAAGTGTTATGGACCATACAAATATCTCATAAGAGAATAAAATAGTTCATGCATTCTAGAAGCATAACATGTGTTACCTAAATAAATTTGCTAGATATATTGTGATCACTTTGACTCAGAGGTGCTCACCTGATATAGCAGATAAACAACATAATAGAAGGTGGTCACTTTTAACACAAGGTCGTCACATTGGAAATTTAAACAAGAATGATTGTGCAATATTCAAAATGAAGTAATCATATCATGACTAGTGTTACACCACTAGAATCATAAGTTGACAAAATAACTTACATATATATTTTAGGTTGTTGCTTAAGAGTTAAAATATTAGGAATTTGTCATTCGAATAAGCTTAATTGGGTTAGTAATAATTGTTAATGCATATGATTAAATTGGTGTGAAATCTATGCCTTAGGTTTAGTCATATTGATCTTTTCACCAAAGTATTAATACAATTCTGCTCTTGTTTTAGTTTTAGTTTGTTTTATTTTTCATTAAATTAGCATTAAAATTCTGTTTTATCAAATAGTAATAAAATAGATTAGTTTGGTACTTGGTAAGTAGTTTTCCTAGGATTCAACACTCGTTTACTTGAGCTTTACTACTTGCGCGATTTTGTACATTTACGAATAGCCTGTCAAGTTTTTGGCACAGTTGCCGGGAAACTTTATATTATTATTTTTTACCAATACCAATACGAGCTATTTTATTGCTAATTTGATTTTATTTTTATTTTGTTTTTTGTAATTAGTATTTTTCATATTAGGTTTAGTTTGTTCTTTTATTTTATTATTATTATTATTTTTTTTTTTTTTTAGTGTACCAAAATTTTCTTGTTTTCAGGTTCTGATTGTACGCAGGAATTAAGTTTAATGTCTAATACAGGAGCTATGGTTATTCAAAGAGCATTGAAGGACTACTCTAGTCCTACTGTGGATGGTTGCTATTCTAGCATTTGGTGACCACCAGTTCAAGCAAATAATTTCAAGATAAATCCAACCATTATTCAGATGATACAACACTCGGTCCAATTCGCAGGGTTGCCTAGTGATGATCCTAACTTGCATATCACCAATTTTTTGGAGCTATGCGACACATTCAGGCATAATGGAGTTTATGATGATGCAATTAGGCTAAGGCTTTTCCCATTCTCCCTTCGGGATAAAGCTAAGGCTTGGTTGATTTGTCTACTATTTGGAAGCATCACTACATGGAATGAGTTAGCTCAAGCGTTCCTTACGAAGTATTTTCCACCCGTTAAGTCTGCCAAGATAAGGAGTGACATCATTAATTTTTTTCAGCAAGATATGGAGTCACTTTACGAAACTTAGGAGAGGTATAAGGATCTCTTATGGAGGTGTCCTCATCATGGTTTGCCAATTTGGTCACAAGTGCAGATGTTTTACCAAGGATTGTTGCCAAATGCACAAGCCATGATAGATGCTGCCAGTGGAGGAGCCTTGAATAATAAAACATCAGAGGAAGCTCACAATTTGATTGAGGTGATGGTGAACAATAACTACATGAGGACTTTGGAGAGAAATTCAACAAGGTAAGCAGTGGGAGTGCATGAAGTTGATGGCTACACCGCATTGGCTGCTCAGCTTTCAGCCATCCAAAAGCAATTGGGAGTTGTTCTAAAGGTAAATGCTATTAAATCTTCTTCTCTAACTTGTGAATTTTGTGCAAGGAATCATATGTCAAGAGATTTTCAAGTAGGGAATCCATTTGCTCCACCTCAACAAGCAAATTATGTCAACAATTTTCAAAAAGAACAAGGGAATCCGTATTCTGACACATACACTCCAGCATTGCGCAATCATCCAAACTTCTTATGCAGCAACCATAATGAACAAAAACAACCTCCTGGTTTTCAAGCTCAAGAACCGAAATCTAACTTGGAGAATGTGCTTACCAAGTTCATTGAAGAGACAAGCAAGAGGTTTGAAAATAATGAAATCCTTGTCAAAAATCAGTCAACATCCATTAGAACCCTTAAGACTTAAATAGGATAAATCCATAACATATTAGCGGGAAGAGTTCAAGGAGTTTTGCCAAGCAATACAAAGATGAACCCTAAGGAACAAGTCCATTCAATCACTTGAGGAGTGGAAAAACCTTGGAAAATTTAGAGGATGAAAAACAGATGTAAGAACAAGAGAAAGATTTGAAGGAAGAACATAAGGACAACTGCCGCGACGAGGGAAATTGTCGCCGCAGCGACTATGAAAATCTAGAGGAGATCGTCGATATGAAAAATGATTGCTATAGTGAGGAAAGAGGTAATTGCAGCTACCATGAAATTGTTTCCAAAAATTCAGAAGATGATACTCATTGCCGCGACAAGGAAATTGGTCGCTGCGACAATCGTGAATCTGACCAGAATGCATTTTTAAGTCATCAGGCCAATGAGAAAAAGGAACCCACCCTTCTTTATCCACACTGAATGAAGAATTAGAAACTCAACAAGAACTTTGGTAAGTTTATTGATATGTTTAGATGTTTACATATTAACATTCCTTTTGTTGATATGTTGGAACAAATGCCAAAATATGCGAAGTTTCTAAAAGAGATCCTCACGAACAAAAGGAAATTTGAAGAACACAAGAGGGTCATGCTCATCGAGGAAGGTAGTGCATTGCTTCAAAAGAAACTACCACTGAAATTAAAAGATCCAAGGAGTTTTACTATTCCTTGCATTATCGGTAGTTGCTATTTTGACAAAGTTTTATGTGATTTAGGAGTAAGCGTTAATTTAACGCCTTTTTCTATTTACAGGAAACTTGGCTTAGGAGTAGTAAAGCCAACCACAATTTCTCTCCAATTGGCAGATTGTAACGCCCACATTAAGGTGCGTAGCTTTATTTATGCCCTAATACCCTTAGTTGAATTTTGTTAAAGTTATCTTGAACAAGTGTGAAGAAAATTCTATAAAATTTCATTAGGGGTAAAATGGTCTTTTCACTCGTAATTAGTTGAAAAAGTGGGGAATGAAAAGAGATAGAATAATATGGAGAAGTTAATAAAAATAAGGGTATTTTGGTATTGACAAAGGGACATAGATGGAATTTTTAGAAAGTGTAAGGGTAAAATGGGAATCTAATATATATTATTTTATGATATTAAGAGTTGAAGAAGAGAAACCCTAGCCACTCTACCCTCCATTCAAGCCATTCTCTATCCAAATTCTCTCAAATTTCTTCATTATATTTCCAAGAAAATTCATAGGATTTTGGCTAACTTTTGATAGATTTTCAATCCTAGGCATCCAAAGGTAAGATTCTTGCACCAAGAAGTGAGATTAAATTTTAAAGTTTTGAATTCTTATGGTTGTATATGCTTAGGGTTTGAGAAGGAGGGAATTGTACCAAAGTGAGAGTATAGTGTTGGAGTTGCTCAAATTCAAGGTAAGTAAACCTAATTTGAACCTTAATTTGAGCAAGACTTTGTTGAATGAATTTTTTTTTTTTGCATGTTTGTATGTGATGGTATGGAGTATTATGGGCTGTTTTTTATGTTTATCGATGTATAAATTCTAGCCATGAGAAGTAGTGTATGATTATGTGATGATTTGGTAAAGTTGTGGAAGATTTTGTGTTGAGATTTTTGGAGTGTGGAGAAGTGATAAATTCAGCCAGATTTGATACTCAATTTAGTGAGTTTTTTGGTCACAATTTGGTTGAATTAGAGAGTTGTGGAAGTGTAGCCAACATGGTAGTAGCATGTGCATATGAATTGTTTGATGAAAATCCTAAGAGAAAACATGTTACCATGGTTGCCCTGTCAAATCCGTGACCTTATGAGTGATGTTCGAGCATCTTACCCATCGAATTGGGTTAAGACCTAAACATAAAAGTTGTATCCCTTTCTCTAAGCTTTAAAATGAGACCAAGATCATAGCAATACAATGTGTATAGCTTGAGATATGCCTTCTTGAATATGACCTGCGCATAATGACTACCTCAAAAGTACCTCCAATTTATTAGTTATTTTAGTCTAATAATCTATGATTGATTTCAAGTATGGGAATGTTGTTGGTAGAGAATACTAGTTCCATAATGATATCTTTATATGCCATAAAGCATTCTCACATTTGCATTTAGAAAGAATAGCAAAGAATGAGCATATTTCCATGTACATACACATATATGCGAACATTAAAGAACAAAGAGAAAGAGAGTTTGGATGAATTGTAGAGAATTTCTTTTATGCATGTATCTGCTTATATATGAAGAATTTTTGATGGAATGGATATTGAATGATGGTTAGAATTTATCCATGAGAAGTAGTGTTTGTATACTTGATGTTTGATGAGAGTTTGGATGAATTATGGAAGAATTAGAGTAGAATTTATGGAGTGTGAATCCTGGACAGGTTTGACATTAATCTTGGTGTGTTTTATTCCAAATTTTGGTGGCTTAGAAGAGAGGTAGAAATGTAGCCAAATTAGAGTTAATGTGTGCATATAAATTATTTGATGAAATGTCAAAGAGAAGTGCATGTATGAGTATGGTTATGTGTTATTTGGAGATGAGCTAGTAGATGGTAGAAAATGACATGTTCACATTCCATAGTGCATTATTGCATCCAAACATGTGAATTTAAGAAGAATAATAAGCATGAGCCCATATACATGCATACATACTCATAAGAGCATTAAGGAGCAATAATGAACATTAAAGTTAAAGAACAAATAGAAAGAAATGAGAATTATTAAAGAAAAGAAATTGAATACTAATTTCCATAAGAAAGATAAAAGAAAAGAAGGTTGTTGCGATGGGGAACCCATGAGTGATATTCCCACATGTACACCGCCTTTAGTTAGCGGCCTAACAAGAAGAAGAATTTGTACAGTCCGTAAGAGTACATGTGGATGAGGACTGTACCCTGAAGAATATTCCTACATGCACGCCGCCTTTAGTGAACGGCCTAAGAAGAAGAAGAATTTGTACAATCCATAAAATTGCATGTATATGAGGACTGTACTCACTCACACGACTAGGGTTCCGAATCCATGCCTCAATTGAGTCCGATCGGGAAAGAATAAGAAAGAAAAGAAAAGAAAAGAAAAGAATAAGAAAGAATAGAATAAAAAGAAGAGAATAAGAAAGAATAGAAAGAAAAGAAAGAAAGAAAGAACAGAAAAAAGAAAGAAACAATAGAAAGAAAGAAACAATAGAAAAAGAAAGAAACAATAGAAAGAAAGAAACAATAGAAAAAGAAATAAACAGTAGAAAGAAAGAAACAATAGAAAAAGAAAGAAACAGTAGAAAGAAAGAAACAATAGAAAAAGAAAGAAAGACTATAAAAGAAAGAAAGAAAGAAATATAGAGAAAAGAAACAGAAAACAGAATAGAAAAACAGAAAAGAAAATGCACATTCTATGCAATTGTGCATTTGCATCATACCTATGCATGATACCATGCCTATTATCATGAGTAGTGAGAAAGAATAGAGAAAGAATAGAGAAAGAACAGAGAAAGAATAGAGAAAGAACAGAGAAAGAACAGAGAAAGAACAGAGTGGATTGTGATTGAGACTATATCCAACAAAAGTACACCTAGTAGTGTGAAAATCAAACTTATGTGGATTGTATGGTCTACTGAAAGGATAAACAACACAACCAAACACCCTAATGATCTGGAATTTCATTGAACAAGACTTGAAAGGGATATAGATTAGACAAAACAAGTGTAGGCAATCTATTGGTTTGATAAATAGCAGTTTAAAAAGCAAACCAATAAAATTTCAGGGGCATGCTATCTTGAGCAAGTAAAGTTAACCCTTGTTCAACTATTTGTCTGTGTTTTCTCTGAACTCTCCATTTTGTTGGTGTGTATAGGGACAAGGATGCCTAAATATAATTCCATGGTCAAGAAAGTAGGAAGCTAAACTCCTATACTCTCCCTCCCAATTTGTTTGAAGACATTTTTAACTTGCATTAAACTGTCTCTCAGCTAGTTTATGGAAATGTACTAATTTTAGGGGCTGAGTGGCTCTAGAAGCTAACCTAAGAAACATAGACTAATGCAATTTCCTATATTGATAGGCAGTGCAAAAATCAAATGCACTAGCTACGACATGAGATAGTTTTAGTGATTGCAAAATTTTAGCAAGAACAGATGAATGAGGGTGTCCTAAACATCTATGCCACAACATTCCACTACTCTTTGTTATAGAAAATGATTGTACTAAATGATTTCCATTAACAATAGCACCATTAATACAAGTAGAGACACGTACAGGAGAATCAAGAGCAGTACTTGTGTTATTTTAACTTTTAGAGTTACAAATATAACTTTTAACAGTTTTATTATTACAATCAGTAGTAAATGAAGATACTGAAGATAGTGCAGGTTGAGAAAGATGTGAATGTGACGCTTTAGTGGAGTTGAAAGTTGAAGTTGTGGAAGATGCGCCAATAGCAAGATTTGAGTTGGAAGTGGGAATTGAAGCTGGAATTTGAAGTTGGTAAAGACCATCCTTAAGCCTTCCTTGAATAAGAACATCCTTGGATTGTTTGTCCTTAATTAAACAATGATCAGCAAAGAACTCAAGTACTACACTATTGTCTCTAGTAAATTTAGAGATATTTAGTAGATTTTTGGTGATATGAGGCACACACAAAACATGTTTTAGACATAAAGACCTAGAATGACAAGGTAATGAAGTGAACCAGTGTGAGAGATTGAGAGCAACTCACCATTTCCAACATGAAGCTATTTATTTCTAGTGTAGGTAGAGTTGACTAAAAGTTGTGCCAAATCTAAAGTCACATGATCGGTGGCTCTAGCGTCCACATACCAGGAGGCATCTTGAACTGTTGAAGGTCTAGCAATGTAACTAGCAGTAAGATTTGGACAGTGTTCAGTTGAGTTTGTGAAAGGAACACTTGATTAAGATGACCAGTTCCAGATGAATGAGATCCAACAGGTATTGGAGACCGTTCTAAGACTGCATTAGGCCTTGTTAAGAAACCAAAAGAGGTTGTACCTTGTGATCCTGAGTTGGTATAAGGTGAAAAACTAGTAAAAGCTTGGGAAAAAGCAGAAGTTGGCATTGAACTATGATTACAAGGAAATTGTGGTGAGGTCAAAGGAAAGAATTATGGTTCTTGAAAACCTTCTGATGTTCAAGTAAAGTTGGATCCAAATTGATACCTGGCTAATGAATTTTGTCCTCCCGTAAAGTTGGCATCAAATTTGCAGTAACAATTGAGAACAAGATGCCCATTCTTCCCACAAACCTAGCAAATGAGTATATTTCTACCTGCTCCTCTGCCACCAGTGAATCGAGGAGTATAGAAGTGACCTTGTGGTATAAACTGATTAGTGTTCTATGGTGCAAATTGATTAGGACAAGTACTTGAGGTGCAAATGTGTGAGGTGAAAGGTTAGGGGACTGCATTGACTAAAACTGGTTATGTCCAGTGTTAAAAGGAATTTGTTCGTTTTGATGTTTTTTGTTTAGTGCATATGTTGTAAGATTGGCTAGACGAGCTGATCCTCCATGGAATTCAACATTGACCCTTGGATTTCTTACTAGACTAGCTTTTTCTAACCTCAATTCATACTTCTGCTGTATAATTTGAGCTTCTTGGACAGTAAAGGGATTTAAGCTAGACTCGAATCTTGTGGAAATATTAACTACAACAACATCATATTCTGAATTCAATCCATCAAGAATGTAATTTAACAACTCCTCATCTGTAATTACTAATCCACTGGTTGACAAGACTTCAACAAAACCCTTCATTTTGTCAAAATAATCATGGATACTAGGATCATTTTTCTTGGTATTTTGCAATAAATTCCTAACATGCAAGGTCTTAGTTCTTGATTTAGTGAGAAACTCTTTCTCTAGAGCTATCCACATATCAACTGAGTATTGGCATTTTGAAACAACAGTAAACATAGATTCAGAGATAGATCTAAGAAGTCAACTTACAAGTAGTTTATCGGTCTTTTTCTAGTGATTGTATGCCATATTAGGTTTCTTTTCAGTCGTACCTTCTAAGCTTTCAATTTGTACTC
>CM047745.1:6462259-6595978 GCA_026225825.1 Pistacia integerrima | reverse complement strand
TTTCAATTTGTACTCTTATGAATAGAGCTGGACATGCAACCATTCTAGTGAGATGCTCTTCCAAATCATGCAAGCCAACAACAAACAATACTTGGGATATCCAGAATCCGTAGTTGTCCCTATTTAATTTTGGGGAAATAATAGGTAAGGTTGAAGAAGACATATATGCAATGTTTGTGAGTTTGACTAAATTAGTGGCTACTATACTACCAGAATCACTCTGATTGAGAGAAAATTTAGAGAGATCAACCATTTTAGACGTTAGTCAATGGCTCTGATACCATGAAAGCCTTTAGGCTGAATTTCAGAGAAAAAGGAAGAAGAGAATCTAAGAAACTGGAAACTAATTTGTTGTATTTTCGTTAAACTGAATGAGTACAAGGAGAAGCACTTTTACAGCATGCATTTAACAAAGTAACAAACTGCTGTATTAACAATAATCAACACTGTAACAGTTCAACAGAACCTTATGAGAATTTAGTTAATGGTTTAACAGTCTTCTAAAGGTAAGTAGTCAACAACTTTTCTTTGTTCACACTATTTAATAAAAGACTGATAATGAATCTAGCATGACCTCTTCCTAATAGATACCAAATAATAGCAAAAGATGCAAATACAATCATTAAGTAGACACCGATTCCTCCTCCAAATCAATTGACATCATATGAAATACCTTAAAAACCACAAAATCGGTGAACTTTGACCTAAATCAAGCGATGTTGAAGAGAGAAACGCAGGAAAAATCGAGATCAAGACTTCGATGAAATGAAACGAGAACAAAGAAAGATGCGACCTCAATGGGATTCTTTGCGGTCTGCGGAGGCTTATTGCTTTAATGCGTGCGGTGTGGGTACGGGGAGACAATAGATTATAGAGAAAAGCTTAGCCAGATGTGCAAAACGAAAAGGGAAAAATTATTTAAGGTAGAAAGAATGAAAAATGGATTAATGAAAAATGAGTGAGAAACTTTTGTCTTAATGAAAAATGGGTGGGAAACTTTTGCGGATTTTATTTTTGCATTTTCACTTAATAAGAATTATCCAAAATATTAAGGAATATTTCAAATTTTTGATAGTTCAGAAATTGTCAAGAATTAAAATTCTTGACAGTTTTGAGAACGGTCAAGAAAATTTGTCAAGTTATTCTATCAATGATGATGCTTTTTCTAGTAGTTAAATTATATTTATACAAGGAAATTATGTACTTCTATAAGATTTTCAACCAGTGTTTCAATTTTCTTTGTCAAATTCTCTATAAATTTGTGAGTTAACAACCTATCTTTAATCAGGATGGTTTTTCTTTTTTCCTTAGTTACTAAAATTGATCAGTTTCAATCATTACAATAAACTTCCATGATTGTGCTAGGCGATTTTGTGTTTACATATATAGTTTTGAAGATATAATACCTAAAAAATAAGTACTTCACTAATGTGTAGTTATAAAAAATACCTTTTATTACCAAATTTAAAATCTAAGATTCAATTTATTAGTTTCCTACAGTACACAATGATAAGTTGCATAAATTCAGTGTTCTTGGTTTGTTTTTATAGTCGTTTAGTTAATTTATCATTTGTTTTCTTTGTTTTGATGATTAGTTTTTGTTAAGTTTATGATATGAATGGTTAGTTATTGATTTGGAGAATTTTTGTGATTTTTAGGCTTTAATTGAATAGATTGGAGCATTGGAATGAAATTGAGATTCAAACCTTGAAGAAATTGAGATTAGCTGACAATTTTGAAGGCCATAGCCATGCTTTGGTGGTTCATCTCGGCCATGGTGGTGTAATGAGGATAAAATATCGAGGACAGAAGCACCATGGCCTAGGCCATGGTGACGTACATTTGGATGGCCAAGGCCGTGTCAAACACTTTTGGGCTTTTTTTTTTTTTTAAGTTTTTCTTTCCTTGTTTGTTTAGGACTCTTTTGGGTATTTAAGTGTGATTGAGATTACTTACTGTGGGGGTCGAATTTTGCATATTTTTGGAGAGAGATTATTGTGTAATGAAAGAAAAAGGAGAATCAAGAACAAAATTCATCACAAAGTTTGTTTTTACTTTTTCAATATGATTTATTTCTTGAATTCTACTCTTATTTATGTTATTATGAACTAATTTTCTCAGGCTAAGACTAGTGTTAGTCTATTTATGGATTTGTGATCAATCTTTTGCTCTATGGTCATTGAATTATTTTTCTAATGATGAGCTTATATTGTGTGCTTAATGCTATTAGGAACTTGATCAATTTTTGATAGAATTGTTTTGTGTGATTGAGACTAAGAGGAGATATTACATTAATGCTCTAGTAATATAGGCTATAGATTAATTGGATATAGAGATATATGAATTGATACATGCAATAGTCATAGGCTGGATTAACTTGTGTTGAAAGCTAGATGATTTCATAAAGCTTAATGCTCATCTATTTCATTAAATTTATATAGGGATATCTAGTTGTGAGATAGAAGTAGAATTAATATTGCTTGAGAAAGAATATTGGTTAACCTAGGAAATCTCATTGTCACATTAATTAAATAAATTCATTGACCATAGTAAATTGAGGTGTGCAGAGAAGTTATAGATGAGCTTGAATTCTTAGCCATTTTCTTTCATTGAATTCTTAAGTTTAGTTTTCTTGCAATTGTTTGTTTCTAATATTTTGGCATATAATATTTTAGTTTTAAAGATCACCATTCTAAGTTTTGATTATCTAGATAAAGTCAAAACTAATTAACATTTCAGTACTTGTTTACGCAATCCCGTGGGTACGATAACCTAGACTTTGTTACACTATATTACTTGAGACTAGTGCACTTGCTAGTAGTTGTTTCAAATGACACATCAAGGTTTTGGTGCCGTTGCTGGGGATTGTAGTTAAGCAATATTGAAATCATTAGTTTACCTTTATTTTAGATCTTGTTCTTTTTTTTTTCTTTATATAATTTTTTTTCCAAGTTCTCTTGTTTAAGATTTTCTAGTGTATGACACACACTAGACGAAGATTAAAGTTTCTTGAACCTTTTGACCTAGTAATTGAGAGAACATTATGAACATTGAGAAGAAGGCAAGCAACAAAAATGACAGACGACAAAAATAATGATAATCAAGTGATTCCTCCACTTTTGGAGAATCCCACAGAAGCTGCAGCCCCACGTTCTTTAATGGATTATGCGATGTCGTCATTGAGTGGCACTACTTCCAGCATTAGGAGGCCAGCTATTGCAGCAAATAACTTTGAAATTAAATCTATGATTATTTAGATGATTCAGTTAGCCTGCCAATTTAGTGGTTTAGTCCACGAGGATTCAAATGCACACTTTGGAAATTTCTTGGAGATATGTATACATTCAAGTAGAATGGTGTCATAGACGATGCAATTAGATTGAGGATGTTCCCTTTTTCATTGAGAGATAAAGCCAAGAATTGGCTAAATTCTTTACCTGTAGAATCTATTACAACGTGGGATGCATTGGCTAACACTTTCTAGCTAAGTATTTTCCTCCCTCTAATACCGCAAGGATGCGTAATGATATCACTAATTTTATGTAGGTAGACGGAGAGTCGTTATACGAAGCATGGGGAGTATTATAGAGAGTTGTTGAGGAAATGCCCGCATCTTGGACTACCAATTTGGTTATAGGTACAAACTTTTTATAATGGTTTAATTCTTTCTAACCATTCTATGATTGATGCAACTTCAAAAGGCACTATAATGAAGAAGACACCAGAAGCATCATATGAATTATTAGATGAGATGGCTTCAAATAGTTACCAGTGGCAATCTGATAGAGTGCCACAAAGGAAGGCTGCAGGATTATATAGAGTGGACTCAATCACAACAATTTCTGCTCAATTGGGAGCATTGAACAAAAAGATTGATAATATGAGTGCTCCAGTCATGCAAGTGAAGAACATGAGTTCTAATCTATGTGGAGGAGACCATCCTAGCAATGAATGTCAAGTAGGTAATCCGTTTGCTAATTCTGCTGAAAGTTCTTATTATGTTGGTAATTTTCACAGGCAATAATAGAATAATCCCTATTCCAGTACTTAAAACCCTGGTTGGTGGAATCACCCAAATTTTTCATGGAGCAATCAAAATGCAATGAAAACACCACCTTGGGTTTTCCTCCTTAAGAAAAGAAGCCTAATTTGGAGGAACTAATGACAAAGTTTGTAAGCTCCACTGAAACAAGATTTTAGAATCAAGAAGCTTCGATCAGAAATTTGGAGACTCGGATGGGGCAGTTGGCGAATTTGATATCAAGGAGAGGGCTCAAGGAACGTTGCCTTGTGATACAGAGAAGAATCCCAAGGAGCATGTGAAGGCAATTACACTAAAAAGTGGCAAGGAAATTGGACATAAAAGAGCAAGAGAAAAAGGAAGCACTAAAGTGCAACCAGATAGCATTGCTAAAAAGTTACTTGAACCAAAGAAGATCTCCATTCAACCTCCTTTCCCTCTTGCATTGAAGAAGTAGAAAGTTGATTAGCAATTTGCAAAATTTTTAGATATTTTTAAGAAATTGCATTTAATATTCCATTTGCAGATGCTTTTCTTCAAATGCCTAGCTATGCAAAGTTCTTGAACGAGATCCTTTCCAACAAAAGAAAACCAGAAGAGCAAGAAACAGTAAAACTCACTAAAGAATGTTCAACAATTTTGCAAAATAAATTGGCACCAAAATTAAAAGATCCAGGGAGTTTTACAATACCTTACATTATTGGTTCACTTTCATTTTCCAAAGCTTTATGTGATTTAGGTACTAGCATTAATCTAATGCCTTTATCTATTTTCAGGAAATTGGGACTTGGAGAACCAAGGGCCACCATAGTATCTCTACAGTGGGCGACAGATCAATTAAACATCCACGAGGTATTCTGGAGGATGTGCTTGTCAAGGTTGATAAGTTTATTTTTCCTATAGATTTTCTTGTGTTGGATATGTAAGAAGATGTTGACATACCTCTCATTCTAGGATGACCATTTTTAGCCTCAGGTAAGGCATTGATTGATGTGAAAAGAGGCTAGCTAATTCTTAGGGTAAGAGATGAAAAAAAGTAATGTTTGATGTTTTTAAAACCATGAAACACCCTTTAGAAGATAACACATGTTTTAGAATTGATGCTTTTGATCCTTTGGTTCATGAGCATTTTCAAGATAACAAGTATGAAGATCTATTGGAAGCTTGCTTGGTTGATTCAAAAGAAGATAGAGGGGAGAATAAGCACTTAATTGAGATTATAGCAAGTATGGAGGCCAATCCACCTTATAAAAGGGCCATGCGACAAAAATTTGAAACATGGGAAATGCCAATATTGTCTCAAACAAAGCCCTCAATTGAAAAGCCACTAAATCTTGAACTAGAACCCTTACCTACTTATTTAAAATATGTATTTCTTGATGAGTCTTATTCTTTACCTATGATTATTTCATCTTCTTTGACAGGTTTCATGGAAGAGAAATTATTAAAGGGTGTTGAAGGAGGAAAATGAGCATTTGGCTGGACAATAGCTGACATCAAGGGAATAAGTCCTTTGATTTGCATGCACAAAATTCTCATGGAAGACAACTACAAGCAGATAGTTTAGCCTTAGAGGAGACTTAACCCGAGCATACAAGAAGTGGTGAAGAAAGGGGTGAATTAAACTACTCGACGTAGGCATTATCTATCCTATCTCATATAGTTCATGGGTAAGTCTTGTTCAAGTAGTATCGAAAAAAGAAGGTATGACTGTGGTGAAAAATGAAAATAATGAATTGTTACCTACTAGAATAGTCATTGGTTGGAGAGTGAGCATAGATTATAGAAAATTAAATGATGCCACCAGGAAAGACCACTTTCCTTTATTCTTTATTGATTAGATGTTAGAGAGACTTGCTAGGCATGAGTTTTATTATTTTCTTGATGGGTATTCTAGGTATAACCAAATAGCTATAGCTCTAGAGGATCAAGAGAAAACCATTTTCACTTGTCCTTATGGCACATTTGCATTTAGGAGGATGCCTTTGGGTTTATGCAATGCACCTGCCACTTTTCAAAGATGCATGATGTCCATTTTACATGATATGGTAGATTAATTTTTGGAAATTTTTATGGATGATTTTTCAGTTTTTAGTTCATTTTTCAATGCATGTTTGAATAATTTGGCTTTAGTTTTGCAGAGATGTGAAGACACTAACCTAGTTTTAAATTGGGAGAAATGTCATTTTATGATGCAAGAAGGAATAGTTTTGGGTCATAAAATCTCCCAAAAGGGGATTGAAATGGATAGAGCTAAGGTGGAAGTGATTGAAAAATTACCTCCACTTATATCAATGAAGGCCGTGAGGAGTTTCCTTGGACACACATGATTTTATAGACGATTTGTTAAAGATTTTTCTAAAATTTCAAAGCCTCAATCTAATTTATTAATTAAAGATACCCCTTTTGATTTTAATGCTAAATGTTTGCAGGCCTTCCTCTCTCTGAAGGAAAAGCTTGTCATAGTACCAATTATGGTGGCACCTAATTGGAGTTTGCCATTTGAACTTATGTGTGATGCTAGTGATGTAGCTATTGGTGCCGTCCTTGGTCAAAAAAAAAAAAAAAAAAAAAAACAAGGTGTTATGAACTATATACTATGCTAGTTGGACTTTAAATGTGACTCAACAGAATTATGCAACCACTGAAAAAGAACTTCTAGTGGTAGTATTTGCATTTGACAAATTTCATTCATACCTTGTTTTGAGTAAAGTAATTGTTTACACTGACCATTTAGCCTTGCAATATTTACTTGCTAAGAAAGATGCCAAACCTAGGTTAATTAGGTGGATTTTTTGTTACAAGAATTTGACCTATAAATTAGGGATACAAAAGGTGTAGAGAATGAGGTTGTTGACCATTTATCTAGGATAAATGACACAAATCCTAAAAAAGGAGATGAAATACCAATAAGAGAGGAGTTTCTTGATGAACAATTATTTGCCATTTTAAATGCGTCTATTCCATGGTATGCACAATATGCAAATTATATTGTCATGGGTGTTCTTCCTTTAAATCTTACTTTTCACCAACCAAAGAATTTTTTTGTTTCTAATGTTAAGCATTATTTGTGGTAAGAACCATATTTGTTCAAATTTGTGCAGATTAGAGTATTCAACGATGCATGCCAAGGAGGAGATGACATCCATTTTACGTCACTGCCATGACAGAGAGGTAGGTGGCCACTTTGGGCCAACCAAGACCAACTACAACGGTACTACAAGCAGGTTTTTACCGGCCTACGTTGTTTAAGGATGCTTTGTTAGGATGTGATGAAATTTGACTGTTGATTGTATCTGGCGTGTCAAGAAGTTAGTTTTGATTCTGTTACAGTGCACATGCAAAATACATGCAGAGCGCATTTATATATAAACACATCACGCATGTATCACCTTTAATCATCAATATAACAAACTTGAGTTTCTCTCTCTCTCTCTGCTCTGTTTTTCTGCATTTTCTATTAGTGTTTTAAGTTGGTATTAGAGCTATTGACAAACATCAAGAGTGGCTGATATCTCTCAAAATCCTTCACCTCTTCACAAAACAAACAATAGTTCAAGCTTCAAACACACTTTTGATTCAAATAACCTTGTCAATTCTGCTACAATGACATCTTCAACACTGCCTGCGATTTCATCGGAACTAACGAAAGACAACCACTGCTTCTGGAAATCACAGATCCTGTTTACAGTAAGAGCTCACGATCTCAAAGAACACCTCACTGGTTTAATATAATGTCTAGCTCCTTTCGTGAAAGCTTTATTAGACGGTACACAATTAGAGGTAATTAAAAAACCTAATCCAAAATACTTACTTTGGAAGAAAACTAACAAGATGTTAGTTAGCTGGTTATTATCGTCAATTTCAAAATCTATGTTTGCAGTGCTCTCTAATTGTCAATTTGCTACTGATATTTGGCTCACATTGGAAAAATAATTCTTGATTGAGTCTAGAGCTAAGACACTTCACGTTAAAAACCTTTTACAAAACACAAAGAAAGATGACATGAGTATACATGATTATTTCTTAAAAATGAAGAACTATGCAAAAAATTTATTGTCAAGTGGAGTGGTTATTACTGATGAAAAGTTGTTAAACTACAGTTTGGATGGGTTGGATTTAGAGTATGATGCTGTTGTTGTTAATATAACAACTAGATTGGAATCTAAGGTTGATCCAATATCTATCCAGGAAGCTCAAATTGTTTTACAAAAACTTGAACTTAGATTGGAGAAAGCACATACTGTAATGAACACAATGATTCATAATGAGTTTCATAGTAGTTCAGTTAATGTTGCCAGTATTTCAATGGAGAATGAGAACAAGAAAATGGAGTCTGATCAATCATCACACCTTCTTGGAAATCAGTATAACAGGTGAATTCAGCTATGCCACAATTCACTAGATTTAATGCCTCCTACTTACCTACTGCTCAGAATTCCCCTGTCTTTGCTACATCTCAGCCTCAACCTTACTTTCATAATCAGTTTTCTAGAGGATATGTTGGTGGCCGAGGTAGAGGATGTACAGGAGGTAGAAATAGGTTCTTTTGTCAAGTTTGTGGAAAAGTTGGTCATCTTGCTTTACATTGCTATCATCGGTTCGATGTAAATTACACAGGGAATAATTCGTATGTCAAAGGCAACTTCAGTTCACCTAGTTTTGTGAGATCATCTGAATCTTTACTTGGAGGACAGTACTCTTCTGCTCCTCCTCCTCCTCATTACACACAAGCCAGTCCCTCAGGATCATTACCACCGTATCAAACTAGATATCATAATTAATTCTTGACAAGTGCTAGTCCAATCTCCTACACCTACTGTCAATCAGCCAACAACTCCTAATGCCAGTCAATCCAATCAAGTGTTCATGGCACAATCTTAGTCCCCTAACCATACCCCTGCTGCTATCAACTATATTGCCTCACCAACCATTGTTCAAGATGTTGCCTGGTATATGGATTCGGGAGCCACGGATCATGTTACTTCAGATTTTTCCCAACTTACAACAAGCTCTCCCTACACCAGAAATGAACAACTCTAGGTTGGCAATGGTGAGTTGTTATCAATCTCTTATACTGGTTCTGGTATATTAATTTGTCCTGTCAAAAATTTACACCTCAAACATATCTTGTTTGTTCCTCATATCACAAAAAATTTACTTAGTGTATCCAAGCTCACTAGAGATAATGATGTTCTTGTGGAATTCTTTACTGATCACTGTGTGGTTAAGGACAAACTATCCCAGGTCATTCTTCTTCACGGGGTACTTAGAGCTGGACTTTATTGCATTCAAGTTCCAATTCATTTGTGTTCTCAATCTAGTGCAGTTGGATCCCTCAATCTCCTTAAAGTCCATCAGTAGCAGTCTCGTCCCTCACGTCGGTGTCTCCAATAAAAATGTTGACATTCTATCTAAAACTCAAAAGTTGTATTCTACTTTCAATAAGTGTACACCTTTGAATGTTTCTATCAATAATCAATCCTGTATTAGTCATTTTAATCCTTCTGTATTTGCTTCTATTTCAGTTGTAATTGATACCTCTATTGGAAATAAATTGAATGTTTTTCTAGCCTGCAAAATTGACTTTATGCTATGGCATAAATGTCTTGGTCATCTTAACATTTTAGTTCTCACAAAGATTCTTAAAGGTCTACAATTACCTCATCCTGTAAAACCAGATATCAAATCTTGCCAAGCCTGCCAATATGGCAAACTACATCAGTCTACCTAGCCCAAGTTTGTTTCTCAAGCATCCAAGCCTCTTGAACTCATTTATTCAGACCTTTGGGGACCCTCACCAATCACCTCCCTGGAAGGCTTTAGGTATTACATACAATTTTTGGATGATCACACTAGGTTTACTTGGATTTTTCCTTTAAAGAACAAATCCGACACCTATACCCTTTTTACTCAGTTCCACAAACTAATGGAAAAACAGTTTAATGCCTCTGTTAAATGTGTCCAAACTGATTGGAAAGGGGAATATAGGAGCTTAGTTCCTTACTTTAAGGATCATGGTATACTTTTTAGGCACCCTTGTCCTCATACCCATCAACAAAATGGGAGGGTAAAGAGGAAGCATCGTCAGATTGTAGAACAAGGATTAACTCTTCTTGCAAAAGCTGGTATGCCACTAAAGTATTAGTGGTTTGCATTTCAAACCTCAGTTTATCTTACTAGTAGACTTTTGTCCCTTGTTTTAGATAATTTTTGTCCTTTCTAGAAACTTTTTCATACTATTCCAAACTATTTTGTTCTCAAGGTCTTCGGTTGTGCAGTATATCCTTTCCTTTGACCCTACAGTGCTCATAAGTTTAATTTTCCATACTGTTAAGTGTACATTTGTTAGGTATAGTCTTCAACATAAAGGTTATCTGTGCTTAGATCCTTCTGGTCAAGTCTATACATGTCAAAGTGTTCACTTTGATAAGTCTAATTTCCCAATTCATACCTGTTCCAACTCTACTTCAACATCTACTAAGGCTGCTACGTCTAAATCCTTGCCATCTGTTCTGTCTCTTCTTCCTAGGTCTATTCCTAATTCCGTACCTCTAAATAATTTGTCTAGTAATTTTAGTCCTACCACATGTGATCAGTCAGAATTCCCAGCAAGATCCTCATTTAATCTTTCCGTATCCTCTTCACATCTGTCTCCTGTATGTCCCACCATACAACTGTCTCCTAATTTTCCAGTCATACCTCCAAGTAACCCACCTTTGTCACCCTCACGAATGTCTCCTGTGTTAACTTCTTCTAAACAAATCAATCCTCCTTCTATAGACTCATCTTCACGTTCAGATTATGTCCTCTCTCCCATAACACTTTCTCCTAATGAATCATATGATACCATTCCTCTAGTAGTCAGCTTACCTATACCTAATCCTACAACTCACCATGCATAAGACAAGTCCTTAAACACTCATCCCATGCAAACTAGATCCAAAACAAAATCTCTACAAACTGCCCTCGTATCCACTTCATCTTGTGCTATTACAAAACCAGTTACCGTATTCGAGGCTCTCTCCCATCCTTCATGGAAGGCAGCCATACAGGCTGAATTTGATGCACTACAGTCCAATCACACTTGGGAACTGGTTCCTGTTACCTCTTATATACATCCAATGGGTTGTAAGTGGGTATTCAAGGTTAAAACCAATCTTGATGGCTCAATTCAACGTTTTAAAGCAAGGTTAGTGGCAAAAGGGTTTCAGCAGACCCCTAGGATTGATTATCTAGAAACTTTTAGTCCTGTGGTAAAATCCCCAACAATTAGAGTTATCTTGAGCCTTGCAGTTAGCTACAGGTGGGACATCTAACAAGTGGATGTTAATAATGCATTTTTGAATGGGGTACTTACTGAAATAGTTCACATGGTACAACCTGAAGGCTTTGTCAGCCCACAACATCATCATGTTTGCAAATTAACCAAAGCACTTTATGGTCTCAAGTAGGCACCAAGGGACTGGTTCCATAAGCTCAAGAAGGCCTTCCTTTCATGGGGTTTCTCACACTCTTTAGCTGATCCCAATCTCTTTATCTATCAGCAACAAGAAATACAAGTGTATAGTTTGGTTTATATCGATGACATACTCTTTACTGGCAATGACTTAAGTGTGGTTCACAAGATCATTGCCAACCTCAACACGTAGTTTGCTCTGAAAACTCTAGGTTCACTGCACTACTTCCTCAGGTTTGAAATTACTAGAGATAAATCTCACTTGCACATAAGCCAGGCAAAGTACGTAAAAGACTTACTAATCAAAATCAAAATGTTAGATTGTAATCCCTACATCACTTCCATGGCTATTGGCACTAAATTAGCTCTTGAAGACAGTGAACCATTTGAGAATCGAGCTCTCTATCGAAGTACAGTTGGTGCACTTCAATATCTCACATTGTCCAGGCTGATATCTCTTTCTCAGTCAACAAACTGAGGCAATTTTTTAAGGCTCCAACACTATTGCACTGGCAAGCCTGTAAAGGCTTCTTCAGTATATCAAAGGGACCTTAAACTATGGTGTGTTATTTAGTCCTAATAACCGATTCAATCTAATCTGCTATAAAGATGCTGACTGGGCCTGCAATCCTTCAGACAGACGTTCTACCAGTGGCTGCTATGTGTACCTTGGGTTTAGTCTGATTCAATGGAACTCTAGGAAGCAAAAAGTGTGGCATTATCCTCCACTGAAGCAGAATACAGAGCCTTAACTCAAGGATCTACTGAGTTAGCCTAGTTTTGTAGCCTATTTTCTGAAATTGGACTGCCTCTACCAGAGATCCCTATCATATGGTGTGATAACCAGAGTGCAGGGTCACTTGCTTCAAATCCTATTTTCCATGGTAGAACAAAACATATTGAATTGGATGCTCATTATGTTCGAGAGCAGGTTACCTCCAGCAAGCTCAAAGTTCAGTTTCTTCCTATTGAACATCAAACTGCCAACATATTTACTAAAGCTCTCTCAACTTCCAGATTTGAACTACTTCATGAAAAGCTCAATGTTAAACCACCTCTAGTTGTGCATGCAACTTATGGTTCAGTGGCTTCTACTTCTGGTGCTTAGTTAGAGATATCTGATCACCTTTGGCAGTTCATGAAATGTAGCAAGTTTTGCATTTTTTTATGGTCTGCAATGTTTTTTTTTTTTTTTTTTTTTTTTTGTGGAATGCAGAGCTTGAAATTCATTCAACAACTTTCCTGTGTCATGAAGAAATGCAACAGTCCTCATTGTGACATTATTCCTTGTCAATCAGTTGAGAAGGTTTTGTTTAAGGGTGAATATTAGGATATGAGGAAGAACATGATGAGGAAAAGTGTAGGAGTGTGGAAGTTTTGTTTACGAAGGGATGTTAGGATGTGATGAAATCTGACCGTTGATTGTATTTGACATGTCAAGAAGTTAGTTTTGATTCTGTTACAGCGCACATGCAAAACACATTTATTGCGCATGTATATATAAACACATCACATACATATCACCTTTAATCATCAACATACCAAACCTGAGTTTCTCTCTCTCTCTACTCTGTTTTTCTACGTTTTCTGTTAGTGTTCTAAGATATGTAATGTCTTGTGATAGGTGCCAAAGAACAGTGAATATAGCCAGGAAACAAGAGATGCCCTTGAACAATATTATTGAATGTGAATTATTTGATGTTTGGGGGATAGACTTTATGGGACCTTTTCCTAATTCATTTTCCAATAAATACATCCTTTTGGTAGTCGATTATGTTTCTAAGTGGGTGGAAGCTAAGGCATTTAGAACAAATAATGCTAGGGTGTTTGATAAATTTTTAAAGAAACATATTTTTACTAGATTTGGCACGCCTAGGGCAATTATTAGTGATGGTGGGACACATTTTTGAAATAAACAGTTGATTAATCTTTTGAACAAATATGGGATCATACACATAAGGTAGCCACTCCTCATCACCCACAAACTAGTGGTCAAGTAGAGGTATCTAATAGGAAACTTAAACGAATTTTAGAAAAAACCGTTGCCTCTAGAAAAGACTGGTCTTAGCAGTTGGATGATGCATTGTGTGCATATAGAACAACTTTTAAAACCCCCATTGGTATGTCCCCATATAGACTAGTTTTCAGAAAAGGATGCCATCTCCCTATTGAACTTGAACATCATGCATATTAGGGCTACGAAATTTCTTAACTTTGATATGCAAGCTGTAGGTGAAAATAGGTTGCTGCAATTGAATGAGATGGATGAATTTTGGAGTTAGACTTATGAGAATGCAAAGATCTACAAAGAGAGAACAAAAAAATAGCATGGCAAGCATATCACAAAAAAAGAGAGTTTGTCGAAGGGGAAATGGTGTTGCTCTATAATTCTAGACTCAGACTTTTTCCAGGTAAATTAAGGTCCAAATGGCTAGGACCTTTCGTGGTCACAAAGTGTTTCCTTCTAGCACCATTGAGATTTCCCACGAGGAGAAAGGCACATTCAACGTGAATGGACAACGTCTCAAGCATTATGAATATGGAGGATGGGAAAAAGATAAATCTCCATTGCACTGAATGAACTAGAATAAGCAAGTGCCAAAAGTCAAGCTAACAACTTTAAATTAGAGCTTTATTTTATTTTATTTTTATTTGTCTTCTATATTTTTGCTTTTTCTTATTCTTTCTTTGCTATATTTTAATTATGTTGTCATTGTTTGTTTTACTATCTTTGGAATAAGGAACAAGTTTGGGGGAAGCTTGAGTGATCAAAGAAGAAGACAATTTTGAGCATAATAGAACACAAGCTACCTTGTCCATCACAAAAAAAAAAAAAAAAAAGCTTGAGACTAGTGTCACTAGTGTCAATGATCACCTGCTCATTCTTGAAGCCAAATTTGACGGCTATATGAGCCCAAATTCCTAATTGTTTTGTCCTCTCAATTCAGGGAAGTTTCTATCTCTCATTTTCAGTTTTTTGTTTTTCTTCTCTTTGTTTTTCATGCATTGAGGACATTGCATTTTTAAGTTTGGGGGAGTGGGTAGTTTGGTTTATGTTGCATTTTTGATGGTCTGTTTCTTTGGTTTGGTGTGTTTGTTTTTAGGAAGTGTTTATTTTATTTGTTGTTTTTTGTTTTTATTTTGTTTTGTTTGTGTTGCATGCTATTTATTGTGTTTGTGCTTTTGATACAATCCCAAGTGAAACTTTGTGGAGTCCCAAATTGTTTTTTTTTTTTTTTTTTTTTTTGTGTGTGTGTGTGTGTGTGTGTGTGTGTGATGAACTTTGTAATCATTTGGAGTAGTGGTACTTTCAAGTAATTGAAAGGATTTGAACATGCTTATATCCTTAGGAATGCTGAAGAGTATGCGAGTCTGGATGGTTGTGCAATTTCTAGTTTATTACTTGACTTTGTTGTGTACTAGCTAAGACTTGTCTTCACTCACTTGAAAAAAAAAAAAACTGCATTTATAGTTTCTTATGTTTGAATAAACTACTCCGCTGTTTCGAGATTCTTAGTAACTAGGAGTACTCATGAGACCCATGTTTGCATCAAACAATAGCTAGAATTATGAGTATGCAAAGCACTTTAGGTGTTGTGACATTGCTGAGTAACTGGGGCCAACCATCACCAATGGGTGCATTCGTGTAAAAAGGTAATGTGACAATATGATGAAACTCATCAAAAAAAAAAAAAAAAAAAAGAGAGAGAGAGAAATAATAGAGCAAAAAAAAAAATCATGGAGCTTATGAAGTCTTGGTAAGGCATGATCTTGTATGTTTGGATGCAAGAATTTTATTTAAAGCATGTTGATTTTCTTCCCTTGATCTTGGAATCACTGCAAATCCGTGATGATTGTTGAGTTTGTTTTCTTGATATTCTCTTTACTTGAGGACGAGGAAAGGATTAAGTTTGGGGGAGTTGATAAGTTGCATAAATTTAAGTGTTTTTGGGTTTGTTTTTGTAGCCGTTTAGTTAATTTCTAATTTGTTTTCTTTGTTTTGATGATTAGTTTTTGTTAAGTTTATGATGTGAATGGTCAGTTATTGATTTGGAGAATTTTTGTGATTTTCAGGCTTTAATTGAATAGATTGGAGCATTGGAATGAAATTGGGATTCAAAGCTAGTGTTAGAGTCATGAAAGTGACTCTATTTTGGTGATAAAAATACCCCATGTGTGATTAAATTGAAGTATATTGAGACAATTAAAGAATTTATGAATTTATTCACGAAAATAGCTTCCTTAATATTTTTCTTATGAATTTAACGTGTTTGGAATGATTTTGGAAAGTATATGAGTTGATATTAAGGTTGTGGTTTTTGGATTAAGGGTGATTTTGTCTCATTTATGCTGTTTAGGGGGTAAAATGTCATGTTTCAAGGGGTTGATTCTGTCATGTTTCAATCATGTAGGGACCAAATGGAAATTTGCCAAATTTTGTATAGTGAAAGTTCGCAGAAACGGTGGCTGCCGCCCACCAAAACTCTTCACCTTTTCCGATCAAGCTCCGGCGACCCTTCATCTTCATTTCCGGCGACGTTTGGCTTCACCTTGCGGTCACCATCATCCCTTTCATCACCACCGTGCAACACGCACCCACCGCGACGCTTCATCTTCCCACCATGACTCTTTGTCTTCCCGGCCAGTTTTGGCTATTTTTTGGCGACGTTCCAGCTCCCCAAGGGTAGATCTTCATTCCCCACGGCCGGATCTACACTTCCCTTGCTTCAGCCGCCGCGAAAACCGCCGGAATCCGTGATTTAGCCGCCGCGACTCTTCATCTTCTAGGCCAGATCCTGCTCATTTCCGGCGACTTCTCACTTCCCCAGGACCTGATCTGAACTCCCCATCACTAGAGCCTTCCATCGGTACCTTCGGATCCCATTTCCGCCACAGTTTTTCGGAGACCCGTAAAAATTAACGTTTTCGGTGAACCGCGGCTATTCATATTCCGGGCTGTTCGTGAGTCGTTTTCGCCCCTTCTTCACATTATATCGCTGTCGGTTACCTCCTCTTCGCCATGATCAGCTCCGTTTCCATTGTTTCAGCCTCCGTCATCACCACCATGAGCGGCTAAGCTCCCGGATTGTTTGTTATGGTATAGGCGAGTCGGGATTGACTTCCATTGATCTCCTCATCAGCTCTTGACTAGTTGGATGAGCCCGAATGTTGGACATTGGTTAAGTTTCTTGTATTCAGATTATATTTGTTTTCGTTTCAGTTTGTTTGCGATGCTTTAATATTATTCTGATGCTCGACGTGTTGAATTGATAATGTCCATTGAGAACGTTTATTGATATATAACTTTTCGCATAATTGAATGTCGGTTTGAGATTATTGAATGTTGATTATAACTTTAAATTGCTTCGGTAGTGATTGCAATCAAGTCGTAGTAGCGTTTAATATCATTTCTACTAGGAATGCATTTGTTGTGTAATTAGTTGATTGGATGATATAGGTTGATAGGTTGTACTTGTTAACGTTGTACCAACTAGTGGTGTTTAAGGGTTTAGCATTTTTCGGTTAGTCAATGATAGTCTTTAACCAATTGATCTGTAACTAAGACAACGGGGAGACAGGATAGATTATGCCTAGATTGCCGGGAGATATTTTTATTGGTTTGCCTAGCCTTGTAGGATTAGGAAATTGAAGAGCGAGGAGAGGAATTGTGAGAGTTGGTCTTGAGTCAAACCGAACCCGTAGCGACAACGCTTTTAATATTGTGTTTTAGTTAGCAATTTATTTAATGCTTTTAATTTCCTGCAAGTAATTAGTTTCCTTAGTTTTAATCAATCATTTTGCCAATTTCTCTTTTGTTAACTCAAATATACATTAGGTCGTTAGTCTTGCTCTCTGTGGATTTGACCCTGCTTACCGCTAACTATGGTACTTAGGTTTAATTTTGTGACTGTGATGACCGGTCTAACAGCTAGAAGAAATTGAGATTAGCTGACAATTTTGAAGGCCATGGCCATGTCTTGGTGGTTCGCCGTTGCTAGGTGGTGGAATGAGGATAAAATATCGAGGATAGGAAGCACCATGGCGTAGGCCATGGTGACGTACATGTGGACATAGCTAGGGACGTGTTGAACACTTTTAGGGTTTTTTAGTTTTTCTTTCCTTGTTTGCGTAGGACTCTATTGGGTATTTAAGTGTGATTGAGATTACTTGTTGGGGGGTCGAATTTTGTATATTTTTATAGAGAGAGATTATTCTGTAACAAAAGAAAAAGGAGAATCAAGAAAAAAATTTATTATAGAGTTTGTTTTTACTTTTTCAATATGATTTATTTCTTGAATTCTGCTCTTATTTATTTTATTATAAACTAATTTTCTCAAGCTAAGACTAGGGTCAGTTTATTTATGGATATGTGATCAATCTTTTGCTATAAGGTCATTGAATCATTTTTCTAAAGATGAGCTTATATTATGTGTTTAATGCTATTAGGAACCTGATCAATTTCTAATAGAATTGTTTTGTGTGATTGAGATCGAGAAGAGATATTACATGAATGCTCTAGTAATATAGGCCATAGATTAATTGGATATAAAGATATATGAATTGATACATGCAATAGTCATAGGCAGGATTAACTTGTGTTGAAAGCTAGAGGATTTCATAAAGCTTAATGTTCGTCTATTTCATTAAATTCATATAGAGATATCTAGGTTGTGAGATAGAAGTAGAATTAATATTGCTTGAGAAAGCATATTGGTTAACCTAGGAAATCCAGTTGTCACACTAATTAAATAAATTCATTGACCATGGTAAATTGAGAGGTGCAGAGAAGTTATAGATGAGCCTGAAGTCTTAGCTGTTTTCTCTTATTGAATTCTTAAGTTTAGTTTTCTTGCAATTGTTTGTTTCTAATATTTTAGCTTCTAATATTTTTAGTTTTAAAGATCACCATTCTAAGTTTTGATTATTTAAATAAAATTACGAGTAATTAACATTTTAGTACTTGCTTACGCAATCCCTTGGGTACGATAACATATACTTTGTTACACTATATTACTTGAGACTAGTGCACTTGCTACTAGTTGTTTCAAACAATGCAACACACAATAAGAAATTGTCTATCATGACTAAGCTATTGCGATGCCAATATTTTGTCATTACATGCTTTGTCAAAAATGTTTTGTAAGAAATAAGAAATATACATAAATTTATTTTTATATATATATACCCTATTGTTGTTACGTCGTTAGTCAATAATTGTTGCTCTTTGGCAAGCATTTCTTGGAAATTTATTTGTTCAAAATTTTTGAAGAAATAAAAAAATAATATATATTACCCTATTCCGACACGGACGGTGTCGCAATAAGGTTAGGCAATAATTTTTTGTCTCTTCAATAGGCATTTCCCCACAATTTTTTCATTCAAATTTTTCTAGATATAATAAATATTGCCCTATTGTAACCCTGGCAATGTCACAATGGGGTTAGTTAATAACTTTTTCTCCTCGACATGCATTTTCTTGCAATTTTTTCATTCAATTTTTTTTTTGAGAAATAAAAAAATAAAATATATATATATATATATATATATATATATATATATATATATATATATATATATATATATATATATATATATATACCTATTGCCATGCCACTCTTTTCATAAGTTTCACTTTTCATTATTACTAACACATTTTCTTTTCATCTCCTCTTCGCTTCTTCTTTCCCTCTTATTGCATACATCACTTTTAACACCAATTATTCTTTATGTTGAGATGTGAATATGGGAAGAAAATATGTGATCTTAATTGACATATCATATGGACATATAATGAGAATATGTGAATTATTCTCATTTCTAATTATGTTGAGATTTGATTTCCTTTGCTTTATTATTGAGATTGTATTATTATTTGTAATTTTTTATATTCTTACATAGCTATCACACTCTTGTATAAATAGGTTGAGTATTCACAACTAAAATGAACAACTCAATACAAATCAATACAAATAAATTGAATTTCTCTTAAATATCACTCAGGCATACTCTAACTCTTTCAGTTGTCTCTCTTACTCTCTCAAATCTATCGAGCATACTCCAGCTCCCTTTAAATGCCTCTCTTGCCTTCTCAATTTTGATATGGTATCAAAGTATCCAGGTTTAGGACAGTGAGTAGCTATTTATATGTATATCTGCATGTCTAGCAAAATTTTGTCAATAAAACGATAAATGTCTAAAGAGGCTAGCTTTAAGTGGAATTGTTTGTGACCCCTCCAGTGTTTCTTGGGAATTTTCCTAGTGATATTGAATCATTTTTAGCACTTATTAATATCCTGGGTTATTGAGTTATTCCACTAATCAACCCATTCTAGCCTTAAGTTTTGCTTCAACCTACAAGACACATAGGCACTTGAGAATATTGCCAATAGACAAAGGTCATTGTGCTTCTCCACATGGTTTACCCAAGTATAAGTGGCAGAGAGTTTCTACTATTTGGGATTTTCCTCTAGGTTGTGGACAATTTGTCTTGTAAACAAACACCTCCACCAACAACCAAAATCTTCATGTTAACTCTCATTCTAGCGACTCTTCACTAACCTCTCCCCCAATGACTCATGTTGTTCCTTCCTCAGAGATAGTCCCTTAGTGATGGTCCTCCTATCTCACTTGACCTCCCATTTGGACAATTGACTATGTTTGTCCAACCATTTTGGCTCCCTCCTTGGGTACTACTTATCCCATATCTAATGGCAAACAATATTTGCAACCACTATGCAAGCTTGGAGTTTATAACTTATACAAACCACAAGCTTGAGGCGGACTGTTGACATACGAACATAGGAAGAAAATATGTGACATTAATTCACATATCATCTAGACAAGGAATGAGAATATTTGAATTATTCTCATTCCTAATTATGCTAAGATATGATTTCCTTTGCTTTATTATTGAGATTGTATCATTTTTTGTAATATTTTATATCCTTACATAGCTATCACACTTTTGTCGAAATAGGTTATGCATTCACAACTCAAATGAACAACTCAATACAATTATGTTGAGCCCTCATGTGTTTTGATGTGCCAAAACTAATCAAAAGGTTGATTGAATTCCAAAAAAAATGCAAAAGTATGACTTATGTCATAACCCAAAAAAATTTAGATTTCTTCTTAGTCGAACGACTGTTCCATCTAGTCGAACGCCCGTTCCATCCAGTTGGACGCCCATTCCTTCATCTATAAAATTCCCAGAAAGCCATTCCAAGTGGAATGACATCGTTCCCAATGCCTGTTCACAGCTTTGCCAAGTCTTGCTTCAAAGTGATCAAGCAATTTCAAATCAAACGCTCGTTCTAAGCATATTTGAAGACTTAAGCAAAAAGGCTAAAGCACTTGTCTAGAAAGAGAATGACCAATATTCGTTTGTCAAGCCCATTCCATAGTGAACTACATCATTTCATTCCTTGTTCATGCCTCTGGAATCTTAACGTGAAGTTTGCTATTAGAGAATGAATGCTCATTCCTCGTGGTGGAATTCCCATTCCTCATTGTGGAATACCCGTTCTAGCCAAAGTCAAGATCTAGGGTGAGAAGTTGTGAGCTCAAATCATAAGTTTTAGGATTCAAGTATCAGACGAACAACCCCGATGAACACTCGTTCTAGAAAGTTGAAGATCGTTTTATGAAGGAACGAAATCGTTCCAGTAAGCCATTCATGTTTTTGGAATTTCTGGACTTTGAAGAACCAAATTCGAATGACCATTCTATGTGGTGGAACACCCATTCGCGATTGGGAACGTCACTTTCAATAAAGGGAACAACCGTTCCAAGATCTTGAAGTCAAAGAAAAAGTGTCCATTGGTGTCAAGAATGACCATTGACGATGATGGAATGATTTGCAGAATTGTATTAAATGCAATAACGACTCTTTTTTTTCTTTGAGTTGGTGGGATATAAATCAAATGATTTATTGCTCAAAGAAGTAGAGGCAAGTGAGATAGAAGTGACAATACATCAAGAACATTTTCACATAATCCCTAGAGCTCAAAAGTCTAAATATAACTCTCTTTTGTATTTATTCTTGAATATCTTTAGAGAGTGCCTTGAAACTTTATTAGGTGTATAAGCCTAGCTTATAGGTAAATGTTCACAAACACTTTGATAGTAATCCTTGGGTGAAATCCTGTAAATTTAGAAGCGAAATCTTGTCAATCTATTGTAAAGGAAAATCTTGTGAAAACTAGTGTAAAGGCCAAATCCGATTCATGTGGAACTTCAAGGAGGTTGCCTTGAAGAAATGGACGTAGGAGGCTTGTGGATATAGCTCCAAACCACTATAAATCTTTGAACATTTCTCTTCCCTATCTCGCATATTTATTTATTTTTTGAATGGTTATACTTGTCTCATGCATATGAGTGGTATTTATTGTTCCTAGTTCATTTGTTCTTAAATAGACTTCATTTATTGCTTATTCATTGTTATCTATAGGGTTGATTAAGTGTTCATAGCACTTGGGTTTATGGAGATATTTTTATTCCGCATTATTTTTTAATCTCCTATTTGCCCCCTTCTAGGAGCATTTGCCATATTAGTGTTTTACAAATTCGATACAATTAAAGTGAATTCCTCTCATAAAATCTCTTGGGCATACTCCAACCCTTTCAATTGTCTCTCTTATCATCTCAAAGATATCTTCGGGCATGCTTAGGCTCTCTTCAATTGCCTCTCTTGCCCTCTCAATGTTGATACTTTATTCTTATAATTTCTCATAATCTATTCTTCATTTTTTTAATAAATATATTTATTCTGTATATAGTATGATTCATTTATTCATTGGTATATTTCTTATCAATATAATAACAAATTGTATGTTTTTTGCTGTCAATAAGAATTTAAAGAAGATGAATGGATCAAAATTTTAAGATTTGAGTTGAAGATAAAGTTATTAAGTGTGTTTTTATGTAATTCTTGTTTGTTATTTTGATATTATTATATGTAAAAATTTGGAAAATATTTTGTAATTTTTCATGTAAAATTTCTTTTGTGATATATATAAATATATTATTTAAAAAAAAAATTTGAATAGACCTATTGCAATTCCAAGATAGCGTCACAATATACTATTTATTATTTATGTGAATAAGAAAAATATATTGCATCTGAAACGACATCACAATAGCCTACTACGATGAGCTTGAAGTAATATGTGTCTTAATAGAGTTATTTTTCTGACAGTGACTCTAATAATTTGAAATATACTCAATTTCATGGCAAGATAAACTCTTAAGTCATTTCTTTTCCTACCACTCACCTAAAGCTTTCTTGGCACTATTATTTCTAGAATTCATTCAAATGTTATATTAATTCATGCACAACCTAAATGTTTCATGTAAAATGGTGGCGTAAAAAACTGTTAAATATACGAATTGTGTTTCATAATATTAATATCATTTTTTCTAATTAATAAATAGATGATATATATAGTAAGTGGGTCATAAACAATATCCTTCTCTTATCAAATTTAAATTTTAATGAAGTGGTTTCCGTTTTAGAAGTTATTAGTTTCCTCTATTAATATTTTAATAATTTGAAATTTATACAAATTCATTTTATTTTGAGATAGGGGTCAAATGAGTTGCCACCTTTTCTAAGGCAAATTGAAATATTAATTTATGCTGTGCATATTTTGCACATACACTGTTTTTTCTTTCTTTTATATTTAAATAATTTTATCCAATGAGCATATATGTACCTTTGTTCTAGACAAAAACAATCTATAAAAAGAACTCAAATTCTTACCTTTATCATATTAGTCAAAAGCGGTTTTAAAAAAAAAAAACCCTAAATTATGTACTCATTTTACAAAAAAATTGACTTTTAACTCTTATTTACCATCGAAATAATTCCTATTTACTAAAATCTGCAAGCATCAAGGACGATTGACATTAATGCTGAAGTTGATATCGTTAATGAGATCCAAGGAAGGATCGATCATAGTCGGACATTGGCATCGAGATCCTCCTAGTTCAGGCAGTTGCCATTGGCGTTAGGATCCTAAGCATTGGGATCCTCCTAGTTCAAATAAGCATTGAGACCATCCTAGTTCATATAAGCATCGGGATCGGGATCCTCATTTTTCAGTTCCTCATTGACGGCATCGTGCATGTTGAGCCGCATGAAAAAGTTCAAAAGCTCCCTGGGCCTGGGCCTGGGCATCAGCAACATTCAGAGCATTCTAGGTATTCTCCCTCAGATTCTGAATAAAACTTGTTGCCAATGTTTTGATGTTCTTCACCTTCTGTTTTTCCAAGGTGCCGAATAGTTAGGCTCAACTCGAAAAATGACAACTCCAGCGAAGACAAGGCTCTGTTCTCCAGAAATTGTAGCCTATTGAATTGTATCGTTTGGCTCATCCACAGTCATTTGAACTGAATTCCGCTGCTGCCACAAACAACGGTAACGCCTACCACGTGCTAATAGATCTCTTGATTAGAGGGGAAGGCGACCATTTAATAGGCAATAGAGTTTTTTTTTTTTTGCTTTTTCTTTTCTTCTCTCTCGCATATGGTGTTAATGTTGTACTATTTTAAAAACAATATTATTTAATATATGATATATTCAACCTTATTTTTGAGTTCGGTCTGAGTTCAGATCCAGATAAACTTCATCCAATCCAGAATTTGGCATCCTCATACACATTAAAAAATGAGGACTCATATCCTTCAGTTCAAGAAGCCATGTATAAGTTTGTTGTATTTCTTTTCAACATGACCTTAACTAAAAAAATTAGTTACTTTGTGTATTAGTATCTAAAAAATTCATTCTAATTATGATGGCAGTCTGGTAGAAACTACTGCATGCGATTTTATCTTTACTTTTAAATAAAAATCATCCAAAATGTATGGCTTAAAAAATTGTAATAAAGTCTGATGACTACATAAAGAAACTCTTTAGACTAACTTTTTATATCTTTTATTTGTCTAGTTTATAAATAGTGAAAGTAATATCAAGTATTTATGAGAACATATTTTACAAAAGCAAAACATATTATTTTACATTTTTTGAAGTATGAAAATTTATCTAATAACATATATACTGTTCAGAATTATTTGATGTGTCAAATATATATGAAAGTTATTGTTGGATTCATTTATGAGTAGCCGCAACATACAGTATTAGCATTATTATCCAAAAATAAGAAAACAAAATTTAGACTAATCATAATTTAAAGTGTTATATTATTAAAGCATGAAAACTGTTATCCAAAAATAGAATCCTTTACACGTATCTCATATCTTAAAAAAAAATAATAAAATAATTAATTAATTAATTAATTGGTAGATTAATGAAGTTGTAAATATAGAAACTATTTTACACCAATTTGTAACACAAATTTCCATAAATTAATTCAAGATAATCCAAAGAATTTGTGATTTATCACTGAAAATAAAACCTCTAATTTGTCTCTCATATAGTTTTCTCATGATCAAGTAAATAAATGAAACTGGAAGTTAGATACTTTTTTTTTCAACTGCATTTGTTTATATTTAGAACAAAATACTACTATATTTTATTTGGGAAGAGTGGTATCACTCTTATATAGAAATTGTATTTTATTAGCATCCATTTTTATATTGGAAAATTGTTTCCTATTGTAGATATACAGATTCATTTTGATTTATTATTAGGTATATCTAATTAGTTTAAATAAATAAAATTTTATCTTAATTTTGATTTGTATTAAATTATAAATATGTACTTGCTTTTGGAAATAAAAGAGTAAGTCAATCATTATAACAAAAATACAGATTTTATTTATTTATTTATTTTTGAGGGTGTAGCCTACTAAAAAAAATTCTAATTCATCTAAATCATTTTGTTATACACATTCTAACTTTAAACCCATCTGGAATAATATATCATATTCACATCATTTAAAGAATTAAAATAACAATAATTCTTTGATAAAAGCATCACTCGTGTTCTTGGGTCCTCTCAACTTGTCCCTCACTTAAGAATAAAAAGTTTTGGTAAATTGGAAACTTTAGTGTTATCCTAAACTTCAATAATAAGAATTTTAGAAATAGCATTATTCCTTTGATAAAGTTGTATTTGATTGGAATGAATCTTTTTTAGATGCCATTTTGAACATCATGGATAATGATGAATAAAGTTTATATAGGAAATATAATAAACTGGATATCAAAAGTGTGATTGGACTGAATCTTGAGTATAAATTCTTGTTTCCATATAATAAAAGTTGGAAATCAATAGTGAATACAATGTTGCTTAAAAAACAAATATTTGATATCCCTATGGAAAGGAGAATCAATATATCATACGCAGTTCGTCTATCTAAAATATTTTAAAATATAGATTTCATATATCGATGGTAGTAAATTAACGATTAATCATCGTTAGCATACACTAAAAGATAATTTTTTCAACTTTTTTTTTTTTTTTTTTAAAAGACATTGTTAAAAGAGACATTGTGAAAATTTGTCTTTTAACATTGAAAAGAGCTAATTTTTGGATTCTTAACTTTGGCCAGTGGTAATTAAGCTCAAATTTTAAATTTGTCTCCAATTATTTGGCTAATAGGAGGAGGATAAGCTGTGAAACTTAAGAAGATAAACTGAGTTTGAGAGAAAAATGAGAAAAACTAAAGTCTTGGATATATTCAAATTTAGACTAATTATAATTTAAAGTATTATATAATTAAAGCTTGAAAATTACTATCCAAAAATAGAATCCTTTGCATGTATTTTAATCATTAATTTCTCGAAAAAAAAAAAATGTTTTGTAGATTAATGAAGTTGTAAAACGAAGAAACCTTCTTACACCAATTTGTAACACAAATTTCCACAAGTTGATTCAAGATTATCTAAAGATGGTGTTGATTTGTTACTAAAAATGACAACCTCTAATTTCTCTTTCTCATTTATTTTTCTCCTGATGAAGTTAGATACTTTTTTAATTGCATATGTCTTGGTTTATAACAAACTACTACATTTATATTTTATTTGGGAAGAGTAGTATTACTCTTGTATCAAAAAAAATATATTTTGTTAGTATCCATTTTTATATTGGAAAATTGTTTCCTATTATAGATATATTTACTTTAATTTATCATTAGGTTTATCTAATTAGTTTAAATAAATCAAATTTTATCTTAATGTTGATTTGTATTAGGTTTCCTTCATAGTGATTGTCTTTGTTATAAATACATACTTGCTTTTGCAAAATAAAAGAGTAAATCAATCATTATATTAAAAATCTGCGTGATTTTGAGTTCTCTAAAAAAAATCTGTATTTATATCCATCTAAATTGTAATAGCAATAATTCTTTGATATTTTTGTGTTACACATTCTAACTTTACATCCATCTTGAATAATATATCATATTCACATCATTTAAATTTTGAAATAGCAATAATTCTTTGATAAAAGCATCACCCATGTTCTTGGGTCCTCTCAATTACCGAAGAATAAAAACTTTCGGTAAATTGGAAATTTTTGTCTTATCCAAAACTTCAGTGATAAGATTTTGATGAAATAGCATTATTCCTGTGATAAGATTGTATTTGATTGGAATAAATCTTTTTTAGATACCATTTTGAAAATCATGGGTAATGATGAATAAAGTTTATGTTAAATAAGTGAAGCCTGTGACGTCGTTTAGACCAGAGAACAAAACATTGTCGTTTTGTCTATTAGTCCAAATTAATCACAGCCATCAAAGTTAAAGAGAATCCAACGGCTCAAATTCAATCAGAAGCCAACAGTATAAAAAGGGACTATTCACACATTTGGCAGACAGATTGAGTTTAGGGTTTTCTTTTCGTTTTCTCTGTAAAGTCGTTTCATCTGGGTTAGGGTTTCACGTTCATTCTGGTTCTTCTCTGTGTGAATCTTTCTAGAGTCTTGTTTGAGGGCAGGGGTTCCTTAAAGGGTATAGAGTGCTCTAGTGATTGTTGGGATTTGCGGGATAAAGAGAAGTGAATGAGTGTTTGATTCTGTGGTTGATAGTGAAGAAGATTCATCTGTAAATTGTAATCTCTGAAGTGATCAATACTAGTGCAGCAAGCTCCATATTCTGGAGTTCAACGTGGATGTAACTTGTTCTATGTTGAACAAGCAAACCACGGTATATCTTGTGTTGTGTGATTGTTCGTTGTTCTTGCATTTTCTGTTTTGTATTGTGACTAATCTTGTAGGTTGAAGGTTTGGTATTGATTTACAATAGTGGTATCAGAGCCTTTTAGGTCTAAATCGATTTTAGGGTTAGAAATCGTTCAACTCTTGACGAATTCGAAAATTAGGGTTTGTCAGATTTTGGGGGTTTTTCGATTTAAAGGTTCCCTAGATCATTAGGCTATCAAATCTTGTTGAGTCTTGGAACTAATTCATGAGATTATGTCACATACACAAGGGATCGACAAAAATAGGGCAAAATCAAAGTTAGGGTTTTGTCAAGATTTAGGGGTTTTTCTTTTCTAATTAGGATTTTGAATTTTTTTTAGTCTGTTTAAGGGTATATAGGCTGGAAAACCAGTGACCGCCTTAAAAACTGCCTGACAATATTTGGCAACCTCTAGTGTAACAAAGCCACGTACTCCTTATACTGCTCTATCTTGTCATTGTAAATATGATGAACACTACCACACTTGTAGAGATATCCCAGTATGATGGGAAGATGGATTTCAATACCTGGAAGAAAAAGATGAAGGCACTTTTATCCCACAACAAGGTGGGAATAGCATTGGAGAAAGATGAAACCAAGTGGTCAAAAGAAAAGATGAAAAAGAAAGCAGAGATAGATGAAGAAGCATACAATCTGATAATCATGAATTTATCAGATAGTGTTTTGTGAAAAGTGGATGGTTTTGACACACCAATAGAGCTCTAGGGTAAACTTGAAACTCTGTATGCATTGAAATCTACTCCTAATTTAGCATTCTTGAAAGGTGCCCTGTTTTCTTATAGAATGGATGCCTCTAAGTCATTAGAAGAAAACTTAGATGAATTTCTAAAAATGACATTAGTGCTAAAAGGAACTAATCAAGAATTAGGAGATTCTAGTCTTGCAATGATTTTGTTAAATTCTCTTCCTGATGAATATTTAGTAGTAAAGAATGCATTACAGTACACTGGTACAGTCTAGTGTAGATCTAATAATGGCTGGCTTAAAATCCAGAGAACTAGAGTTGAAAATACAAAAGAGAAATGGGAATAATCTCTTTGTAAAAGGAAAACAAGACACTGGTCATTTTGGTAAAGATACTGGAAAGGGGGTTCAACAAAACTTAGGGTCAAAGAATAAGAAGAAAGGCAAATGCTATAATAACAATAAGTCTAAATTAGAGACTAGAAAGTGTTTCCATTGTAACAAACCTGGTCACATAAAAAAGAATTGTTATGATTGGATTAGGAAGCAAAAGCAGAATAGTACAGAGAGTAACCTAGCATCCTTTAGTAACAGCTTTGAAATCACTAAAGCCTTTACTGTGTCCAGTTCTGAAATTGTTAATGAATGGGTGCTAGATTTAGGATGTTCCTTTCATATGAGCCCTAATAAAACCTGGTTTCAAAACCTTATAACTGGTGAACCTGAAATGGTGTTTATGGGAAATAATAACTCATGTAGGGTTCAAGGGATTGGTAACATTACTCTTAGACTTAAAAATGGCAAACTAATAATGTTAACCAAAGTTAGGTACATACCAGAGCTTAAGCATAACCTGATCTCATTAGGCACACTGGATGAAGCAGGCTGTAGCTATAGAGCTGAAAATGGTTGCATTACTGTTTACTAGAATGATCAAATTATGTTTGAGGGTGTGAAAAGGCATGGTCTGTACATATTGAGTGGACAATATCATCAGTTGAATGTTAATTCTGCTTTCATATCAACTAACATTTCAACTGCAAAAAAATGGCACCTGAGGATGGGCCATATAGCCCAAACTGGTATGAGCAATCTCAAACAGCAGGGGTACTTTGGTAATGACAATGTATCAGACTTAGAGTTTTGCGAGATTTGTGTCATGGGCAAACAGCACAGGTTGAGCTTCCCAAAAGGAACTCACCTGTCTGTGGGATGTTTGGATTATCTTCATGCTGATCTTTGGGGTCCAGAAAGAGTCAAAACACATGGGGGTAATAGTTATTTTCTAGCCATAGTGGATGATTTCAGTAGGAAGGTGTGGGTTTACCTTCTTAGGACCAAAGATGAGGCACTAAGTAAGTTTAAGAGTTGGAAAGACTTTAGTAGAAAACCAATTGGAGAAAAAGGTGAAAGCACTTAGAACTGACAATGGTCTAGAATTTTGTAACACTAAGTTTGATGCATATTGTAGAGACCAGGGGATTATGAGACATAGGATAGTTAGGAGAACATCTCAGCAAAACGGAGTTGTTGAAAGGATGAATAGGACACTTTTAGAAAAGGTTAGGTGTCTCCTCTTCACAGATGGACTACCTAAGTCTTTTTGGGGAGAGGCTTTAACCACAACGCCTATTTGATAAATAGAACTCCCTCTAGTGCAACTGGTTTTATGTGCCCTGAAGAAAAATGGACAGGAAGAAAACCTTCACTCAGCCACCTAAGAGTATTTGGTTATGTAGCCTATGCACATACAATAGATGGAAAATTAGAATCAAGGTCCCTAAGATGTGTATTTTTGGGGTATCAAGATGGAACCAAAGGATATAGGCTGTGGGAGAGAGAAACCCCAGGGGTTAAGGTTATCATCAGTAGAGATGTTGTTTTTAACGAATCTGTGTTCCCTTGCAGGGTTACTAATAATAGTGCAGGTACCTCAAGCCACCATGTGGAGACACCACAGCAAACCGACAATACTCAGTTTGAGGTGGAGTCAACAAGGCAACAGGAGCCTGAGACCAATATTGAGAACCGAATATGAAATCCGAGGCACACTACAACTAATCTGAACTCGATGGTGAAGATGAAAATGAGGAAAACATTGACAATGCCCAACAAGATGATCGGCTCGGTATCAAGCGGCGGAGATAGAACCAGAAGGGATATAAGACCACCAGCAAGGTTCAGTTATGCAGACCTCATTTACACAGCCCTGCTGGCTGGAGTATAGATCCAAAGGACAGAACCTGACTCATATGAACAGGCAATCAACTCAAAGGACAGAAAACATTGGCTTATTGCCATGAATGAGGAGATAGGACTCCCTAAGGCAGAACAAAACCTAGATTCTGGTTCCAAAACCCAAAGATGTCAACCGGTGGACTATAAGTGGCTGTACAAGCTAAAGGAAGGTATAAACAAAACTGATCCACCAAGGTATAAGGCTAGGTTGGTAGCCAAAGGCTACACCCAGCGAGCAGGTATAGACTTTACTGAGATTTTTTCACCTGTTGTTAAATTCAAAACTATAAGATTGATGTTATCTATAGTAGCCCATTATGACTTAGAGTTAGAGCAGTTAGATGTAAAAATTGCATTTTTGCATGGGGAATTAGAAGAACAGATTTATATGAGTCAACCTATGGGGTTTAAGGATAAAAGGTTCCCTGATCATGTATGTTTGCTGCATAAATCTCTGTATGGACTTAAACAGTCACCTAGGCAGTGGTACAAGAGATTTGACTTCTTTATAGTAGGCATAGGGTTTACTAGAAGTGAGCATGATAATTGTTTCTATTTTGCACATGTGGATACAAATCCTGTAAATTTGTTATTATACGTTGATGACATGCTATTAATTAGAATATCTAAGGCCCAAATTGAGGAGTTGAAAGGGAAATTGCATGTTGAATTTGACATGAAGGATTTGGGCTGTGCTAAGAAAATTTTAGGTATGCTAATAGAAAGAAACAGGAAAAATTACAGTCTAAAACTGCATCAGATGCCTTATCTGCAAAAACTTGTGTTAAAGTTTGGAATGAGTGACTCTAAGTGTGCCACAATTCCCCTAGCTAGTCACTTCATCCTGAGTAAAGCCCAAAGTCCTAAAACAGAACCTGATAGACTAAAAATGGAAACCCTACCATATGCAAATGCCATTGGTTCTGTTGTGTACTCTATGATCAGTACAAGACCTGATTTATCATATTCAATATCACTTCTAAGTAGATTCATGTCAAATCTTGGGTGTGATCATTGGAATGCTTTGAAACGGCTTCTACGATATATTAAAAGTACTGAAAATGTTGGTCTAAATTTCTATAAAAGAAACTCCACACTTGATCTAGGTTGGGTATGTAGATTCTAATTTTGTAGGTGATAGAGATTCGCGAAAATCCACCGCAGCATATCAATTTACTTTGGGAGGAAACTGCATCAGTTGGAAGTCCCAACTGCAGCCACTGGTAGCATTGTCCACAACTGAAGCTAAATACGTGGCTGTAACTGATGCATTCAAAGAAGCCATATGGCTCCAAGGATTCCTGAAAGAGGCAAAGCTGCTGGATGGGAGCGTGTCTGCTATTCGGGCATACGGTCAGTGCCATTCATCTGAGAAAGAACCCCGTGTACCATGAGAGAACCAAACATGTTGACGTAAGGTATCATTTTGTGAGGGAATATGATTTCTAAAAGAGAAGTGAACCTGTAGAAGATCCCAACTGAAAACAACCCGGCAGACATGGGAACCAAGGTTGTAACACTTGCAAAGTTCAAGCACTGCTTGAACTTATTGCATGTGGGATAACCAAATCAGAACTAAGAAGGAATATGGAAAGGCTTGCTGCGCAACTGATCTAACATTACTGAAACGACTGCCACAAACTTCAAGGTGGAGATTGTTAAATAAGTGAAGCTTACGACGTCGTTTAGACCAGGGAACAAAACGCTGTCGTTTTGTCTTTTAGTCCAAATTAATCACAGCCATCAAAGTTAAAGAGAATCCAACGGCTCAAATTCAATCAGAAGTCAATAGTATAAAAAGAGACTATTCACGCATTTGGCAGACAGATTGAGTTTAGGGTTTTCTTTTCGTTTTCTCTATAAAGTCGTTTCATCTGGGTTAGGGTTTCACGTTCATTCTGGTTCTTCTCTGTGTGAATCTTTCTAGATTCTTGTTTGAGGGCAAGGGTTCCTTAAAGGGTATAGAGTGCTCTAGTGATTGTTGCGATTTGCAGGATAAAGAGAAGTGAATGAGTGTTTGATTCTGTGGTTGATAGTGAAAAAGATTCATCTGTAAATTGTAATCTCTGAAGTGATTAATACTAGTGCAGTGAGCTCCATATTCTGGAGTTCAACGTGGATGTAACTTGTTCTATATTGAATAAGCGAACCACAGTATATCTTGTGTTGTGTGATTGTTCGTTGTTCTTGCATTTTCTGTTTTGTATTGAGACTAATCTTGCAGGTTGAAGGTTTAGTATTGATTTACATCAGTTTATATAGGGAATACAATAAACTGCATATCAATAGTGTGATTGGGCTGAATCTTGAATATAAATTCTTGTTTCCGTACAACAAAAGCTGGAAATCAATTGGGAAACACTGTTGCCAAAAAACAAATAATAAGGAAAATCAATATATTATATGTAGTTTGTCTATCTATTAAATTTTTATAACTTTTTAAAATATAGATTTCATATACCGATGGAAGTAAATGATTAATCATTGTCAGCAGGATAGTGACACTAAAAGATAAAAATTTTCAACAATTTTTTTGGGATAAACTCAGTAGTTATCTCCTGCAACTTAAACATAAAACATCTGAACATAGGTAATCTCACTGGTTAAATGGCTTGTCATCTCGTCACAAGAGACAATTTTTTTACTTTAAACATTGTGAAAATTTGTCTTTTACATTAAAAAAGAGTTAATTTTTTTATTCTTAACTTTGGCTAGTGGTAATTAAGCTCAAATTTTAAATTTCTTTAATTTTTTAAAATGTCTCCAATTATTCGGCTACTGGAAGGAGGATAAGCAACTCGCACGTTGATTGCAAAAGGGTTTCATTTTCAAATTACTTCACACTAATTTCCCAAGGGTTGGATTCTTAATTGCAATCACAGTTGAAATTCAAAATTCGGATTAATTTCTTTTATATTATGGGATTAAATTAAATGCTTAAAAATATAGGTAGACACTGTAAAGCTAAAGACAAATTTCGGGAAAGAAGAATCTAGAGTGAAAATTTCGTAGAATGTAAGATGATTTTCATTAATTGGATTAGAATACAGACTGCACCCTTTTATACAAAGAACACGAAGAAGGTCAAGTGAAAGTCAAGTTGTTAGTTGGTTGACTAACTACTTTACTTTATACAAAAAACAACATCACCTAATGAAATTACAAAGTGACCTTTTAACTTTGTAAACTAACACTTTGGTCCACATTCCCCCTTAAACCAAACCAGGGAAATTTTTTTTATTCTTTCCTTTTCTGGTACTTCTGGTCCATATGCCCCCTTAAAACAGACCAGAGAGCTTTCCAGACTTTCAAGGTTAAAAAAATAATTGGCACAGTTGAGGATCAACTATGAACCACTGATATGCAATTGATCAGGTTGAACTTCTGATATGCAGAGAATCAACTTGAAATACTGACATGCAGAGAAAACTGAAATTGATGTGCAGAATTTGAACCATTGAATTACTGCATAGAAATAGAAGCTGATGTGCAGAATTTGAGCCATTGAATTACTGCATAGAAACTGACACTGATGTGCAAAATTTGTGCCATTGAATTACTGCATAGACACTGAAGCTAATGTGCAGAATTTGAGCAGGGCCGGCTCAAGGGGTAGGCAAGTGAGGCACCTTCCTAGGGCGCCAAAAAAATAAGGCCGAAAAGGGCCAAATTTTTTATAATTTTTTTTAATATATTACAAAAAATAAAAAAAAGTATATAATTTCTTATCTAGGCCAATCCAAGGGGCCTAAAAAAAAAAAAAAAACCTAAAAAAACCAAAAATACCCAAATTTATTATTAACTTTTTACATTATTCCCACCCAAAGTTTTGATGAAATTGCAAGTTTGTACCTCTAGTTTCATATATTTTAATTTACACCCCTAAATTAACACATTAAATTTCTTTTAACAATGAAAGGCTAAAATGGTCATTTACATGTCTCAAATTACTCACTCCCAATTTAGTCCCAAAATTTAACATTCACATAAATCATCTCCACCCCTCTTTTGCCGCCAGCCATTTGGAGCTGATTTCGGTCGAATTTTTTCACCAAAATCAACCGAAACCATCACTTTATTGTTTTCCAAGTGTTTTTCCAGCCTTAATAGCCCTCGATTTGGCCATTTTTTTATGAATCTCGCAACCTAGCTCCACCGTGTGTGACAGCCATTTCCGGCCTTTTCGACATGTACTTGGCATCATTGGCCTTCCCCAACACCACCATCTTCCTCCCCTCTGCCTTCTCACCAAAACCCCTATCATACCTATCCATTTACTTTGCCAATCGCCGGCCACCAATACCTTTTGGGCTGTGACTTCTCAAGTCTTTTCCGGTCAATCCTAGCATTGGAAATCACCATTTCACCACCCATCGCTTCTCCAACATCTGCTCTCCAAAAGCCCCTACCAACTTGACCCCGTTAGCCCGTCGGTTGTCATCCACTTTTGCTAGTGATTTTGCATCTCAAAAGACAAGAAAAATAAATTTGAAATAATTTTTTTAATATATGCTTATATTATTAGAAGGCCCCCAAAGTAACTTTTGCCTAGGGTCACAAATGTTCTTAAGACGGCCCTGAATTTGAGCCATTGAATTATTGCATAGAAACAAAAACTAAGGTGCGGAGGATACTGATTTGAACTACTAATGTCAGAGGATACTGGACTAATTACAACAGTGAGTTTTTCTTTCAGCACTTGAAATTGAGTAGTAGACAAGGCTTTAGTAAGTATCTCGGCAATCTGCAACTTAGAAGGAACGTATCGAACCAATAGCTTTTTATCGATAACATGATCTCTAATATAATGGGCATCAATTTCAATATGCTTGGTCCGAACATGAAAAAAGGGATTCATTGCTAATGCTCCTACACTCACATTGTCACACCATAAAATTAGGGAGGTGTTCAATGGTAATCCTAGTTCAAAGAACATGCTCCTTAACCAAGCAATTTTAGTGGCAGTATGAACAAGCCCTGTACTTTGCCTTAGTGGAAGATAAAGCTACAACTCTTTGTTTCTGGGGGCTCTATTGTATAAGGTTTGGCCCTAAGTATATACAATATCCAATTGTAGACTTGTGATCATCCAAATTACTTCCCTAATCAACATCTACATAGCATTCAATAGTCAAAGAGGCAGTAGGTTTGATTTGTGTTGTGGATTTTCGCAAGTGTATGAAATCGTGCAAGTAATAAAGTGTAAGAATACGGATGTCGAACCCAAGGGAATTACTAATACCAAGCACCACACTAACCTATCTTATTGCTATTTGATTAATTAGATTTTTAGAATGATTCAATGAAAAATAAAACAACTTAGAAACAAAACAAAAACAGACTTTTATTAATACTGTAGTAGGAAATCAATATAACTAAATCTAGGGCATAGATTTCACATCAATTTAATCCTATGCATTGACAATTATTGTTAATCCCAATTAAGCATATTCTAAAGACCAAACTCCCTAATATTTTGCTAACTTTCTCTCAAACAATTAACAAATTAACTCCTAATTACTAACCCGAATTATCTCTAATCAGATTTAAGCAATTGGAGATCATTAAGTTCTATAAAATTTACCAGAGCCTCACAGATCGCGGTAACCTATCTCTAACGTTCGCTCAATCTATAGTTTTATTACCTTAGTCTAATTAGGTTTCATCTCTTGATCTCAACCTAATCCATAAAATCATTCAACTCTGGGGCCCTTAAGAATTGAAAGCTTTAAGTGCAATAATAAAACCTAAAACAAAACTTAATAAAAATTAGCAACAAATAATTCAATGCATATTCATAAAATTGGGCTACATCTTAGCCCTAGAAAATAAAATTAGTTCGTACTTTCAGTAATAAAAGCCATTGTATTCATAAACATGAGTATAAGAAAGAGTAGAAAAACTTCTCTAATTGGTGTCTCAAAATTGCAGGAATTTGCAATCTCCAAAGAGTAGCTGAACTTCTCTCCCTCCTAATCTCTCATCAAAATCAGCTAAAGACATCTATTTATACTCCTAGGGTTTTAGGGTTATGATTCCCACTATCCTAATCACTTTAGAACTTTTAAAACAGCAAATACACATCATAAATTTAATGTAAAAAAGTCCAGAATCGCAGTTGCGCCGCGGCACTGTGCCTAGGCATAGTTGATATTTCTGCCCCAGAACTCGCAATCTTGACAAGATGGTGGTTTTTGAGCATGATAACATTCGAATCTTGCAAAGTGTAAACATATGAATTGTATCCCTTTGAATCAGCTTTCCAACAGTTCAAGAATCATCTCAGTCCAAAATCTACAGCTCAAGTTATTGTCGAATTACTGTCATATGTTCAAAACTGGAGCGTTTTCCAGGATTTTCACTTTAACTTCAAATCGCCCTAACTTCTTCGTTTCAGCTTCGAATCACAAACCATTTGATTCTTGTCATCCCACATTCCCTCGTCGATATAACCTTCATCTGAATATCATCTTTAGGAACCTGAATACACTCGAAACATACCCGTGATCCCATAAAAGACATTTATGAAATAATTAAGTTAAATTTCACAATTAAACACATTTTTTCACAAATAATCCAATTGAATCACTAACAAAATATGTATTTCCAAGCTTTTATCAATTTGTAAGCCATGGTGTTGAGTCCCTTTAAGATACCTCAATACTCTTTTGCATGCTTGCCATTGCAACTCAATAGAGGCCTGAAGAAATTGACTTAACTTGTTCATGGTGTAGATGATATCAAGTCTTGTTAGAGTTAAATATTGCAGGGCTCCCACTATGCTTCTGTATAAACTTGGGTCCTGAAATGTAGCACTATCTGTTGAAAAGAGCTTAGTACCTATAGGCATGGGTGTATCACATTCATTGGCACCTGACATCTTTGTTTTGGCAAGAAGATCTGCCACATATTTGGTTTGTTTGAGGTGTAACCCTTGACCTGTCCTAGTAGCTTTAATGTTGAGAAAATAATGGACTGAACCAATGTCCTGTTAGGCTGAATTGATCATTAAGATATTGAACCAATTCTTGAATAAAAAGAGAATCACCACCAGTAATCAATATATCATCCACATAAATTAGAATGTAGATCATATTGTCACAATGTTTGTATGTAAAAAGACTAGTATCTGAAATGGAATTCTTAAAACCTTTATCCAAGAGAGCTTGCTTCAATTTTACATACCAAGCTCTTGGTGCTTGTTTAAGCCTATAAAGAGCTTTGTCAAGTCTGCACACATGATCAGGGAAATTAGGATCCTCAAAGCCTTTAGGTTGACACTTAAAAATTGTCTCACTTAGTGTCCCATTTAGAAATGCATTGTTTGTTAACATGTGATGGGGTTTACGCAGCGGAAAAACACAGTTTTAAAAACAAATACAAAACGGATCGTATACTTTAATCCCAAATCTGGGTATAGATTATAATGTTTATAACCTTTTGCATTACAAAATATGATAAATCCATACAAGGATTTAGAATACTTACTCACGTTTGGAGGCTCCTCTGAATGTTTCTGAATTTGGACATGAACATTGTTCACTGGCTACTGTTCACGGGACACTATTCATCAAACACTGTTCACTTGATTCTTTGCTAATCGATCCGGATCGTACTTACGATAATCTACACGATGACAATCCGCAGAACCCTTGATTGTTTTGCTAGGACAATCAAAGTGCTTCAAGAATCAGGAAGTAGAAAAGAAAATGTTTTCTCGTTATCACTCAAGAGTGAAATGTGAGAGAGAGTAAAAGGGTGGCTAGGGTTTTAATTTTTCAATGAATGAATGAATCTCTCTTCGTTTTAATTTTAAGTTGCACTTATATTAAAACCCTATTCCACTTAGGAATAGCCATGGGCTTCCAACCCCAGTTCACCCTTGCAACCAAATACCCCATTTATGGTATTTTAATTTATTAATTATTATTATAATTAAAATCAATTAAAATATAATAATATATTAACATTTAATTAATAATAATTCATTTAAATATATACAGAGATATATTTAAATATAATCTCACTAATTTAATTTTAATATTAAAATTAAATACAGGCAACAACCTCAGCAAATTTAATTGCACTGTGAGATTATCGAAATACCCTTTCATCCTGAAAGACAAAAATACCCTTCTCACAAATTGATTCTTAAATTATCTTCTAAGGGTGTGACCCATAGGCTCTTCATCATATCGAGAGTGTGTAGTATTGCGATTAACACCAATTAATCGTCTCACTACACAAAGACCAAGATTGGCCCCTAGGAAGGCATCATGACCACCCGATAGATTCGGATTTAGCAAAACAGCAGCTTGTCAACGATATGGTTACCGTGCAATCCAATCCTTTCATCATCTATTATCTCATCGAGACTGAAGTATAGAAATAGTGTCAACCTCAGATATCCTCGACATGTTTGTATTCAGTTAATGGACCAATGACCAGAATAATAAATTGGATTGAACATCAACTCAATCCCATTATGGCCAAAAATTTAGTCTCATTGCCATTTGCTGAATTACCCAGTGAGATAACTTCTCCCGTACCTAGGAGTGATGAATCTTTTGTTGATCCACCATAGTCTTGATACACTTCTCAATGTAGCCAATCACTATCGTATTGATAGCTCTAAATATAACTATATTGGGCTAGTGTCAAACTACACCAATTGGTGCACAAGGCGCCCCGGTGATCTCAAGTCCAAGGATCACATGCAACACCATCCATTAGAAGATTTATTCCAAAGACACTGGGGTTACCATCTATATGGAATCCTTTAATGGGCCTGTCCATTGAACTTGCCTCTTGCAAGCATCCTTATACCAGGTTGTTGGCAAATAACCTTAACAAGTAAGATCAATCACTACCTGTAATAGCTTCTTTTCTACTAGTATACTTAAAAAAATATGTTAAGAAAACATACATATTTATTATATGAAAAGTAGATGGGCCCAAATTTTTCTTTACTTAACATATAATTCTTTACATAATACAAAAATAGCATAAACAAAAACTTTTACAACGATGGACAGTAGTGCCATTTCTCTCCTCTTCTCGACATCCATCCGACCGCTTCTCACCTATTTTCTGCAAAACATGGAAAAATAACGGGGTGAGCACAAAATGCCCAGTAAGTAAATCCTCTACTCTTCCATCCCCGTGACTTTCTCTTTGGTTCTTTCCTTACTCTATTCTCTCTCTTCTTCATTCTCTCTTTGTTATTTCTCTTTTCTTTCTCTGTTTCTAGTTCTCACTGTTCTTTACTTTCTTTCTAATTCTCTCTATTCTTTCTTTCTTTCTTTCTTATTCTCACTAACCATGATGGAAAATCATGGTAACATGCATGGATGAGATGCACATGCACTAATGCAAAGAAATGCATTTTCTCTCTTCTTTTCTATTTCTATTATGTTTCTTTTCTTTTCTTTCTTTCTTTTTCTTTTCTTGCTTGCTCAAGCTCTTCTTTTCTTTTCTTTTCTTTTATTGCTTGCTCAAGCTTTTTCGTTCTTTCTTATTCTTTCTTTTCTTTCTTTCTTTTCTTGCCAATCGGACTCAGTTGAGGCATGGATTTGGAGCCTTGGCCATGTGAGTGAATTCTCTAATTATGGGTATACCCCTCATCCACACGTACTTCTAACGGACTGTACAATTTTTCTTTCTGAATTGTGAGGCCGCCCACTAATGACGGCGTGCATGTGGGACTATGTCACTCACGGGCTTCCCATCGCAACAACCTTCTCTTCTTTTTATCTTTTTACACTTCTTTAACTAAAATTTTAGATTTAAATATCTTTAATGTTCTCATTTCTTTCTATTTTCTCTTTAACATATTTTAGTGCTTTTTCATGCTCTTATGAAGATGTATGCATGTAGATGGTTTCATGCTTATAATTCTTTTTAAATGCAAATGTTTAAATGCAAGGATGCCATGTAGCATAAAAATAAGTTTTTCTCTACCATCTACAAACTCATGTCAATTCATAAATAAATAAAACTCATGCATACACTTCTCTTGGACATTTCATTAAACATATTGCATGCATAATCAAACTCTAATTTGATTACAATTCTATCTCTTTCTCTAGCCACCAATATTTGGAGTAAAACTCCCTTAAATAATTACTAAACCTGTCCAAAACAATGCACTCCCAAAAATTCTACTCAACTCTTTCTAACTTCCACCAAACTTCAATTAATCGTCATACAACCAAAACCACTTCTCATGGCTAAATTCTATTTATCAATAATCATCAAACTCATCAATAATTCATCAATTTCATCAACAATTCTCAAAATCATAAGCATATACATATATGTAAAATCTCTACACACTTGATTTCTCAAATCATAACTTGGGTGGGATTTACTTACCTTATATAAGAGCAATCCAACACTTTAAAAACCTTCTTTGATCCAACTCCCTTTCTCTTAAATCCTATGAACATAAATCATCAAAATTCAACACTTTAAAAATGAAAAACCACTTCTTAGTGAAAGGATCTTACCTAAAGTTGATTGGGATTGAAAATCCACTCAGAAATACCCAAAACCTATGAATTTCCTTTGAAGAAGAATTGAAGAATTTGAGAGAATATGGAGGTGAAAGTGGCATGCAAATGGGTAAGAGTGGCTAGGGTTTCACTCTTCAATTTGATATATATATATATATTTTCCCATTTTGTCCTTGCACTTTCTTTAAAATTCCATCTATGTCCCTTAGTCAAGTACCATAATGCCCTCATTTTTATTGCATTCTACACGAAATTCTTTCTCTTTTCACTCCCCAACTTTTTTAACTAATTTTGAGTGAAAAGACCATTTTACCCTTAATACAAGTTTAAAGCATTTTCTTCACATTTTCTCAAAATAACTTTAGCAAAAATCAACTAAGGGTATAAGAACATAAATTAAATTATGTACCTCCATGTGGGCGTTACACTGCCTTTTACGGGGTTGCAACGCTATGATAGTCTTACCGTATTATCTGTATCCTTGGTCAGAATAACACTGGAGCTACAGACATTTCTAGAATGACCACCATATGTGATCACAGGGTACTCACTATCAAGATTTGAAACACCTGATACCATTGTCACGGTTCTATCATCCTAAGGACATATATCATTACATATAACTATGATTTACACGATATAGAAGAATATGGCCTTTTATTGATAAATAAACATTTATTATAGAGTCAATCTTATAATAATTGATTAGCTCTAGGGCACCTACTCTAACATTGTTAACATCAATTTGCTTAATATCCCAGCCATATGTTACTACAAGAGTGAGGATTATCCTTATAGTAGAGGGCTTTATAACGAGACTAAAGGTTTCAAAATAATCTAGCCCTGGTGTTTTTTGAAAGCCTTTAGCAACAAGTCTGGCTTTATACTTTTGGAGGCTTCCATCTGCATTATACTTGATTCGAAATACCTATTTGTTACTAGCAATATTCATATCAGCAGTCATAGGTACAAGAGTCCAAGTTTTATTGTTAACAAGTGCATTATACTCAACTTGCATAGCCTCTCTTTGTGCCTCACATCTTAATGCATCTCAAACTGAAGAAGGTTCAATTTTGAGAGGCAATTCTTGAGTAGAAACAAGCATAGTCTTGGTTTGAGTTGCTTTAGATCTAGTGACCACAGGATGTGTGTTTACAAAGCTTGAAACATCTTGAGTCGTGGAGGCAAACTTTGATGGATTTAAGTCAACTTGAAGTTGGCAAAAGGGTAATGAGGTGGTGGATAATGTGGAGGATGAGGATGGAAGTTGGTATGAAGTGAGGTCAATTTCTAAATTGCAAGCGGGTGTGGTACAAGCAGAGGTGTAGGTGTGTAATGATGATGTGGATTGTTCAGGTGAAAGCTGGTGTAATTTAGGTGGTTTTGATTTGTTGGAGGATGAAAAGTGATCAGGAAGATGAGGTTGTGTAGAGTGTGTAGAGGTTGCAATGGGCTGTGTAATGGGCTATGTATTTGGTATATTTGTAGAGAAAGGTTGTATATGGGTTATAGTTGTAGAGGTTACAATGGGTTGTGTATGTGACACATCAGTTGGTAAAGGTTGTGTATGTGGTGTATTAGTTGGAATGGGTTGTGTATGTGATTTGAAGCCTGAAGTGAGAGGCATAATAGATGAAGTAGAAGAAGTACTCGTTCCAATTGATGATGGAGAACTTGTTACAGGACATGTAACTACTGGTGACATGGCAGCTGGTTTGAGTTGTATCAATTGGCCGAGAACTATGTTTGGATGTGACAAATGGAAAACTAGAGAGGTTAGAAGTGGCAAACTCTAAAGAAAGTGTGGAAGTAGGTATAGATGAGGAGGTGGAGTGACCAAAGTTATGTGCATAGGGAAACTATGACTCATTAAACATAACATTCGGAGTAATATAGATTTTACTATCTAAATTCATGCACTTATAACCTTTGTGAACTAAACTATAACCTATAAAAACTCATTTTGATGAATGCAAGCTGAATTTATGTGAATTAAAGTCCCTTAGGTAAGGAAAACAAGCACAGCCAAAATCTTTTAGTGTAGAGTACAAGGGTAATTGATTAAACAAAACCTAATATGGAGAAGTATATTGCAAAACAAAAGATGGCATCCTATTGATTAAAAACACAACTATATCAAATGCATACCACCAAAGATGCATAGGCATGGATACATGTGCAAGCAAAGTTAAACCATTCTCTACAACATGCTTGTGTTTTCTTTCACTACAACCATTCTGCTAATGAACATATGCACATGAATGATGAAACTGAATACCAGTCTTATTAAGGTAAGAGATCAGTCCTTTATATTCTCCTCCTTGATCAGATTGCAAACATTTAATTTATAACCAAATTATCTTTATACTAGGTGATGAAACCTAATGGAAACAGATGCCACTTCAGCCTTTGTTCTTAAGGGAAATAACCAGGTATACCTACTAAAATCATCTATAAATTGAACATAAAGTCTAAATCCTTCTAAGGAGCTTAATGGGGCAGGTCCCCAAACATCGTTGTGCACAAGTGCAAGTGGTTCAGCAGCTCTAGAATGAGAAGCAGGGAAGTGATTTCTATGCATTTTCCCAAGTAAGCATTCATCACAAAAGGGCACAACAAGTATTGATTTTGTTTTGTGAGAGCGTGAAGAGGAGATATGAAGGCATAATTTTGTTGAAGACTTCAGCATAAGGGTGTCCTAGTCGTTGATGCCAAGTCATGGAAATATTACGTGTTGGTTAGTCAATTTGACATGATAATGGTGAAGTATGAATTAAGGCTGTGCAATCTTTGTTACCAGCAGAGGGTGGATGCACAAAATCACCAAAATTTGGGGTTTTAGTAATATGCACAAAGTTATCAGAGTCAGGATTATTAGAAACGGCAGCATTGGTAACATTTGCATCTGGATTAGAATAAGTAGAAGCATTAGTAATGTGTGCAGGTTGATTGACAATCATAATATCACTAGCAGTTTCAAGATGAATAGTAGTATGCATGTAATAACTGCTTCATACTAGGATACGTATATAAATATATCAAGTAAATATATATTTATATTAGCAAAAGTAAATGGGCCCACAATTTTCTTTTAATACATTTAATCATTCTTTATACAAAGTAAGGCATCATAAGTAAAAGTGATCAAAAACAGTGGACAGTGTAGCTATTACTCCTCACTTGCCGATGCCCGTCCGACCGCGTCCTCACCTAGATCCTGCAAACACAAAGAAAAAAAAAACAACGGGGTGAGCATAAAATAATGCTCAGTAAGTAAGTCCTCTACTCGTCTATCCCCGTAACTCTTTCTCTTAATTCTTTCCTTACATTCTTCTCATCTCATTTATTTTCTCTTTCTGTTTCTCTTTCACATAGTTCTTTTCTATTAACTTTCTATTGTATGTCATGGCCTCATCTTACCGGAGGCACGGCTGAGTGGAGATCACAAAGCACCCACCCACTCTTCGTGACTTCTACTCTTTCTCTTCCTCTATTCTTTCTTATATTTTCTCATTCTTTCTCAGTGGAATGTCACGGCCTCATCTTACCGGAGGCACGGTCGGGTGGAGTTCACAAAGCACCAACCCACTCTTCGTGACTTCCGGTTGGAGTTCACAAAGCACCAACCTACTCTTCGTAACTTTCGGTTGGAGTTCACAAAGCACCAACCCATTCTTAGATTTTCTCATTCTCTTTACTTTTAGAGTAGCCCATTCAAAAAGTTCTCTACTCCTTCTCAAACTACTTCTCAATACACAATTCATGCATAAGGATGGTTCATGCTTAAAGTTTCTTACTTAATGCACTTATGAAATGCACAAATGCAATATTGCATCAAAACTGTCATTCTGCGCAGGTCACACTCAAGAAGGCATAACTTGAGTTATACATCTCGGATTGCTACGGTTTTAGTCTCGTTTTAAAGCTTGGAGACAGGGCTACAACTTTTATGTTTTGGTATAAACCCAGTTCGATCTGTAAAATTCCCAAAAATCACTTAGAAAGTCACGGCTGTGACAGGGCAGTTTGGTAACATGTTTTCACTTAGGCATTTCATCAAACATTAGTTGTGCACAAACAAACTCTAATTCAATTATCATTCTATTTATTTCTCAAACCATCCAAAATGAGAGAAAAACTCTCTTGTAGCATCACATACCTACATGGCAAACACACTCCCAAAAAAATTTCTCCAATTCTTCCAATTTCAACCCATCATCAAAGCATCACATATACTTCTCATATTCAAATATATCCAACAATAAGCATAATACATCATACATATCATCTCAATTTCTCAATAATCACAACATATGCATATTTAAAATAAATTTCTACTCACTTGAATTCTTAAATTTTAGCTTGAGTTGGATTTTGAGTGGAATTTACTTACCTTGTGCTTGAGTAGTCTCTCCTAAACTCTCTACTCTTGTTGGATTCCAATCTTCTCTTAACCCTAAGCATAAACTTCATAAGAACTCAACCTTTACACAAATAAATCATTGATAAAGAGTATGAATCCTTACCTTTTGATGCCTTGAATCAAAACCCTATGAAAATCTACTCAAAAGCCCTCAAATTCCTTGGAAAAGTGAATGAAAATTTGAGAGAAAAAGGAGGAGGAGTGTGGGGGTGGTATGAACGAAATAAGGGTTTCAAACCCTTAACATTTTAGTTTATAAACTCACTTTCCCATTTTGCCCTTACTCTTTCCTAGAAATTCCATCTTTGTCCCTTAGAAAGCAATTCCATCTTTGTCCCTTAGTCAATTACCAAAATGCCTTCACTTTTATTGAATTCTCTATGATTTTCTATCTCTTTTCACTCCCCACAAAATCAACTAGTTTTGAGTGAAAAGACTATTTTACCCTTAATGCAAATTTAAGGCATTTTCTTCATATTCTCTTAAAATAATTCTAACAAAATTTAACTAAGGGCTATACAACATAATTTAAATCATGTATCTCAATGTTGGGTGTTACAATGCATGTGGTTGTTAACACAAGAAGTAGTAATAAAGTTAAAATCATTCGTATCAGCACACAAAGAACCATCAGATAAGCAGGGATTTGCTATGTTCAAAGCAGTTAGAGTAAAGAAAGTATTATTCACAGGCTTATGAATGTTGGCAATAGTTTGCACAAAATTATTAAAAAAACAAGAAGCAATTTTATTAAGAGGTGATTGGGTACAGTTGACATTGTTAATATCACACTTATTATCAACATGCTTGGCATTATTTACTATTGTATCAGAGAGAGTAGAACAATGTAATTTTGACAAAAAAAGAGACCGACTTCTTAGAGCTATCAAATGAATTACATGAAACATTATTAATAGGACTTGAATGCTGGCTGTTTTTGATAATGGACGATGTAGGCTGAACAAGAAGACCAGTGGAGATTGAATTTGATGAAGGTTGAAGAGAAAAGTTAGAGGGAAGATTCAACTGATACAACTAGCTTTAAGTGCCCCCTGTAGTAACACTGTACTGGTAACTTTGTTCTTAACCAAATAGCAATCAGAGGTGAACTCAACCACAACATTATTATCCTTGGTGAATTTTGAAATACTAAGCAGGTTTTTTGTAATTCTAGGAACACACAACACATTTTGCAAATAAAGGCATTTAGATTGTAAATGACTAGGTAAATATGTAAGGCCAACATGGGAGATGTTTAGACACTCACCGCTACCAACTTGTAGTTGCTCATTTCCATCGTAGCTTTGGCTGACATTGAGATGATTAAGGTCTGTAGTAGCATGATATGCTGCCCCTGAATCCATGTACCAAGTAGGATCATGTGTTGTTGTTGGTGTGACTGCCATAGAGGATCCTGACCCAAATAACTGGGGTTGTGGCCAGGTAAAAGTGGTTGTGAATGACCAACAAAGTATGCTTGTGAAGAGCCAAAGGGCTGTTTGCTGGGAACCTTAAATCCTGTTTGACCAGGGCCCATATTAGAGACAATTGAAGACTGTTGCTGCTGATAATTGCCATGAACCAATTTTGATGCTGCAGGTGCTCCACAAGAGGAGTAGGAAGACTCATTTTGAAACAACTGTCCACCAGGAATAGGATGATAAGAGGGCCTATATTGAGAGTGAAATTGACCAGAATTGCCAAATTTTCCTCCAGGATAAGGAGTTAAGACGAAAAATGTCCAGAACCACCAGTTTGCCCTCTAAAGAAAGGAGTTACATGAGGGGCTCCATTATAAGAAGAGTTATACCGATGGTAGCATTGGACTACTGTATGTCCAACTTTACTTCATAACTAACAAACAGGTCTTCCTCTATTGTTTCCGTGGCCTCTTCCTCGTCCATACGCGATAAAACCAGCAACATTAGAACTTGGGAATGGACTTCCATACTGGCCTATATTAGCTGAAGCTGGATAGGGACCAAAGGTAGGATGGAATCCCAATATTAACACCAGTAAAATGCTAAGGAAATTGTTGAGGATGGGGTTGAGAATAACATTGAGGTGCAAGAGTGTGAGGGTATGGTTGAGGTGCAAAGGTATTAGTAAGTGTATTTGGACCTGATTGAGCTGAATGTGGTGTGTTTGGTAACTGAGATGAATTGTTGGAGACCACAGTATTGTTAGAAAGGGTTGAAAATGGTAACTGACTTCCCGAAGTATTGGTGGCAGCAAGATGTACCATAACTATTTGAGAAATTTGGTGAATTGAATTTCTCAATTCTCATCTCATACTTTTGGAGCAGGTACTGAGCCTCTTGTAAATTTATCGAATCAAATTTAGACTCAATCCTACAGGTCAAATTGACAATGACAACATCAAACTCTAGACCGAGACCATCAAAAATCAATTGTAGCAACTGTTCATCCGAAATCAATTGTCCACTTGCTGAAAGACTTTCAACTATGTTCTTCATCTTCTTAACATACTCACTGACAGATAAATTCCTTTTTTGAGTATTTTGTAGGAGATTTTTAAGGTGTAGTGTTCTGGCTTTAGAATCATTCAGAAATTCGTGTTCAAGGGTGAGCCAAATGGCTGTTGAAGACTGACATTTAGACACATAACTAAACATGCTTGGATATTGAGGCCAACAACCAAGTAATTAAAAATTTATCAGTCATTTTCCAAGCAACATACTCTGGATTAACTAAATTTTTTAACCTAATTTCTCTAGTGTCCGAAGTGGTTTCACTTTCAACATCAATGATAGGATTGTGACAAGGAACTAAATCTATTAAATGTTCCTCTAGCTCATGAGCTCCCACGGCTGACAAGACTTGAGATTTCCATAATTGATAGTTATCTCTATAATAGTCTCTTGTTAATTTAGGGTTAATAACTTGGAGATTTGAAGGAAACATAGAAGTGCAGGAGCTAGACGAGCTGTGAAGCATGTTTATTCCTATTTTCACTAATTGACCGGAATCAGAGGATTTTGCCACAGACGTTGGTCGTTGGCTTTGATACCATATAAAGCTAAAAAGAAATTTCGAGAAAGAAGAATCTAGAGTGAAAATTTTGTAGAATGTAAGCTGATTTTCATTAATTGATTAGAATGCAGACTGCCTTTTATACAAAGAAGATGAAGAAGGTGAACTGAAAGTCAAGTTGTTGGTTGACAAACTACTTTAACTTTATACAAAAAACGACGTCACTTAATGAAATTTCAGAGTGTCATTTTAACTTTGTAAACTAACATTTTGGTCCACAGACACAACACTTTAATTTATTCAAAATTTCTGTTAATGGATATATCGGATTTTTTCATAAAGGAACAGTCCATTTGATCAGCAAGAGAGTTACAAACAATTATAAGTAGCTAGAATTTCCAGAAACAGTTTACATATTGCGCTGGTTTCACAAAATAACAAAATTAAAAATCGGCGATCGGTAACTCACCCTTTAGTCTATATGTTAAAACTTCATAATGTCTGCATCTAAGAATTTTCATATGTTAACTAATCTCTAATGTTGACATCTCGAAGTTTTTGACGTATAAACCAAAGATAAACTACCAGTAGCTAGCCTTCATAAAATATAAAATCAAAACCAAAGATCGGCCAATCACTTTTCTTCTGCACGTTAGAACTCTAAATATGTCTGTGGCTGAGAATATATATATATATATATATATATATATATATATATAGAGAGAGAGAGAGAGAGAGAACTCTAAATATGTCTGTGGCTGAGAATATATATATATATATATATATAGAGAGAGAGAGAGAGAGAGAGACTACGACTTAACTTTGTAGCCTAAATTATAAATATAATTGACGAGATCATTCTTTTCGTCTTCGTTGATGACTCCATCCTTGTTGGCGTCGGCGTAATGAAGTCCACGGTTGGCTCGGAACGAAGGGATCCATGCGCCCAACTCCTTGAAGGCGGCTTTTAGCTCTTCCCAACAAAGAACACCATCGTTATTCACGTCATGCTTCTCTAGTATTTCCCTCACCTTGGTCTCCGTTAATGTCTTTGGCACCGGGCAGTCCCGTGTCTTTAGCAAATAACATGGCACTGTCTTACTGTTAACTTCATTACAATGACGACTAAAATGCTTCATTAAGGGCTGATCACTTTTTATAAGTATACGGGTTTCAAGACCGAATTGCTTGCTTTGATCTTCCTACTTACAGATGTATGGGTTTATATAGACCCTCTTCGATGGGTTTTTGTTTTATTTAATATTTAAAAAAAAAAGTGCAATATGATTCTATGATTCCCTATTTATCTATCAAAACAATCAACATGGTTGAATAGAACGGTCCTATGCACTTTTGAACATTAATATCTGGTCATCATATAAGTAGTAAAAATGTATCTTTGTTGTGTTGTATTGTACTGTGTATGAGCAACGTATATAATAAAAATAATACATTTGTACAATTTTGGTTTAAGCATTTTATTGTATTAGTTAAGGTAGTCAATTTTCAATACATTTGTCAACATTTTATAGTCATCGGAATTTGGTTGAATTGTCTGATATTGACATTTAAAGTTCCAGCCACGGGCGAAACTATATTTTTCTTCGGAAGGGTTGAATTTAATATATATGTATTACCCATTTTATTGGTACATTGAAATTGTATTAACAAGAAGATATATATTTTATACAATAAGTTTTATCAGTTAAAGTGCATTTTTTATTTTAATTAATAAGAGAAGTAAATAGAGTGCTTATTTGATAAATTGAACTTATATTAATCTTTTGGAAGAGCGAAATAAATTTATTTTTAGTTAAAAGAATTTTAAGGGAAAAAGGAAAAGAAATGTTGGAATAGAAGAAACGATGATGTACAAGTGATTTATAATAATAATGCATTTTCTTCTATGATTCTATATTGGATGTTTATTATTTTCTGCACAAAAAGTGAATAATAAGTTATTTGATCAATATTATTTGATAAGATTAAGAGATTTTTTTTTTTTTCAACTGAATTTTATTACATTTTTTTTTTTACCGTGGGGTTAGGTCTTAATTGTTCGTTTTAAGTATTTAATTAGTGAGTGCTGTTGCTTTTTGTTCGAATAAAATCTAAAGTAATTCTTTATTATGCACTAAAGTAGTTACTTGATCCACTCTTTGGCATCTTTCAAAGCTTTAAACACTAATTATCAAAGTGATGGTGGTGGTTCTGTTGACTCGGGTGTCCATTTTTGCCGGTACACTTAGTTGTTGAGAGCCACTTTCAACTACTAACAGTCCTTAGTTGTTGAGTTACACTCCTAGTTTTGTCTTTAGTCCTCCTGGTTACACTCTGATTTCACAACATTATTTAACTGGATTTTGTAGCTTATCTCCATCAGCTGACTATGTTTCTCAATATTTTTTTTAAATACAAGCGCTAACTTATGTTCATTCGCTTTTTGTATATTTAATAGTTGCAATTATTCAGAACCCACTAAATAAATAAATAATTATTGTGCTGCGAATCAAGTATTCTGGGCCATTGGCTGAATATAAATAGTGTTAATTGATGTAATGTTCATGGATTGGTTAGAGGAATTATGCATGCTTAGTCCCAGTTTTATTGAAAATGTGGCAAACAAAAACTATTTAGACTACACCGCAGACGTCCATAGATAGATTGATGAACTCTATTCACTTTGATATTGGATGTGTTATCCCACTCGTCGGAAACCAATTTTTCTGCCATCAGAATCCGATGACTTAAATTTCTAAATGTATTCTTAATAAAATATTTAAGTTTTAAATAAACTTATTTACAAATTCAGTTGAAAAATGTCAAATATATTATACTTGATATAGTATCATTTAGTAATATATAATACAACAAAGAAAAGTTGTGTATTCATCTATTATACCTTGTTTTCTCATTCAAAACTACTTAACCAACTTAGAATTATTGTGTTATTATTACATGGAATTCGAATCCCATCATTTTCACAAAGGAAATCAAACATCATAACAAACTTTCCACAAGGCTTAGATTTATGGAACCAGAATCTTGAAAGCCTTAGTCTATTTCTTTTTTATTCTTTAAGTAGTGGGAAATCCGGAAATATATAGATAAGTGAATTTATCTAACCGAAGGAATTTTTTGAATTCTAGTTCCCCTTGAAAAGTAAGATAAGAATTGCACTCAATTTAGAAGATATAACAACTTGAAAACAACATGTTCCTACCCAAGGTTTAGAGAAATGACAAGTTCCCACCCTTGGTTTCATAAATTCTGGATGCCCTTAAAGTAACATCATTAGTGATTGTTGGGATCTGACACATATGCAAAGGGTGCTATTACCAAATTGCCCTCCCATCTTTTTCTTGTTCATCTCCTTTCCTTCGCTATTATCAAACTGCCATCTTCTTCTTCTTCTTCTTCATCCCCCCTTCCTTTGCTATTACCAAACTACTAGCAACACTGCCGACCTTTTACTATATTTTTCGGTGACAGTTCACCTCCATTGAACTTCTTGGTTTACCATAGCCTTGATTCGTCTTTCCCCAACTCAAATTTGGCCTTTTTAAGCTAGAATTTCCAATTCCAGTGACCAAAACCACCAACGCGTGGCTGCCATCTTAGGCCAATTCGGCCTAACTCTGGCATCGTTCGACACCCCCAATAGCACCAAAACACTCCCCTTAACCCACTCACCAAAACCCTTTTCATCCCCCACCCAATCGCACCACCATTCGCCAGCCATCGCCTACTATCTTGACCCTACAGGTATCAAGCATTTCGATCCAATATATCGCTCTCGACTCCACCATTAGCCTCATTGGAGTTCCACCCATCAAAACCCCCAACTCCCCCACCACAATTGCATGTCGACTGTTCGCTGCCAACTCCTTAAGGTTTCACGCAATTATCATGCCTTCCTAGCAAAATTTTGATCGCTTCCATCATTGAAAATTCCCCCCACCACTACTTTTTGCTCCACCGGCGTTCCCTCTCCAAAAGCCCTAACATCTCCAGTCCTAGTCGTTTGTCGTTTGTCAACTGCCTCTTCCCTTAGGGTTTCACGATTTTGGTGAATTTTGGGTTTGATCGGTGTTTGTTTCAAAGGTTTTTGAAAGGAGATTGAGATTTGTGGTTGTTTGGAATTGATTGTGATTGATTTGGAAGTGTTTTTGTTGATTTTTCTAGGTTTTCTGATTGATCTCGGCTTTGGTGATTATTGTTGGCTTGCCATAAACAAGAGGGTTTGGTGGCATTAGTTAAGCAGTGAGAGAGAGATGTTTTTGCAAAAATAAAAATATTAAAATATAGTATATGACTATTTTAGCCTTTAACTGCTAGAAAAACATAACAGTATTAATTTAAGGTGAGAATCTAGAATTTATGAAACTAGGGGTGAGAACTTGCTATTTTGCTAAACCTTGGGTGGGAACATGTCGTTTACTCTAAAATTTTGGAAGGGCCAACTTAGCTGGAGCTAAGAGCCTTATCCCTTTTGAATGAACATTACCTACAACCGGCTAAAAGCAATATTCCACATTAACTTTTATGCAAAGTTTTTAAGTGTAATTATTCTTCATAATTATATTTAAAATTACTTAATTTATTTAAAAGTTTGAGAATTTTATACAGAAAGTGTGACGTTGTAAGAAAAATTTAATACATAAATGCAGAATTCGAATCCATCAACATTGAGAAAGACATAAATGATTTGATTGAATCATGGTCAATTGGACATGGCGATTTTAATGAGATTTGTTTGAATAAGAATCTCACGAATGTTACAGGTCCATTTCTTTTTCTATATGCAAAGATTTGGTTCTTACTAAATCATTTGAATTATTAGAGGACTGTCGGAGCCAAACATGTGGCATCATGTGATACTTAATCGATCACATAGAAGCTGTCGAATTCTAAAATTATTTTAAAAAATATTGAAGATTTTGATCGGTGAATAATAAAAGAAAAAATAAATAAATTCTAAATTGTACGTAATTACTAATGCAAACGTACTATTAAACATTGAGGGGGTGTTTAGTTGGGGGTTATGTGAGATTACTAAGTTTATGTCATCTTATATTAATTGATTACCACATTTGGTTGTCAAATAATATAAGATTCTGGTAATCTTCAAATACCGATAATAGTTGCTGTTAGTAATATTAAAGGTAATCTAATTATCTCAATTTTCTTATATATTATAAGATAACCAAAGTAATCTTTTTTTTGTTATAATTCTATCCCTTATTAATAAAATTTTAGAACAATAATACCTTTATTTTAAAATTAATTTACATGAATATGGTTTTTACTATTTCTTCTCCCAATTAATTAACTTTTTGGACAAAATTACCCTTGAATTCAAAACAAATTGTAGCCCACTCAAGCCATCACCCCCACCCACCTACCGCCGCTAGTTGTCGGCAACCACCGCAAGCGGCCCAGTCGCCACTATCGCTGGAATGGCGCACGGAAGGCTGGAAATGGCTGTTATGCGCCGATATGGCCAGTTCCAACCAGAGATATGGCTAGAAAGCATCGGATCGTAGCAGATCAATGTTGTGGACCAAATTGACGGATATAGCTGTTGACAGCCAGATCAACGGATCTAGTAAGAAACAACTAGATTAGATCCGACCGTTTTCTAATTAGATTTGTCACGATCTAGCCATTTTCGGCCAGATCTTTGGTCGGATGTTAGGTTGTCGGTGGTTTACATTGGTTGCCGGCAATGGCTAGGTTGGTGGAGGAGCATTATTGATTTTCCAAACTTTTATTATGTGGTTGTTTTTGATATATTTTTAAATATATGGGGGTTTTAAATAATCCAAATAATATTCTAAATAATAATATTTAAATAGAGGACAATTAAGTAATTTAAATAACAAACCTACCAATTTATTCTAACTAACTAAACACATTTTCCTAAAGATTTTTAATAATCTTCAAAGTAATCTAACTTTCTAATAATCCAATATTCTCAGTAATTCAACATTCTTTAAACCAAACACAACTTTAAATAATAATACTATTTTTCCAAAGTTTAATATATAAAGTAATGTGATGCATTATAATTGGGAGAGTGAAAATGTGAAGTGAACTTGTTGAACGAAGATAAATGATATATCGATTAATGAGAAATATCACCACTTTAATACTTACTTTTGTATCCAACTTTGTAAAAATAGTACTATTCGTATTTAAAAGCTTGAGGGCTTACCTCTGGGAATAATCCTGATTATAATATTATATTATAATATAGTGATCATGAGGGTCGTATAAAATAGTCAGAGTTGCCAGATTTTTGTTTTACTCCATCTTATCACATGATAAAGTTCAAAGATTTGAGTTAATTTACACAATTTAATCCTTCAAAGTCATAAACACACACTCTACGTGTATATCCTATTGCGAGTCTGACCTTGCAAAGTGGAACTCATACCCGCGGGTCTCACGGGTACCCAATCAAAATGGGTGGGTACGAGTAACACTATAAATTACCTATATAAAGTTTACCTGTACCCAACTCGCCCATGAAAAAAAAACAGGTGGGCTGGATAATGGCCACAGATACTGGCATTGTACTAAAAATAAAAAACGTAAATTAAAAAAATTGCAAAAACAAAACCCTAAGCATAAAAGTGAACAGTATTATTCAAAAAAATTCGACTAAAACTCTCTCTCTCACGCTAACGACGACTAAAAATCTCTCACTCTCAAAGACTCAAACTAAAACTCTCTTTCTCTCAGGCTGAATCTCACAAATCACAATCTCTCAAACTAAAACTCTCTCACTTTCAAGCTGAATCTCACAATGTCTGAAACTGAAACTCTTTCACTTTCCCACCGATGACGTAGCAGCAGCTCTGAATCTCACAGTCTGTCTCACACCGTCGTTGCCTCACGCTGTCACCACCTCAAGTTTTCTTATACTTTCTCAAGTTTTCGTCTTTTTGATGGCTGAAGAGAGACAAAGACAAGCAATGGCGAGAAGAGCACCCATAATTCATCACCTCAGTGCCTCATTGATGATCTCGATTCTGAAAGTGAAATCAGTAACTCGAAATATTCTACTTAACAAGTTCACATACCGCCAATGCCAGATAACCAGATGATACTATTTACACTCACATAATATTTGTTATATCCAGTCTAACAAATATTATTACAATTAATAACTAATTAACATAGTTGATTAATTAGAGAGAAAATACATAAATTCAGTTTAACTGATTAATTCATACATAGATATCAATCTTTTTAAATAAACAAGAGATTGAGAGAATTTTTCACAAACTGAAAGTATTATTAATTTTCTCTGATTACAAATATACAACGCTTCTCTTTATATAGAGAAGTTTGGATTTCTGGAGGATTTAAATCCATAGATAAAACAAAATATACAAAACAAAATGTCAATCAAAAAAGAAATGTGATTTGACTTTAGCCTAATAAAAAAAACTAACATTTATCTTAAAGAAAATAAAGAAAATGACATGGGGTCCATATGTCTCCCATATTTTAAACAAAACTAAATTATTACAATTTACACATATTACATAAGACCATACGACACAACACCCAAGGCTTTCTTTAAATTTGCTTCGTTAAATTTTGTCGGCAAAATCTTGGCTGTCCACGTATTGCTTCCGCTTGTTGGATACACGTCAGCATATTACGTGTTGGACGTTTCCGGTTGTCCAAATCTCCATCCTCCAGATTTTTATCAATTTTTGAAGTAGAAGTAACCTTCAAAGGGCAGTTCCTTCTCAAGTGTTCTCGTTGCTTACACTTGGAGCATGAGAAGTGATTTCCAGTTTCCTTCTTGTCCGCCATTATCCTACAATTCTTCTGCAAAATGTCTGGAAAAAAAGTCAGCGACAAAGTTAGATTTACCAGAAATAAATTCAAATTTGATTCTATAATTTGCAAACCAAATCTGCCATCTGATTAGTCTAGCTTTGTCATCCTTTAAAGACGGTTTCATAAAGGTTTTTAAATATTTAGAGTTTGTCCTTAAAGTAAATTCCTGACTGATTACGAACAATTGAAATTGGTCAATACATTCTTTCGCTGCTAAAACTTCCTTCTTATGGACAGGATAGTTCATCTCAGCAAGAGAGAATTTTCCTAAAGCATATCGAACAATTCGTTCAATATTATCCAATACCCTTAGCCTTAAGCACACCTCCCCAATACAAGTGAGATGCATCACTTTCTATAATGAGTTTATCCTCATCTTCAGGGAGTTTTAAAGGTTTTAATTGCTTTGTCAAGGCTTTGGTTCGCTTAACACAATTAGTGTCTTCAAGTGTCCAATCCCAGGGCACTTTATCACTAACCTTAAGCGTCAAGCCATTAATTACATTAGCGAGATTAGGAACATATTCGCGCATGTAATTGGCTAATCCAAGAAATTATTGTAGCATGTGCTTATCTTCCAGCACATCTGGAAATTCCAGCAACTTCTTTGAGATATGTTCTTGGAGTTGAATACCTCCTTCACCTATCTCAACGCCTAAGAACTTCACCTTGTTCTTAAACCATTCTACCTTTCTTTCAGATAGAATCATTCCATTATCAAGGAACCTTTTTATCACTAGTCTAAGATGATTTACATGTTCTTCCATGGTTTTACTAAAAACCAGAACATCATCAATATAGACCCTAGTTAGTAAATACGGGTACGGCAAAAAAATGGTACGGGAATTTTACGGGTATAATACGGCAAACGGTGAAAAATACGTTTATAAAAATTCGGCCATAAAATTCGGATACGGGAAAAATATGGTACGGGTATATACGAGTTTAATACGGTGCATTGTCAATAATACGTTTTGAAAAATACGGCAATATCAATCTTAGTTTTAACACTTTTATGGACTACATGGTTAAAATCAACATAACATTTCAAATGCAAAGTATTCAATTAACCAATAACACAAATACATAATACATAACTAATATTCAAATTATAGTCTCCAGACTCAAACACAATATTTAGCCAAGATTCAACTATAGTATCAAATTAAACACATAAGTCATAACAAAATCAAAATTCAAAGTCAAATAAGAACTCCAAACAAATAAAATACACAAATAAAACAACAAAGATTCAAATTATAGTTTGTAACAAAAACTCACAAAGTACATAAACAACAATAAGTCAATAACAACTCAAAAAAGAGCATCGTCCAACCAAGCAATGTCATCATTATCCATTAAGTCATCCATGTAACCCTCAACTGTTGGTGTGGAATTAGCATCTTCGTCCATATGAATTTCTTCATATTCATAGTCTGGAAGCTCTCCCAATTTCTCAAGATCTATAGGTTCCAAGTCACGACTCATCGTGGAAGTGAATTTATCCATCATCATCGTGTTCATCCTCACATACACAAGTGTGTCTAGCATTTCATGTGACAACCTATTCCTTTTTTTTGTTTGAGCAGCTTCAAAGGCACTCCAATTTCTCTCACATGATAAAGCGCTATAAGGTTTGACTCGAATTCGAATGGCATACTTCTTGAGCACAGGAAGATCATCCCCATTGTAATCCCACCATATTCCTGCAAATGACATAAAAAACTTTCTTGAATATAAAGAGAAAAGCAATGTACATAAAAGATATTGAAATTTTTTAAAACACTTACGAGGATGACTTGTTTGTAACATCGTTTTTGCCGTTGCGTGAAATAAGGTAGTTGGCCTACTACGATACAACTGTACCTCTCTCATAAATGGATGCTTTTCTTCTATTAGAAGCAGGTTTTCATGAATGAAATTGATGCCATCTTTCATCTCCCTATCCTCTCTAAAATTTTGTGAGCAAAAGTAAGCTGGATTGAGAAAGGCAGCTGCAGCATGTATAGGATGAATGATGTTATTGACCCGACGATTCTCAAACAATTCCCAAATTCTCTCATACTTGCTTGCCTCACGATTACATCTTTCTTTGATTACAACTTTTGCCCTCGTCATTGCTTCATATAAGTAACCAGCAGTAGATCCATCACCATCAACCAAACGAAGAACTCGAACCAATGGCTCAATGGTTTTTATAACCTCCCTTCCTCTAGCCCAAAAATCACTCTGAACAATTTCAATGACCCTTTTACCTAATTCGGTCTTACAATAATCAAAACCCCTCCATTCAGATGAAGCAACAAAGAGTCGAAGTTCATTCTCCAAATCCAACAGATTGAAGCATTAAAAAAATTTGAAGCAAATCTTGTGGCACAAGGTTGTCTCAATTGTCTATCTTTGGTGAACTCTTTCATTCTTTGCATGAAGAAGCGTGTACCGTGTCATGAACATAACTATTATTCTTGCTTCATCTGTGGCAACTTTTACCCAATTAACTTCTTCATATATGTCTTTCAAAAGAAGCTGAATTCCATGAGCAGCACACCTCGTCTTATACATTCGAGGATACAATCCAATGAGCATGTCACCGCAGGATGTGAAATTGCTACCATTATCGATTATGAATTGCACAACATGATCTTGTCCAATTGATTCAATAACAGAAACAACAATTTCTTTCAGATAAATCCCAGTTTTTCTTTCTCGAGAAACATCCAATGATTTTATAAACACTGCACCACCAGGTGAATATGCCACAAGATTAATAAAAGATCGATGCCTTATATCAGTCCATATATCAGACATTATAGTGCAACCAGATCCGAGATGTATCCCAAGAATGCTTCACCATAGCAACATACTCATCAACACCTTTTCTAGATTCGGAATTAACTTAGTTCGAAGAGTTAAATAAGATGGAAGCTTGTATCTGCACCATATTCAGCCTTGCCTTGACAAATTCTCCAAAAGCACCGGTTTGAACAACATTAAAAGCAATATTGTTCACCACAAAACACTTAGCAAGCATTTTATCAACAAACTCCTTATCTTTTTTCTTATTCATTTCTAGTAAAGATGCTTGACTTTGACGTCTTTGGCTACCCTTAGAAAGTAGTGAAAATGGTGAATATGTTTCCTCCTCATGATCATTAGAGTTTAAAGCAGTAGAAGAACCGGCTGAACTTTTTAATTTTTTGTTACTTCCACTTCCAGACATAGCTACGAATGCACATGCTTGTGTCTCATGATTGACTTTACTACAAATCTCAACATCATGGCCAGTAATTCCCGACAAGTGTGCTTTAATTCTGAAAGCCCCACCACTAAATACTTTTTGAAAAAATTTACATTTCCATTTATTCCCTTGGAGCTCCTCAACATGCTCCCAAATTTTATCTTTTTTTCGTACCATATTGATTTGAGTCTGTATTTACAAGAACATAAAAGAGAACATCATCAAACACAAAAGAAAAAAAGTTAGCATATAATCTCTTTTCTTTCCTACACATTATAGCATGTAATCTTTTTATTTCCTATGCATTGTATTTAGAATAATCATCTTTAATTTAGAAATTAGAATCAACTTTCAATATATCATTATTCAGAATAATTCGCAATAAAAGACTATTACATTTTCCACAAAAGTATGATTTGGTTCATGCGCATAAGAGACAAAAAATAAGTAAAAAAATACAACTATATTCGCAATATCTTTCTCATCTAAAGGCGCATAAAAATTTCAACTTCTAATGACCTTAGCTCTATCCCCACACTACAAATTAATGAGCATTATCTGATCATATAGCTTGTGATTGGTTGCAATTATTTCTCCTAATACAATATTCACCAGCTAGCCATTCATCTATCAAGTGATAGAAATTTATGGGAAAGATAAGGATGCTGTTATGAGTGAAAGAAAATCACAAAGTGCTAAGCGATTTTTTCCTCTCACATGCATGAACAAAACAAAATAATCCCCTTTCACATAAATAAAGTTGCTTAATTGATTTCCCAAGTCTTCTTGATTTTTAATGGATTTTTACAAATAAGGCAGATGAGGCAATCAAAGAAAAAATGAGAGGGGCAAGGGTTTATGTAATCGACAATGTCTACATACACATGAATAATACAGAGGGTACTGATATATTCTTGCTTTTCCATCTAATCATCTTAATTTCTCTACTTTGAATAATTATGAGGCAGACCCCACTTGATGTTTGGTATTGATATATTCTTGCTTTTCCAGCCATATATCCAATTATGCACTACATGAAAGTTTGAAACCCAACACACTTCAATATTCCTATATATTATTATTACTAAAAAATAAAAACTAAAATTTTGATTCTTCTATTCTCTCAAAACAAGGCTGCGAAAATGCAAACATGAATAATTTGGCTATCAAGATTTTCTTGAAGAAATAATCCAATTCTATGCTTAATCAGAAACAACAAGTGAAGATGAATCGGAAGAGTTTACTGATCTTGTATACGAGATGCAACTTATCATTATTTTTGCTACAACATTAGATCAAATGCCTGCGTTTAAGATCTCATTTACCATATGATGCCTGCTGACATTACTCAAACAACTTTGCTTTTATGCAATCTAATAATCTTTTTTCTCAAGGAACTAAAGCATTTTCAAGGATCAGATTAGATATATATGTCTGGAAAATCTTTCAGAACTCTTTCTTTATACAGCCAAAATCAAATGAACTGTTGGGACTACTTTTTCTGATGGGATACAATTTCCAGTATAGCATTAATTATCAGTCACTTCTTTTTTAACAATATAACTTCCCAAATTTTCCAGGGTACTCTGCTATATAGAATGAAATATTTTTCTCTAAATTTTATAACTTGGTTCAGTAACATCTTTCTTGATTGCGCACTTGTTCTCCATGGTTCAGTAACTTATACCCAATAATCTTTGGAAGATCCCCAACAAAGGAATCACTCAAATAGTGTAGAATTCATAACAAAAACCAATACGCAGAAACAAAACCTCTCACAACTGATGGTTACTTACAAACATAGCAAAACAGAGAAGACAAAATCCCAAAGACTTGTATTTATGAATTCAGAATCATACAAGAAATACAATACCCAAAAAAATATGCAGGATTATAAGCAAATCATCAAACAGCAAAACATATCATACCAGAAATACAATACCCAAAAAAAGGTTAACTACCCAGTAAAGGAAACAATCCAAATAGAAAAAGTTCAGTTAGAAAATAACAGAAATATCAAACACCAATACTCCTCAACAAGAAGAACCACGTTTCAAACAAATCCAGCAATCCATTACCATAACAAATCCATCAATCCACCAAAGAGAAGAGAACAAGTGTTAAGTGTGTACCTTGAAGTCCCGAACTTGAAGTTGAAGCTTGGAAAGAGAACAAGAGATGAAGAAAAGCTGAAAACGTGAAGATTTAAGGAAGAAGAGCTGAAGTAAGGAAGAACAAGAAGAAGCAAGAAGACCAAGATCTGCTTAATTTTTAGTAAAAAACCCACAAAACGATGTCATTTTGGGGGTGACCTTCTTGTTTTTTTTCAATTATTCACGAATAATTCGGGAGGGCTTAAAATACGCGTATAATTCGGCAAATTTAAGAAAATACGTATACGGACGTTTTATACGCAAATTATACGGCTGTCCGTACAATTCGCGTATAATACGCGTTTTTACTAACTAGGATATAGACTACACAAAAGTTAGATAAATCTCCAAAGACTTTATCCATTTTCCTCTGGAATATTGATGGTGTCTGCTTAAGCCCAAAAGGCAGAACCATCCATTCAAACAATCCTTTCGGACAGGTGAAAGCCGTCAAAGAAATGCTTGACTCCTCCATTCTAATTTGCCAGAACCCTGACTTTAAATCAAATTTAGAGAAGATTTTTCCAAATCTAGCTTTATTCAAACAAGCTGATTTGTTTGGTATCTTATAGCATCGTCAATGGTTTTTTCATTTAACTGCCTATAATTGATAACCATCCGCACTTTACCTCTTAATTGCTCAGCTCTATTCATGACCATGAATCTTTGTCCGAAGTGTGGATTTTCTTTTGTAGGCACGTATCAATTGCTTTTCCAGCAATTCCGGTATTTGCTTACTGAATTCCTCCTCTGCATCAAGAGTATAAGGATAGGATTTGGTCACTATTTTATCATCCTTCGTTTTCAATTCAAGTGAAGCATATATACCGTTCATTTCCCATAACTTTAATGGTTGATTATCAAAGCATGGAGAAAATTCCTCTTTAAAGGATTTTACAAGTTCTTCAATCCTTAAAGAGTTCTTTTGGCTCTTGTTTTCAACCTTCAAGATTTTTCCTTATGTATGAATTTATATGTGCTCTCAAGGCATGCACCAGAGGGATCATCCTCATGCGATACACCTCGTGCGATCCGGTCTATAAGATAACTAGGATACAACCTTTGAAAGAAAACATTACAAGTCTTATCCACTTCTTCTGCATCGAAGATTTCAACCACCAATTCTTTGTTTCCAAAACTTGGAAAACAATGTGATCTTCTTCTTGCCTTAGTTTCACCGGTCTAAAACCGTTTCTAACTTTCGAGACTTCAGGCTTAGCAAGAATAGGGATTTTATGTCCTCTAAGGATAATGTGGTCGTTATCCTGAGTAAATGGCCTAACTTTTGCTTGACCTCACAGAAAGCTATTTCCGAGAATAAAATCTACCTCTAAGTAATCCACTACTAGGACTTCCCTTAGAGTGAATTTTTTCTCGTTTAACAGTACAACCATGTTTTCTACCACATCTGTGATCATACTTTGACCTCCATCTATAACCGTATTTAGGATAGGTTTTTCCAATGGTTTCCAAATCTCTTGTGGAAAACATTGCTTCCTTGCAATACATTTGATTGCTCCTGTGTCTACAAGAATATCCAAAGTATATTCCTTATATTCTGGAAAACACAGTTTAGCACATATGCATGTGTCAATAGTCCCCTGAACTATCGCATGACAATGCATTTCATGACTCATCATCATTTTCGTGCTTGGAGTCTCGTCTTCATATACTGGGATTTGCACAGATTTATACCCAATTATTTTCCTGCTATTACTACTTCTAGCATCACTAGCAGTGTCATCTGTTTCCAGTATATTTTTCCTTGATATAATATGTTGAATTTCCTTATTCCGCTCTAGAGACACCAAATTTCTAGGCGTAGGAAGAGTAACCTCAACCTCATTATCAAGTTCCTGGATTTGAATTCCCCGATTTGGGTTTAATTCCACCACGCTGAGCTGCATGGAATATTCGAAACCCATCGTTTCGGCCACGTAAGAGCCTTAGCATTGACGACCATAGGTCGAATCGAAATTATAGAATCCTATCCCGGGCCATGAACCTTGGTATCTGCATTGGAGTTCATATGTATAGGATTAACAGAATTTATCAAGCGATAAATTAACCTATACTGATTTGCTATTCCATCACTAGAAGCCATCAAGTCTTCTAGTCCGGAAGTATGAATTCAAAGAACCATAATCCGTTCGAAGGTTTGGATCCTGAAGACTAACCATATATCCTGGTTTAACAGTCCCGTAGGCATCTCCCAAAGCTAAGTTAGCATGAAAACCGCCAAATAGAGCTTTACCAAACGTAAGCCATCGTCTGTCCAGTAAGGCGACTTGAACAAGTACATTCATTCCTCCACGGAATAGTCCCTACACACGAATCTGTACAACACCAAGTTGTACATAATTATACTTGCCATTTGCCCGTTTGGCAAGATTTCGAACCTTCTATAGCCACTCGTCATTCGAGAGTACTAATTCTCCCTCTCGAGATTGAGACAAAGCGACACGAATAGGTTTTTCGTATACATCTTCCAAGCCTTCAGCTATAAATGGCCACTTAGAGCGTTTCTCAAAAACCTCTCTAGGTGTTAACCTCGGAATTACCCTAATTATCAAGGTTACCCGAGTGATCCTCGTAATTAGATGATGAACTAATTACCGAGTTAGGGTTTTCATCTTCATTTCTAATTGGGATAAGATCATCCTCATCACCAATACCGCTATTCCATAGGATATTCATTGAGACTTCTAGTCTGTTGCATGAATATACCTATGTGTTGAAGATTTGAAGATTGTTTCTCAAAAGTCATATCTTTTGAGTTATCCTCTGAAGAATCGGAATCATCAGCGTAATCCGAAATTAATTCATAAACCTCATCATCTTAATCAATTTCGTATCCCCAAATTGGCTCAAATTCAGAAGTTTAACTTTCTACGTTGACTTCCAAAAATCGTACTGCAGCTTTCTTCTTTCCCTTATGAGGGCATTTATCCGCAAAATGAATTTTTGTCACCACAAATCCAGCAACAATTACAACCTTTTGCATTTTTGCCAGATGGGCAGGTAGCACAAAATTTTCACGCTCCGTGTTCTTTATCGTTAAGTCTACCTTTCCCTATTCGCCTAATAAACCTTCCATGATCCGGAAGATTCTATTTATTAATAACAGGTCGTTTTACCATATTACGAAAATGTTTTGGCTTAAAGTTTCTTTTACCGAATGATCCTTTTCGTTTCATATGGGTTTTCCAACCTTGATGTTTAGTCGAATTCCTTGACTCACAGCCATATTGTCCTGGCACGCCATCAAAGTTTTGACAACAAGATTCGTTGAACTCAAGCCTTTTAGCTTCCTTATTCAGCTTGGCGTTCAAACATCTTGTCCTTACGAGTTGTCTAACAGCTTCTATTCTTCCTCTCAAAGAATCAACAACTTGATTCTTTTCAAGTAGAAGCTTAAACGCCTCGTTTGCTGCCTTATCCCATCCTGGGGGAAGCTTAGCAAAGAAATTATTTTTTAGACTTCCTGTGTGCCACCAGGCAACTGATAAAAATACCGTCTATACTCACAAACAAAATTTTCAAACAGACACATGTCACAAAGCCTAAGCTTTGTTAAAGCTTCTAAGGCAACTACCTCTACAAGATTCCTACTGGTAATTGTTATCCCAATAAATTCTCTATAGAGCATATCCTTGAAGAGTGCAAAGATAGCCTCTCTATTCTCCAAGTCCCTTATAGTATCTAATAGACCTGTACCAGCTTCTAGACTTCTCTAAAAGCTTCCTATAGCTCCCTACAGTGTGGATCTTAGAAACCTATAAGTATTACTGAGTCCAAAGTTCTTATTTTGTATATGAACCCAGTTAATAGTTTCCCATGCTTCGATTGCATCGTTACATTCGTAACACAATCGATGTTTAGGAAACTTCCACTAGACGGTATCTCCACCATTCTAGGTACTCCCCTAGGTATAAACTCCGACCTTATCCTTGTGGGATAAGTTTGTTTATATTTGGGTTTGGAGATTTCCTTAAGGAATCCTTCAAAGGAATTTAAAGGATTACGAATTCCTTCAAGGGGATCATCTTTAAACTCAGATTCCCTAAGTTTCGAGATTAGCTCATCGAGCTCCGCCTTTTTAGGACTTGGAGTAAGTTTTAATCCTCCAGTTTCGTCTCTTTTCCTTTGTTTTTTCATTTCTTCCTCATAATACCTGCTGATTCGTTCAGCATCTAAAGTAGAAATTTCTGGAATATCAACCTTCGTTTTCCATCCACTTTAGAAACAAAGTCTTCTTCCTTGACACCTTTCATAAAGAGTTTTTCGCCTTTTCCCAATCACCTTGGGTTACTTTGGCCACAAACTGTGCATATCCTGGAGGCAATCCGGGATATTTTTCCTGCAAACTAGCCGCGAACTGATCCAAAACATCTTGACCACCCATGGTCAATCTGAATCAGGTCTCAACTTAGTTGCAAAGTCTGACTCTTTATATGATGTAGGATCTAGATCCGGCTGGGATTCACCGTACCAGTAAGGAATTACCGCCTCAACTTTTTCCAACCACTTATTTGAAGCTCTAGTTCAGAGACTTCAATGGTGGAAATTCGGCAAATAAAACACAAAATCTTTGTGCACCCTTGACTAAAAGCCTTTTGAATAACATCCAAAAGTCGCTTTACACCTAGCCAAGTCAAATATTCTTCTCGAATATCTGGGTTGCCATTACAGAGGTCCAACACAACCCGTTTACCCTTTTGTTCGGTATATCCTTTAATAGGCCACACTTGTTCGATGTCGCTTAACACCAGAGACATCGCCTATCTTACCGACTTAGTAAAATAGTTAGAACACGTTCCAGTGTTTTGACCTTTTGAGGTACAGAATTAACCTTTTCAATCTGGTTCCCGATCTGGGTTAATTCTTTGTTTAGAGCAAATATACGATACGCCGTATAATTCACTCTCTGTCTAAGTTTTCAAGCTTCTGGGTCGAAAGCTCTTAACTTATCTACGACAGTATTTAACAAACCGATCTCCGGTTTTCCCTGAGACCATGATCTAAATGAAAACAAGTCTTATTTAAACAGACTTCATCATTTAAATCATTATTCATGCTATAGAACTTTCAACAGGTTAACAGGTATAAACACATATACCCCCCGTCTTCCAAAGCTCTGATACCATTTACATCCACATAATATTTGTTAAATTCAATACTAATTCAGAAAGAAGAGAAGACCAATATATGTCTAGTTCTTTGTTTACTAGTGGTCATAATCTACCGCATATGTATTGCCCATTTAGTAACACGGAATGAATGTACCTGTTCAGGTTGCCTTACTGGACAGATGATGGCTTACGTTTGGTAAAGCTTTAGTTGGCGGTTTTCACGCTAACTTAGCTTTGGGAGATGCCTACGGGACTGTTAAACCAGGATATATGGTTAGTCTCCAAGATCCAAACCTTAAACGGATTATGGTTCTTCGAATTCATACTTCAGGACTAGAAGACTTGATGGCTTCTAGTGATGGAATAGCAATTCAGTATAGGCTAATTTATCGCTTGATAAATTCTGTTAATCCTATACGTATGAACTCCAGTGCAGATACTGAGGTTCATGGCCCGGGACAGGATTCTGTAATTCCGATATGAGGAATATACTCTGGATATTCTTGTAGACACAGGAGCAACCAAATGTATTGCAAGGAAGCAATGTTTTCCACAAGAGCTTTGGAAACCATTGGAAAAACCTATCCTAAATACGGTTGCAGATGGAGGTCAAAGTATGATCACGAATGTGGTAGAAAACGTGGTTGTACTGTTAAACGAGAAAAAATTCACTTTAAGGGAAGTCCTAGTAGTAGATTACTTGGAGGTAGATTTTATTCTTGGAAATAGCTTTCTGCGAGGTCAAGCAGAAGTTAGACCATTTACTCAGGATAACGACCACATTATCCTCGGAGGACATAAAATCCCTATTCTTGCTAAGCCTAAAGTTTCAAAAGTGAGAAACGGTTTTAGACGGTGAAACTAAGGCAAGAAGTAGATCACATTGTTTTCCAGGTTTTGGAAACAAGGAATTGGTGGTTGCAATCTTCTGATGCAGAAGAAGTGGATGAGGCTTGTAATGTTTTCTTTCAAAGGTTGTATCCTAGTTATCATACAAACCGGATCGCACGAGGTATATCGCAGGAGGATGATCCCTCTGGTGCATGCCTTGAAAGCACAGATAAATTCATACATAAGGAAAAAATCTTGAAGGTTGAAAACGAGAGCCAAAAGAACTCTTTAAGGATTGGGGAACTTGTAAAATCCTTTAAAGAGGAACTTTCTCCATGCTTTGATGATCAACCATTAAAGTTATGGGAAATGAACGGTATATATGCTTCACTTGAATTGAAAACGAAGGATGATAAAATAGTGACCAAATCCTATCCTTATACTCCTGATGCAGAGGAGGAATTCAGTAAGCAAATACCGGAATTGCTAGAAAAGCAATTGATACGCGCCAATAAAAGTCCACACTCTTGCCAGCATTCATGGTTCATGAATAGAGCTGAGCAGTTAAGAGGTAAAGCGCGGATGGTTATCGATTATAAGCAGTTAAATGGAAAAACCATTGACGATGCTTATAAGATACCAAACAAATCAGCTTGTTTGAATAAAGCTAGATTTGGAAAAATCTTCTCCAAATTTGATCTGAAATCAGGATTCTAGCAGATTAGGATGGCGGAGTCAAACATTCCTTTGACGGCTTTCACCTATCTGAAAGGATTGTTTGAATGGATGGTTCTGCCTTTTGGGCTTAAGCAGGCACCATCAATATTCCAGAGGAAAAATGGATAAAGTCTTTGGAGATTTATCTAACTTTTGTGTAGTCTATATTGATGATGTTCTGGTTTTTAGTAAAACCATGGAAGAACATGTAAATCATCTTAGACTGGTGAGCAAAAGGTTCCTTGATAATGGAATGATTCTATCTGAAAGAAAGGTAGAATGGTTTAAGAACAAGGTGAAGTTCTTAGGCGTTGAGATAGGTGAAGGAGGTATTCAACTCCAAGAACATATCTCAAAGAAGTTGCTGGAATTTCCAGATATGATGGAAGATAAGCACATGTTACAGCAATTTCTTGGGTTAGCCAATTACATGCGCGAATATGTTCCTAATCTCGCTAATGTAATTAATGGCTTGACGCTTAAGGTTAGTGATAAAGTGCCCTGGGTTTGGACACTTGAAGACACTAATTGTGTTAAGCGGACCAAAGCCTTGACAAAGCAATTAAAACCTTTAAAACTCCCGGAAGATGAGGATAAACTCATTATAGAAAGTGATGCATCTCACTTGTATTGGGGAGGTGTGCTTAAGGCTAAGGGTATTGATAATATTGAACAGATTGTTCAATATGCTTCAGAAAAATTCTCTCCTGCTGAAATAAACTATCCTGTCCATGAGAAGGAAGTTTTAGCATCAAAAGAATGTATTAACCGATTTCGATTGTTCGTAATCAGTCAGGAATTTACTTTAAGGACAGACTCTAAATATTTAAAACCTTTATGAAACTGTCTTTAAAGGATGACAAAGCTAGACTAATCAGATGGCAGATTTGGTTTGCAAATTATAGAATCAAATTTGAATATATTTCTAGTAAATCTAACTTTGTTGTTGACTTTTTGTCCAGACATTTTGCAGAAGAATTGCAGGATAATGGCAGACAAGAAGGAAGAAACGGAAATCACTTCTCATGCTCCAAGTGTAAGCAACGAGGACACTTAGAAGGAATTGTCCTTTGAAGGTTACTTCTACTTCAAAGGTTACTGCTAAAAAGGAGAAAACTGCAGATAAGCAGGTGGCTTCTTCTTCTAAGCAGGTTACTACGGTAAAGCAGGTTGAAGGGAAGAATCGTGACTATGATTCTGATACTTCGGATAGAAGAAACCCAAAATTTCAACGATTGCAGGGTGAAACTTCTAGGAAGGTACATACTTCTGAAAAGAGGGTTACTCTTAAGAAGGAAACGACTCAGAAAAAGGCAATAGGTTTGCTGGTCTTGTAAACAGGAAGGACATGAACAGGCTAATTGTCCATTGTCAAAGATCAAAAATTTTCGAGGAATCATGTCAGGCGCTACAAGCGTGGTGACACACACTCCACAAAAAAAGCGGTTAATTGACGCGGATATTTTGAGAGGTTTAGCTTTCCAGAAGGCGTAAGATTAACTTCTGCAAGTCAAACACTCTGGGATAATCTGGAAACCCAAATTAGGATCGCAATGGCGATAGGACAAGGGGAAGTACATCTGCAGAGATGTTTAGAGAAGCTAGCAAGAAGGTTAGCATGGCTGGAAGCTGACAAACTGTTTTATGAGGATGAGGAGTTCAAGGGAACTGCTTTACTCTATGAAGCAGGAATTCAAAAACTTGAGGTAATGAGAAAATGTCATTTGTTTGACATGTCGACACTCAAACTCGAGAATTTGAATGAATTAATAGTGAAATTGGGAAAAACTGACTTGATGGATGTGGTTCAAGGATTAGCAGTTTATCCTAATGGAACTATGGAATTGTTCGTTCCATGGAAAATCTTTAGAAAAGGTTTCTGTAGAGATCTTTTGACTAAAGGATGGATCGATACAATGCAAATTGACGTACAGGAAGCGATGGTGGATCCGAATATGCCAGATGCGGTTAAGCAAACGCTCTGTGTATTGAATCGGAAAGTTGACACTTTCACTTGCATGATTACTTCCTCATTGCAAGAGAGCTATGATGTTCAACTTGTACAGATATGGGAATTTCTTGTAGGAGAACCATGGTACCGAATTATGCTCGATAATGAGGTAAGAATGGGTTCTTATGCACTAGAAGAAATTCAAAAGAAAGAAAAGGAAGATTGGACCAGGTTGCATATTGCAAAATTGCTACTGGTTAAATCTAAACTGGAGGAGCTTGTAAAAGCAAATGCTACTGTCCATATTCAGAATGGAATTGTGGTAGTTATACCAGACAGGTATGCATTGATCCAGGATACTCTCTTTCAACATAATCAGGCCCAGTTGAGAACGTTCTAGAAGGGTTCGATTTAACCCATCTACCGAAGCAGGCCTTAATGGAAGAAACTATTGATCTTCTAAGGTTGATCTTAGCCCACGACCAAGAAGCCCAAGAAGATGCGACTCTAAAAGATTTTATTGATCTTATCGAAGTAGATAACTTCAAAGATTGATAAAAATCTGGAGGATGGAGATTTGGACAACCGGAAATGTCCAACACATAATACGTTGACGTGTATCCAAAAAGCGGAATAATACGTGGACCGTCAAGATTTTGCCGACAAAATTTAACGCAACATATTTAAAGGCAATCTTGAATATTGTGTCATATGTAATAAGTAACATGTGTAAAATGTAATAAGTTGTTTTAACATGGGAGACATATGGGACCCATGTCATATTTTCTTTATTTTCTTTAAGTTACGTGTTAGTTTTTATTAAGCTAAAGTCAAATCACATGTGTTTTGTGATTGACATTGTGATTTGTAAAGTTTATCTTATTTACGGATTCAAAAATTTTGAAATCCGAACTTCTCTATATAAAGAGAAGCTTTGTACATTTGTAATTAGAGAAAAATTAATAATATTTTCAGTTTTGAAAAATTCTCTCGATCTCTTGTTTACTTTTGATTGTATACTCGAAACAAGAAAAAGGATCCATTCAAGACGATCGATATCCAAGTATGAATTAATCTATTAAACTGAATCTATGAATTTTCTCTCCAATTAATCAACTCGGTTAATTAGTTATTAATTGTTTTTAGTTGGTCCTTATATATATATATATAATCATTTTTTTGTGGGTGACCCACGGGTCCACCCATACCCGTATGGGCGGATATGGGTCATACATATTACCCATCCCAAAATCTTACCCGTTTATCTGCACCCGTTACCCGCATCTACTTGACCTGTACCCACCCAATCACTTGTTTGCCAAGTCTAATTGTGACCCCCGTTGTTTTTTTCTCCTCAACAAGCATTTTTGGCAATTTTCTCACTCAAAATTTTTCGAGAAATAAGGAAACCTTTTCATAAATTTCACTTTTCATTATTGCTAACATATTTTCTTTTTATCCCTTCTTCATTTCTTCTTTCCCTCTTATTTCATACATCACTTTTAAAACCAATTCTTCTTCATTCTCATATTTTCTTATCATCTCTTCTTAATTTTCTTTTAATTGTTATATTTATTTTGTAGGAATTTATTTATTCATTGGTTATATCTTATATATCAATGTAATAACAAATTGTTTGTGTTTTGTGGTCATTAAGAATTTAAAGAAGATGAATGGAGCAAAATTTGAAGATTTGAGTTGTTAAAGATAAAGTTATTAACTGTGTTTTTACGCAATTTTTGTTTGTATTTTGAGATTATTGTTTTAAGACTTGACCCAGGCCTTAGCCCCATCAAGGGTTTGGGTCTTGGGTTGATCGGTTTAATCGACAGATTGGATTGGTGATGTTATCATATTAGCATTAGATGATGACATCACATAATTAAAAAAAATTAAACGAAATTAAAGATGATTTTAGAAAAAGAAAAATTAACTTGCACTTAATTCAAAATAATGAACAAACAAATGAATTAATTAAATTAAAAGTGAATTGAAAAACGTGAAGACAATCTAAAAAATCTTCTCCCATCCTCTTTCTCCCAAACAAAATCTTAATCATCCATTCTCCCCATCCTCTTTCTCCCAGACAAAATCCCAACCGTCCATTTCTTCACTCCTCTCCACCGCGGCAAACACATTTCCCGCATCTTATCAAACAAACTCAGATCTTTCCACATTTCAATCATCAAACAAACATCACCAATCCACGATCATCAATTCATCATCATCAAAAATCTTAATCATAATCAAAATCCAATGGAGCACCCACCAAGGTCAATCCTCCTCATACCCACAGCCCCAACCTCCTTCCTCACTGCTACTGCTGTTGCTGTGCCTTTTCAGTTTTCCAGTTTTCAATTTTCACCACTCGTTCAACAGTAGCAATATCAGCTCCAAATGTTTTGGTCTTACCAACGTCAAGAAATCGACCAAGTCAACGATTTCAAGAACCTACCAGCTCCTTCTTGCTTGCATCAAGGAATCATTGATGTAGATTTCATTTTTATGGGTGGAATTGAACTTTTGAAGACGCAGTTACAATATACAAAAACCAAAATCTTTACGGGTTTTCAATTTTTTAGTGACCCGGTTTAGGCACCTGGCCGGTTGAACCGGAGGGTTGTTACTGTTTATCCGGTTTAATCCCAGGTCATTCCGGGTTAAATGGTATAACCGGGTATAAAGAGTACTCAAAGCGGTAAAAGCCCCAGATCCAGTCTGTTCGAGGTCGGCCTGGTTTTAAAACATTGATTATTATATGTTTATTTTGTAAAATTTCATGCAAAATTTCTTTTGTTATTAAAAAAAACCCGAATATACCTATTGCAATCCCAAGCTGGCGTCGCAATACACTATCTATTATTTATGTGAATAAGAAATATCTACAGCAATGGAAACAGCATCGCAATAGCCTATTATAACGAGTTTAATGCGACGTGGTGCGACACATTATTTCATGTTGTAATAGAGTTTTTGTTACACCATTTTTCTGATAGTGATTTTAATAATTTGAAATTTACACAATTTCATGGTAAGCTAAACTCTAACTCATATTGCTTTTCCTACCACTCACCTAAAGCTTTCTTGGTACTATTATTTCTAAAATTCGTTCAAATGTTATGTTAATTCATGTACAACCTAAATTTTTCATATAAAATGATGCCGTAAAATATTGTTAAATATATAATTGCTTTTCATAATATTAATATTATTTTTTCAAATTAATAAATAGATGATATATATAGTAAGTGGGTCATAAACAATATCATTTCTTATCAAATTTAAAATTTAAAGAAGTGGTTTCGGTTTTAGAATTTATTAGTTTCCTCTATTAATTTTTTAATAATTTGAAATTTATACAAATTCATTTTATTTTAAGATAGAGAAGGGTTTTAGTTCAGTTGAGCATTGAGACCCTCCTGATTCAGATAAGTATTGAGACCCGAATTGTCATTTTTCAACTTGCCATTGGGAACGGGATCCTCATTTTCAGTTGATCATTGGCGGCATCTTGCATGTTGAGTGAGCCCCATGAAAACGTTCCAAGAACCCTCGACCTAGGCCTGGGCCTGGGCATCAGCAACATTTTAAGCATTCTGGGTATTTTCCCTTAGATTATGAATAACACTTGTTGCTAATATTTTGGTGTTTTTCACCTTATGTTTCTCCAAGGTGTGAAGAGTTAGGCCCAACTCGAAGAATGACAACTCAAGCAGAGACAAGGTTGCGTTCTCCAAAAATTGTAGCATATTAATTATATTGTTTCGTTCATCATATGCTAGAAACAACGGTCACGCCTAGCACGTGCTTGTATATCTCGTGTTATGTGGTAAATCCATATAGCATAAATTCAAGTCACGTGTCCCAAGGTTGTGCTGTCATCCCAGTTGCGTGTCACTCTATGAGGATGTAGTTTCATTTGTAAGTTTACTAAGGATTACTTCATTGGTAAATCTCAAGTTTGTGCTGTCAGTCAAGGCACGTGTCACTCTATGTGAGGATTACATCATGGGTGAGTTGGTTCAAGTTCATAAAATATTATTCTGGTAATCTATCTTTTAATTCAAACTATATTTGGTTGTAAAGTAAAAAAAGATCTAGTAATCTTCAAATATCAATATAGTTATTGCACAGTAATTCAATTAGCAACTAAAAGGGTGTTATTTTTTTTCATTACCGGGGTAATCCTAATTTTGTTCCCATTTTACCCTTAATTATTAAAAATTTTGGGCAAAAATGCCCTCATATATCAACTAAATAACAAATAGACAAACTAACTGAAATTACTTATGTACGTTGATAAATTATTTTTTGGGACATAAATACCCCTCATTTTACATAAAATTAATCTTAGCTTTGTTACAATTTTACCCCTAAGTAATAAAATTTTTGGATAGTAATGCCCTTATATTGAAAACTATTTACATAACACCCAATCACCCAAGATGACTACCGGCCACCACCATCATCGACTATCGCTAATAGTCGCTAGAACAACACACAACCAGTTGAATCAAGTCGGTGTGCACTAATCTAGCCGTTTTCGATTAGATCAGTGGCCAAAAATGGTTAGATGGCTTTGGATTTGGCCGAAAATGACCAAATCTATTCTTGCCATTTCTGGTAAGATACTTGGATCTGGCTAAAAATGGCCAGATCCACGACCATTTGGCTGCTTACGACCAGATCGGTGCATGGCTGGTTATAATTGGCTGGTCGTGCGTCCATTCGATGACTGTTGGTAGCGGCTAGTGGTCAGGAGGCGTCTTGGGTGGCTTGGGTTATTTGGTTAACTTATAAATTTTTTGTGGCTGGGGTGTTTTAGCTAGATATTCAAATATAGGCGGTTAAATCACTACAATATTATACATTTCTAGCCATGGCGTTCATTGTAGCTAAAAGTATGAATTTACGTAGCTAAATGGTTTGGCTACAAATGCAATGTTTTATAGCTTATCGTAGCTAGAAGTGGCGTAGCTAAAATTTAGCCATGTGACTTTTTGCTTACGTAGCTAACAATTTATATTTTTTGCTATAGATGAGATTAATATGTAACTAAAAACTTAAATGTTTTTGTCATAGCAATAATAAGCTTGTAGCAAGAACTTTGGCCTTTATAGCCACGGAGAATAGTCTATATAGCTATGTTTGCATTTTAGCTATAAAAATATAAATTTATAACTAAATCTTGAAAATTTCTGCTACAGAAATAATATCCATAGCAAATGTATTAACCTTTTGGCTACGTGACAACTAAAATCGTAACTAAATAAAAATATCATTGGCCACATATATGGTGAATTCATAGCTAAATATTAATTTTTTTGCTACAGACATATGAAAGTCATATCTGTATATGAAAAGATATTGCTATGGACATAGTGTGTTAATAGCTAAATATTGAAATTACTTGTTATGAATACCTTTGATTTGTATCTGAATATTATAATTATTTGCTATGGACATATTGAAGTCATATCTATATGTGAAAATTAGTTGCTATGGACATAGTTTGTTAATAGCTAAATATTATAATTTATTGCTTCAATTAAAATTAATTGGACAAATATTGCTATAATTAACAAATTTAATAATAATTACAAATTTATAGCATTTCTTTTATATTAAATAGATAATATAACGTCATATGAAAATTTCTAACATAAAAAGTTATACATTAACAAAGTTATTTCCAACCAAATAATTGTCTACTCATAAAATCCTTCATCCTAGTAATTTAAAATGTTATCAACTAATTTTTTTTACACAATATGAATCTTCAATGTCAAAGCAATCTTTCCTGACCATTTAAGAATTTCCACCAACCTGCAATATCAAATTTGAAAAAAAAAAATTAGATTAATCATATAGACTAATGTGATAATTGCATATCACTTTATGATTAATGTAAAAGAAGAATGGTTTTTATAGTATATATGCAATTTTCAAAATAACTTACAATTTCATCCAAAGAGATTTGGTTATTTATTGAAGATTGTTGACCTTGAGTTGTAAGCATCATCATGAACTTCTCTTCCCATCGTCTATTCATCTCCTCCATTTGCTTTTTCACTTCTTCTAATTTCTCATTTGCTTCCCTCTTTGCCTCCTCCACCCTTTCATTTGCTTCCTTCATAGTTGTTTGCACTTGTTTCATAAGTTGTGCTTTAGTTGGTCTACTTCCAAAATATTCAGTAATACTTTTTCCTAGACCATAAGCACGCAAATAGCCATTCTTCTCTGGACCAAGGACCTCTTCAAATATTTCATCATCATTCAAAAAGATTTGTCTTTCTACTTGTTTTTTTTAATCGATCAAACTGTGACGGCAAAACAAATTTATAGTATTAGCTTGGATGTGTGTGCATAATAAAAAATCAAGAAGTAGTTAAAGAGAATACAAAGCTATTACAATAATGTCTTTTATACTAGATTCAACTTACTTATCTTTCTTTCTTTTGCGAGATTCTATCCAAACTTCAACACGAGAAGGACTATATCCATTTTTCTTTTTCTATCATAACAAAAGTTATAAACATATTGATTAAAAAATAATGAATGTGAATTATTAAACTTAATCTCATATTTAAAAGCAAATTCATACCATTTGATGTCTGAGTCGAGCATAACTTTTAGTTCCTATGTAAGGAGGCATAGACCGCTTTGATCTATTTGTCTTATTCTTGTTACTCCTTTCCTGTGTAATGATAAAATAAGCAATAATATTTATATCTTATAATTACATACTAATTATGCTAAAATGCAACTTAAATAGCTATGCTTACTTGAAAGGTTGCCTCACTCCAATAATTAACCAAATACTTCCAATCGTCCATATGAACAAGTTTAGGCTTGTTTTTCAGCGACTTTGGTAAGTTGGTTTCGAATCAAAGTATCTTTTTTTCATTTTGTATCTGTAATCCCTATATAAGACATTCATGTGACCAAAAATGGCTTCTTTCCTTCCCTCTACTTCTTCAAATACAAACTTCTCCTGAAAAGCATATAAGATAAATAAATTTCAAATTCTACACTTTAATATATTAAACAAAATATTATAAATATTTATTTCTTATCTGTCTTACCTTGATAATTGTCCACATATGGTCAATTTCATGTTCTTTAAGTTCTTTCCACTCCTTTATTTGTAAAGGACAACATGACTTATTCGAACTATTTGTCCTAAAAACCAAACAAAATCTGTTGAGTTTTCACCAACAGCCCGATGATCCTCATCAAATTCTATGGGCAATTTTTCTCCTTTTTCTAATGTAATGATTTTTATGCAGAGCGTAGGACCTCTTATTTTCCTTTTTTTTTGGTGTTTAGACCTGAAAAATCACATGAATAATTACTAATTAGCAAATTAAGAACTACAAACATTTAGAAAATGAAAATGCGTGAAAGTAAAACGGAAAAAATTAAAATTAAAACCTGATGTCCATGGCTCAATTCGAACATCTGATGTGTGTTCCTCCGAAAATGTTTGGTTGACTTCTCTCGAAACATTTCCAAGATTATGTTCTTCGGGATAGCAAGGCACTATATCATCCTTTTCTAAGAGAGTAAACATGTTAACATGCATTCCCGTAGTATTTCTGTAACTTGCAAGCATGTTTCTCACGTCATCATCATCAACAATTTGGACTAGCCCATCAAGATCACCGAGGATACTCCTTGGCTTCAGGTAAAACAATTTGTCTCCGCGGAGTATATCAAAGTCACAATTCTTCTTTATGTAATCCAACAAATCAAAGTATGTGAGAAACTCAAACTCCAAATCAAAATCATAGTACTTCTCACTCACACTACCATTCATATACGTTCGTGCAGATGAAAAGACAAAATATCCTCCATAGTGAAATCTTATTGTTCTCATGTCCGGTATGCCCATTCTTCCTATTATTAAAAAAAAAAAAAAAAAAAAAAGGTAAATTCAAGTTAGATGAATGTAGAGATGGCAATGGGCCCGACATTTTCGGGTACCCGGCCCGGCCCGGCCCGAAAGGGGCGGGCTTTACCCGAGGTTGGCGGGCTTGGGCTTGGGCCTGGGCTTGATTTTAAGGCCCGAGGCCTCAGGGTGCAGGGCCGGGCATGGGTATATCTTTAGGCCAGCCCGGCCCGCCCGACCCGTCTTGAAAATTTTAGTATTAATTTTACTAATTTACCCTTATACTATATATTTAATTACAATATTATCCTCTATATATATATATCCATTTTTCCCAAACCCTAACCTCAATTTTCATCCCATATTAAAGGTTTAACATGTTAAAATTGCCTTTAAATGAGTTAGATGGGTTTAGTTCAACTTATTAAAGTGGATTTCACCATAACATATTTTGCATGAAAAGTTAGTATAATCAACTATTATAGAGTTTTAATTAAAATTAAAAATTAATATTTAAAAATAAACATTATTAAAAAAGGCTTGGGCTTAGATGAATGTTAAATAAACTAACAAACAATATTAATAATGAGTGTACATGATAAACATAACAATGAATTGATTTGGTGATCAAGAAAATATTAAAAAAATAAATTACTAAATGATGTTTACCAATAGAATCTCTGCCTATATATGAGAATGGTGATTAAGACATGACTTTTCAATGCTATTTGTAGTAGATTGCACCTTATTGAGTTGTGCTTCATGATGAGTTTTTTGCATATCTTGAGAGATACTATCGGCAGGATCATTGTTTTTGTTAATGAGCTTAGGTTTTCTTTTGCCTTTAATTAAACCTCCATGGCTACTCATGTTGTTGGTATTCTAAAAAGGTATTATTTATAATAAAATAAATCATTGAGTTATAAATAAATAAATGAAAGAAAAAAGACATTATTGAGCTATGACCATAAAACGGAAAATTTTCTTAAACCCCAATGTCAATTAATCATTCATCCATTTTCCAAAACCTTAAGGTTTTGAATGAAGACAGACTGTGCATAAAAAAGCAGAGTGGGTCATGCAAAGAATATGTTGTGAATATATTTATGTAATGGTTTGATGCCTTGGGGAATCTGCCTTAAGATAACTAGTTTCTTGGTTACAAAATAATAATTAAATAATGTAAGATAGAAAATGTCGAAAAGAAATATATAAAAATTAGCAAAGTCTGATGAGCAAGCTGAGTTAATAAAAAGCAGAGGCACCGTGGAGTATATTAGATATGTAATCAAAGGTAATTATTGTCATGAGTTTTTTATGAGTCTTTTTTTAACCTCCTTTTATATCCGCCTATTGGTTTGATGCATGGCCAAGTTTAATATTATAATATAAATAAAATTTTTCTCAAAATTTGGCATTATGTGGTTGATGTGTGACACATGACCAAGTTTAATATTATAGTATAATATTAACTTTTTCTCAAAATTATGTGCTTAATGTGTGTTTGATTATGTGTTTTTATGGGTGATTGTGTCATTAAAAAAACATCTAATAAATTTCAATTGAGTGTATTTTCTGAAAATCCTAGAAAGTTGTGAGATTTCGTCCTCTATATAACCACATAATGCACGGAAGAAAACAAAAGTTGCAGAAGAAAAATTACCTTTGAAAGAAAACTGATTATTGAAAGAAAACTGTACTAAAACAATTTGCAAAAAGAAAAAAAATGCACAGAACACTAGAAAATAAAAACCTCAATGATTTTGTATTGGTTCCAAAAAGAAAACTAGCCTTTGAAGCCTAAATATTGTCTGGGAATTCTTCTGATGCTTGTAATCATTTGCCGCGCCTTGTTCTTGATTCTCCCATGTTTATGATAAAATAAAAACTTAAAACAAAACCCTAAAAAAAAAGCGCAATTGAAAAAATATGGAGGGAAAAAAAGTACCGCCACTTTTACTTTTATAATTTGGGAAAACATTTACTCTTTAACTTATAGACATTTAATTTCCTTGGGAATACCCCTTCTTTTGTGCTATTTATATTTATTGTCTCGGTTGTTTCACTATATGCAAAGAAAACAAATTATGTACTTGTAAATTGGAATTTGGTAGAGTTTTGTTTAAGTAGAATATTCATCAAAATTAAATGTATATAATAAGTTGGGTTTACCAGGATTAGATGTTTGATTACTCACTCTAATATGTATCATAACTAAAATTAAACAAATTATTTTATTAATTAATCTTATAATTATTAATATATATAAATAATTTATTGAATTTTTCACATTTAAAAAGATAAATTACATAAATTATGATGAAGAAAATTAAATTCTACATATTTAAGATAAATAATTTGAATTATAAATGATGAATAAGATAAATAATCTTTACATAATGGGGTTGTCACACAAGCTAACCATAGTCTCATGTGATTCACTAAGTTCAATTTTTATAAGTAAACTTATATTCTTATTATAAACAATACGAAAAGATTGTGAATTAAATCACAAGTGGTTTGAATTAATTGCAATTGACACCTTGAGAACAATTTATTAAATTGCAAGGAGATGAAACCAACTTAAATCCTACCATTGCTAAGCTCTATAATGAATTCTTTATTTCTTGTTCATAGAATGAACTTGCAAATTGATCTCCAACTTATTGATTAATGACGTATTTAAGGGTCCCGTTCCCTGGTGAGTAGGCGACGATCCCGCTCATTGGTGAGAGGGCGGGGATGAGGAGGCAACGCGCCCTTCACGGTAAGTCCAATTAGTAATTGGACTTGTTATTAGATTACTAATATTTGAGATTGGGTTGGGTAAGATTCAGGTTAACCCAAATAAATAGGGTTTTCTATTATATATATACTTAAAAACAATTATTATTAATTAAAGTAGTCTAAATATTTGATTTAGTTATGTCTATAGTGATAATTATTATTGTTTATAATTACTATAGTTTATATATATATATAGATCCAATAAAGTATTATTATTAAATAAAATATCATATAAATACTTAAAAGCAATTATTATTAATTAAAATGGTCTAAATATTTGATTTAGTTATACCGAAAAGCCAAAGTGATAATAACTATGGTTTATATATATGTATTTTATATATAAATATTTCATCCCAATTCCACTAGCCGAATGAAGTATTATTATTAAATAAAATATTATTAATTTAATAATTTGAAATAAAATATAGCATAAATGTGAGATTGGCAGCAGGAGGTTGACAAGTGAGATTAGAATAAATTTTCACCCTATTTCACCAGACGTCTAGACCCAATAAAATATTATTAATTTAATAGTTTAAAATAAAATATGACATGTGAGATATTTGATAGTGGATAGGTGAGAGCTGTACCATTAGATTAGATAAAACAAAATTGATTTGGCAGCTCAAGATCAATATCAGGATCTCCACCATCTTGTGTTTATTAACATCTATTTCTTTTCCATTTTATTTTTTCAATTCCCCAAAGACCTCGGTTTTCACTAACACTCACCACTATCAGATTGGGCTCTTGGCACGATCAGATTGGGTTTGAATCCGTTTGTTGAGTCTTCAATCAGCCAAATTGAATTGAATTGGGTGGACGTTTTACTTATATGAATGGTTGATTTCAAGAAAAAAAGTTAGTTAATAACAATCTCTGCATCTTTTTGTATTATATTTGTTTGCAAGTTTTGGGATTTTTGATACAGTTTTTATTTTTTAAATGATTGTATAACTTGAGTTCAATCCCTTTATTTTACAAATTATGCTTTCAAAATTTACTTTGCATATTAATACTTTGTGAAGTGAGACAGGTTTTGATAAATATATTAATGGTGATTTTGGTTATTTTGATATATGCACAAAGTTTTATATAAAACTGATCTTCTATACAACCAAATATTACTTTTATCAAACGTATAAATAATTTAAATAGTTTTATTAACCATCATCATCTAAAACATACGTACAAGTCCATATAAAAATATGTAACATTACTAATTTTTATAATATCTCATATCTCATACCTAAAATGACATATTTTATAAAGTGTTAGTTTTGAATCATCATAGAAAAAACAAAAACCTTAGAGATCCTTTAAAATACAATTTTTATTTTACAAAAGCCCACACTCTTAGCTCGTTGAAGAGTTCTTTTAAGTTAGCTATTGGTTTAATGTTCCCTTTACTATTGACTTTAGTGGTGTGATTAACACTATATTTGATTATAACTATTTAATTCATAAGTAATAAAAATATAATTACTCACAAGATAAATTAGAATATCTATAGCTGCATACTATAAGGATTGTAGCAAATTAATTTTCACATTCTTTATTTCCTAGAAATTCAAATCATTTATAGCTAATACATACATATTAGCTATATATTGAAACTAGTAACTAATAATGATACTAAAATGTTGTCACTATCATGAAAATAAAATTTGTATAGCTAGATACCTTAATTAGCTACAAATTTTAATATTTTATAGCTAATGCACAAATAATAGCTATATAGTTAATCTCATAGCTAATAATGATACTATATGCCATGTACACAAAATGTTTATAGTTAAATACATTAATTAGCTACAAATCTCAATATTTTATAGCTAATACACAAATAATAGCTATATAGTTAAAACTCATAGCAAATAATGACACGATATGCCATGTAAATGAAATATTTATAGCTAAATACATTAATTAGCAACAATGTTTTACCATAGTTAATACATTGTAGCTAAATGAATAGCTATTGTCACAATTTTAATAAGTTAAAGCAATAGATGAATATTAGCTTCGAGGGAGAAATTCTTATCACTAAAATTATTTCAATTAGCTATAAATATTGATTTTTATGGCTGTAAATATGTATTTGCTACAGTTTTTCTTTTTGTAGCTAATTTTCGTAGCTATATTTGTATATTGTTGTAGTGAATGTAATGATCTAAATACTACAATAACAACAACAATATTATTATTATTATTATTATATTAAAAGGAAGAGCAATTCAGTTAAAGTTTCTCTCAAAATTCTTTTATTCCTCCCAACTAAACATATTAATTATTTATATCCACCAATCTAACCAAACGTGAAGTAATTAACATTCTCAGTAATCTTCAGGTAATCTATCTCATTGATAATCCTATCCTTTTAGTAATAAAACAATCCTAGAACCAAACACCCTCCATGTGTAAATCCACCAATGTAACAATATAGAAACTTATCTCTCACCCCTAATTGAGGGACCCCTTTTAGCCTGCTATTTGAAACTGCCTCAACTATGCTAAGAGCTATGCTCGCTTGCACGTGAAAAACACACAATAAAAGTAATGAAATATTAGTGGATGCAGAATTTGCGTCTTGCATCCAAACCACTTTAAAAACTTTTTTTTCTTTGCATTTGTTTATTATCTTCATATCAATCCAGAATTGAAATACCGGTTTACTACAAACCTTTGCATAGATTTCAATAAGAAATTTATGTACTTCTCATTGGTGTAAAAAAACATCAACATTTTGGCACTAGAAGAATTCCCCCACAAAGTTCTCTCTATTCATTAACGGGCTCTATTCCATCTTCCAAATCATGAGAGGTAAATCATGGCCTGTGCCACCAGATCAAATTCCATAAACAAAGTTGTCACCAATGAGGCCGAGGAGGCTTCTATAAGTTGTATAAGGGCAGACTTTGAGGAACATTCCCTACCAGGATCAAACAATAGGCCAACCGCCACTCAGATAGATCAATAGATGATGAACGTCCTTGGGACGCTTACTACTACACTCCAAACGCTAGTACAACTCTTGGATGCCTTAGTGGTGGCACTAGGGACCTTAGCCCTTGACCAGTAGGGTGTTGTCTATATGGTGGCACCAAGGACCTAGCTGCCTTAGTCGTCGTGTACTACAATGCCCTCGCATAGCTCAAGCGCAACGAGCGAACATCTTTGTTAACCGAGACAATAGCGAGATGCCCTTAGGCACGAGATTCCAAAAACTACCAAGCATGTTGATAATAACTTGTGCTAAGATCTAGCTCATAGTGTTGATAACCGATGTGCTAAGTATAACTCCTATAGTGAAGACACCTATGGATGATGTGCTGACAATAACTCATGTCATAGAGATCCCTAAAATCAGCATGCCGATCATAATCCATGCCAGGAAAGGGAAAATTCTCCTCATGCAAACAACTTGCTCTTCTCGGCTAGCAACCCGAGCCCAAGTATGTTTGGGAGAACGAATAGGGCGACCTGCCCCAACTTGTGACTACATAAATGCGACATGATACAACTGGAGAGCACATACCAAGGTTGCAGAAAACAACCATCGAGTGGGTCAATGGTTAGATGCGTTGCAAAAAGCCCTCGACAAACATCGGGCCCAACAGGATGAGCTTGAAATCAGACACGAGGTGTATCCATCCTTTACTATGGTGCTTTTTGCACCTCTCCCAATAAGATTCAGAATGCCTGATGTAAATGCTTTTGATAGGGAATGGCGACCCCTAGGATCATCTAGGCGCCTTCAATGATTTGATGGAAGTACATCAAGTTTTAGATCTTACTAAATGTCGATATTTGGATGTCATTTTGATCGCGAGAGCTAAGAGACGGTTAAGATCACTATTGTCGGATCCATATCCTCTTGAAAACAACTAAGTTCACAATTCCTCAAGTATTTCCAAGCGAATATGAAGCTTTTGATGCTTCTAGGCTACATTAGCAACATCTGACAGGAAAGAGACAAGACATTAAAGTCCTATATAGAAAGATTTAGCTCTAGGGTTGAATAGTGTAGTTAATGCTCTTGAGGAATCAATTCAAGGACTTGTCATTATTGGAGTTTGCCCATAGATTGATCTGTGGAAAAAGCTTCCATTCAAGGACCGTGTGTCCCTTGCCCAACTCTATAAGATGGCTGAGAAACATCTACAAATAGAAAATTCCATGCCCACTTTGTGGTACAATGTCTCCAGAGCCTTGACCAATGCTCATGTCGAATTGAGGACAAGTTAGGGGAGAAAAAAGTGATGATTGGGACAAAAAGGGCGACAAGGATAGGAGGAAAGCATAAAAAAGCAACGTGTTGAGTCTAAGAAGATGACCATGTTGTTTCCCTGTTACAATGACTAAACTTATCTGGTCACTTCCTTGGAACATGTCTTCGTAGTTTCTAAGGACGCAAGACTGCTCCTAAAGCCAAAAGCCATAAAAGGGAATCGTAATAGGAAAAACTCTAAGAAGTACTGTCACTATCACCTAGACATAGGATATAACACCGATGAATGTTGCACCCTCAAGGATGCGATTGAAGACCTCATTCGGAGAGACCATTTTAGAGAATTTGTTAGCGATCAACGATCAATGAAGAGCAAAGTGATGAGGAACAACGATAGGATCCGTAGGAGGCAATCAACATTATTAGATAAAAAGAGAAATGCCTCATTCGATCAAATCATGTAAGAATTGTAAGCTTCTTTTGAGCAATAAAAGAACATTCTCTTCTCTAGCACATTTTGCGAGTTTGAATGAGCATTCTCCATTAACAAAGAAGCCACAATTCACTAGCATGACCTAACCTAACTCAAATTCTTTAGTTTTGGATGGTATCGCATAACTCAAACTCTTTAGCCTGGGATCACGCTTTATAACTCAAGCTCTTCGTTGGGAACACACCAATATAGCTCAAACTCTTTAGTTCGGGATCACATTATAACTCAAGCTATTCATTTTGGGAACGTGCCAATATAACTTGAATTCTTCAATTCGGAATGGCATTACATAATTTGACCTCTTTAGTTCAAAATAGCGTTGCATGTCTTAAACTCTTCAGTTTGAGACAAAGCTACACACTTTGAACTCTTCATTTTGAAACGTCACACGTATCAAACTCTTCAATTTGAGATAAAGTCGCATATGACTCAAACTCTTCAGTTAGGGATCACACTACAATTGGAGCTCTTTCATTCGAGAACATGCCAATACAACTTGAACTCTTCAGTTCATGATCATGCTACAACTCGAGCTCTTTGGTTTGGGAATGTGCTAATATAACTCAAATTCTTCACTCTTGGATTGTCTTATAACTCGAGCTCTTCAGTTCGGGAATGCACCAATATTATAACCTGAACTCTTCAGTTTGTGATTGTGCTATAACTCAAGCTCTTCAATTTGGGAATGCATCAATATAACTCGAATGCCTCAATAGGGAACGGTGTCGCACTAAATTCACTAACTCGAATTCTTCAATTTGGGACATCACATCATTCTAACTTTTCTGTTCGAAACAAAGCTGCCTAACTCAAATTCTTCAATTCGGGACGATGTTGTATAATTGGAGCTCTTCAATTGAAACAAAGCCATCTAACTCAAATTCTTCTATTCAGGACAACGACACATAATTTGAGCTCTTCAGTTTAAAATAGTGTCACACGTCTCAAACTCTTCAGTACATGATCATGCTACAACTTGAGCTCATCATTTTTGGAATGTGCTAATATAACTCGAACTCTTCAGTTCAAGATCATGTTATAACTTGAGCTCTTTAGTTTTGGAAAGGCGTGCAGCATCATGCAACTCAATTTCTTTAGCTCGAGACAACATCATAGAGCTCAAACTTTTCAACTTGGGATCACGCCACGTTACACGAACTCTTCAGTTCGAGATTACGAGGTTATAATTAGGATCCCTTGGCCTGGGAAAACGAGTGATGTTGTAACTCAAACTTTTAGTTTGGGAAAAGGCCTAAGTAAAATACGCAGAAGGTATTGTTTATAAACATACATTATGAGTGAGCGAAGGAAAATAGTAAGATGAGTTAGTCATTCATTCAAAGATAAGTGAGAAGTTATGAACTCTCCATTTATTCAACAAGAAAATAGGTTACAAATTTCAAATAAAAAAAAGGAAGTTGCGAAAAATCCAAGCTAAAAAAAAAAAAAAAAAAAAAAAAAAAAAAAAAAAAAAAAAAAAAGGAACTGCAGTGGCCACAATCACGACTCCTCGCCGATTTCTCTTCCTCCAAAGGTTGAGGAGCAAGAATGGCTTTAGGTGCATCCTTTGTCTCCCGATAGAAGGCTTTTTCTTCCTTCCAGCACTCATCGAGTACTCCCCTGTAGTCTTTTGGGATGAAAGAATAGTCAAGCTCAATGTGCTCTAACCTTAAGAGCTTCAAAACTTCGAGTGCCATGTGAGCACCTTTATCCTCGATGCTATACCCCAAGGTATTTGCCTCTTATATAGCCATTTCTTTAGCTTGCAATGCCTCCTATAGGGCTTTTCCCTCTCTTACAGGGACTTATTTATATCTTCTAGGATTCCTTCTTTGAATGATGAAGCTTCTTCTGCATATAGCTCACTGATTGTCACCTGGTCAGTAAGCCCCTTCAACTTCACCTTAAGCTTGCCCCTTGCTTTTGTAGCTATAGCAACCCCTTTTGATCATCGAGTACTTCCTTGGAGAAAAAGTTGACCCAAGAAATTCCTCTCATCCAAATGGTGAGCTAACTCTCTCTTCTTCCATTCAAGCAAAACTCGAGTTTTGGCCAATGCTATCAGTCATTTCTTTGCTTTCTTGAGATCCTTCCTTTACCTTCTTGAGCTTCTTCTTAACTTTATTCTGGCTTGGTATGGAAGGTTAGACCTCTTGGAAAAAGATAGTGAAGGCAATGAAAATCTTCATAAAAAAAAGTAGAAGTTAGTACCAAAAAAAGGTAAATGAAAATGAGAACTTAAAATCAGATAAGTACTTGGGCATGTATGTCCCTTGCTCGTAGTAGAAGTAACAGATGAGTGAGTTCTATGGAAAACTCGTATTTGTCAAACTTATGAGTTGTATGTGTGCACATAAGTTCTGCATGCACACTGATTGCCAAGCTCGAGTCTTGGCTTATTTTGTTTAGAGTGTGTGTGCACAACAGTTTGTGTTTTCACTCTCAATTCAAATATTTGTAACCTAGCAAGAGTTGCATGTTTGATAAAGAGAAAAAAGATATTGTTTATCTTTATCTCTCACTTTTGATGACCTTTGTGCATGTCATAACATCTTAAGTGGTTCTATGGAATAAAATTCTTTTCGATTTGCTTTGTGGTCCAAACCAAAAGAAGGAAAACTTTCCTTATTTGGATAAACATGCATTAGTCACTTGTTAGCTGACTTGACATTATACTGTTAAGCAAGAAATCCTTCATTATATAATATCTCTTTCTTGTGTGTATGAATTAGAACCTTTTTGAATATTTTGTTTTAATATACTCTGATTTTCTTAGAGTATTTCCTCTCTTAAGGTTTAAGGTTCATTTCCATATTTGTGCCAAAACCTCACCATGTCAAACATGTTATTGATGGCTCTTGGAACATGGTTCCTTTGTTGATGTTGGTGTGTGGCATTGGTGGTTGAAGCTTTGTAGTTCATAGGCTGTTCACGGGTGTGTTCCTGGCTTGAAGAAGATCCAAGGAGTTGCTACACATTAAGGATTCAAAGTGTGGTGCTAAGTGTAAAGTTGAACAGGGAGTTCTTGTTACCATAACTTAGATTAACTTTAAACTATATCTTGTAATGTGTTTTTAACTTAGTGGATTGCTCTGATCTAGACAAGGTCCCATGGATTTAGGCTAATTAATTTCCGCACTTGTGTTTGATGTGTTTACATTGAAAATATTTAATCTACTTGGTAATTATTCCGTTGCACTTAAAATGAGTAACCTCACTCTAACGTGAGTTAAATCCACATCCTTCTCCCCAACAAGTGGTATCAAAGTGTGTTTTGATAAGTTTCTTCAGTTCCTCCTTAACCATTTTGATTATTTTCTTCTGTATCTAAGTGTCTGATTGTTGGACGAAATCCGATCTGTGTTGCATTTTCATTTTAGATCTGTTGTGTGTCTGTGTGCACTTCCGTTTATTGTGTTAGTATTAGTCTGATTATTTTTTACTATGAGTTTTTTTTTTTTTTTCACTAAAGGAAGATTTGCTCATAGACCACCTTTGGTAGAAGGACCTAACTATCATACATGGAGACCTAGAATGCGTGCTTTCCTTAAGTCTATAGATGAAAGAGTCTGGTCCACAGTTGTGAATGGATGGCTTGGACATTGTTGAAAATGATGTGTCTAGACAAAATTTATTGCTAGTTGGACTGCTGATGAGATAACTCTTACAAATTATAACTCTAAAGCTCTTCATGCTCTTTTTAATGCTGTGAATGTGAACCAAATGAAAGTCATAGCTAATTGTGAGCTTGCTAAATATGCTTGGGATAGGTTTCAAGTTAAGAATGGGGGAACTAGTATCGTTAAAATAAATAGACTTAGAAGACTTTTCACTGATTTTGCAAATCTAAGCATGGATGATGATGAGACTATAACTGACTTTTATGGTAAAGTTTGTGATATTTCTAATGAATGTTTTGCTTTGGGAAGAACGTATTCTAATGCTGAACTTGTTAGGAAGGTGCTTTGCTCTTTACCGTGGAGGTTTATGTCAAAGGTAACCACAATTGAAGATGGCCAAGATGTGGATGCTATGGATATTGATGAACTCATTGGCTCTCTCCAAACCTATGAGCTGAATCTACAACGCTAGGAAAAATAGAAACTGAGCAAAGGTTTTACTCTCAAACATGAGGTTGATTTTGATCATTTTGATGATTGTGCTTTAAGTTCATTGGATGATGAAAACTGTGTTTTACTTACAAAGAATTTTGCAAGGTTTTTAAAGAAAAACATGAAACAGCCTCATGATAGTGGTTATGGCCAAAAACCTTTTGTGACAAAGTCTTATGACTATCAGACCCCTTGATGCGTTTGTTACTACAACAACATGCAATATAGCAAATGCACTAGTCACAAAAAGTAATAAAGTGATAAGAAAAGTATCGTTCCCACGAGGATAGTGTTACTAAGTACTGATTTCTTTAGTTTAAATCCTAACTGAAGAAACAATAAATTGGATTGATGGAAAATTAACAAACTAAATAAAAATTAACAAAATATAAATGAATGATGATGAAATTAAAGCAAAACCCAACAACTTAACTAATTAAACAATGCTAAAAAAATGCTAGGGTGTTGAATTCACCTAGATACGATAACCCAAATCATATAATCTATTGCCCGAGTTCTAATTCCTTGATTGAAAATCGAATTCCCTAAGTTGTAAAACATACATTCTCATGCTACATTTCCCTATTTATCCATATTAAGCTTCCGCACCCAACAAAATGAAGATTAATAGTTCAAAGTCTTTTAAGCTTTATGGAATTCTATCTATATTTCATAGATCGCTAAACCTATCTCTAGCGTTTGCTTAATCTATGGTAATTATCCCAAGAGACACAATCACAAATCACTTCTCAGTCTCATTGTGAATAACACACAATTGAATGATGATCAAGCATCCAAGAGTTATTAAGCAAAGAGATAAACACTCAATCATGAAATTAAAACTCAAAGTAAATCAATTCATATAAATTTGAATCATTGTATCAAGGTTACATCAAACGCTAGCTAAACAAGTCAGTTCATACTCAAAAACGAAATAAAATAACAAAAACAAACTGAATCAAGATTCATCATTAAAAACCCAGCAAAAGATGGAGAAATCTTCTCTAATTTGAAGCCCAAATCTTCAATACTCTTTTCCTTCCAAGAGCTGCCTTCCAAATGATGAACCAGGACTCTTTTTCTTTCCTATTTATCCTAATTTATACCTCTCTCACTTAAGGACCAAGCCCTAGCAAGCCAAAACGCGTTGTTTTATTTTTAACATCTATTGCAGTTTTCGCCGCGGCAAAGCTTATTACTTGCCGTGGTGAGACTTTTCGGGCCAAATTTGAGCATGATAGAGTCTGAATCTGGAAAAGTGTTAAAAATATGAATTTTAGCACTTTCAATTATATTTCCACGCGTTCAAGAATCAATACAATCAGAGGTCTACAGCTCAAGTTATGGTAGAAATACTGAAGCATGTCCAAAGACATTTTTCTTCAGTTCCCAGCATATTCTTCACGACTTCAAGCCAATTTTTCACCTTTGTCCAGTAAGAATTAGGAAAAACCTAAAACATAAAAGTTGTAGCGCTTCTTCTTATCTTTCCAAAGCTTCTAAATTCAGATCATTCCAAGTTCCCAAGCTCAAGTTACACAATTTACGCTCAAAACTGTCATTAATGCTCAAAATCATCGTTTAGGCCTTCAAAGACAAATTAAGAAAATTAGGTAGCAATTATGGCCCAAATTGCATGAGAAATATCCAAAATCCGGCCAAAAAGCCTAAATAAAATAGTATAATCCTTAGATTATCACCCCTAGTAACTTTATAAAGAAATTTTCAAAAGATAAAGAAAAGAAAAATAAAGGTATCAAGTGTTTTGAATGTGAGGGCTTGGGGCACATACAATCTGAGTGTGCTAACACACTAAAAAAGAAGAAAGGTAAAGCCATGACTTTTACTTTGATTGAGAATGAGCATGATAAGAGTGATGATGAGAATGTTTTAGCCTTCACCGTGAATCAAGAAGATGGTAAGAGTGAGGTATCAGATGACACCATTGATATCTACGTTGAGCAACAAGAGGCATATGATAAAATGTATGATCAATGGCTAAAGGCTATGAAAAAGTTGCAATCTCTTGGTATTGAGAATGCTACCTTGTTGAAACAAAAGAAAGCCTTGATCAAAAAGATTGTTGTCTTACTGCTGAACTAACTGAGGTTAAGGCCATCATTGATAAGTTAAATACAAGTTCTCTTAAGCTTGATGAAAGTGCTTGGTCAAGGAAAATCATTCAGAGATTGATATGGTTTAAGCTTCCGTCCTGGTGCTATCACATCCAAAATTGGTGCAAGCATGTTTGTGAAGGCCATTGAAACTCCTACTATAGTTGTTGCTATGAGACAGACTATAAAGTATCAAAATTCATTCCTATTTTCCATTTTTGTTAATAGAAAAGGTCACATCAGACGCAAATACTTTAGGTTCATTGCTTATTTGAAGAAAGTTTTTAAAAACCATAGTTTTGTTGCTAATGTAAATCATAATGTTAACAATGGTTTTTCTTCCAAAAGAGTTTGGAAACCTAAGGCTAATGTGAACCGTCTTGTGTCTTATACTTCTTTGCTTGTATTTCAAAATGATCTTTGGTATCTAGACAGAGGTTGTTCAAGGCATATGACAGGTAATAAATCTTTTTGAACTGAACTTGAATCAGTTGATAGTGGACGTGTCACTTATGGAGATAGAAAGAAAGGTAAAAATTTTGGCAAAGGGTCAATTGTGCTTCCTGATTTTCCTATTTTGAAAGATGTCTTACTTGTTGATGCTTTGAAAGCTAATTTGATGAGTATTAATCAAATTTGTGACAAAGATTTTGTGGTTCAATTCTAAAAGGATAAGTGTCAAATCTTGAATGGTAAAGGTGTTTCTTTACTTGAGGGGAAAAAAAATCAAATGACAATTGTTACTTGCTTTCTAACCGTGTGTCCTGTTTCAATTCTAAAATAGATTCAACAAAATTGTGGCATGAGAAACTCGGTCAGATGAACTTCAAGGACTTGGTGAGACTCTCAAAGAAAGAAGTAGTTAAAGGATTACCCAAACTTGAACTTCCAAAGGGTAATTTTTGTTGTCCATGTCAACAAGGTAAACAAACCGAGATATCTCATAAAGCTTTATCTAATCTCAATACCTCATGTGTTTTGGAATTGCTTCCATATGGATCTAATGGGTCTTATGCAAATTGAGAGTTTGGAAGGTAAAATGGTATGTGTTTGTTTGTGTTAATGTTTTTTCAAGGTATGCTTGTGTTTGGATTTTTTATGTGAGAAATCTGATTCATTTAATGCATTTCAGAAGTTGACCAAAAGGTTACTTGTGGAGAAGAGTTCTAAAGCTACAAAGATAGTAAAGGATAAGAAGTGAATATGGAAAGGAATTTGAGAATGCTGATTTTGCTAACTTTTGTGAATTGCAGGGCATATTCCATGAATTTTTAACACCAAAGACATCTCCACAAAATAATGTTGTGGAAAAGAAAACCAGAGTGCTTCAAGAGATGGCTAAGGTGATGCTTAATGCCAAAAAGTTTCCTACGAGACTTTTGGCAGAAGCTATCAACACGACATGTCATATTTCCAATAGAGTTTACCTCAAAAAATGTATTATTCAAACGCCCTCTCAAGTTGTGGAAAGGTAGAAACTTGATCGCTCTTATTTTCATGTGTTTGGATGCAAATGCTACATTTTGAATGACAGAGGGAATTTAGGTAAGTTTGATTCTAGAAGTGATGAAGGAGTTTTTATTGGATATTCATCCAATAGTCGTGCATTCAAGATCTACAATATGTATTCTGAAAAAGTCCTAGAATCTATTAATATTGTGTTTAGTGATGTAGAAAACTTTTTAGAATATTCTCAAGAATGTGAAATCTAAGACACATGACGTTCCTCAGGTTCCCACTCAAGATGGTGTCAACACATCTAAGTCTCCTAAACCTAAACCTTCGTCAAATGTGATGTCATCTTCTTCTGGTGCAACAGCAGCAAGATTTGCTCCATGCAAAGAATGATCTACTGATTCATCATTGCAAAATGAAGGGATAGAGCTGGTCATCTACCTTCAAATGTGATTGGAGATCCAAATGAGGTAATGGTTACAAGAAGGAGAAGATAAAATAAAATCAAACTTCTTTGTTATGTGTCTCTTGTAGAGTCGAAGAATGTCAAACAAGCTTTGGAACATGGAAATTGGATTAAGGCTATGCAAGAGGAACTAGAACAATTCAAAAGAAATGATGTGTGGACTCTTCTACAAAGACCAGCATGAATCAACATAATAGGTATCAAATGGGTTTTCAAAAATAAAACTAATGAGTTTGGTAATATTGTCAAAAACAAAGCAAGGCTAGTAGCTCAAGGATATACTCAAGCTGAGGGAATCAACTTTGATGAAACTTGAATCATTTCACTTGTTGCTTTTTGTTGCCTGTTGTCTCAAGATCAAATTGTTCCAAATGGATGTCAAAAGCGCCTTCTTAGATGGAATGCTCACCAAAGAAGCGTATGTTGAACAACCAATTGGCTTTGAAGACCCTTACAAATCTAATCATGTATTCAAATTGAAGAAAGCACTTTATGGTTTGAAACAAGCCCCACAGGCCTCGTATGAAAGGTTGACATTTTTTCTTCTTAAAAATAACTATGAACAAGGTAATGCCGACAAAACCCTTTTCATCAAGCGTGCTAACAATGAAATCATATGTGCACAGATTTATGTTAATGATATTGTGTTCGGTTCTTCACATGCACTTGAATTCATTAGCTTGATGAAAAATGAGTTTGAGATGAGTATGTTAAGAGAATTCAATATGTTTCTTGGACTTCAAATTAAACAAATGAATAATGGCATGTTTGTTTCCCAATCAAAGTAAGCTAAAAAATATTGAAAAGATTGTCTTGAGAATGCAAAGCATGCTAGAACCCCTATGAGTGCTACTCTTAAGTTGTACAAAGACAAACATGGTAAAAAGGTAGGCAATAAGTTGTATCGAAGCATGATTGGAAGTCTTCTTTACTTAACTGTAAGCCGACCTAATATTTGTTTTAGTGTTGGTATTTGTGCTAAGTTTCAAACTAACCCATATAAGTTGCATTTGAATGCAGTGAAAAGAATCATGAAATACGTTTCAAATACATGTGATTTTGGCTTCTAGTACTCATTTGATTCTAACAATTGCTTGGTTGGATATAGTGATATGGATTGGGCAGGAAGTTTGGATAATCGAAAGAGTACTTTAGGTGATGTTTTTACCTTGGAAACAATCTTATCACATGGTAAAATAATAAGCAACATGCAATCTCCCTATCCATTGTCGAGGCTAAGTATATTGCCACAGGGAGTTCTTGCACTCAAATTTTATGGTTAAAACAAATGTTGAATGATTATGGTGCTTATCTAGATTGTGTGACAATTTTTTGTGATAACAAAGGTGCCACTAACATCTCTAGGAATCCAGTCCAACATTCTAGAACTAAGCATATTGACATAAGACATGATTTCATTAGAGAGTTAGTTGAGGAAAACATCATTGCACTTGCTCATGGAACACAAAATCCCAATTGACTGGTTTACTTACAAAAGCACTTGACTATGATACTTTTGCTTTCTTGAGGAAGTCCATTGGACTACTTCAACTTCAATAGTTTTCATTTTTGCTAATGAATAAAGCATGAACATGATACTTTTATTTTTATTTGTCAAGACTCCTTGATCTGTGCTAACAATCTAATTTTCATTAATTTTATCTTATCTGTGTGCCAACTTTAGTATGTTGTGTCCATTGAGACTCTCTCTATAACATGAACTTATTGCATCATGAGTTGATTGTTCATTCTTGTTACCATTATGAAAGAGTTATTTTGCCTGAAGTGTGAAAGTTATTTTGAGTAATTTTTTTATTTGTAGAGACCCCTATATTTTGGAAAATCTACTATTAAGAGGACTACATTCTTGCAAGTGTGAAAACTACATTTTGGCTACGTTTATAAGAGTTTTTTTCCCTTTCGATCAAAATAAAAGAAAAATCCTTATTTTCTATCTGAAAAAGAAAAAGCTAAATATAGTAGGCCAAGGAAGGGGAGCTTCTCTTATAGAATTTAAAATGTGTCATTTTACCCTCTTGAGGACACTATCACACACTAAGACAACCTCTTTGAAATTTATCTCATTTGTGTGTGATTGAGGAAGTGTTGTCTTGATTGCTCCTATGAGTTATTTTGCCTTTTAAAGATTGAAAACTTGATCTATTAGGATGATTTGCACAGATTGACTATCTTGATTTTCAAAAATTCATGTGAAGCATTTCATCATTTTAATTTTATGTTGTTAAAAAATTATTCAATAAAGGCTAGTCTTTTGAAAAATTTCTGATGTTCTTTTAGGATGTTGTGTGCTCACACGATTGCAAATGTACATTCATTTAGGATAGAATTCTAATTTTGGTATAACTCTTTTTAGGGCATCAGAATCAACGCCTACCATAAATGTTAGCCCTAATTTATTAACGCATCAGTCTTCACATTTGATCATTTCTCTTTGCGTCGCCTGAGTTCTTTGCTTTCACAATTTTTCTTCTCTAAAAATTTTCATAGTTTTTTCTCTCATGGATTCAAGGAACAAAGATTGGAGGACCCGATGAGAAAAGCAAGGGAAGAATCTATGAGGAAGGGATACTTGACACTGAAAAAGGCAAGACTGTGTAGCCAAATGCTGATGAAAAACCCCTCTCCTCCAACGAGTGATTCAAATTCTAAAAAGAGAAGTAAAGAGGATGAATCAAATCACTCAACCACCCCTGGTTCATCCCTTGTTTCTAGTGATCATTAAAACTAGGAGTGCTCACAAGAAGAGCCAACCCCTGCTTCACCAAAGAAGTCGTAGGAAAAATCTCTTTTGGCATCTAACATTGCTTATGACAAACCCACGATAGGCCACTCTCAGATCGCACAAGAAAGCTTTTAGAAAAGATGCGCTTTCAAAACCGCTGGCTCCAACAGAGTTGGCTATGAAGAAAGGAAAGACTGTTATAGAGGAGCCCTTAACTGGAACATCTCTCCATTTGTTTTACTTGCTGCTGAAACTAGATTTAAGAGCCACATTGTGAAGAAGACAATTGTGAGTGAAACCAATGTTAAGTTAGAAGATTTTGATGAATTCCATGCCATGATGAAGAAAAGAAAATTTCTAGGAACCATTACAAGCCCAGCTGCCCCTATCCAAACTCTTGTTCAAGAGTTTTATGCAAATTTTGGCTTGGACAATGCTAAACCAAATTCAAATGAGCACAATGATAGAGTCTATGTTAAAGGACATTGGGTCATGTTTACTAAGAATGTTGTTAGGGATGCTCTTGGTTTGAAGAAAAGCAAAAAGAACTTTGACTTGAAGAGTTTAGACTGAGACAAATATGTCAAGGTTATCACTAGTGGCTCTATTGCCAAATGGACTAGGAATTGTGCTTTGCAACCTAGTGTGTTCACACCACTTTACAAATTGTTGTTTAAGATATCTTTGACCAATTGGTCAATTTCCATGCATAACTCAACTGTTCGACCAGAGCAGTACAACTTTTTTATGGAATTAACTAGTCACCTTCCATGCACAACTCAACTGTTCGACCATAACGAGCATAACTCCTTTATGGAATTGCTCAAGGAAAGAAGATTAATTTGGTTGAGTTGATCTTTACTGTTGTTAGAGTGGCAGCACAATCCACTCATTCTCTACAAATTATGTCCTTTCCTTTATTGATTTACAAGATTAATTCCACTTACAAGCCCAACTTTCATGAAGTGGAACCTATTTTAAAGATAAAGATTGTCACCAAGAAATGTTTCAGATAGCCTACAGAAAATCTGCCTTTAACTTTTTCGGCTAATCAATCGAGAACTAACACTTGGCAATCCAAATTTTTTGTTGCCATGCAAAACTTAGAAACTTCAATGGAGTCTGTCATTCGATATGTGAAGGAAATTCACATTTCTCTCAACTCTGGATGGACAAACTAAAGGCTGATTTGAAGAGGAAGCAAAAGAAGAAGAAGAAACATGTTCTGGCAGAACCTACTAATGAAAACATGGTGCCTCCAGCTTCTCCAGTTACTCCTGTTGTCCATTTTGCTCTGTTGAGCCTGTTGAGGATGCTACTGATCATGAAGTTAAAGAAGAACTGGCAACTCATGAAGATGAAGAAGCCACTACTCATGAGGAAGATGACAAAGTTGCTTATCAGGAAGAACAAGAAGCTGCTAATGTTGAAAAAGAAACACCTGAAGATGTAATGCTCAAGATGATATCCCCATGCCCATTGAAGCTATTCTAGTTTAGGAAGAAACTATCGATACGTCCTCTATTACTGCTCCAAACATTGAAGTAGAGGATGCACATGTTATTATCTCTACTCCTTCCAAGAAAAGAGTCAAGAGGAAGGCCAATTGCTCTTCACTACCCTCTTAAAAGTCTTCAAGACTTATGAACAAAGAGGCGGAGTAAGAAGCATGGGGGAGTGATTTTGATTTTAATTTTTTTAATCTTTTGCTAAACTTTGAACTGTTATCTCTCCATGTGAGAGTTTGTTTTCTTGTTTGCTACTATTTTTGGATTTGTTTCCTTTGAACTACTTAGTTACTTTACTTTGATGTATTATTTGTTTTTATCTACTAACCATATGTTCACATTTGTGTTCTTTTGTTTGTTATTTTTGTCTGTGTGTTTGTTTTTGCAAATCTGCAGTTTGATTTGGTTTATTGAATCAGGTTTGCACTTAATCCTTTTGTGTTCTTTGTTCATAAGTTTGACAAAGGGGAAGAATGTGGAAAACTCATATTTGTCAAACTTATGAGTTGTATGTGTGCACATAAGTTTTGCATGCACACTGATTATCGACTTGAGTCTTAGCTTATTTCATTTAGAGTGTGTATGTACAATAGTTTGTGTTTTCACTCTCAATTTAGATATTTGCTATCCAGCATGAGTTGCATGTCTGATAAAGAGAAAAAGATATCGTTTATCTTTGTCTCTCACTTTTTAGGACCTTTGTACATGTGTCATAAAATCCTTAAGTGGTCCTAGGGAATAAAGTTCTTTTTCTTATTTGCTTTGTGGTTCAAACCAAAAGAAGGAAAACTTTCCTTATTTGGGCAAACATACGTCAGTCCCTTGTTGGCTGACTTAGCACTACATTGTTGAGCAAGAAATTCTTCATTATATAATACCTCTTTCTTGCATGTGTGAATTAGAACCTTTTTGAATTTTTTTTTAATATACTCTGGTTTTCTTAGAGTATTTCCTTTCTTAAAGTTCAAGGTTCATTTCCATATTTGTGCCAAAACCTCACCATTCCAAACATGATATTAATGGCTCTTGGAACGTGGCTCCTTTACTGATGCTGGTGCATGGCGTCGATGGTTGAAGCTTGGTGGTTCACAAGCTATTCACGGGTGTGTTCCCAACGTGAAGAAGATCCAAGGAGCTGCTACACGTTAAGGATTCAGAGTGTGGTGCTAACTATAAAGTTGAATAGGGATTTCTTTTTACTATAACTTAGATCAACTTTGAACTATATCTTGTAATGTGTTTTTAACTTAGTGGATTGCTTCGATTTGGACAAAGGTCCCATGGATGTAGGCTAAAAGTGGATTTAGCCGAACCATGTATATGGTTGTGTTCTTTAATTTCCACACCTGTGTTTGATGTGTTTAAATTGGAAATGTTTAATCTACTGGGTAATTATTCTGCTGCACTTAAAATAGGGTAACCACACTCTAACATGAGTTAAAGCTCTATCCCATGACACTGTCAAGGTGCACTCAAGCAGTGCAAATGTCACAATGGCCAAGTGCTCGAGGAGCTCGCCAATCGTATCTTGGAGGCTCTTACCCTCGACTCACTTTGGTTGAGATGTAGACATGCCTACAAAAGCCATTTTCTCCTCAAAAGTAAGAGAGTTATTCATCCTTGTCTTCTTCTTGGGAGAAGCTTTCATTGCATTTTTCCCCGAAAATAGAAAGTTTACTTTGTTGTCTTTGGGCGAAAACTAGTTTAATGGAAGGAGGAGGTGTTGGCTCACAAACTTTGGGCACCCTAAAAATCAAGGCTACTTCCTTTGTCTGTGCAGCCATGACCTATTGAACAGTCAAAACTTGCTCCAAGCTCATAGCAGACTGGCTTCTTCCTAAAGTTGAGGTTGCAACTTCTTTTGGGAGCCTGCCTTATGCTTGTAGTTGGGGCCCCCTTTGGCGTCCTCTTCATTATGGAAATTCTCTGAGTCCTTTAGCTCAGAAAGAGGAAGTGTCACCTTGGACTTAAGCTTAGTGCCATCTTTGCAAAAACAACTAAACAATCAACACAAGGCAATGGTTAGCAAACTAAAATCATAAGTAAAGGCAAAAACTCACTTGAGCTCGAAATTGGTTAAGTGGTTATAGTTTCAAGGCTTGCTTGATCGTTAAAAAACCCATGTTTCCTCAAATTCTCAGTTGTGATGAGCTCCCTTGTGTTACAGAAGTCTGAAAGAAGCTCGCCAAATGGGTTAACTCGGGTGTGATATTGCAACAAAAAAGGGCTCATCTAGCAGTTAGATGTACACAAAGAAATAGTGTTAGAGAGTGAAGACTAAAAATAAAAGGTAATGAGAGCGAAAAAGGGGCTTAGTTTCTTCTTTATAGGAACCTATGTCGCTATACTCAAAGAAAAAGTATATGGTCTCCTAGACCCTGGCATTGCTTGGGGTGCCAACTATCCCTCTGTAGTTCTTTGATGTACATTTAGAGAGATAGTATGTGAGCTTGTCCTTGTTGTGCTTCAACAAGTAGACCAACATGAGCCCAAGTGTCGTGAGATCACCCAAATTGTTCTTTTTGGAGGCGATGTACATCCCGACGATACACCTATAAGAGTTTAGGCTTAGATAAAATAGAGTTATCCTGAAGTAATCAAGCACATCACAGATGAATGGATGAAGAGGGATGGACACCCTACATTGGAGAATTGTCTCCAAAAATGCAACCTGCCAAGGCAAGGGCTGTTGATCAGAGTAAGTTTCTAGATTACTTAAAAGAAGGGAGATTGCCTATTTATTCTTGATGCAATCTAATTGTCCCTAGGTTATTGCCATGGGGGTAAAGGAACCTAGCTTAGGGGGACTCCCAAAGATCGAGGGCGAGCTCTCTTTGCTCTCTTGGCCTACTCTCTCATTACCAGAAGACTCCCTAAACTTAGCATTAGTCGCCTTCAAGGAAGCCCTATCTTTGAAGTACCCACAAACTTTGTCAAAAAAACCTCCATTCTCAAACATATGAAAACACGAAGACAAATACCAACAATAGCCCTAGGGTGGCACACCTTAACTATGTGTGTGAAGTGCCCTAGTTACTGGCCCATAAACCGTACTTGCCTTCAGCTTCAAACAGCAAAAATCATCCCCTATAGGTTATTCAGCCATTAGTTTGTGCCTATCTAAACGAGATTCTAGCCTAAAATTGTCCTAGCAACTCTACAAATGCCAATGGCAAAGACAATCGGTGACGAAAGTAAAACAAAATAAGTAGGCTAGAAAAGAAAACAAACCTCTTAACAAATTGAAAAAGGATCACCAAAAAGAGGTCACTGGCAAGTTTGCAGAGGCACTGTGAAAGCTTTGCTTGAAAGGATGAAGTGGAAACCAATTGCTAGTGTATGTTTCAAATAACTTTTTAGGTTTTTTAGCCAAAGACGACAAATGATGATTCAAATCTTAATTCATAGCAAAATAAGTCTTAGCAGGAGTGAACCCTAGCCATTCATTGTCTCCACATGGCAATATCCAAGGGAGAGGGTGTAACTGTCAGTAGAAACGCGAGTAACTGCAAAAGCTGATGTGTCAGCATTTAATATGCAAAAGGAATGTTGTCTTAGCCCACCTGCATTAAATGCAAAGCCACACCTGCATTTAATGCGCAAATAGACTTTCAGTTGGAAAAGTCAAACTCCACCCATGAATAAGACAAACTTATAATAGGCCAATTATCCCTATTTTAGCAACCATGCTCGCCATACTAGACAATTTGACATGAGATGGAAACATATAACTTGTAGACATCCAGCTTGCAAATGCTAGAGATCGCGACATACAGTTCACAAACATGAGGTTGCGATTTTAGCTCGCATTAAAGAATAGCAATTATGATCACAGCCCATGCCACAACAACCATCTAAGCATAAGAGTTAAGCTTTTGAAGCTTAACCTCAAAGTTCAAAAACTGGTGGGCAAATGTTATGTGGTAAATCCATACAGCATGGATTCATGTTACGTGTCCCAAGGTTATGTTGTCATCCAGTCTGCATGTCATTCTATAAGAAGGTTGCTTCATTTGTAAGTCTACCAAGGATTACTTCATTGGTACGTCACGAGGATGTGATGTCAGTTACGTCACATGTCACGCTATGTGAGGATTACTTCATGTGTAAGTCCACCACTGTAATACTATATAAACTAATCTCTCACCCTAATTGAGGGACCTTTTTTAGCCTGTTATTCGAAACCGCCTCATATGTGTTGTGAGCTAAGCTCGCTTGTACGTGAAAAACACACAAGAAAAATAATACAATAACAATGGACGTAGGATTTGCACCCTGCATTCGAACCACTTTAAGAACTTTTTTTTCTTTGTGTTTGCTTATTATCTTCGTATTCGTCTAGCAATAAAATATCAGTTTCCTACAAACCTTTGTATAGATTTCATCAAGAAATTTAAGTATTTCTTATTGTGTGTAAAAACAGCATCAACATCTTGGTTATAGGGGAAGGTAACCATTATAATAAGAGACAACAATGTTCTTTTTTTTTTTTTTTTTCTCTCGCATATGTTGTGTTAATGTTGTGCTACTTTGAAAAACAATATTATTTAATATATGATATATTCAACCATATGTTTGAGTTAAGAACGAGTTCAGATCTAGATAAACTTCATTCAATCCAGAATTTGGCATCCTTATAAACAGTAACAAAAAATAAGTATTAATTTCTTCCAATATCTTAATTTTTTTTGGAAAGCCATGTATAATTTTGTACTATTTCTTTTCAACATGACCTTTACTTAAAAATTTAGTTACTCTACATATTAGTATCTGAAAAATTCATTCTAGTTATGATGGTAGTCTAGTAGACAACCTAACTACTCATGCGGTTTTATCTTTATTTTATAAAAATTATACAAAATTAGAGGTGGGCAAACGGGGCCCAAGCTCGGGCCCTCAATTGGGATCGGTCTCTAAGGGATCGGACCTAAATTGGCTGGGATCGGTCCTAAACCTGTCACTTTTGTGAGGGCAGCCTAAACCAATCCCAGGCTTGGGCTTGGCCTGTATAGGACCAGTCTTGCGCCTAATGCAGGCCTAATAAATATCCATTTAGCTGCCTGATTATATATATATATATATATATATATATATATGTGTGTGTGTGTGTGTGTGTGTGTGTGTGTGTGTGTGTGTGGTCATATATAATTATGTAAAGGGATTTTTATAATTTATCAGGGGGTTTTTGTAATTTTTTATATATTTGGGAAATTAATCAGGCCTATCCGAAGCCCAAGCCCTAGAGGAGGGATCGGCCTATGCCTGATCACCCCTCCCCAGGGCTTGAGCCGATCCTCCCAAGAACTAGTCGTCTTGGGACTAGGCCCTTTTGGCTCAGGCTTTTTGCCTACCTCTATCCAAAATGTATGGCTTAAAAAAATTGTAAAAAAGTATGATGCTATATAAACAATCTCTTTATTATAACTTTTATATATGTCTAGTAAATAGATTGTGAAAATAATATCACGTATTTATTATAAATTATTTTCAAAAGCAAAACATATTATTTTACATTTTTGAACTATGAAAATTTATCTATCAACGAATATACTTTTCAGAATTCTTGGATGTGTCAAATATATTTGAAACTTATTGTTGGATTCATTCATGAGTAGCCGCAACATGATTACCATTATTTTTTTAATATAATAAGAAAACTAAAGTCTTGGATATATTCAAATTTAGACTAATTATAATTTAAAGTATTATATAATTAAAGCTTGAAAAGTTATTATCCAAAAATAGAATCCTTTGCATGTATTTTAATCATTAATTTCTCAAAAAAAAAAAAAAAAATGTTTTGTGGATTAATGAAGTTGTAAAACAAAGAAACCTTCTTACACCAATTTGTAACACAAATTTCCATAAATTGATTTAAGATAATCCAAAGATGATGTTGATTTGTCACTAAAAATGACAACCTCTAATTTCTCTTTCTCATTTAGTTTTCTCCTGATCAACTTAGATACTTTTTTTAATTGCATATGTCTTGGTTTATAACAAAGAACTACATTTATATTTTATTTGGGAAGAGTAATATTACTCTTATATAAAAAAAATGTATTTTATTCTGCAAAATGTCAACTGACCATTTTACCCTTACTTACAAATGTCTTATGACCATTCTACCCTTTATTACAATGAAAATTGTTAACAGATTTCTGCTCTATGTAGTAAAAAGGTATTTAAAACGCAGATGGGTATGAATTTTTCAATCGACCATTTTTTGGGTAGGAACATGTCGTTAACTCAACTTGAATCCATCAGCTTCCAAGGAAGTTTAACTTATTATCAGTGGCATCACATGAAGATCGACAAAACAAAAACGAAATTCTTTAACTAGATCCAGCCGTTGACGGCCAGATCTATCTTTGGCCGTAAATCTGGACTTTTTTTGCCATATCCAATGTGGATCTGACCAGAAAATGCTAGATCGGCGCACTATCGCCATATTCAGTTGGTAGTGCGCCATTACACCAGATTCTGGCTAGCCTCCGCTAGTGGTGGCTGGAATTTGGTAAATTTGGGTTGTTGGAGTGTTTTTGTCAATTTTTAAAAAAAAATTTGGGGGTTGTTTAGTTAAATTAACAAATTTAGGGGGACTAATTGAAATTGAATAATTTAGAAAAATATTTTGCAAATAGGTGAAGCAAACACAAATTTTGTGTTTACTTTTTTGAGAAAACTATTCTAGTTTTCCCAATATGTGAACCAAACTGAGCTATTATTTTAAATTTTTAAACTATGAAAATTTATCTAACAACGAATATATTTTTAGAATTCTTGGATGTGTCAAATATATTTGAAACTTATTGTTGGATTCATTCATGAGTAGCTGCAACTTGATTACCATTATTTTTTTAATACAATAAGAAAACTAAAGTCTTGGATATATTCAAATTTAGACTAATTATAATTTAAAGTATTATTTAATTAAAGCTTGAAAATTATTATCCAAAAATATAATCATTAATTTCTCAAAAAAAAAAAAAAAAAAAGTTTTGTAGATTAATGAAGTTGTAAAACAAAGAAACCTTCTTACACCAATTTGTAACACAAATTTCCATAAGTTGATTCAAGATAATCCAAAGATGATGTTAATTTGTCGCTAAAAATGACAACCTCTAATTTCTCTTTCTCATTTAGTTTTCTCCTGATCAAGTTAGATACTTTTTTAATTGCATATGTCTTGGTTTGTAACAAAATACTACATTTATATTTTATTTGGGAAGAGTTGTATTACTCTTATATAAAAAAATGAATTTTATTAGTATCCAACTATCCATTTTTACATTGGAAAATTGTTTCCTATTATATATATATTTACTTTGATTTATTATTAGGTTGATCTAATTAGTTTAAATAAATCAAATTTTATCTTAATGTTGATTTGTATTAGGTTTCCTTCATAGTGATTGTCTTTGTTATAAACACATACTTGCTTTTGCACAATAAAAGAGTAAGTCAATGTTTATATTAAAAATCTTCGTGATTTTGAGTTCTCTAAAAAAAAAATGTTTTTATATCCATCTAAATTTTAATAGCAATAATTCTTTGATTGTTTTGTGTTACACATTCTAACTTTACATCCATCTTGAATAATATATCATATTCACATCATTTAAATATTTGAAATAGCAATAATTCTTTGATAAAAGCATCACCCATGTTCTTGGGTCCTCTCAATTACCCAAGAATAAAAACTTTCGGTAAATTGGAAATTTTAGTCTTATCCAAAACTTCAGTGATAAGATTTTGATGAAATAGCATTATTCCTGTGATAAGATTGTATTTGATTGGATTGAATCTTTTTTAGATACCATTTTGAAAATCATGGGAACGATGAATAAAGTTTTTATGGGGAATACAATAAACTGCATATCAATAGTGTGATTGGACTGAATCTTGAACATAAATTTTTGTTTCCGTACAACGGAAGCTGGAAATCAATTGGGCACACACTGTTGCCGAAAAACAAATAATAAGGAAAATCAATATACTATACGTAGTTCGTCTATCTAGTAAATTTTTATAACTTTTTAAAATATAGATTTCATATACCGATGGAAGTAAATGATTAATCATTGTTAGCGGATAGTGACACTAAAAGATAAAAAATTGTAACAAATTTCTTTTTTTTTTAAATAAACCTAGTAACTACCTTTTTCGCGACTAAAAAATAAGATCTTTATATATAGTTAATCTCACTGATTAAATAGCTTGTCATCAAATCACAAGGGACAAATTTTTTGCTTTAAACATTGTGAAAAAATTTTCTTTTAACATTAAAAAAGAGTTAATTTTTTTATTTTTAACCTTGGCTAGTGGTAATTAACTCAAATTTTAAATTTTTTTAATTTTTTAAAATGTCTCCAATTATTCGGCTAATGGAAGGAGGATAAGCAACTCGCAAGTTGATTGCAAAAGGGTTTCATTTTCAAATTACTTCACACTAATTTTCCAAGGGTTGGATTCTTAATTGCAATCACAGTTGAAATTCAAAATTCGGATAATTTCTAGTACATTATGGGCTTAAATTAAATGCTTAAAAATATAGGTAGACACAATACTTTAATTTATTTAAAATTTCTGTTAATGGATATATCGGAACAATCCATTTGATCAGCAAGAGAGTTACAAACAATTATAAGCAGCTAGAATTTCCAAAAACAGTTTACAGATTGCGCTGGTTTCACATAATAGCCTTATTCTACTTATGTAAGTGGCAAGCATATACATATAGTATCTACGTCCGGGGTTTTTTAACAGACACAAATAACAAATGATCAACAGCTGGTTCGGCAAAATACAAAGTTAAAATCAGCGATCGGTAACTCACCTTTAGCCTATACGATAATGTCTGCATCTAAGAATTTTCATTTGTTAATTAATCTCTAATGTAGACATCTTGAAGTAGTTAGCTTCATAGAATATAAAATCAAAACCAAAGATCGGCCAATCACTTTTCTTCTGCAAGGTAGAACTCCAAATCTGTCTGTAGCTGAGAGAATATATATATATATATATATATATAGAGAGAGAGAGAGAGAGAGAGAGAGAGAGAGACCTACTACTACTTAACTTTGTAGCCTAAATTATAAATATAATTGACGAGATCTTTCTTTTCGTCTTCGTCGATGACTCCATCCTTGTTGGCGTCGGCGTAATGAAGTCCACGGTTGGCTCGGAACCAAGGGAACAATGCGCCCAACCTCATTGAAGACGGCTTTTATCTCTTCCCAACAAAGAACACCATCGTTATTCACGTCATGCTTCTTTAACATTTCCCTTACCTGAGCCTCCGTTAGTGTCAGTGGCACCGCCACTGTCTTATCTTCAATTACAACAAGAATTCATAAAGGGCATCACTTTGTACAATTGCTTGCTGTGATCTTCCTGGTTACATATATATGGGTTTATATAGACCCTCTTTTAGGGGTGTTCAAAAGAACCGATTGGAATCGGAATCGACGGATACTCGGGATTTGGTTCCAGTTCTTACCTGAAACCAGCCGTCGACGGATAGGTTCCGAATCCAAAATTTTTGGAATCGGAACTAGGAATCGAGATTAATATAAAATAAAATTAAACAGTAGGGGATTAGTAAAAACTTTTGTAGAAAAAGTAATGTGAATATATTTATATTTATATTTCATAACATTTAAAGTAAGTTAGTTTGACTTTTGAGAATCTATATTCACAAAGTAATGGAGTTTGTAATTTTGAATTTATAATTTTATTTTTGTTAATAAGTGCCATGTGGGGGAGTATTTATAAGTTTTAAGGGTTTTTTTATCATTTTAAAAATTTTTGGAGGGTCATGAATTTTATACGGTATCCAAACCTAAACCAGAACATGGTTGAATAGAGGGCCTCTTCCATGGGTTCATATTATTTAATATTTAAAAAAAAGAAAAAGAAATTGCAATATGATTCTATTATTCCCTACTTATCTATCAAAACAATCAACATGGTTGAATAGAAGGGTCCTGCGCACTTTTGAACACTTCTGTGTGTTGTATTGTACTGTGTAAGAGCAACGTATATAATAAAAGAAAATACCTTTGTACAGTGTTTGGTTAAAGCATTATATTGTATTAGTTAAGACAGTCAATTTTCAATATATTTGTAAGCATTTTATGGTAATCGAAATTTGGAAGTTTGAATTGTCTGATATTGACATTTAATGTTCAGTCAATGGCGAAACCATAATTTTTTTTTCGTGAGGGTTGAATTTTTTTTTTTAATATAAATAAAAAATTACGATATACATTGAAATTGTATTAACAGGAAAATATATATTTAATATAATAAGTTTTATCAATTAAAGTGTATTTTTTATTTTAAATATAAAAGAAGTAAATATAGTCCTTATACGATAAATTGAACTTATTTTAATCATTTGTGTTAGGGCCAAAAATCGTCATTGGCCCAAATAGGGAAATAGGACCACTAGTGAAGAAAGACCAGGCCCAGTCCTACAGAGGCCCAAGCCAGATTAATCCTATTTGATACGAGATATAGCCGCCCAAACCACGTGGGCGCGAGCCTCTTAATCCCAGTCTATTTCCTAGGTCCGTGGGCAAATCCAGAGCCCACAACCCCCTCAGAGTACTTTCCTACTCCTAATCAAACTCCTATTCAAGGTCGCCTTCCTTTTCCTGATCACTTTCCTACTCGGAGTTACTCTCCTAATCAGAATCACCTTCCTATTCGGACATTGGTAAGACAGCTTACCACGGCCTTGATTCTTCTAGGGTTTGCATCAGAGTCATACTAGGACTCCTACTTCTACCAGGATTGGGAGACCAGACGACCACTATATAAGCAGAGGCCAGCCCTTTCACAAAGGAGAGGACATTACACCTTCACACCCAAAGCTCCTACTTGAGAGCTCTACATCACTGTCGTAGTCATAGTCCCCGACTAGACTTCCGGTAACCTTTTGCTCCCTAGCCCTCACTATATTAGCCTTTCAGCCTAGCTGACTTGAGCGTCGGAGTGCCTACGGCAAACACCACCCCGGTGTTTCCCGTTCACTTCACGCGTGTGTTTCTCTACGTGTGCAGGTACAGCAGATCGCTAATGGCCTCAACCTCACGGGATCAGACCCCCCCTTCCATACAGGTGATTTTTACGTCCACAGTTTGGCGCCCACCGTGGGGCCTCTAGCAATCATTGGGTTCGACGAAACTTGCTACGTGGAGGAACATTCCATGGCTGACAACCCCGACAACTTTAACTCCGACCTCAAGGCCAGACTGGAGGCTTTGACCGCTCTCATGCAACAAAACTTGGACAAGGTGGCCGCGCTAGAAGTCGAAAACACCTCCATCAGGGTCGAGAACCAGTCGCAAAAGGAGAAAGTAAGTCAATTCTACGATCTCGAGTTTCTGCCCGACCAAGCACCCCCCAATCGGTTCCGCACCACTGTCCCATCCATGCAACCTCTCTCTACACCAGAGCATCGGCCCTCGGATTCCGGTAAAAGGCCACATCAGTTAAACTACTGCGGCGCTGCAGCTCTCCGTTCTAACTAACGGAGATAAAGATATACCAACAGTGCGTTGTCCAGTCGACCCATCCCAGCCTCATGATCAAAACGATCCAACAACAGAGATCCTGCATCCGCAGGATCAACCCATCCCCATCATCCCACTTCACCTCCAAGAACCCAACCCAAACACAAACCCCATCCTCCGGCTTCCACCCTCGTGGGTTGAACAGCCAAACCAAACCAACTCCAACACTTGAGCCCATCCATCCTGACGGACCGAAGGACTACCAGACGACTCCCCTGACCATTCATGTAGGGAAGAATAATATAACAGTGGCAATGGGAGTCATCCAACCAGAAGGGATGAACGTTCAACCCTCCCATGCTACCAATGGAGCGCATCGATAAATGATTTATCTGGACTACCCCCGAGGGATGACCCTAACGAAATGTACCTGCATCCTAAGACGACGGGATGACCCGATAGTATCCCCTTCCCCTATGGAACAATTACTGGCCAAGAGACTGGTCGACGTCGAGGCAGTAATGAGACGCATTCCAGGAATGCCAATCCCAACCAAGAAGAGCAGACTAAATTGTTACGCCGATTCACCATTTATGGATGAGATCGCCCTGGCTGACATGCCCTAGAAATTCACCATCCCCAACATGAAACCATATGACGGTACCACCGACCCGGATGACCACATAGCCTCATACAAGCAGCGAATGTTCATTGTCTCCATACCCTGACTGCTTAGAGAGGCTTGCATGTGCAAAAGTTTCGGCTCTAGTTTGTCCGGCCTGACGCTCTAATGGTACACAAACCTCCCGAACGGATCCATCGATTCATTCGCTCAGCTTACCGACACCTTTATGGAACAGTCCACTAGCTAGAAGAAGCTAGAAGTTGTTGGCCGACTTGTACCGAATATACCAGCGAAGGGGAGAGCCATTAAGAGAGTATGTTAGCAGATTCAACAAAGAGAAGATCTCTATTCCCTCATGTAACCACGAGACTAGTGTGGACACTTTCAGAAAAGGCCTCCTCCCGGATGGAGAACTATACAAAGAACTTACAAAGCTGGGCTGCACCACAATGGAAGACGCTCTGGCCCGAGCCGTTATCTAGATAAGATGGGAGGAAGATGAGATGAACCGAGCTACCCATTCCAGTTATGAACCAAGGCGAAGCGACCGGAAGCCAGAGCCTAGACCGGTAGAACACCGCTACCAACCTTCAGCACGCAATATGGGCAGAACCATAAAACCTTATGATCGCCAACCCGCGAGAAATGATAACAGGCACTTCGGATCGAACCAAGCACAAAATACCAGAGTACAACCTCAACGTCGAACCAACCCAGGTCGTAGCGATAATGAAAGGAATGGGGTCCGCCGACAAGTGGTCTGGTAAGCTCAATCCCGAAGCAAGGAGAGACAAGTGGTGCGAGTTCCACAACGATCAGGGGAACAACACCGCAGACTGTATCGCCTTGCGGCTGAGGTTGCCGCACTTCTAAAGAGGGGACATCTCCGTGATCTACTCACTGACAAGGGGAAGAACACCATTAGCCAGAAAGGGCTCCAAAGAACCGTCGCCCCTCCGCGAGAACCCACACCGAAGGGTTTTTGCTTGCTCATCTCCGGAGGATCAGAAATTAGTGGGGTAAGTTACTCATCGGCCAAGCGGTATGCTAGAACCAACCACCACCATGAAGTCCAGCCCATCCATCCGGTCTCGAGGTCATACTCTCATCAAGTAATTCAGTTCAAAGATGACGAACCGGTCACCCTGGCCGCTCCTCACCACGATGCTTTAGTCCTCTCCCTGCAAATAGCCAACATCCTAGTGAAAAGGGTGTTCGTAGATGGAGGTTCGTCAGCAAATATCCTATTCCTCGAAGCAGTAAAAGCAATGGGGCTGGAAGAAGCAAATATCAACAGACGACCAACACTGCTGGTTGGATTCAGCTCGGAGCAGAAATACACTATCGGGGAGATCATCCTTCCTATCTATGTCGCGGAGTAAATAAACAGACCGTCTTCCTAGTGATCGACTGCCCATCCCCCTAAAACGCCATCTTGGGGCGGCCTGGATCCACGACACTTTCCACTAGACGATCAGGTTTTCAACCAAGTGGGGGGTACGAGAGATCAAGGGCGACCCCAAAGCTTCCAGAGAGCGCTACAAAAACGCCTTCAAGAGCAAGGGTAACTCCTCATAGCAATTATAGTCTCATCCAACCCCTCCAACCGAGCTAGATCAGCCCTCAATAGAAGAGTTGGATGAAGTACTGATACACCCGGATGACCCCGAGAGAAAGACCCACATAGGTTCCCGCCTCAAGCCCGAGACAAGGGAGAAACTGATAGAGTTCCTTAGACAAAACCAAGACTGCTTCGCCTGGTCCCACGCCGACATGACCGGAATCAGTCCGGAAGCAATGGTCCATCAGCTAAAGTAAATCCGGATCACCCACCAGTAAAGCAGAGGAGAAGGAAGTTTGCACCAGAACGGAACCAAATCGTCAACGATGAGATTGACACACTCTTAAGCAATGGCATGATCAGAGAAGTCCACTACCCCGAATGGCTGGCGAACGTCGTGGTAGTAAAGAAAAAGAACGGGAAATGGAGAGTCTGCATCGACTTCACTGACTTGAACAAGGCCTGCCCCAAGGACTCTTTCCCGCTCCCACACATCGACATGATGGTAGATGCGACTACAGGCCACGAGCTCCTTAGCTTCATGGGACTTCTTCTCTGGATATAACCAGATCCTGATGCACCCGGATGACCAGGAAAAGACAACCTTCATCACACAGAGGGACCTCATTGCTACAAAGTAATGCCGTTCGGACTCAAGAACACCGGGGCCACCTACCAACGACTAGTCAACAAGATGTTCTCCGACCACTTAGGAGAGACTATGGAAGTTTACATCGACGACATGCTCGTCAAGTTCCCTGATTGCCGAACAACACCTCGACCACCTCAGCCAGGCGTTCGCCGTTCTACAAAAATACAACATGAAGCTAAACCCAACCAAATGCTCATTCGGCGTCTCATCAGGTAAATTCTTAGGCTATATGGTCACTCAACGAGGGATAGAAGCCAACCCCGACTAGATCAGAGTATCCTCGGCATACCATCCCCGACGTGCATCAGAGACGTCCAACGCCTTGTGGGATGAGTGGCCGCCCTGAGCCGCTTCATCTCTAGGTCAGCTGATAAGTGCCACCTGTTCTTCCATGCCCTCAAAAAATCCAACAAGTTCGATTGGACCCCTCGTGCGAAGAAGCCCTACAACAAGCAAGAGGTATTTGACCACCCCTCCCGCTTCTTTCCAAACCTATGGACGGGGAGAAACTCTACACTTACCTAGCAGTCTTAGAGACAGCCATATCAGCGGTGCTAGTTCGGGAAGAAGAAACAAAGCAGTCATCGGTCTACTACATTAGCAAGTCACTCCTCGACGCAGAAACTCGATACAGCCAATTGGAAAAGCTTGCCCTCGCCCTCATCCATGCATCCAGGAAGCTCAGACCATATTTCCAGTGCCACCCTATAGTTGTGATCACCTCCTTCCCACTTAAGAAAATATTGCACAAACCAGAACTATCAGGCCGACTCATGCAATGGGCAGTAGAGCTCAACAAGTTCGACATATCCTACCAACCACACATCGCTGTCAAGTCCCAGGCACTAGTGGACTTCATTGCTGACTTCACACCAAGCACCACCACCCAAGCGGAAAGGGAACTACTATGCATGAACGGTGCACCACCCTCGAAGTGGACTCTCCTAGTGGACGGATCGAGTAATGTGAATGGGAGCGGACTTGGGATAATACTGATCGCACTAGAGGGAGACATAGTCCAGCAAGCAGTCCGGTGTGGGTTCAAGTGCACGAATAACGAAGTCGAATATGAGGCCCTCGTAGCCGGACTTTCCTTGGCCAGAGAAATGGGAGCAAAAAGGCTGGAAGTGAAGTCCGATTCCAACTACAAGGCACGTATCAAGCACGCAACTCGAAGATGGCATCCTACTTGAGCATGGTCAAAGAGCTGCAGGCCCAATTCGAAGAGTTCTCAATCATACATATCCCCAAAGCTAAGAACTACCATGCCGATGCCTCGCCAAACCTTGGCTCGGCACTCCCATGTTCTTCCCAGTCGTCCATTCCCCTCTTATTCATGCAAAGGGCTGGCCGGCCTAACCCGGAAGGAACCGCCATCGAACAAGTCTCCCATGAAGGCTTATGGGCGTTGAACAAGCCGACTGCTGGATGACCCCGATAATAAGATACTGGCAGACTATGAGCTCTTGGCTGGCAAGAACAAAGCACGCCGAATGAAAGCAAGAGCCGCCAGATTCACCCTACATGAGGGCCAACTCCTCAGAAAGTCGTTCTCGGGCCCCTATCTCAAATGCATAAGCCCAAAAGAGGCCCAAAGTGTTCTAGCGAACTCCATGAAGGCGAATGCGGTAACCATGCAAGGAGGGCGCAGTCTTGCTCACCGGGTGATCACCGCTGGATACTACTGGCCAACCATACGCACCGATTCGACCGCTTACGCGAAGAAGTGCGACAGCTGTCAAAGGTTTGCCCATATCTTACACCTCCCTACCAAAACGACTCCATTCCATTCTCACACCTTGGCCATTCATGAAGTGGGGAATGGACATCGTGGGAAAGCTACCTATTGCACCAGGGCAACAAGTCTTCATGTTGGCGGTGACAGACTATTTCACCAAGTGGATCGAAGCCAAAGCCTTTGCACAAGTCAGAGATCGAGAGGTAAAAGCCTTCATCTGGAAGAATGTAATCTGTCGGTTCGGAATACCGAAGGAGATTGTCACCGATAATGGATCACAGTTCATTAGTTCAGGCTTCAGGGATTTCTGTGACATGTGGGGAATAAAGTTAACTTCACAACACCCTGCAACCCCCAGTCTAACGGCCAGGCCGAGTCATCAAACAAGACCATCATACGTATCATTGAAGAAGCGATTGCGTAAAGCTGGTGGGCGCATGGGCGACAGCTACCCAGAGTCCTCTGGTCATACCGAACCACGGCTCGATCATCAACTGGTGAAACCCCTTTCTTTCCCCTCCCCGACATACGGTTCGGCAAGCTATTCCAATGAAGTATGCCTCGCCCACCAGCTCCAATGGGCGGAACGAGAAATCAAATAGTCAAAACCTTTGCTAGAACCTAGACACTGTGGACGAGCTACGGGAACAGCGAGCATCCGCAACGCTAGCTACCAGCAACAGGCCGCCCGACATTATAACCGTAACGTGAGGATCCGCACTTTCAAGATAGGCGATTGGGTCCTTCGTAGGGTCTTCCAAAACACCAAGGAAATTAACTCTGGCAAACTCGGTCCCACCTGGGAAGGCCCCTACAAGATAATCAAAGAAGCAGGGAAGGGCACCTACAAACTCCAGACCCCCGAGGGCAAAGACATCAACAACAATTAGAATGCTATTCACCTCAAACCCTACTACTCCTAGGTGAACCCTCTCTTTTTTGAGGATTTGTTTTTCATTTCTTTTCATTGTTAAAAAAGGATGAGTGGGCCTATCCACCTCCTCTTAGACAATCGGCCTCATGGCCAGATATTTAATGAAGTATTATTCAGAAGTTCTCATCTTCAAATTGACCCCGGTCGACGAATTGCTTACACCTTAAACAAATCGGCCTCCCCGCCCTGATAAACGATCGGACACTTTCAAATCAGCCCTCCCGCCCCTACAAACGTACGGCATCTCCTTCAAATTGGCCTCCCCGCCCCTCCCGATGAACGTATGGACACCTTCAAACAGCCCCTCGCTGCGAACGACGGACACCTTCAAATCGCCCCGCCCGATGAACGCATTTTACACCTTCAAATCGGTCCCGCCCGATGACGCATTACACCTTCAAATCGACCCTACTCGATAAACTTACGGACACCTTCAATCGACCCCGCCCGATAAAACGTGCAGACACCTTCAATCGGCCTTGCCCGATAAACGTACGGACACCTTCAAACCGGCCCTTGCCCAATACATACGAACACCTTTCAAATCGACCCGATTGATGAATTACTCACACCCGTGAATCGACCCCGCTCGACTCACGATGACACCTTCAGATCGGCCCTGCCTCCCGATCCAAGACTTGGCACCTTAGGACCGGCCCCATTCGACCCAAAAACTGAACTAAAGATGCAACGTCATTCATCCAGGGGACTACACACTCGGTCGGCCATACCGAATGAATGATTCCTACACCATTGACAAACAAAGCACCAACCTAGCCCAACATAAGGCCTACATGCCTTAGCCATTGGGCCACGCTGAGGTAACATACACAAACATAACGCACCTACAAGAAGAGAAATAAAAGAACAGTTCATTCATCCAAGGTGACAACACTAGAAATCAAAACAATCAAAGGTGGTATATATGGCATCAAGCGCCCCAGTTCATAATACAAAAAATGGCACAGACGCCAGACAAAAGGGCATCGCAAGCCCCAAAATACAAAAACAAAAGAGCGCTAAGCATCCTCAGCACGAGCCTCATCCTCCATCACCAAATCAGTCGCCATGTCCGCACCACTAGCGCTAAGCCCCTCCCCGCAGTCTGCGCCACGTCCCCAACACCCGACTACCCCGGATCCCGACTAAGGTCGTGGCGCCTCTCCTCGTCCCCGCCCCCTCCCCCTCCCCGATGACAGCTTCCTTCCTCCAAGAACTCCCCGCATGAGTAGAATGTCTTCATCCGGATCCCAATGAGAGGTCCGCCCTTCCTTGAACTCTAGCATGAGCTCGCCTCGGGCCTTAATGATGGCGTCATCAGCAATGGAGATGCATTGCTCCCTGAGGGACTCGACCTCCGCAATCCTCTCGGCCAACTCGCGCTGTAACCTCTCGACCTTAGCCTCACTATCCCTGAGGCACCGCGACTCTCCCCGCCGCGCCTTCCAGGATGCTGCCTCCCTCTGGCGTAAACCAGTGTTGGCCTTGGAAACATCCTGTATCCGCTTCTCCTGTGCCACGATAGACTTCCTCAGATGAAGACTACTAGTGAGCACCTGTACAACAAAACTCAGCAATGAGAACAAAGCCAAAAACAGGAAAAATGAACAAGTATTGCCATACCTAAACGGCGCGAGATACACCCCAATCGGCGGCAGCAACTGCACCCATCTGGTTTAAGGCGCGCCTCGTCGTCGGGAACAAGAAAGAGTCGGCCAGCCTACTCATAGATGTCACGTCGGAATAAGTCGACGCAGTAGCCGGAATCGTGATAGTAATAGTCCCGGCCTCCTTATCCACAACGGCAGCCTGGGATGACCCACCCTCCCCATCACCGTTGATGTTGACTCAGCGGTTGCTGACTCGGCGATGTCGCCAACACGTCTTCTACCCTCCTATCCTCCCTGGCCAAAGACTCCCTCCTCCTCTTCTCTCGGAGTCGGGCGATAGATTCACTCGCGCTCGGGATGGTCAACTTCTTTATCAACGATTCTGCAAGTGCAAATTCTCCAACTATTAGTGGGTTTAGCTCGGACTCATCAAAAATAATATGGTTGCAGTATCGGCTAAGAAGCACATCCCATGTCTACTTCAGCGAGGGGAAGGGAGTACCTCTTTGTATAGCCTCTACTCCGGCCCAAAGAATGCTGGTCCTCAGGTTGGACTCTGCTAGCACTACTCGCCTAATCCCTCTGCTCTAATGGGATGGCTAACACCCTCGGGTAGCTACGTCCAAGCCGTCCCCGCTTTGCCCAACATGATTGAAATCAAGCTCTGCAAACAAAAAACACAATCAAGATTTAGTAATCAAAAGTACGAAAGAAACGACTAAGTTCTCACCAGTGGCTCGCCAGCCGATCGGGATCTTGCTCTCCGAAAACGGCCCTCTCTCCGAAAACGGCCTGACCCCCTAAGAAGAAGTAGCGGTCTTTCTAGTTCTTATCACTGGACCGCAGGTCGGTCACCAGGTGAGACCAGGCGTGCCTCAAGTTTAGCAAATATCGACCCTTCTCCTTATCGTTCTCCTTTAGGAAGTACGAGTACAGCAGCTCGTGCAACCCGAACACAACTTGGTGCCGAACACACAGATCCTCCAAGGCCATCAGCAATCTTCAAGCGTTCGGCATAAGCTAGGAAGGGGCAATCATGAAGTGGTTCAGCACCTCCCAGACGAGGCGAGGCACAGGCAACCTCAACCCGTCATGAAACCATTTCTCATAAACACATACCCATCCACCCTCAGCTTCCCAATCAACCCGCTCATATGATCGCGGGGCCCGATTTTGACCGAACTAAGGATATGATACAATGTACGGATGCGCCACACGTCACTATCCTTCAGCACGGGCGGATAATCCCTAGTCAGAATCCCACTGCCCTGTTGGCTCGGCTCTTCCTCGGAGCTACTACCGGACGAAGATGGACTGCCAGCCCCTCCGGAGTCTTCCCCACTCCTACCATGCTTGCCCGAGCCACTTGCCCCATGAAACGGCTACACTAACTCTAGTCGGCATGCCCACCGGGACGCTCCCTTCAGGCATCATCACAATAGTCGGGGCACGCTCATACTCATCCCCAACATCCACCACATCTCGACTCGAATCTGCTGATGTATCGTCTGACATATCAGATCGCTCGCTCGTCCCAACCGACCGACTCGCTCCTTATTATGGAAATCTCAACTAGAACCACTCAAATTATCAACCTAGCTATCGGTAGCCCTTCAACATCGTTTGACACCCCTGAAAGTCAGCCTCTTCAATCTCAGTCGATCCCGTCCTATCGAGAGATATGGAACCTTAGACACGGGCCATCTACCTAATCCGACCCTCCCACCAAAGGAAGAGGCTCACACTCGACTCCGCCCGATAACCATATTGCACCCTACCCTTGGTCGACCCCTCCAACCGACCGACCCTGGAACCAGGTTCAGCAGAGCACTAATTCGCTCGCCCCAGGTGACCGACCCACCTCTAAGCTTAAACCAAGTTACCTACTCGCCCTGCTCACCAATCCACCAACCTAAAAACTCCCACTCGCCCTTGGATGACCAATCGCCTATTCAGCCCACGCCACACGCCCTCTTACCACTCGGTAAGACAGACCGAACGAACCAATACTAAACATGACTTCATCTTCCCGATCCCGACCAAAAAACCCAGAAAATACTCGAAATTGTCGGATTCTTCCCGGATATCCACCGAAAAATTCAAATCTATGCCTATTCTCCAAATCCTAACACCAAAACACTTGGAAACCCAGTTTAAACCCACTCAAAAGTTCAAAAAACCTTCATCCTACCTCTCAAAGTTTCAACAAAAAAGAAACCAAAAATAGAACAACAAATCGGCCTAAAGAGAAAAAATGGTTACCTTGGAAGATTGCAGAAAAGACCACCGTTGCTCAAGAAACTGGGACAAAAAAGAAGAAAAAGGGGAGAGAAATTTTTTGGATGAAAACACAAAACAAACGCGAATGGAAGATGAACAGTCTGTTCCTCAATTTTGTAAAGAAAATGCAAACACGTGGCAGTTTGTGATTGGCCAGTTGTTAGGAGGGGTTCTCTTCGTTTTCCCACTCGAAACGACGAATCGATCGCCACCATACACTTGGCAGCGATCCGGACCACTGGGAAACCTGGGCCCTATGCGAGCTCGCCTCTTGCCGCCTCGTCTTCCGAACCGGACTCGGCTTTGTACCTCCCAAAATGAGTCCGACGCACATCCAATCTTCACACGCCAACAAGTCCACCGGGCCACTCGATCCACCCGACCGACTCAGCTTTTTAGTTCAGGAGCCCTCCCAAGCATCCCATGCTCGCCCGGCCCGGAAGGCCTGGTCGACTGATGCATGAGCTTGGAATAGCCCGGGTCGAGCCATCTTCAGAAAAAAATTGGAAACCTCGCCCATTCATCCATCCGTGGCGAACGAGTGGACAACGTGTAGCTGAGATGCCTCACCCACTTGGTCATCTCAACATCCCGACCGAGTAAAGCTTTTTAGTAAACTTCCTAAACCTGTCCGATCCGGCATGACGAATGAATACCTCCTCTAACGTAGTCTCCTTGCTAGTCGCATGGATGTACCGAACGCCCACATCTAGTTCTCTGCTCTTCGGCTCGTCGAACCAATCAGGCACATCGTAATGATGGCATACTCTGGGTCAAGAGTGGATACCGAACGACGTCCAATCGAGGATCACCTGCGATGGTCAGATCATTCACTCCAATGATCATTCGTCCATGAGGGAAGACCGAGCTCGCCTTGAGCGCAACCTACTCTCTGACTTAAGATACTCTCACCTCAGAAAGTGGGGGACAAACTGTTAGGGCCAAAAATCGTCCTTGGCCCAAATAGGGAAATAGGACCACTAGTGAAGAAAGACCTAGGCCCAGTCCTATAGAGGCCCAAGCCAGATTAGTCCTATTTGATATGAGATATAGCCGGCCCAAACCACGTGGGCGCGAGCCTCTTAATCCCAGTCCATTTCCTAGGTCCGTGGGCGAATCCAGAGCCCACAGCCCCCTCAGAGTACTTTCCTACTCCTAATCAAACTCCTATTCAAGGTCGCCTTCCTATTCCTGATCACTTTCCTACTTGGAGTTACTCTCCTAATCAGAATCATCTTCCTATTCAGGACATTGTAAAGAGACTCACCACGGCCCTGATTCTTCTAGGGTTTCCATCAGAGTCATACTAGGACTCTTACTTCTACCAAGATTGGGGGACTAGACGACCACTATATAAGCAAAGGCCAGCCCTTTCACAAAGGAGAGGACATTACACCTTCACACCCGGAAGCTTTTACTTGAGAGCTCTACATCACCGCTAGTCACGGTCCCCGACTAGACTTTAGGTAACCTTTTGCTCCCTAGCCCTCACTATATTAGCCTTTCAGCCTAGCTGACTTGAGCGTCGGAGTGCCTACGGCAAACACCACCCTGGTGTTTTCCGTTGGCTTCACGCGTGTGTTTCTCTGTGTGCAGGTACAGCAGATCGCTAGTGGCCTCAACCTCACGAGATCAGACCCCCCTTTCCGTGTACAATTTGGAAGAGCAAAATAAATGATAAAATTTGAGGTAGGTCTAACTCCTCATCCAATAAGGTCTTGTTTAATAAGAAGATTATACCCTCTTATAAACCAGTAGGCTTGAGTATGTTTAGTCGGTATGGGACTCCAACACTCCCCCTCGCGGTCAAGCCCATATATTGGGTCATGCTTGTTAATGGAGATAGTTACTGGCTCTAACTCCTCACCCGCTGGTCAAATACTCAGCTCAACTGAACCTGAGCTCTGATATCATGATAGAATTTAATATGGGTTTGACTCCTCACCCAATAAGGCTTTGTTGAATGGAAGGATTGCCCTCTCTTATAAACCAGTAAGCTTGAGCATGCCTAGTCAGTATAGGACTCCAACATTTCCCCTTAAGGTCAAGCCCATATGTTGGGTCATGTCTGTTATTAAAGATAATTGTCGGCTTTAACTGTTCACCCACTGGTTAAGCACTCAGCTCAATTAAACCTGAGCTCTGATACCATGATAAAATTTGAGGTGTGCCTAACTCTTCACTCAATAAGGCCTTATATAATTTAAGGTGAGCCTAACTCCTCACTCAATAATAAAACCTTATATAATTTGAGGTGAGCCTAACTCCTCACTCAATAAGGTCTTATATATATATATATATATATATATATAGTTGGACGCACTCAAAAATCAAGACCAAGTCAACTCCTACTTTTTAGGCTTTTTAGTTTTGTAACACTTTTTAGTTTCCGCTCACTGTGTTTGTTAATTAGTTTCCTACTTTTCTGTATATTTTAAATTTTAAATCTTCCTTGTAATCTGTATATATTATTACGATCATTGAATGAAAAACACAGTTCAAAATCATTACTTTTCATCTATCGTGCTTGCCATTTTCACATGGTATCAGAGCAATAATTTTTTTTTCTCTCTCAATATTTCTTCACCATGTCTAATGCAAATCCTAACCCCTAACATCACATCACAGTCATCACTACCTATCAAAACAGATCCTTATGCTATTCATCACTCAGATAGCCCTTCTACTGTTCTTGTTACACCTCTATTGACAGTAGATAATTATGGGCCATGGAGTTATGCAGTGACAATGGCACTTCGTGCCAAAAGTAAGCTTGGTCTTGTTGATGGGTCACTTCCCATTCCACAGGAGAAAGATGATATTTCCAACTGGGAACGATGTAATGATTCGGTTGGAAGTTGGATTCTTAATTTAGTCTCACCTGAGATCCGTTCAAGCATCTTGTATGCTGAAACTGCAGCACAAATTTGGACAAATCTTAAGGATCGTTTTTCTCAATCAAATGCTCCTAAGATCTATCAATTGAAACAATCGATCTCTTCCCTCAAGCAAGAAGGTATGTCTATTTCATTATGTTTCACACAACTCAAATCCTTATGGGACGAACTCAGTTCCATTGTTTGCATCACTCCATGTATCTATGGTAATGCTAAAAGCAATATTGATCAGCAAAATCAAGATCGTGCCATGGAGTTTCTTCAAGGACCCCATGATCGTTTTTCAGCAATTCGCAGTCAAATTCTCTTGATGGAGCCGTTCCCTTCAATTCAGCGTATCCATAATTTGGTACGTCAAGAAGAAAAACAACAAGAGATTAATATTCGAACAACTCTTACCATTGATTCAGTAGCGTTTTAGGCGTTTAAACCACCTTCTCGGCCATCGGGAAAGTGTCAACGTCCTTTTTGTGAACATTGTAACAAGCATGGTCATACTCTTGCCACATGTTACCAGATTCATGGCTTTCCAAATACGTAGGTGAAGAAATCAGGGCCACCTCCATGCACTTCCGCTACTAATCAATTAACACATGAACAATACAACAAGCTTCTTGCACTTTTATCCAAAGAGGAATCTGGTGGATCATCAGCCCATTTGGCAGGTACAATTCTCACTTGTTTGTCCTCTTGTTGGATTATTGATTCAGGTGATTCTAATCATATATGTACATCTCTTTCATTTTTTTCTTCATATTCTATTGTTCATAAAAGCATGGCAGTTCAATTGCCTAATGGTTCTCATGCACCTGTGACACACATAGGCACAATTCATTGTTCACCATCACTTATTCTCACTAATGTTTTTCACATTCCATCTTTCAAATTCATTTTGTTATCTATTTCACAATTAACCAATTCAACAAATTGTGATGTATTCTTTTCATCTTCTGAATGTATATTTCAGAACGAGCAACGAAGAAGAAGATTGGTCGGGGTAGTGCTTGAAATGGTCTTTTTTACCTAGATGCAGATTTAGTTTTTAATTCTGCTTTTTCATTCAAGCATTGTAATAAATTTAAACCTATGGCATTCTCCCCTTGGTCATCCATCTAGGTCTCGTTTTGATTTCATTGTTAAGAATTTTCCCATTACTATTGCGAATAAAGATTTTGTTTGTGATGTATGTCCGCGTGCTAAACAGCCGCATCTTTCTTTTACTCAAAGATCATCTTGTTCGTCTCATTGTTTTGAATTAATTCATGTTGACATTTGGGGTCCTTTTTCTATCCCGTCCAAAAATGGATCACGTTTCTTTTTAACTATTGTTGATGATTATTCAAGGTGTACTTGGATTTATTTAATGAAAAATAAATCTGAAACTTTCAACATGTTAATTCATTTTTTTAATCAAATCAATCGTCAATTCAACAAGAAAATTTCTCGTATCAACTCTAGTAATGGGCAGATTTTTCTTCCTCAACTTCAAACCATTCATTCAGACAATGGTACTGAATTTCTTTCTAAACAAATTCAAACATGGTTTCATGAACATGGTATTATTCACCAATGTAGTTGCATTGTGACCCCCCAACAAAATGGCATTGTAGAACATAAGCATCGACATCTCCTTGATGTTGCTAGATCTCTACGATTTCAAGCACACTTGCCTCTTTCTTTTTGGGGTGAATGTATTTTCACTGCCGCATTTCTTGTTAACAAACTTCCAACTCCGATCCTCCACTATAAATCACCTCATCAAGTTTTACTTGGAACTGTTCCTTCATACTCATCTCTTCGAGTTTTCGGATGTTTATGTTTTGCTAAAAATATGAATATTCAACATAAGTTTGATGAGTGAGCCAAACCTGGTATTTTTGTTGGTTATCCATATGGTCAAAAAGGATATCGCATATATGATTGCAAAACTCATCAAATCTATGTTTCTCGTGATGTTATATTTCATGAGTCAATTTTTCCATATCGCAATCTTCCATCTCCATAATTAAAAAATTCAATTACTATTACTCCAATTAATGATGATGGAACTTTTGACTACACTACACCACCAGGTTGTTCCACTAATATTTCTTCTAGTGATTCTAATCCCTCATAATCTAGTTGATTATTCTAATGATTCTCCACTTGATAATTCACCCAACTCTCCACCTATTTCTAAGGACACTCATTCTAATACTTCTCCTCCAATAGCACCTGGTGCTATAATAAATAATCATTCTCAACGAATTTCTCGTCCACCAGGTCATCTCAAAGATTATATTTGTAACCATATTTCACTTTCAACTGATTTTCCATTGGCCAATTATTTTTCTTTGTCCCATCTAAGCCATTCTCATCATGCTTTTCTAACAAATATTATTGAACATCAAGAACCACACTCTTATTCTCAAGCCATAAAATCTGGTGAATGGCGCGATGCCATGGCCAAAGAAATTCAGGCCCTTGAATCAAATAATACTTGGTCTTTATGCTCACTTCCCAAGGGAAAATCACCCATTGGTTGTAAATGGGTTTACAAAATTAAATATCAATCCGATGGTTCAATTGAGAGATATAAAGCTCGTTTTATTGTCAAAGGTTATACTCAAGTTGAAGGAATCGACTATCATGATACCTTCACACCTGTGGCCAAACTAGTTACTATTCGTCTCCTTCTCTCCATTGCTGCCATTAAAAATTGGTTTCTACATCAACTTGATGTCAATAATGCGTTTCTCCAAGGAGATCTCAATGAAGAAGTTTATATGAAACTTCCTCCCGGTTTCCCTCGTAAAGGGGAGACTCGTGTATGCAAATTAAATAAATCAATCTATGGTCTCAAACAAGCTTCTCATCAATGGTTTTCTAAATTCTCAACCACTCTTATTCATCGAGGTTTTCGACAATCTGTTGCAGACTATAGTCTTTTTACATATATTCATGATCAGACTTCTATTTTTGTTCTCATCTATGTCGATGATATTATTATAACTGGCAATAATGATGATGCCATCACTGACATCAAACAATTTCTCGCTCAATCTTTTTCCATAAAAGATCTTGGCAATCTTCGATATTTTTTAGGTATTGAAGTGTCTCGATCTAAACAAGGAATTTTTCTATGTCAAAGAAAATATACCCTTGACATCTTATCTGATTCTGGTATGACTGGTTCTCGACCATCTGAAATTCCTATGGAACAACATCTTCATTTACGACCAGAGGATGGTACTCCTCTCCCTAATCCGATAATCTATCATCGACTGGTGGGACGTCTTTTATATCTTACAGCCACACGACCAGATATACAATATGCTATAAACACACTTAGTCAATTCATGCAATTTCCCCATTCGACTCATCTTGATGCTGCCAACCGGGTTCTTCGTTATCTTAAAGGTACTGTTGGTAAAGGATTATTCCTTTCTACATCTAGCTCTCTTACTTTTGTTGGATATGCTAACTCTGATTGGGCCGGTTGTCCTACTACACGTCGATCCACCACTGGTTATTTTACCATGTTATGTTCTAGTCCTATTTCTTTGAAAACCAAGAAACAACCAACTATTTCTCGTTCTTCTGTAGAAGTAGAATATCGTTCTCTCACTGCACTTACTTCTGAGTTGCAATGGTTTAAAATATCTTCTTTCCGATCTTGGTTTCAACCATTCACAACCAATTGTAGTTCATTGTGATAGCAAAGCTGCTATTCACATCGCCGAAAATCCTGTTTTTCATGAACGCACCAAACATATTGAGATTGATTGTCATTTTGTTCGAGAAAAATTCAAGGAGGTCTCATTGCTCCTTCCTACCTACGTTCTCACGACCAGTTGGTGGACATTTTTACCAAACCACTTGGAGGTGATGCTTATCGCCGACTACTTCACAAGTTGGGTGTTCTTGACATTTCAATCCCAACTCCAACTTGAGGGGGGGTGTTGGACGCACTCAAGAATCAAGACCAAGTCAACTCCTACTTTTTAGGCTTTTTAGTTTTGTAACACTTTTTAGTTTCCGTTCACTGTGTTTGTTAATTAGTTTCCTACTTTTCTATATATTTTAAATTTTAAATCTTCCTTGTAATCTGTATATATTATTATGATCATTGAATGAAAAACACAGTTCAAAATCATTACTTTTCTTCTATCGTGCTTGCCATTTTCACATATATATATATATATATATATATATATGATTCATCCATTTCAGTACATAACCATTGATATCAACAAATGTTATACAAGAGTCACTAAATCAGTAAGACAACAATCCCTAAAGTACACTATGTCATGTACTTTATCGATTGTGTTATAGGCGGATATTTTATCATATATTCATTTCATTAACCAGATCTCATATTGCATTGGTTTGTCATAATCATTTTGATCCAAGATCTCTTTATTTATTTATTTTCTTTATCCCTTTTATACGATGAAGAAATTTATTAAAAAATTTAGAAGAGCCCACTTAGGTGGAGCTAACGAGCCTTAACCCTTTTGAATAAACATTATCTACAACCGACTAAAAGTGAAGTTTGAAAATCTTATACAGAAAATGTGAAGTTTTATGTAAAAGTTAATACATCAATGTAGAATTCGAATCCATCAATGTCAAGAAAGACATAAATGATTCGAACTAGTCATGACCATTATAATAAGATTTATTTGAATAAGAATCTCGCGAATGTTGCAGGTCCATTTATTTTTCTATATGCAAAGATTTTTTTTCTAACTGAATCGTTTGAATTCATAAAGGAATATCCAGACTAAAAATGTGACATGACGTGATACTTAATCGATCACACAGAAGCTGTCAAATTCTAAAATTATTTAAAACAAATTCTAAAACTTAGTTAAAAATGGTGTGTTTTGTATTGTAACTAGCATACAAAACAGTAATCCGCCTTGTAACAGTTTTCAGTTAACTTGATATCAAAGAATCCCCAATTTCTTTCTCGATTTTTCACTCTGTTCTTGCCCTTTCTCTTTATCTTCTTGATACTATTGAAATCCTCAATATTGAATTATAGTATACCTCTTATACCTTCTTTTCTCATTCAAAACTACTTAACTAATTAAGAATTATAGTATTATTATTACACGGAATTCGCATCCTATCATTTTCACAGAGGAAATCCTACGATATAGTAAACTTTCCACAAGGCTTAGATTTCTGGGAATCAGAATCTTGAAAGCGCTAGGTCTATTTCCTTTTTATTCTTAAAAAAAAGTGGGAAATATATAGCAATAATTCTAACTTTGTATCCATCTTGAATAATATATCATATTCACATCATTTAAAGAATTGTAATAGCAACAATTCTTTGATAAAAGCATCACTCATGTTCTTGGGTCCTCTCAATTTATCCCTTACCCAAGAATAAAAACTTTCGGTAAATTGGAAACTTTATTGTTATCCTAAACTTCAATAATAAGAATTTGATGAATAAAGTTTATTCCTTTGATAAGATTGGATTTATCTTTTTTAGATACCAATTTGAACATCATGGATAACGATGAATAAAGTTTTATATAGGGAATACAGTAAACCGGATATCAAAGTGTGATGGGATTGAATCTCATTCAGGTAATGATTAGTATCTGTTGATGCGTGATTTTGACACCAACTAATCAACACGTGCGTAACGTTGATTGATCAAGGGACACACATGATTATGGAGAGAATGTAGAATAAATGCAATGAGAGCTTTTTAAAGTGGTTCGGATGCTAAGGTAGCAAGTCCTACATCCACTGATTTGTATTAGTATAGTGGGTCAGTCGTAACAGTGGACTGACTTACAAATGATTAGAAAAAGTAAATACAAAGTTTGCAAGAGAGAGAGAGTTCAAGTGTAAAATGGCCGAATCTCCTTAATGAAGGGGTCTTCCTCTTTTTATAACGAGATGAATGCATGTAATCATCATTAAATCCATGGGTTGGTGTGAATGTCAGGACATAATCCAGCTTTACGTCACATTGCCCACGTCCCAAGCTGATTTCACGCGATTTAGGAGTAGGGAAATGGACACGTGGGAGCTCCACAAGCGTCTGGCAGGCCTGACGTGCGCTTACCGTCCGATGGGAGCAGGTCACACTTCATCACGTGACTTCCCACATCAGCCCTTGATTTCCCAGGCATAACAGTATCAAAGTCTACCTGGTTTCGCATCAATCTTATAGCAAGCTTATATATATAGATAATATATAGGTCCTCAGTTTTTAACACATGGATAAAAAAATAAACAACCAACTGCTGGCCTCACAAAATACAAAATCAAACCAGTGATCGATACCTCACTTTTAGTCCACATGTTAAAACTCTATGATGTCTGCACTTAAGAATTTCTATATGCTGATTAATCTCTAGTGCGGATATTTTTCAAGTTTTTGTCGTTTAGACCAAAGATAAATTACCGGTTATTAGTTTCACAAAGTACAATATCAAAACTAGAGATGGATAGCTCACCTTTAATCCAAACATTTAAATTTCAAGATGTTTGCATCTGAGAATTCTCACATACACATATATATAGAGAGAAAGATATTTTACTTAAGTTTGTATCCTAAATTAATAATATATTTGATGAGATCATCCAATTCGTCTTTGTTGATGACTCCATCGTTGTTGGCATCGGCATAGTGAAGTCCACAGTAGGCTCGGAACCAGGGGAACCATGCACCCAAATCCTTGAAAAGCGGTGTTTAGCTCTTCCCAACAAAGAACACCATCATTATTCACATCATGCTTCTTTAAAAGTTCCCTTATCTGCTCCTTCACTGGTATCGAACGTGGAGGCAGTTTATTAGTGAGACTTTGACGGCTCGTAACTTTATACAAATATATGGGTTTCAAGATTTGTTGCTTATTGTGATTTTCCTATTTAAAGATATATGGGTTTATATTGACCTTCTTGCCTAATATATAGGTGTTAACATTTAGTATTAAATTAAGATCACATGAATTAAAAAGATTGCAATATTATTCTATTATTCCCCACTTATCTATCAAAAGATTCAACGTGTTTGGTACTAATGCACTCTTGAACATTAATATCTAGTCATCATGTAAGTAGTGTAAATATATCTTTGGTGTGTTGTATTGTATTGTGTAAGAGGAACTTATATAATAAACACAATACATTAGTACAAAATTTGAATTGTCTGATATTGACAGTTAAAGTTTTAGTCTTATTGAAAAACTGCAAACGGAAATGATTTAGAGTACATGACCGACATCAATAAATGCATCAATAAGTTATTTAAATTTTAAATAAATATTTATTTACAAATTTAGTTGAGAAATATCATTTGGTAATATCTAATACAATGCAATGCAATACGTCAAATAATGACTAAGTGTGCAGCAAAAGTGCTGGATAGCTGTCTGTCTTATCATTTTTAGACTAACTTGTTCGTCCCTTTATATACCCAGAAAAGTTGTGTATACATCTCTTATACCTGCTTTTCTCATTCAATACTACTATAAGAATCTTAAAAGTACTATCGTTACATGGAATTCGAATCCCATCATTTTCACAAAAGAAAGCCAACATTATAACAACATTTCCACAAGGCTTAGATTTCTGGGAATCAGAATCTAGAAAACGCTAGTCTATTTCCTCTTTATTCTTCAAGTAGTGGAAAATATAGATAAGCTTAACTGAAGATTTTTTGAAAAACTTGAATGAGTTAACATGTTCCCACTCAAAAAATGGTCCATGGACAAATTCGTACCCACCCACTTTTTAAACACCCTTTTACTACCTAGAGAAGAAATTCTGTTAACAATTTCCATCAAAAACATATATTCTTGTTGTGAAGACGGAAATGCCCTTGACTGTGTGACTGAAAATATTTCTAGCTAATCGTCGGCTGCTGTTAGATTTGTGTTCACACAACTGGTTGGGGCAAATGGTCGAACAGATGGTGGGCATTGTGCAGGGGTCAGGTGAGGTGATTCCAACGACCGGGAAAATGGCCAGGGGGTTTGTACAATCAATCCACAACACAAACAAACTCCAAATCAAACAAAAATCCAGTTAAATCAAAGCCAAAACAACTAAGAAAAACAACCTATATGGCAAGGTGGTGCTATCACGGATTTCGATCGGCGAGTTACCAGGAGGTGGGATTATAGGGGTTTTAAAGAGGAGGCATCGATGATGCCAGTAGTGGTGGTGGGGTAGTTTTGGCCGTCGAAATCGGCGGAATTTGGCTGAGAAATCTGTAGCCCTAACGTAATTGCAGCTGGCGATCGGTGGGAGGAGACAGGTGGGAACCTTGGGGGTTTTGGTCAATGGAGGATGTGGATGTTGGCGGTGGAGTTTGGGAAGGCCAACGGCGACGGGAACGACCCAAGTCGGGCCTGAGTTGGTCAATGGAGAGTGAGGAATTAATGCAGAGCACACCTTCATCACCCCATTCCCCATGTTGCAATTTGAAAAAATGTCAACTGACCATTTTACCCTCACTTACAAATTTCTTATGACCATTCTACCCTTTATTACAAAGAAAATTGTTAACAGATTTCTGCTGTGTGTAGTAAAAAGGTATTTGGATGGGTATGAATTTTTCAATCGACCATTTTTTGGGTAGGAACATGTCGTTAACTCAACTTGAATCCATCAGCTTCCAAGGAAGTTTAACTTATTATCAGTGGCATCACATGAAGATCGACAAAACAAGAATGAAATTCTTTAAATAGATCTGATCGTTGATCTATCTTTAACTGTAGATCTGGCCTTTTTCGGCTAGATCCAACTGTATCTGACCAAAAAATGTTAGATCGGTCATATTCAGTTGATAGTGCGCCATTACACCAGATTCCTGCCACCTCCGATAGTGGTGGTTGAAATCTGGTAAATTTGGGTTGTTTGAGTGTTTTTGTCAATTTTTTAAAAAAAATTTAGGGGATTGTCTAGTTAAATTAATAAATTTAGGGGGATTAAAGGAAATTGAATAATTTTGAAAAACTATTTTGAAAATAGGTGAAACAAACACAAATTTTGTGTTTACTTTTTTGGGAAAGCTATTCTAGTTTTCCCAATATATGAATCAAACGGAACCATTATTTTACATTTTTAAACTATGAAAATTTATCTAACAACGAATATACTTTTCAGAATTCTTGGATGTGTCAAATATATTTGAAACTTATTGTTGGATTCATTCATGAGTAGCCGCAACATGATTACCATTATTTTTTTAATACAATAAGAAAACTAAAGTCTTGGATATATTCAAATTTAGACTAATTATAATTTAAAGTATTATTTAATTAAATTTAAAGCTTGAAAATTAGTATCCAAAAATATAATCATTAATTTCTCAAAAAAAAAGAAAAAAAATGTTTTGTTGATTAATGAAGTTGTAAAACAAAGAAACCTTCTTACACCAATTTGATTCAAGATAATCCAAAGATGATGTTGATTTGTCACTAAAAACGACAACCTCTAATTTCTTTTTCTCATTTAGTTTTCTCCTGATCAAGTTAGATACTTTTTTAATTGCATATGTCTTGGTTTATAACAAAATACTAAATTTATATTTTATTTGGGAAGAGTAATATTACTCTTATATAAAAAAATGTAAAATCCATTTTTATATTGGAAAATTGTTTCCTATTATAGATATATTTACTTTGATTTATTATTAGGTTTATCTAATTAGTTTAAATAAATCAAATTTTATCTTAATGTTGATTTGTATTAGGTTTCCTTCATCGTGATTGTCTTCGTTATAAATACACACTTACTTTTGCAAAATAGAAGAGTAAGTCAATCGTTATATTAAAAATCCACGTGATTTTGAGTTCTCTCAAAAAAAAAAATCCTGTATTTATATCTATCTAAATTGTAATAGCAATAATTCTTTGATTGTTTTGTGTTACACATTCTAACTTTATATCCATCTTGAATAATATATCATATTCACATCATTTAAATAATTGAAATTGCAATAATTCTTTGATAAAAGCATCACCCATGTTCCTGGGTCCTCTCAATTAACCCAAGAATAAAAACTTTCGGTAAATTGGAAATTTTAGTCTTATCCAAAACTTCAGTGATAACATTTTGATGAAATAGCATTATTCCTTTGATAAGATTGTATTTGATTGGATTGAATCTTTTTTAGATACCGTTTTGTGAATCATGGGTAACGATGAACAAACTTTATATAGGGAATACAATAAACCGCATATCAATAGTGTGATTGGACTGACTCTTGAACATAAATTCTTGTTTCCGTACAACGGAAGCTGGAAATCAATTGGGAACACACTGTTGCCAAAAAACAAATAATAAGGAAAATCAATATATTGTACGTAGTTCGTCTATCTAGTAAATTTTTATAACTTTTTAAAATATAGATTTCGTATACCGATGGAAGTAAATGATTAATCATTGTTAGCGGATGGTGACACTAAAAGATAAAAAATTGTAACAATTTTTTTTTTTAGATAAACCAATTAATTACCTAAGATATCTGTATATAGTTAATCTCACTGATTAAATGGCTTGTCATCTAATTACAAGGGACAATTTTTTTGCTTAAACATTGTGAAAAATTTGTCTTTTAACATTAAAAAAGAGTTAATTTTTTATTTTTAACTTTGGCTAGTGGTAATTAACTCAAATTTTAAATTTCTTTAATTTTTTAAAATGTCTCCGATTATTCGGCTAATGGAAGGAGGATAAGCCACTCGCACGTTGATTGCAAAAGGGTTTCATTTTCAAATTACTTCACACTAATTTCCCAGGGGTTGGATTCTTAATTGCAATCACAGTTGAACTTCAAAATTCGGATAATTTCTAGTACACTATGGGCTTAAATTAAATGCTTAAAAATATAGGTAGACACAATACTTTAATTTATTTAAAATTTCTGTTACAATCCATAAAGGAACAATCCATTTGATCAGCAAGAGAGTTACAAACAATTATAAGTAGCTAGAATTTCCAAAAACAGTTTACAGATTGCGTTGGTTTCACATAATAGTCTTATTCTACTTATGTAAGTAGCAAAGCATATACATATAGTATCTAAGTCCAGAGTTTTTTAACAGACACATAAAAAACAAATGATCAATAGCTGGTTCGGCAAAATACAAAATTAAAATCAGCGATCGGTAACTCACCTTTAGCCTATATGTTAAAACTTCATAATGTCTGCATCTGAGAATTTTCATTTGTTAATTAATCTCTAATGTAGACATCTTGAAGTTTTTGACGTATAAACCAAAGGTAAACTACCAGTAGTTAGCTTCATAAAATATAAAATCAAAACCAAAGATCGGCCAATCACTTTTCTTCTGCACGTTAGAACTCTAAATATGTCTGTAGCTAAGAATATATATATATATATATAGAGAGAGAGAGAGAGAGATAGACTGCTACTTAATTTTAAGTTTGTAGCCTAAATCAGTAATATATTTGACGAGATCATTCCATTCTTCTTTGTTGATGACTCCATCGTTGTTGGCGTCGGCGTAATGAAGTCCACGGTTGGCCCGGAACCAAGGGATCCATGCGCCCAAATCCCTGAAGACAGTGTTTAGCTCTTGCCAACACAGAACACCATCGTTATTCGTGTCATGCTTCTCTAATATTTCCCTTACCTGCGCCTCCGTTAGTTTTGGCGCCGGCCCTATCTTATTATGGTCATGAACTACATGAAATTGACTATTAATGGGCATCACTTTGTAAAAATATA
>CM047745.1:6280850-6462159 GCA_026225825.1 Pistacia integerrima | reverse complement strand
ACTTTGTAAAAATATATGCGTTTTTTCGAGACTCAATTGCTTGCTGTGATTTTCCTACTTACAGATGTGTGGGTTTATATAGACCCTCTTCCATGGGTTTATATTATTTAATATTAAAAAAAAAATCCAATATGATTCTATTATTCCTTACTTATCTATCAAAACAATCAACATGGTTGAATAGAAGGGTCCTACGCACTTTTGAACATTAATATCTGGCCATCACATAAGTAGTGAAAATGTTTCTTCTGTGTGTTGTATTGTACTGTGTAAGAGCAACGTATATATTAAAAAAAATAATAATAATAACTTTGTACAGTGTTTGGTTAAAGCATTATATTGTATTAGTTAAGGTAGTCAATTTTCAATACATTTGTCAGCATTTTATGGTAATCGAAATTTGGAAGTTTGAATTCTCTGATATTGACATTTAATGTTAAGTCAATGGCGAAACCATAATTTTTTTTTTCGTGAGGGTTGAATTTTTTTTTTTTTAAAGATAAATAAAAAATTACTATGTACATTGAGATTGTATTAACAAGAAAATATATATTTAATATAATAAGTTTTATCAATTAAAGTGTATTTTTTATTTTAAATAATAAAATAAGTAAATATAGTGCTTATACGATAAATTGAACTTATTTTAATCATTTGGAAGAGCAAAATAAATTTATCTTTAGTTAAGAGATTTTAAGGAATGAAGTAAAAGAAAAGTTGGAATCAAAGAAACGATAATGTACAAGTAATTTTAATAATAATGTATTTTTTTCTATGATTCTATATTGGATGTTTATTAGTTTTTGCACAAAAAGTGTTTAATAAGTTATTTGATCAATAGTTTTTAATAAGATTAAGAAAGAATTATATATATATATAACGAAGTTATAATATTTGATAAATTTTAATTCCAGTTTTATTGAAAATTGTAGCAAACAAAAATTATTTAGACTACACCCCAGGCAGCCATAGAGTGATTGATGAATTGAATTTTTTATCCCACTCGTCGGAAACCAAATTTTCTGTCATCAGAACCCGACGACTTAAATTTAGAAAATAAATTTTCAAAATTTTTCTTGCTAAAATGTTTAAATTTTAAATAAAAACTTATTTACAAATTCAGTTAAAAAATGTCATGTCATATTTGATATAGTATCATGTGTAATATCCCCAATTTCTTTCTCGATTTTTCACTCTATTCTTGCCCTTTCTCTTTATCTTCTTTATACTATTGAAATCTTCAATATTGAATTATAGTATACCTCTTATACCTTCTTTTCTCTTTCAAAACTACTTAATTAATTAAGAATTATAGTATTATTATTACATGGAATTCGAATCTCATCATTTTCACAGAGAAAATCCTACGTTATAATAAACTTTCCACAAGGCTTAGATTTCTGGGAACCAGAATCTTGAAAGCCCTAGTCTATTTCCTTTTTATTCTTTAAAAAAAGTGGGAAATATATAGCAATGATGCTAACTTTATATCCATCTTGAATAATATATCATATTCACATCATTTAAAGAATTGTAACAGCAACAATTCTTTGATAAAAGCATCACTCATGTTCTTGGGTCCTCTCAATTTATTCCTCACTTAAGAATAAAAACTTTCGGAAATTGGAAACTTTATTGTTATCCTAAACTTCAATAGTAAGAATTTGATGAAATGGCATTATTCCTTTGATAAGATTGGATTTGATTGGATTTATCTTTTTTAGATAACAATTTGAACATCATGGATAACGATGAATAAAGTTTATATATGGAATACAGTAAACCGGATATCAAAGTGTGATGGGATTGAATCTCATTCAGGTAATGATTGGCATCAAAGTCTACCTGGTTTCGCATCATACCTATAGCCAGCTTATACATATATATATAGTATCTAGGTCCTGAGTTTTTAACACGTGGATAAAAAATAAACAACCAATTGCTGGCCTCACAAAATACAAAATCAAACCAGTGATCGATAGTCGATACCTCACTTTTAGTCCACATGTTAAAACTCTCTGATGTCTGCCCTTAAGAATTTCTATATGCTGATTAATCTCTAGTGCGGATATTTTCAAGTTTTTGTCGTTTAGACCAAGGATAATTACCGGTTATTAGTTTCACAAAGTACAATATCAAAACTAGAGATCGATAGCTCACCTTTAATCCAAACATTTAAATTTCAAGGTGTTTGTATCTGAGAATTCTCACATACACATATATATAGAGTGAGATATTTTACTTAAGTTTGTATCCTAAATTAATAATATATGTGATGAGATCATCCAATTCGTCTTTGTTGATGACTCCATCGTTGTTGGCATCGGCATAGTGAAGTCCACAGTAGGCTCGGAATCAGGGGAACCATGCACCCAAATCCTTGGAAGCTGTGTTTAGCTCATCCCAACAAAGAACACCATCATTATTCACATCATGCTTCTTTAAAATTTCCCTTATCTGCTCCTTCACTGGCATCGAAGGTGGAGGTAGTTTATTAGTGAGACTTTGACGGCTCATAACTTTATACAAATATATGGGTTTCAAGACTTGTTGCTTCTTGTGATTTTCCTACTTAAAGATATATGGGTTTATATTGACCTTCTTGCCTAATATATATGTGTTAACAATTAGTATTAAATTAAGATCACTCGAATTAAAAAGATTGCAATATTATTCTATTATTCCCCACTTATCTATCAAAAGATTCAACGTGTTTGGTACTAATGCACTCTTGAACATTAATATCTAGTCATCATGTAAGTAGTGTAAATGTATCTTTGGTGTGTTGTATTGTATTGTGTAAGAGGAACGTATATAATAAACATAATACATTAGTACAAAATTTGAATTGTCTGATATTGACATTTAAAGTTCTAGTGTTATTGAAAAACTGCAAACGGAAATGATTTAGGGGGTGTTTGTCTAAGCTTATAAACTGGTCAAACTTGCTTATAAGCTCTAAAATCAAGCTGACCTGTTTGTTTATAACTTTTTTGAGCTTATAAGTTGAGCTTATAAGCAAAAAAAAATAAGTTGGGGGGGAGGTACTTTTTTTTTTTTGCTTATAAGCACTTTGCTTATAAGCTAGTTTGACCAAGTATATTACCACATTATCCTTGTTTAATTTTAAAATTCCATAGTATGTCCTTGTTTAATGTAGTACTTTTTTTAGTAATTTTATAATAAAATATACTTATAAGCCACATTTTACCAAACACGTCAATTACTTATCAGTCACTTATAAGTACTTTAACCAAACACGTAATTGCTTAAAATTTCAAATGCTTATAAGTTAATTTTTGCTTATAAGTAATTGTTGCTTATAAGCTAATTTTCATAAGCTCAGACAAACACCCCCTTAGACTACCTGACCAACATCAATAAGTTATTTAAATTTTAAATAAATATTTATTTACAAATTTAGTTGAGAAATATCATATGGTAATATCTAATACAATACAATGCAATACGTCAAATAAGGCCTAAGTGTGCAGCAAAAGTGCTGGATAGCTGTCTGTCTTATCAATTTTAGACTAATTTGTTCATCCCTTTATATACCCAGAAAACTTGTGTATACATCTCTTATACCTGCTTTTCTCATTCAATACTACTATAAGAATCTTAAAGTATTATTGTTACATGGAATTCGAATCCCATCATTTCACAAAAGAAAGCCAACATTATTACAACATTTCCACAAGGCTTAGATTTCTGGGAATCAGAATCTTGAAAACGCTAGTCTATTTCCTCTTTATTCTTCAAGTAGTGGAAAATATAGATAAGCTTAACTGAAGATTTTTTGAAAAACTTGAATGAGTTAACAACATGTTCCCACTCAAAAAAGGGTCCATTGACAAATTCGTACCCACCCACTTTTTAAAAACCCTTTTACTACCTAGAGCAGAAATTCTGTTAACAATTTCCATCAAAAACATATATTTTTGTTGTGAAGATGGAAATGCCCTTGACTGTGTGAGTGAAAATATTTCTAGCCAACCGTCGGCTGCTGTTAGATTTGTGTTCACACAACTGGTTGGGGCAAATGGTCGAACAGTTGGTGGGCGTGCAGGGGTCAGGTGAGGTGATTCGAACGACCGGGAAAATGGCCAGGGGGTTTGTACAATCAATCCACAACATAAACAAACTCCAAATCACACCAAAATCCAGTCAAATCTAAGCCAAAACAACTAAGACAAACAACCTAAATGGCAGGTGGTGTTACCACGGATGTCGATCGGCGAGTTACCAGGAGGTGGGGTTATAGCGGTTTTAGAGAGGAGGCATCGATGATGCCAGGAGTGGTGGTGGGGGTAGTTTTGTCCGTCGAAATCGGCCGGAATTTGGCTGAGAAATCTGTAGCCCTAACGTAACGGCAATTAGCGATCGGTGGGAGGAGACAGGTGGGAACCTTGGGGGTTTTGGTCAATGGAGGGTGTGGATATCGGCCGTGGAGTTTGGGAAGGCCAACGGCGACGGGAACGACCCAAATCGGGCCTGAGTTTGTCAATGGAGAGTGGGGAATCAATGCAGAGCACACCTTCATCAATCATCACCCCATTCCCCATATTGCAATTTGAAATTTTGATTTCCTGTGCAAAATGTCAACTGACAAATTCGTATGACCATTTTACCCTTACTTACAAATTCTTATGACCATTTTACCCTTTGTCACGATGAAAATTATTAACAGATTTCTACTGTGTAGTAAAATGGTATTTATTTGGGTGCGAAGATGTCGTTAACTCAACTTGAATCCATCAGCTTCCAAGGAAGTTTAACTTATTATCAGTGGCATCACATGAAAATCGACAAAACAAAAACGAAATTCTTTAACACCGACATGAAGTTATAATATAAAAAGAGAAATTAACACACAAAAATTCATGATATTATGCACCTAATGGCGAATTCTTCAGAGAAAGTTGTATCTTTCGAAATGGAATCGGACATATAAAATTACTAGTGTTTACATAATTTTCTTTTATATAAATAAATGATTCATCAAAGTAGTGTGTCACCAATATTGATATCAATAAATCTGAGATCCCCAAATGTTATGGTGGAGTCACTGAATCGGTAAGACAACAATCCCTAAAACATACTATATAATTCACTTTATCGATTGTGTTATAAGTGGATATTTTATCATAGGTTTATTCCAATTCCAAGATCTCAAATTGGTTTATCAATATCATTTTATGTTGAGATTTACTGAAGATTTCCTGAATATATCGTAATCTCTTAATTTTGTTAGTTTTTAAGATACTCATAAATGTATTTGATATCCTATAATCTCCTAATTATAACGGTATATTGTAATTGACATAATTAAAAGATTTCGTAGATTGTATTCTACCTATATAAAGACTGTAACTATTAGTGTAAATATATGAATTGAAAATATACAATTCTTTCAATTTAACTTGGTATCAGAGTCGCTCTTTGATCCAAAAAAAAAAATTGCTCATTGTAGAGCAGCCACAGGAAAATCACCAGCGAGTAATCATCCCGTCATCGTCAATCCAAGAAGAAAAAAAGGATCGCAATCAATCCAATCAATATTCAACCACCATCAAACATCAATCATCATCCAACTAATATTCAACCTCCTACTACTTGTTGGAGTTGGGCCTAACTCCTCACACAAAAGGCCTTATTGAGTGGGAGGATTGTCCACTTTTATAAACTCATTGGCTTGAACGTGCATAGTCGATGTGGGATCTCCAACACATATCAACCATCATCAATACACAAAACTCCAGCCAATAACCAATCAATATTCAACCAATATTTGAACACAACCTAAACAACAAATCCAACCTCCATCTTTAGCCGCTGCAAACAACAAAAATACCCAGGAAAAATATTTCCAGTCCACAATCAAACAAGCCAACCATAGCCATCAAATCTAGCCGCAAATCAACAAAAATACCCAGGAAAAAATATTTCCAACCGCAATCCAATCAAACCCAAACGCAACCCCAACAACAAAATCCAATCAAGCCCAACCACCTAACCACCAACTTTAGCCGCTACTAATAACCAAAACACCCAGAGAAAAAAAATCTAAAACCAAAACTCCAATGTCCAAACAAAGTCAACAAAAAAAATAAAATAAATAAATTATAGTCCAACCATCAATCTGCCCAGTTGCTGACGGTCGATCACCAGTCCATGAGAATCGATCGTCAAAAATCAATTGCCCATCTTCGCCGATGCCAAGAACACCAGAATTTGGTACCAACGCCCATCGACGCTAAGAAAATAGTCGCCTATCACCATTTGTTGCTACCGTTGCCAAGAAGATCAAACCACCACATCACTGCCGATTTGATGACGATCCTGTGACTGCCATTGTCGTTGAGAAACTCAACAGTCAATTTGTCAAAGTGAACGACGACGACCACCTACTACTGAGAGGAGGCACTGAGGAACTCTGTTTTGAGAGTTTGAATGTGAGTTTTTGGTTTTTTGAGTTTTGAGAGTTTGAGTTTAAGTGTGAGGTCTTTTTTTTTTTTTTTTTTCTTAAAGGAAAATGTGTGGGGAAATTCTACAAAAAAAACCCGGTTCCAAATTTGGAAGAAAGTTACTTGGAAGTTAACCAAGAAGCAATCTGACATGCTACCTTGAAAGGAGAATCAAGAAACGCTGAAACTTTAGCAATGATTGCTCAGAATGAAAGTCAACATGCTCAGACTAAACTTGGCAAGCCCAACAACAATAAGGAGAGAAGTTTTATTGATGCTGTTATGGAAAAGGAAGAAGTGGCCAGACAGTCCACGTCATTTGTAGCTACAATTGAAATGATGTTAAGTCTTTACATATGTGTACATCTGTTTCTAATAGTGCATGGATAATTCATTCTGGTACTACCGATCATATGACATTTGATTCTGGGCATGTTTCTAACCTTAAGTGATCCTCACAAAACTTTGTTTCCACTGTCAATGGTGGATCTAACTAGGTCATTGGGGAAGGATCATTAACCCTAAAAAAATCTTTACACTTAGATTGTGTCTTAGTTGTCCCATCCCTGAATTTTAACTTATTATCAGTATCTAAAATAACCAAAGTCTTATCTTGTGTGGTGATTTTTTGGCCTAAATTTTGTGAGTTTAAAAGCATTCAAACAAACTTGGCAACACATGGTATCATTCATCAGACTACTTGTCCCTACACACCCCAACAAAATAGTGTTGCTAAGGAAAAAAAATCGGCATTTATTGGAGGTCGTCTATGCCTCATTAATAGAAGCTCACATGTCATTATCTTTTTAGGGAGAAACACTTACTTCTATAACCTACCTAATCAATCAGGTACCTTATAGTTCTATTTAGGGATGGGCACAAAGCCCGGCCCAGTGGGGACCAGCCTCAACCCACCCCGAACGGGGCAGATTTTCCCTGAATTTTTTGGGCTTCGGGCCAGGATCGAGCCCAAGATTGGCCCCCGAAATTCAGGGACGGGCCAGGGCCAGGGCAAGGATAGGATTTGCCCCGCCCCGCCCCGTCCCCGACAAGTGTATATATATATATATATATTAATTTTAATAATTGAAAATCAATCATATATACCTATAATAATTTTAATATTTGAAAATCAATTATACATTATACAATAACAAATTATAATTGTGTAAGTATTTTATGAAACTATATACAAATAGGTAATAAAGAAAACTAGATTAAATATAATAAATCATTATAAATATTTGTAATTATATATATATATATATATATATATATATATATATATATATATATATATATATATATATATATTATACATAATATGTTAATACTATGAAACAAAAGTTATACATTCAACATTATATATTATACATTATATATGGTATACATTTAACATTATACATTATATATGATATACATTTGACATTATACATTATACATTATACATTGTATATTATATATGATATATACTATAAAAGTATAATGTATATAACATATATATGTTGTACATTATAATTTATACATAATATGCTATTATTTATAATCTTACGTTAATACATAATATATATGTAATATATTATTTGTTGTTTTAATTGATTATAATGAATCAATAAATCACTATAATTTTTTTTTTTTTTTGGTCCCTCATTGAATCATTATTTCAATTCTATTACCTAATTACCTTTGTTATATTGTGAATTGTGATAGCTATTTATTTAGAATTTATTATAATATATATAGTAGTTATTTATTTAAAATTTATTATAATATATATGTATAATGTATCATATATAATACATTATATTATATATTAAAGAGACATTATATATGTATACTTATTACTTAATACAATAATTCATAATATTATAATGTTAATATATAATATATTTATATATATGTATAATGTATTATAATTATCATTTTGATATTTGGATTCATTATAATCATTAATCAAGGGCGGATCCAATAATTGTTGAGGACTTGAGGGTGGGCATTTGAACAAAAAAAAATACTAATATGTATAATTTCTGGATTTTACCCTACCCTAATAGAATTGTTAATTATATATTTAATTTTTTTTTTTTTGGTCTTTATGTTTAATATGTATATTACATATTTAATTTTTTTTTTTTTGTTGGTATATATAATTTGGAGAAAAGAATAATAAAAGTATAAAACTAAGGATAAAAAAAATACAAAAAAAACCCCAAACAGGGAATTCGGGGGTTTGGGGAACGGGCTTTTTCAGGGATTCCCCGAACGGGCTTTAGGCCGGGATCGGGGAATCCCCTTGGGCTTTTGGGTCAGGACCGGAGACAAGGGTCCTCGGCCCCGCCCCGGCACGTGCCCATCCCTAGTTCTATTAGGTTCTAGACACATTTTCAGGCTCTTGGTAATGTAGTGAATGCTCCAATGGTCATGAACTTATTGCCTCATGTTTTTGGTTGTATCACCTTTGTTTACCTCCATAAACATCAATGCAACAAGTTGTCCCCTCATGCATTGAAATGTGTTTTCATTGGGTATGGTGTTCATCAAAAGGGTATCGATGTTATCATCCTCCAACTCAACAAACATTTGTGGTGACGAATGTTGTTTTCCATGAAGAATTGATTTTTTTTTCTTTTGAGTCTGAACTTCAGGGGGAGTATTATCAGGAAGAAATTCAAACTCTTGACTATGTTGTTCAAGATGTTCAAGATATGGGAGATTATAAGTCACAAACTACACCTATTGTTCAATAAGAAGATAAAGTGTATGATGAAAATGTGGAGGTGGGATCAAACCAGTTTGTTGAAACCTCTCAGGCCAAGTCTCTTATTCTTGGTATGTCACAACCATCATTTGTTGAGAATGTTCCTGATTTAGAGTTTGAACCAATTGAGTTTGAACCAATTAGGAAACAATTACTACCACATAGTACAAAAGGGATTCCCAATCAAACATACAAACCTGAGCTATCTAGTAAGGTCAAATACCCCATGAGTCATTATGTGTTTAACCATCATCTATCAGAATTGAATTCATCATTTGTGAATCAATTATCTGCTGTATCTATTCCTAACAGTGTGCAGGAAGCCTTATCTGATCTAAAATGGAAAGCTGCTATGAATGAAGAGATGAAATCGTTACAGAAAGATGAGACTTGGGAACTTATTGATCGTCCACCAGGAAAGATGACTATTGGATGTCTATGGGTTTACACTGTGAAGTATAAAGCTGATGGTACAATTGAGAGGTTCAAAGTTAGGCTAATAACAAAAGGGTACACCCAAACCCATGGGATAGACTATACAGAGACATTTGCACCCGTAGCTAAAATAAACACGGTACGTGTTTTATTTTCTTTAGCTGCAAACCTTGATTGGCCATTACAACAATTTGATGTGAAGAATGCTTTCCTACATGGAGAATTTTCAGAAGAAAGCTATATTGATTCTCCACTAAGGTGTATTTCAGTAGAAAAGCATAGCCAAAAGGTATGTAAGTTAAATAAATCTCTATATAGGTTGAAGCAATCTCCGAGGGCATGGTTTGGGAGGTTTACAAAAGCTATGAAGTCTTTAGCTACCATCAGAGCAATTCAGATCACACATTGTTCCCAAAGAAACAACAAGGAAAGATCAGCACACTTATTGTATATGTTGATGATATGGTGGTCACTGGAAATGATCTAGAAGAAAGAAAGGCTCTGCAAAAGTACTTGTAAAAAGAATTCGAAATGAAATACCTACGCTCTTTGAAATATTTTCTTGGAATCAATGTGTCTCGATCCAACAAAAGTATCTTTCTATCACAGAGAAAGTATGCCGTAGATGTTTTGCAAGAAACTGGTATGTCAGCATGTCAACCAGCAGATACACCAATTGAAGAAGGTTTGAAATTATGTATCAAGACTAATCAAGTACCAATTGACAAAGGGAGATATCAAAGACTTGTGGGAAGATTGATGTACTTGTCACATACTAGGCCAGATCTTACCTATGCATTGAGTATAGTTAGTCAGTTCATGCATAACCCTGGAGAACAACATATGAATGTTGTCACGCGCATTTTGAGATACTTAAAACATACTCCTGGGAAAGGAATCCTATTTACTAAAAATACGGATTACCAAAATGTGAATGCATATACTGATGCTGATTGGGCGGGAGTAGTGGATGACATATGATCTACTCCTGGTTATTTCACTTTGTAGGAGATAATCTAGTCACATGAAAAAGCAAAAAACAGAATGTTGTGGCACGCTCAAGCGCTGAAACAAAATTTAGGGGAATGACGCTTGGGATTTTTGAAGCTTTGTGGCTACAATTATCTTGCAAGATTTGGGCTATCAACTAAGTTAACCAATCTAGTTATATTGTGACAATAAAACAACATGTGACATTGCTCACAATCCAATTCAACTTGATCATACGAAACATGTTGAAGCAGATAAATTTTTCATTAAAGAAAAACAGGGTCAAAAGATTATTGAATTGCCCAAGATTCGATCAGATGATCAATTCACCGATATTCTTACCAAGGCTGTCTTCAAACATATTTTCTCACAAGTTTTAGACAAATTACGCATGTGTGACATCTACGCACCAACTTGAGGGGTAGTTGAGATTTACTGAATATTTCCTGAATATATGGTTATCTCCTAATTTTGTTAGTTTTTAGGATATTCATAAATGTATTTGATATCCTATAATTTTCTAATTATGTCGGTATATTATAATTGACATAATTAGGAGCAGCACATTTTAAGCTTTCAGTTGCTTTCACAGTCCGAGGAAGAGGAGAAATACATGTCCCATGTTCCTTATGCCAGTGCAGTTGGAAGCATGATGTATGCTATGGTTTGCACTCCTCCTAATATTTCACATGCTTGTGGTTAGTAGATACATGGGTTCTCCAGGTAAAATCCATTGGCAGGCAGTAAAATGGATTTTTCGGTATTTGAAAGGTACTGGAGATGGGGGCTTAGTATATGGCAGGAGTTCTAATATTGATAGATTGTATTCTACCTATATAAAGCATGTAACTATGAGTGTAAATATATGAATTAAAGATATATAATTCTTTCAATTTAACTTTTTAATCCAATATCTCTTTGTTTATTTATTTTCTGTTTCCCTGTAAAAAAAATAGAAATTAATGGTACAAGATAAAGAAATTTATTAAAAATTTAGAAGAGCCCACTTGGGTTTAGCTAGGGGTGAGCACGGGTAGCGGGTAGAATCAAGGGCCTGGGGGTAGAAGGAAGGCAAGAAACCTCACCGGAATCGTCTGTCTGGGTGGAGGTTCGGTTCCAATTTTTTGGAACTAATACTGTGCGATTCCGGTTCCAGTTCTTGTGTGTGGAGGAACCAGAACCGAAACCGAAATCGGAACCTGTAAAAAGAGTACCCTATTTGGAACCTTCAGGGGGTACCCGGTTTGAAACTGATTTTTGGAACCTGTGTGGAACCTATTTTGGAACCTGTTTTAGAACTTGTTTTGGAACCTGTTTAGAACTTGTTTTGTAACCTGGACTACAATGAAATATTTGTGAAATATGAATAATGGAGGGTTTCTATTATTTTACATATAAAAAAAATTTAAAATAGAAAAAGTTAAATTTTTAGAATAACCTAATTAAATAAATATACGAATACAATTATACTTATTACATATAAATTACACCATATTAAAAGCTTTAATATATTATAATACATTAATATTGAAGTTTTGATTAATTAAGTAAATAATTGGAATTATGATCCAATTAAAAGTGTTTTACATTTTTAATGTTATTAAAAGAATTATTTTTGAATAAAATAGTGTATTTGATTGAGTAATAATATATTTAGTTATTTACTTCAATTATTAAGTTCTTAGTATATCTATAATAAATTAGTAATTAATTAATCATATATGATAAATTGATAAACATTAATAAATTTAATTACTAGTTAAATATCATACTTAATCAATTATAATATTACATTATAATTAAATGATTACTTAATTAATTATAATTTTATAATATTACTTAATTGATTTATAGTATAATTAATTATAACATTACATTAATTGATTACTACTTAATTAATTGACTTATAAGTTATAACATTTAGTATATTACTTAATTAAATAATTATAAATTTAATTAATTATAGTATTACATTATAGATTTATAGTATAATTACTTAATCAATTATAACATTTTATTATAAACATTAATACAAACTTAATTAAATAATTAAAAATTTAATTAATTATAATATTACATTAAAAATTTATAGTATAATTACTTGATAGTTAATTCATTATAACATTACATTATAGTATGATTATATAATTAATTATAACATTACATAATTAAATGATTACTTAATTGATTATGATATTATATTATAAATATTACTAATTACTAATTTACTACATAAACATTAGCATAATACTTAATTAAATGATTAAAAATTTAATTAATTACAACATTACATTATAAATTTATAGTACGATTATGTAATTAATTGTAACATTACATTATAATTAAATGATTACTTAATTAATTATAATATTCTATTATAAACAAATTAATTATAATATTATATTAAAGACTTATAGTATGATTACTTGATTCATTATAACATTTCACTATTTCATTATAGTATGATTAGTTGATTACATAATTAATTATAACATTACATAATTAGATGATTATTTAATTGATTATAACATTGTATTATAAACATTAATTATAACATTACATTATAAAAAAATGATTACTTAATTAAATGATTAGAAATTTAATTAATTAAATATTACATTATAGTTAAATAATTACTTAATTAAATTATAATATTGTTACATTACATTATATTATGATCACTTAATTAATTATAGTATTACATAGTTAAATGATTACTTAATTAGTTATAAATTTATAACATCACATTATAAACATTAGTAATTTGCTACATTATTATTTATTACATTACTTAATTAAATGATTAAAATTTTAATTAATTATAATATAACATTAAAGATCTGTAGTCTGATTACTTAATTCACTATAATATTACATTATAGTATGACCACATAATTAATTATAACATTACGTAATTAAATGATTACTTAATTGATTATGAGTTATGATATTATATTTTAAACATTAGTAATTACTAATTTACTACATAAACATTAGCACAATACTTAATTAAATGATTAGAAATTTAATTAATTATAACATTACCTTATAAACATTTCATTATAAACATTAATTAAGCATTACATTATAGTTAAATAATTACTCAATTAAATTATAACATTATTATATTACATTATATTATGATCACTTACTTAATTATAGCATTACATAGTTAAATGATTATATAATTAGTTATGAATTTATAACATTACATTATAAACATTAGTATATTAATTAAATGATTTGAAATTTAATTAATTATAATATTAAATTATAGATTTATAGTATGATTACTTAATTCATTATAACATTACATTATACTATTATAATATGATCATATAATTAATATAACATTACATAATTAAATGATTACTTAATGGATTATGACATTATATTATAAATATTAGTAATTAATTTACTAATTTACACAATATTTAATTAAATTATTAGAATTTTATTAATTATAACATTACATTATAAATTTATGGTATGATTACTTAATTAATTATAATATTACATTATAATTAAACCCTAAACCCAAATAGTATATTTGTTAGGGGTGTATTTGTAAACTTTTAAGGTATTTTTGTCATTTTTTAAACTAATAAGGGGGTAATTGATTTTTTATAGGGTACCCCGGAAAGAAACCGAAACCTGCATTTTAGGTTCCGGTTCCTTGAATTTAAGAACCTGCACTGTGCGGTTCCGATTCCGATTCCTTTTTTTGGGAACCTGCATTGTACAGTTCTCGTTCCGGTTCCCCCAGAAAATGGAGGGTACCCGGAACCACTCACCCCTAGGTTTAGCTAACGAGCCTTATATCCCTTTTGAGTAGACATTACCTGCAACCGACAAAAAGCAATATTCCACATAGAGGTGGAACAAATGGGCCGGGTTAGGCGGGTCAACCCTAACCCGACCCGCATTCAAGAGGGTTCAACCTGGACCACCAATAAGGCGGGCCCGGTTGAACCCAACCTGCCAGCAACCCCTGGGCAGGCCGGGTTGAGAAATGGCAACTCGGCGACCCGCGGGTTGCTATTTTGTCCTTTCTAGAGAAAGGACCACCAACCCGCAGGGTTGACCCGTAGGTTGGCTATTGCCAACCCAGCAGCTTGGCTATTGAAAAAAAAAAGATTTTTTTGTTTTTTTCAATTACCCTTTTACCCTTGAAATATAGCCATTGGAGGGGTCTTTTTCGTCATTTTGTTTTCCCATTTTTTCTATAAATTGGCCCTAAACTCTCATCTTTTCTCACAACTCGAATTCTCTCATTTTCTCTAATCTCTAATCTCTCAATTATTCTCTTAATCTATTTGTTATCAATTTGCTCTTATTTTAATTTTTATTAATTTTTGCAATTTTCAATTCATATTTCCAATTTTCCAATTTCCATATTCCAATTCTCTTTCTTTAATTTTTTATTTCTTCTACATCAATTTTTTTTTTCAACTACAATGGATAGATATTTCTCTCCTATCAATATCAATGATGAAGAAAACTACTATCTTAGTCCTAGTCCCGCTGATTTTACTAACATAAATACAAGAAATTCAAATAGTCCCACAACTTTCCCAGTCTCAGAATCCGATATACCTCAAAATATGCCCCCGATTCCTCCCCATACAGCTCCCGGTGGTTCTAGAAGTCGTCCTTGTAATTGTCATCCTCGTCCAACTTCATCTCAAGCTGAAACGGGTTCATCAACTGCTGTCAAAAGCGACGACAGACACACATAAGACATTTGGATGCATTTTGATAAGGTTTACGAGGTAGGAAATTAAGTTCAAGTGAAGAAAGCAAGATGCAAGTATTGTGGAAATGTTTATAAAGCTGATTCAGGTAATGGTACTAGTACTTTAAAAAGGTATGCTAATAAACAGATTGCTCAACATGGAAATAGAGAAACCAATCAAACTCAAATAACTAATACGAGTACTACTTGGCGTTATAATTCTGATGTATATAGAGAACAATTAGCTTTATATATTGCTGCAACTGATCAACCTATTAATATGGCTGAAGATAAATATTTTGAAAGATTTATTAAAAATTCAATTTTTTCAGATTTAAAAGTTATTCTAAAACTGCAACTAGAAATGATTTAATAAAATTATTTAAGAAAATGAAATTAGAATTAAAAAATAAAATACATACTTGTCATGTCAGTGTGGCTCTAACTGCTGATATTTGGAGTGGTAGAGCTAAACAAGATTATATTTGTGTGACTAGTCATTATTTTGATAATGAATGTAAATTAAATAAACATTTATTAGGATTTAGATTAATGGATGTTGATCATAGTGGTCAACATATTTATAATAAAATTGTTAAAGTTTTAGAAGATTATGATATTGTTAGTAAAGTGATAAGTTTCACTTTAGATTATACAAGTTCTAATAGTAGAGCTATAGATTATTTTCAAAGTAATTATCCTTTATATAACAATTTAAAGTTTTTTCACCAACGTTGTGCATGTCATGTTATTAATTTAATTATGAAAAGTGATATGAAAACAATTAAAGAAAATATTGATAGAATTAGAGATTGTTTAGCTTGGATTACTGGTAGTAATAAAAAAAATACTGAATTTCAAGATGTTTGTATAAAATCAAATGTGTCTCCTAGAACATTTGCATTAGACATGCCTGTTAGATAAAATAGTACTTATTTAATGCTTGATTCATGTTTACCTTATGCTAATTTAATTAGTTATTTTGTAGCAAATAATAGAGGTCCTCATTATTTGGTAGAAAATGATTGGCAAATAGCTAAAGTATTTCATTCTTTTCTTAAAATTTTTTACCAATCCACTTTACAACTTTCTGGTATGTATTATCCTATTAGTCCATTGTTAATACATACAATTGTAAAAATTTCAAAGTTATTTATAAAAAACAAAAACAATGAAATTTTAAAAGAACCAATAAAGGCAATGGAAATTTTTTTTTTTAAATATTTTAAACCCAATCCTTGTCTTTATTGTTTAGGTGCCATTTTTTATCCTAGAATTAAACAAGAAGGTTTAGAAAATGATTTAGAGACATTAACTGAAAATTTACAAAACTTAGCATTTGTCAATCAAATAGGAAAGGTAAAAAATTGTCTTGTAGAGGTATATTTCCAATATGAAAATAAGTATGGGAACCTGCAAAGATACGAAATACAAAGGGAAGTTTCATCAGAAGAAACAAATGAAGATTTCTACACCTGGAGTGCATTTAATAGGTCGAAAAGGAACCGAACCCGAAGCACAAGCGCAACCTCCTCTTCAGAAGCACCAACGGCAACAACAACGAATCTACTGTCCGCCATGCAGTGAGAGTAACGAGCTTCAACAATATTTGAGAACTCCTGAAATGTTACAAAGAGATCCATAACAAAGAGCCAACTTTAATGTCTTGGAATATTGGAAAACCAGAAAATGTATTTTTCCGATATTATCAAAACTTACCTTGGATGTTTTTACTGTTCCAGTCTCAACCGTCTCATCCGAAAAAACATTTAGTGCAAGTGGAAGAATTTTAAATGAAAGGAGGACTAAACTTTCACAAAAAATGATTGAAGTCCTCACATGTCTTCGAGATTGGGAACGGTCACGCCATCAAGGTCAATACGAGGTTGTCGACGATACTTTAATAGAATCATTTCAATTTTGTAATATAGATGATACAGATGAGGGAGGTCCTAGTCAACCCCAAAATTAGTTGTTTTGTAAATTGTAAATTGTAACTTGTAAATTAATTGTTAATTATTGCACTCTTTTTTTCTTACCAAGTTTTTATTCCATTGGGTTTTTTTTGGTGAGGTTTTTAACGAGACAATAATTATTATAATTTCTTATTTTATTTTTTAATAAATCAATAAATTTAATTTTTCTTATATTACAATTTTAATGTATTACAATTTAATTAATATTTGGAATGTTAACAAAAAAAAAAAATTAATTTAATTGAATTATTGATATTTGAAAAGAAGTTAACTCAAAACAATTACATTTATTTATTTATAAATTGTTAATTATTCATTTGAAAAGTTAATTAAACATTTAAACTTAAATAAAACAAAACAAAATAAAAAAAAAATCAAAAATCAAAAATCAAAAAGGGGGTTAACCTGGTCCGACCCGCGGCCTAACTCGGTAGGTTAGGGTTGGTAGGCTGGGTTGGGCTAGCCAATTCCCCAAAATTGGCGGGCCTAACCTGACCTGCCAATGTTGACCCGCCCGCCAATTTGCGTAACCTGCCGCAGGCCGGGTTGGGTCGGGCTGGACGGGTTACTTTTCCACCTTCCACATTAAGTTTTATACAAAGTTTTTTAAGTGTAATTATTCTTCATAATTTTATTTATAATTACTTAATTTATTTATAATATGTAAAAGTTAATAAATAAATGTAGAATTCGAATCCATCAATATCAAGAAAGACAGTTTATTTTAATAAGATTTGTTTGAATAAGAATCTCACGAATGTTGCAGGTCCATTTGTTTTTCTATATACAAAGATTTGGTTCTTACCAAATCATTCAGAGGAATATCACGACCAAACATGTGGCATGACGTGACAATTGATCGATAACATAGAAGCTATTAAATTATAAAATTAACTCATTAAATGATGATATATGATATGTTAATTAATAGAAAATGTTACATGATGTATTAACTTTGTACATATTTTATTTACTAATTAACTTTATAAGAACAGTACATCTCGTATTTAAAAGCTGAAAAGCTTACCTCAAGAAATCTTAATTATGAGGTTTATATCAAATAGTCAAAGTTTCTAGATTTTTGTTTTACACCATATTACCACAAAGATTTGAGTTAATTTACATACTTTATTGCTTTGAAGTCATATTCAGATGTAATTTTTGTTGGTCGATTTATATTAATTCATGTTTAATTAATTTTTGATTAATACAAATATGGTTTAATTAAACACTAAGTTTGTTGGCATAATCCTTTGAAATTCAAATCAGAATCTGATATATCAGAAAAGCTAAAGAAAGAGAGAAACTATATGCAACAATTAATAAATTGTGTGTAATATATTACAATACTTCTCTTTTTAACTACAATATTTGATAGGATTTCATAATTTTTTTAATTAATAAATTCATTTGAAAAAAAAAAAATACAAAAATAAATTTCTTATCTACCAAATTAGTACTTATGATTTAATTTTAATGAGTAATGCTACATATATAAACTAATTATACAAACTATTTCCTATAAACTGATGTGGCAATTCTGTATATCTGACATATCATATGCTTTAATTTGTTTAATTTATCCCTAATTTAAAATCATCAATCACATTAAAACGCATCAATTTGTATGAGAAGTTTGTATATGTAATGTTATTCAATTTTTATATTCTTGAATTCTATATCATCATTTTAGATTTCTACATAAAACTTTTCATAGATTTATATATAAACCTTCTATCAAGGGTGTCAAATTACGGTTAACCAAACCAGATGGGGTGTTTTTCAAACCGTACCGATTTTTCGGTTCAATAAATATTTCGAACCAAAACCGAACTGGAATATCCTATGAACCGGTTTCTAACTGAACCAATAATTCGGTTCGAAAACCGGTTAACCGATTTTATATAAAATCTTAAATTGAAGAACAACTCTACAACAAAACTTATTCACTACCTTCGATTATTTCAACTCTAATACATATCCTCACAAGAATCAACAAAATAAACCAAAATTTTAACACTGCAAAATAATTCCAATCTTTTAACACTGTTCTCCTCAGTATTTTAACTTCCCAATTGCATTTACAAGACTAGAATCATATATTCATGAAGGAAGAACCAAAGAAAATAAAAAACTTACAAAAACTAAGAAACCCATTTGCTATAGATCCTGTGGTTAATGAAAATGGGAGATGAGAGTGGGTTGGTTAAGGGTAGGTGAATAGATATGTGAAAGAGAGGTCTGCAGTTGCGCTGTTGCGGATGGTGGTGGGGAAGCTTATTACCAATAAAGGTGTAAGTGGTTTCCCGGTATCACAACCAACCGAAAAAGGCTTCGATCTGGACAGGCCACATGTCGCCAACAACCAAACATAGCTTAGCATCTGGATTTGAAATGTGAAATCATGGTTTTTTATATTTTTTAGAGATATTTTACAAGGCGTTAAAAAGAGGGAGAGAAAAAAGGTGTTTGTAATTGTAAGAGAAGAAGCAGTAAACATAAGTGGGGGCCAACGGAGGAAGGTGAGAGGTGGTGGGGTATTTGAAAACGTGAGGAGTGAAGGAGAGTTTTAAATTTTAATTAACGATAGATAGAGTTCCAAGGAATTTAATGCAGTGTAGGTGTGCAGTGTTTGTCATTTTTTATTTTTATTTTTTAACTCTATCACGCTTTACTTCTCTGGTTTAAGTTTAAACTTTTTGGAAAAATCGGTTTGTAAAATTGCTTTCGGTTAACCAGTTTAAAATTATACTTGAATTGTTAACCAAACTAGTTTTTTGGTTTTCTTAATTTAAAAAATCCAAACCGAACCAGTTACTCTAGAAAACCAATTTTTTAGACCGGTTTCGATCCAGTTTTCTGATTAGGTTCAATTTTCAATTTTTGTTTTTTCCAACCCTAGCTGGTATGTATTTATTATGATTTTGGTTTTCAATTTTTGTTTTTTCCAACCCTAGCTTGTATGTATTTATTATGATTTTACAATTGTATTTTGAGTAGTGTTATAGGGATATTACTAATTAGGGTACAAATTTTTCATAAATTTTCAATGGCAGGACAAGTTTTGAAATCATTCAAGTAAGAGACAATAAATAGTTAATTAGATTTAGTTTTATTGTAGATATTATTATATATAATTCTTAGCTTCAATCAACTCCAGAGCTCAGTCAACTCCAGTCCAACTTCCAGCTCAGCACATCAGTTTGAAGGATTAGTTAAGAATAGTTAAGTTGGTTTTACTAATGTAACAAAATTAATTGTAACTATGGTTAGCTGAGTAAACTACAATTAGTTGAGTGGAGTTAGTAATATGAGTACCTAAGTCAAGTGTAAATGATTCATATGTAATTTTTATCAATAATGTTATGCTTATTCACGATCTTACTAACCATCTTACTATCCTTTATAAATATAAAGTATAGTACGGATACAATAAACATGATACGAGTACCATATATAATTTTAACAAAGAATAATAAGACGGTTAGTAAGTTTATGAGTAAGCATAGCATTACTCAATTTTTATAATCAATAATATTCTGCATTACACAACTCTCTCTCTGGAAAAGCTAATATGGTATCAGAGCAATGGGTTTCATGAGAAATCAATGGCTGAGGAGATTCTGTTTTGGAGTCGTAATTGAATTGTGGTTGAGGAGGAGAAGGGAGCTAACCCTTGATGAAAGCTAAGCGCTAAGCAGTCGATTTTTCTTCTTTTACTGTCTTGGCTTCAATTTGTTTCGATTCAGTTGGTGATTTACTCAAAGTTAGATCAAAGTTGGTGATTAGGTCGAAATTAACTCGATTTGCTCAAAGATTAGCTTGATTTGTTAGAATCAATTGACGATTACAAGTTTGAACCTTCTATTGTCTCTTTCGGAGCTTGATTACAAGTTTGAATCTTCTATTGTCTCTTTCGGAGCTTGAATTTGCGAATTACAGAGCAATTACACAAGATGGAGAAGACCAATGGGGAAATGACAACGAATCTTCTAGATTCAAACACACCAAACTCGCCACTCTATATTCACTCATCAAATACATCTGGTTCAGTACTGGTGATAGAGCAACTTACAGGTACATAAAACTATGGTATTTGGAGTAAGGCTATGACAATTTCACTTCAAGCCAAGAATAAATTGGGATTTGTAGATGGTACATGCAAGAAACCATCTTATTCAACTTTAAGTGCATAATGGGAGAGGTGTAATTCCTTTGTTCTAGCTTGGATCTTTAACACGGTTTTGAAAGAAATCTTCAATGACATTGTTTATTCCACCAGTGCACATCAAGTGTGGTAGGATTTACAGTAGTAGTATCACAAGGTGAGTGGAACTAGGATTTATGGAATACATCGGGAAATTGTTAATCTCACACAAGGGACTATGTCTGTAGCAATTTATTATAATAAGTTGAAGGCATTGTGGGATGAGTTGAGTTCTATGATTAGTTTACCACCACCAGACAATGTATCAACTAAAGCATACCTTGATCACTTAAATCAACAGAGGTTGTTATAATTCTTAACGGGGCTTAAGGATATTTATTCCATGGTGAGGAGTCAGATACTCTTGATGTCACCATTGCCTTCAGTTAAACAAGCCTACTCTGGTGTTAATCAAGATGAAAGTCAAAGAATTTTTCATGGGCTTATGTTGGTTTAGATGTGACTATTGCTCTATATGCACAAAATACACAGAAAAATTCTAAGTACAAAGGGAAGAAGCCTTACATAGAATGTGATTTATGTCATCTGCAAGGCCATAAATGAGACACATGTTATAAAATACATGGGTATCCAGTAGATTTTAAAGGGAAGATGAATGGATCCAAGGGCAAATCATCAGCTAATCAAGTGCATTCGCAGCCCAATGTTCAAGCATCTACTGCTTCTACTGATTCTACAAAGAATTCGCTTGGAATAATTGTCTCAGTTGAACAATATTTGCAGCTTCTTTAGCTACTTGGTAAAGAGAATATTTCAGCCTTGACAAATATAGCAAGTACTACAACATCCCTTTTTTCTTGCTATAATGAAACTGAAAATTGGATAATAGACTTAGGGGCATCAGATCACATGACCAGTAGGTTGTGTAGCTTAGATTCTCCTATTGATATGCATTCTAACCCAAACCTTTATGTTGGTGTACCCAGTGGTAGAAAAACTAGGATTAGACACACTGGTTCTGTCAAATTGGATGAGAAATTTAGTCTTCATCATGTGTTACATTTACCAGATTTCAATATCAATTGTTTTCAGTTTCAAAATTCACTACATCTAATAATTGTGCCATTACATTCTATCCTGATTTTTGCTTAATCCATGACCTCTGGAATGGCAAGTTGAAGGGGATTGGTAGACAATGCCAAGGCTTATACTTCTATGCACCTTTTACACTGTCAACTCTACAAAATTCTGACATTTATGAACTGGCCAAAATGATTTCTACAAATGATGTTAGTAATTCAGTAGTGAATAAGGTTTCAAGATTTATTTCTAAATGTGGTTCTTCTAGTTCATGTATTGACTTTCATGTTTGGCATCAAAGTTTGGGTCATGTACCAAATTTTGTCTTTAAACAAATGCTAAAAACTTTGCCAGTTGATAATTTTTTTCATTGTTCAGCTTGTCCTTTGGCAAAGCAAACTTGAATACCTTTTCCATTAAGTCAAAATATTTCAAGTCATGATTTTGATCTTTTACATTTGGATGTATGGGGACCTGACAAGATACCTACTTATAGGAATGCTAGGTTCTTTTTTACAATTGTGGATGATTGCACAAGAGTTACATGGTTGTTTTTAATGCAATTTAAGTATGATGTTTTCTAAATATTACAACAATTCTTAAATATGGTCCATAATCAATATCATGTGACTCCCAAATGCATTAGATCAAATAATGGCTTAGAATTTTTCAATAAAAATTATAAAGAATTGTTATAAAAGTTTGGCATTTAACATCAAAGTTCTTATGCTTACTCTCCACAACAAAATGGTGTTATGGAAAGAAAGCATAGACATATATTGCAAGTGGCCAGGGCTTTAAAATTTCAGTCACATTTACCATATTCACTTTGGGGTTCAAACAGCCGTTTATTTGATCAATAGATTTCCAACCACTATATTAAAAGGCCTTTCCCCCATTTGAAAAGTTTTTTAGCAAACCTCCTTCACTAGCACACTTGAAAGTTTTTGGTTGTTTAGCTTATTCTACTATTCTTACTCTTAAAGATAAGTTTTCTCCAAGATCTACTCCATGTGTGTTTGTAGGATATTCTTTAGATAAAAAGGGATATTTGCTACATAATTTAGAAACTCATGCTATCCACGTTACTAGAGATGTAGTCTTCTACGAGCATGTTTTTCCTTTCAAATTGTCTACATCAAATAAGTTTGTTTTTCCATTAGATTCCTTCTTAGATACAGATTCATCTGATTTCCTTACACATTTTGGACAGTTTTCTGTTCTAACCATAGAACCAGCTGTGACCTCTAGTCCAACACCTATAATAGAATTCTATGATACACCAGCTAGTTCAGATCCTCCATTTGATCTTGAAATTTTAAGATAAACTCCTCCTAAGCCTTTAAGAAAGTCTAATAGAATCACTAGACCACCTATTTGGACTACAAATTTTTACTGTCCTACACGTACCTCTTCATCACAAACTCATCTAGCAAAATATCCAATTTCAAATTGCATTTCTTATACCCACCTTTCACCTAAATACCAAGTTTGTCTTAGCAAAATCTCTTCTTTGACTAAACTTGTCAATTTTTACCAAGTTTCCAAAGATCCTAAATGGGTTCAAGTTATGTCAAAAGAGATAAAAGTTTTAGAAGATAATCAAACCTAGTCATTGGTCTCTCTGCCTCTTAGTAAACATCCAATTGGATGTAAGTGGGTGTACAAATTGAAATTTAATGCTGATGGAACCTTAGAGAGGTATAAGGCTAGGTTAGTAGCCAAAGGTTACACACAACAAGCAAGGATTGATTATGAGGAAACTTTTTCCCCTGTTGTGAAGATGGTGACAGTGAGAGCTATCTTATCTCTAGCTTCCATACTTGATTGACCATTGAATTATCTTGATGTTGACAATGCCTTCTTAAAAGGAGATTTAACTAAGGAAATTTATATGACCTTACCTCAAGGTTTTCATAAGCCACATGGAAAAACCATTGTGTGCAAACTTAGAAAATCATTGTATGGCTTAAAACAGGCTTCCAAGGCTTGGAATTTTAAGCTTACATCTGCCTTAGTTCAAGGAGGTTTCTCTCAGTCCAAGTTAGATTATTCTTTATTTGTTAAGAGTCATGATAATCAAATGGTTGCAGTTTTAGTGTATGTGGATGATATAGTAATTACTTGTAGCATTTTGGATTTGATAGCTAATACTAAGCAATTGCTTCACTCACATTTCAAGCTTGAAGATTTGGGGCTGTTGAGATATTTTCTTGGTTTAGAGGTAGCAAGGTCAGCTAAAGGCATTACTATTTGTCAATGAAAATATGCTTTAGAGTTGATTTCCACTACTAGTTTATCTGGAGCTAGACCTTCTCTTATTCCTCTTGACTAGCATAAGAAATTTACCTCATCAGATTATGACAAACAATTTGCCATTTCTGGAGATCCCTTATTACCTAATGCTACCATTTATCAACAGCTTATTGGGAAACTTCTCTACTTGTGTATGACACATCCAGATTTGAGTAACTCAATTAATTTGTTGACCTAGTTTATGCATGCTCCCAAAGTGGATCATATGTAGGCTGCCTAGAAGATTGTTTAGTACATTAAACATGCTCCTGGTTTGGGGTTATTTCCCCATCTAATAACACAGTCCAACTTAATGTTTACTGTGATTTAGATTAGGCTTCTTGTGTGTTAACCAGAAGATCAATCACTGGCTTTTGTGTGCTCTTTGGGAATTCACTTTTGTCTTGAAAGTCTAAGAAGCAAGTTACAATATCTCGTTCTTCTTTAGAGGCTGAATACAAGGCCATGGCCTCTGCTGTATGTTAGATTGTTTGGTTAGTGCAGTTATTTTCAGATCTTGGTTATCCTATTTCATCTTCAGTCCCTCTTTTTTGTGATAATCAGTTAGCCTTGCATATACCTTCTAACCCCATGTTTCATGAACGTACCAAGCATATTGACATTGATTGTCATATCGTTCGGGAGAAGATTCAACTTGGTCTTATTCAACCAAAATATGTCCCTAGTAACGAGCAACGAGCTGATATTCTTCATTTTCTATCCAAGTTGGGAGTGCTTAACTTGCATCACTCACCAACTTGAGGGGGGGTATTGAAGATATATAATTCTCAGCTTCAGTCAACTCGAATCCAACTTCCAACTCAGCACATCAGTTTGAAGGATTAGTTAAGAATAGTTAAATTGGTTTTACTGATGTAACATAATTAATTGTAACTATGGTTAGATGAGTAGAACTACAGTTAGTTAAGTCGAGTTAGTAATATGAGTACTTAAGTCAAGTGTAAATGATTCAGATTTAATTTTTACAATCAATAATATTTTGCATTACACAAATCTCTCTATAGAAAAGCTAATAAGTTTTAACTTTACGTAACAGTAAAATTATAATTGTATAAATTTATATGATTTCTTTTTGAAAAATAAATTTCAAATGCTTAAAAATACAAAATATCAAAATTAATAAACAACAAAAATTAAAAATTAAAAAAAAAAAGGGTAAATTTCATTAAATTTTCTTTTAATTTTGAATTTGTAAATTTATCTTTTTACGATTTTCTTAAAAAAAAAATTGTTTTCAATATTTTTCTAGTTTTTTCTTTTGAAATTTTTTAATTTTAAAACTAAATTTAGTTTTAAAAAATATGGGGAAAAAAAAAAGTGAAGAGCATCTAACTCTTTTTATTATTTTCCATTAAAGTTTTTTATTTTTAAGTTGGTAATTCAAATATCATATTTTACGAAACTTAACAACTTTCTAGTAATAATGTCATTTTTAATTAATCAGCTCAATAATTTAGAAATTTATTAAGTTTTAGCTCTATTTTAGCTGATTGAGTGATTAAGGTCATTTCTGTTTGAGCCTCATGGGTGTTTTAATTGAGTTTAGGCTTGGAGTAAACAAATTTTTCCCACCCAAATAATGGCTTAATTACACTTTCGCTCCCACATATTTTTAAAATATCACTTTATTACTTCCCAAATTTATATTTTGTTTCCGATTCTGACATCATTGTGACTCTACACCACCACTATTCTCTTCCTCAATCATAACTCACCAAATTCCCTCAAACCCTACTTCCACCAATCTCGTCAATCGTCGACAATCGAGCGACTAGGGTTTGCACAGCCGCCCCTCCCAAGTGAAATTTCAATCAATCTCAACCACCAAAATCTAACATTCCACCACCAAATAGACTTATCAGTCTCCCCTCTTCAAAAGCCTCAACTGTCTGGACCGAGTTTGTACTCTATTTGCCGTCCGAATTAAATTTAAGTAGTAAAGTAATATTTTAAAATGCAGTGGGTGAAAATATGTCATTAAACCATTATTTGGGTGGGAAAAAGTCGTTAACTATTTAGGCTTGTGTATTACCTCCCTTGACATTTAGAAGACACTTAAGGCCATTAACATTTGGACTACATCATGTGGGCCTTCTATTCGGTTTTTACATTTAATTGGACGGGTGTTATTTAAGATGCACTCAATATAAGCCTCAATAATAATTTTTCAAAAATTATATATTCTTTAATTCTATTAGATACATTAGATTAACATAATTAGCATATCATTACTATTAAATACATCAACATGTTAAATACATATTAAATACATTTCTGCTGATATTATATTAGAAGCACTTGTATTGAATCTACTAATCGTGTTTGGTAATAACCAATCTAATTTTACCTTAAAAATTTTGTATGTTCTCTTAACATAAATTCTGAAATTGTAAACATCGAACTTGAAATTGAGAGGTCTTAATACTAAGATAGTTATACTTGTAACTAGCAACGTATTTAAAACTTAGAACAATATATATGAAATATTTAATATAAAACATGATGTAAACTATTCTACAACTACATGTAAATTGTAAAAACATGATGTATTTAATATAAAACAATATGTAAATTGTTCTGCAACTAATCAAATACTCGCAGAATATAAATTTTAGTCGCCAAACGTGGGAATAAATGGCCCCCAAAGTTTTATCCCTCTTTTGCCGACCAATTGCATTTTAGCTATTAAATGTGAGGTATCTGCAACCAGTATTGATCAGTTGCTAAAAATTTGGTTGCAGAATGTAAATTTTCTTGTGGCAAAACTAGTTAATATTGTGTTTGACATAAAAAGAATTTGGTATCATTAAAAAGATACATGTCATTAGGAACCTTTAACATGGAATTGGAACACTTTGATAGGAACTTGAAACTAAGGATAAAGTAAATTAAACATACAATATAAATTTTGAATAGTCTAATGTCAAATTTGAAACTATATGAACTTGATACAAATTAAAAACATTTAAATTGAAACTAATAGCGTATTACTTGAATCATTTAACTTAATTGAAATTGTAATAGTAAAAATGATACTATTAACATAAAACATGAAATTTTTTACATAAGACTTGAAATGAAAGGAACTTGATACTAAAAACTAGAAATTTGAAACTTATAATAATGTACCTGAAACTTTTACAAAATTATTAATACATAATTTAATATATTATATATAAAGTTATTTTTCTTTTCCTTAAAAATTAAATAAAAATTAAAAAATTATTTAATACTTTCAATTAAAATTTAATTGAGAAAAGAAGAATCTATATGAAATTGTTGACATGTTACTCGACACACGTAACATAAGACAGGAAATTATCCAAACTTGTTACTAATAACCTTATATATGAAACACATAACATGTTACTAAATTAGCACTTTAACCCTAAAGCTTGAAAATGGTAGCATTAAACTTGAAATTAGTACTAAAATTTGACATTAAAAAAAAAAAAAAAATTAGATTTGAAACTTTTACCGTGAATTTGAAAGTTATAGATAATACTCGTAATTTTGAACAATATTTGTGAAAGTTTTAATATAAAACATGAAACCAATAATATTTAAGTAGAAACTCAAGACACTCAATACTAAAATCTTTTGATTTGAAATATTTGAAATTTTAAAAAAAAAAAATATATATATATATACACGTGAAAAATCATTATATTATATTTGAAACCTTAAACATTTGTTGTGTATGATTTTTCCACCAAGCTAAGGCCAACTTGAGGATATAGCTCGACCCAAAATGAGTTTGGCAACTATGATTGATCAACCTAACATAAGCTAGTTGTGAACAATTCAAGAATTTATTCAATCAATCCCCAGATTACTTCGGATCCCAAATATTACGGGAATGACTCGATCAATGGAGATTACTACGCAATCACAGTGCCCAATCGTGAGAATATCGGAATTGCCATTCAGATCAATTGTAATCCCCTTAATTTCGCTATTTTCTTTGTACAAATCTTGTCTAAAAACCCCCTCAAACGATGAGGAGGGGGTTACGAATTCCAGATAAGAATTGTATTGTAAGCTATCACAGCAAATACAAAAACACAGTGGACTAGGCTGCTGGCCAAACCACTTTAAAAATCTCTTTGTTTTTTGTCTATTTAATTCATATTCATCGCTGATTATCACTAATCACGTACACATTGGTTCAGATCCCGGCAAGGTCGATCGGATCTTGCTGGTTGATGTAGAATTTTGTATCAACATTTTGGCACTAGAAAGAGGGTCTCTGCCAATACTTCAAAGATTCCGGCAAATGTTCACTGCAATTTACTTGTTCCAGGACCAAAATAGTGTACACCAGATCGAAAACTACCATCGAAAATCAAAAAAATGGAAACCACCCACCAGGAGGTGCAACAGGAGAACGTTGGATGCCGACCACTTGTGCCGCCAGCTCAGCACACCACGAACAACCAGGGGGTAGGGACGTCAGCCCCCGAGAACAGCCAATTAATGGAGATGATCAAGACAATGGTTGCACAGGCGGTGCAACAGAACGTGGCTAGGCGAGGAACCAACAACCAGTTGCCTAGAACCTCGACCAATAGCGTTTCACCAATGCCACCCCAACATGTATGAATTCTGCAGGTGGACAGTCTGTTTCATCGCTGCCAAGGGGCGACCAACACCTCCAACCTCGTAGGCAGCACTCTACACATGAGCGTGAGTCCCGTGGGAAAACAAACCTCAGAAGGCGGCCAAGGAAGCAGTCGCTGAGGGAAAGCGAAGGTGACAGACACCATCGAGAAGCTCGGTGGTATCCCTAACATCAGCGTGCCAGTTTTAACCATGCCCAAGACAGGATTGACCTTCACAGGCTCGCAAAGGGAGTCACGTCGTCAATACGCCAGCGCGGAGCGTTCAGGGTTATGGAGAAGTCGCGAGCAACGCACCAACAAGCATGATAGCACATATCAACCCAACCATCATGACTAGACCTCGCGCATCAATGCGTACGCCGAAGAAACTTCGCAAGCAACAGACTTGTGAACTCATTTGCTCGAAGTAAGGCTTAACAGAGCCAGCCAGGGCAACCAAAATGAAGACTTAGATTGCATGTAGAGGATGCTCGACGATCTAAGAGCTCACCAAAACAACCCGAGGAAGTAGTAAGTGTTAGTGAACGACCTAGTTACACAGCGGAAAACAAAAACATAAACTACATGGATTGTTCCTTAGAACTAAGATTCGGGTACAAAAATCACAATTTATACAATATATACATTAAATCTGCAGAAAAATCTTTTCAAGGTTTAAGGAATCATACGCACGTTTGGAGGCTTTTCCAACTTTGTCTCTGAACGTATTTTTCTACCGACCCAAGTGTAGAATCGAGCTGATGTAGTCCCCACGAAGATAATTGCAAGGAACTAAAGAGGGATTTGCTAGATCCTCTTTAGCCTTAAGAACAAAGAAGAAATGAGGAGTATTTGATTTTTAAATCAAAACTAAAACTGGCATGGGAGAGAGTATTTGGGGCTGGAGGGTTTTGTTTTCAATAAAAAGTAATGAATGAATAATCTCTTAACTTTTTCAATGAAACCTTTTCTTTTATAGTGATCTTTTAATTGCCCTATTCTCTCATATGGAATGGGCTTAAGCTCCAACCCAAACACCCCTTGTTTTCAAACACTCTCAATTAGATATTTATTTTAGTTCATCATTATCTTAATTAAAATCAATTAATATATATTTAATATATATATTAACATTTAAAAAATAATGATAATTTATTTAAATATATGCGAACACATATTTAAACGTAATTTCACTTATTTAATTTTTCTAACAAATTAAATAAAGGCGACGACCTCAGCAAATTTAATTGCACTGTGAAATTACCAAAATACTTTTTTTCCCAAAAAGACGAAAACGCCCTTCTAACTTCCTAGCTCTTAAATTATCTTCTATGTGTGTGACCCATAGGCTTCTCATCATACCGGCAGTATATAGTATCGCGATTAACACCAAGTAATCATCTCACTATACCACGGACCAAGATTAGCCCTAGCAAAGCATCATGCCCACCCTTTCGATAAATTCGGATTCAACAAAGTAGCTACTCATCAGCGATATGGTTACCGTACAATTAGATCCTTTCATCATACGTTATCTCGACGAGACGAAGGCATAAAAATAGTGTCAACTTTCGGTTACTCTCGATATTATGTATTCAGTTTCTGGACCAATGACCTGTATTATAAACTTGATAGAGCAACAACTCAATCCCCCTGTGGCCACATTTTTAGTGTCATTGCCATATCTTGAATTGCAGTGAGGATAACTCCCCGTACCTGGGGATGATGAATCCTCTGTCTATCCACCATAGTCTTGATACACTCCTTGATGCAGCCAATCACCACCATATTGACAGCTCTGAAAAGAACTACGTTAGGCTAGTGTCAAACAACACCAATCGGTGTACAAGGCGTTCCAGTGATCTCAAGTCTAAGGATCATGCACCACCATTCGTTAGAGGATTTGTTCCATAGACACTAGGGTTACCATCCATATGGAATCCTCTGGTGGGTCAGTCTAGTGAACTTGCTACGACATGTGTTGGCCTACAGCAAACACCCATGTGTTGCACCAGATTGTCACCAAACAACCTTGGCAAGTGAGATCAGTCATTGTCTTTTGGCGGGAGGGGGTCGTTCAACAACTTATGATAGCCTTACCGTATTATACGTTGCCCTTACTTGAGAATAATACTAGGGCTACGGGCGTTTCTAAAATAGCCACCATATGTGCTCATAGGGTTCTCACTATCAAGATTTAAAGCACTTAATTCGCTCGTCATGGTTCTACCATTCTAAGGACATATATCAATACATATTGCAATAATAATGATTTACGCAATATAGAATAAAATGCCTTTTATTGATTAATGAACATTATTACAAATAGTCAATTCTACAATAATTGATTGGCTCTAGGGCATCTACTCTAACAATAAGTTCCCCCTTTACGGAGGAAGTTTGCCAAGCCCCACTCCCACAAAGGTTTAGGGCACTAGAAAGCAAGTTCGATGGGAGAGGGGACCCTAGAGACCACCTCGACAACATGGAGCTACACCGGTTCAGTGACATGGCAAAATGTCGATGCTTCACAGTCACGTTAGTCGGAGATGCCAAGAGGTGGTACAAAAGGCTCAAGGCGAACTCCATCAACTCCTGACAACAATTCTCATTGCTGTACTTCCAGCAATTTCAGGCGAGGAGATAGTTTGCAATGCCGTTTAGCTACTTGAGCAATATTCGCCAAGAGCGAGATGAATCATTGACCTTGTATTTACGAGGGTTTTTAGAGCGAGCAGGACACTGATTCTTGGCAGGCCCCTAAGAAGAATCCACCAATGAACTACGTTGATGTAGGGATCAGACCTAACATGGAGCTATGGAAAAAGCTCCAAAGCGAAGAACATGTAAGCCTGGCTAAATTCTACTAGATGGCCGCGAAATACCAGCGAGTAGAGAGCTTGTTGGTAACACTAGCCAAAAGCTCAGTGCGGGGGGCCTCGGACAGGAGACAAGATCGCCCCTTAGATAAGTGTGGGAGTCAAGGATCGCAACGAAAGGGATCGCAACAAGTCCCAACAGAAATAGAGAATAGATAACCGTGGTGATAGGCAACCTTTCCCGCGATAAGCAGAATACACCCCTCTCACTCAAGACATCGCCCATATCTACGAAGTGTCTCAAGAGGCGAAGAGAATGCTTGCTCCGAAAAGGATAAGAGAGGCTCTTGACAGAAGAGATTGGCATAAATATTGCTAGTACCATAGGGATGTCGGGCACAACACAAATGATTTTCGAGCCCTGAAAGACGCCATCGAAGACTTGATAAGAAGAGGCCACTTGAAAGAATTTTTTAAGGTAGAACCGGCTCACGAAAATCCTGGTGATCAAAATAGTCAGGCCCCAAGACAAGTTCCAGCTCAACAGGCTCAGCCAAACCCTAACGAAGTCTTCGTGAATATGATCTATAAGGGACCCAACATAGCGGGGAGCTCAAGACAGGCTCGCGAGTAGTATGCTCGAGAAGCGGGGAGGACAGGGTCAGGTCCACGTTTATAATGAGCTACGAGAGGAAGCCACCCAAGCGGCCCAAACAGGAAAACGAGGCAGAGGGGTTCATAGTTAACGAGTGCGAAACATCCTCACATCACAATCATAATGCGATTGTAATCGTGGCCAGGATCGGCAATATAAGAGTGTTAAGGGCTATGGTCGACAACGGGAGTGTGACAAATATCATTTTCTTAGAAGCCTTCCAAGGAATGGGATTCACAGAAAGGAACTACAGGCGTGCCCTTGTGCTCATGGGTTCACCGGGGGACAGGCTGGTTCCCAAAAGTCTATCAACCTTCTTGTAACTGCGGGGAAGGGAGGGGAAACAAAGTCGGAAACGCGTGATCGTCGAATTCTTAGTGGTGGATTGCCCGACTGTTAGGAAACGATCAAGTTATGGCAGCGGAAACAAAAACATAAACAACATGGATCGTTCCTTAGAACAAAGATCAGGGCACAAATTTACAGTTTATACAACATATATTAGAATCTGCAAAAAAATTAGTTTAAAGTTAAGAAACCATACCCACGTTTGGAGGCTCCTACAACTTTAACTCTAAATGGGTTTGCTATCGATCAAGGTAGGATCGAACCATCGTTAGTCCACACGAAAGATAATCCCCAAGGAACTAAAGAGGGATTTGCTAGATCCTCTTTAGCCTTAAGAACCAAGAACAAAAATCAAATGAAATGTTTGATTCAACCAAGAGCAAACTGGCGTGGGAAGAGAGAAAAGGGGCTGGAATTTTTTCAATCAATCAATATAAAAGACTTTATGAAAAGTTATTTAATTCATGGAACACATGCACTTATATAGTGCATGTGAAACCCTATTCCACTTACGAATAGGCTTAGGCACCAACCCAAACAGCCCCTATGTCCAAACAACCCCATTTAGATATTTTAATTTTGATTATCATTATTTCAATTAATATATATTTAATATATTAACATTTAACAATAACGATAATTCATTTAAATATATGCGAACACATATTTAAATATAATCTCACTTATTTAATTTTAATATCAAATTAAATAAAGGCCCTACGAACTTCAAGAAATTTAATTGCCACCTTTATGAAATTACCAAAATACCTTTTCACCTAAAAAGATGAAAACGCCCTTCTTATAAACTGGTTCTTAAATTATCTTCTATGTGTGTGACCCATAAGCTCCTCATCATACCGGTAGTTTGTAGTATCGCAATTAACACCAATTAATCGTCTCACTACACCATGACCGGTATCCAAAGATTGGTTGGCCTAGCAGGCATCATGGCCATCCGATAGATTTGGATTCACGCAGGCTTTACATCACGATATGGTTGTCGTACAATCTAATCCTTTCATCATCCGTTATCTCGACAAGACCAAGGCATAGAAATAGTGTCAACCTCGATTACCCTCGATATTATGTATTCAGTTACTAGACCAATGACCTGAATTATAAACTAGATGGGAGGGCAACACTCAATCCCACTATGACCATAGTTTTAGTGTCATTGCCATTTACTGAATTGCGCCGTGAGATAACTTCCCCCGTACTCGAGAGTGATGAATCCGTTGTCGATCCACCATAGTCTTGATACACTCCTTGATGCAGCCAATCACTGCAGTATTGATAGCTCTGAATAGAATTACGTTAGGCTAGTGTCAAACTACACCAATCGGTGCACAAGGCGCTCCGATGATCACAAGTCTAAGGATCATATGCACCACCATTCGTTAGAGGATTTGTTCCATAGACACTAAGGTTACCATCCATATGGAATCCTCTAGTTGGTCAGTCCAATGAACTTGCCTACAGTAAGCACCCATGTGTTGCACTAGGTTGTCACCAAACAACCTTGACAAAGTGAGATCGATCCGTGCCTTTCCGGGCCAAAGAAGTCGTTCCAAGCGTTATGATAGCCTTACCGTATTATTTGTGCCCTTACTTCGGAATAATACTAGGGCTACAGATGTTTCTAGAATGACCACCTTGTGTCCTTATAAGGGTTCTCACTATCAAGATTTGAAACACTTGATACCCTCGTCATGGTTCTACCATTTTAAGGACATATATCAATACATACAATGATGATTTATGCGATATAGAATAAAATGCCTTTTACTGATCAATGAACATTATTACAAAGAGTCAATTTTACAATAATTGATTGGCTCTAGGGCACCTACTCTAACACGGACCACGTACAACGTCATCCTTGGAAGGCTAATCCTAGATGATTTAAGCGGCAGTCATATTGGTGCGCTGCCAAGAATGAGATTTTCGACTCTTGGGAGAGTCGCGGTGATCAGAGCTGCACCAAGGTATCTCGAGAATGCCTTATGGCTGCACCTAAAGACAATGATCATCGCAAAATCCAAGTCGAACCCCGGGTTGCTAGAGGACACTATAGATCCTCGCATCCACAAAGAAGAACTGCAGCGAGACTGACCAAAAAGCTGCTAGAAATAAGTGTTAGCGAGGAAGATCCAACTCGTGTGTTAAAAATCGATAGCAGTTTGAGCAAAGAGATGGCTAATAATCTGGTCAGTTTCCTCAAGAGGAACCTTGACGTATTTGCGTGGGTGCACACGAATATAGTTGGGATCAGCCCCAAGGCGATGTGTCACAGGTTGAACCTCGACCCACAGGCTCGACCCACAGGCTCGACCCATAAGGCATAAAAGAAGGACTATGGATGCAGAGTGCTCTCAAGCGCTCAAGGATGAGGTCAACAAACTCTTGGAAATCAACTTCATCAGGGAAGTCAAGTACCCGGATTGGCTCGCCAACCTAGTCCTAGTCGGGCCAAGCTAATGGCAAGTAAGGTGCACTTGCGTCGACTTCATGGATCTGAACAAAGCCTGTCTGAAAGATAGTTTTCTTTTGCTTTAACATGCATTGATTTCAGCTAGTAGACGTGATAGCAGGAAACAACTACTTAGCTTTATGGATGCATACTCAGGATATAACCAGATCCTAATGTATCAGCCCGATGAAGAACATACTTCTTTTATTACTAACCATAGAATCTATTGTTACAGGGTTATGTCGTTCGACCTCAAGAACGCTAGGGTGACCTACCGGTGCTTGGTGAACAAAATGTTAGCCAACCAAATCGATCGATCCATGGAAGTATACATCGATGACATGCTCATCAAATCAAAGGTCGCTGGAAGTCATATTAAGCACTTGGGGGAAATGTTCGACATCTTCAGGAAGTATAAAATGAGCTCAATCCATTGAAATGTTCTTTCGGGGTGAGCTTTAGGAAATTCCTAGGCTTCCTCATGAACCAATGGGGTATAGAAGCTAACCTGGAGAAGATTCAAGCCCTGTTTGACGTGAAAAGCCCGACTAGCATAAAACTTGTATAGAGCCTGATTGGACGTGTGGCCGTATTCAGTAGGTTCGTTTCCCAAGCCACGGACAGGTGTTTACCATTCTTTAAGACCTTGAAGAGGAAAAAGGGTTTCAAATAGATAGAGGAGTGTGAAAGAGCCTTCCAAGAGCTGAAGAAACACCTCGGATAGCCTCCCCTACCATCAGCCTATCTAAGGTGAGCTACTACTACTGTACTTATTGAGATCAAAATTCACTGTCAACGTAGTGTTGGTACGCGAAAAGGAAGGAATACAATGACCAGTGTATTATGTGAGAAAGAGACTGCTCGATGCGAAGACAAGGTACTCGGAGATGGAAGCCCTCGCTTTACACCCATTATTATTTGCGCCAAAAAGCTATGACCATTTATTTTCGAACCCACTCTATCCATGTCTTTGACAAACTTCCCCTTGAAGAAGATAATGCAGAAGCCCGAGGCATCAGGTAGATTGATCTAGTGGACGATGGAGATGAGTCAGCATGATATCAAGTATACCCAGAGGACATCGATCAAAGGTCAAGCTATGGCGGATTTTATATCTGAGTTCTCCTATAAACTAGAGGCTGAGTCAAGGTCGCTAAAGGTAGATACCTTAGGAGAGATCAAGCAACAGAAACTAAAGAGTGACGACTTATGGTTATGGACTCTATACCTAGATGGCTCCTCGAATGAAAAGGGAGCAAGAGTGCGCCTCTTGCTCAAAAGTCCATAGGGAGACCCAATCAGAGCTGCAGTAAGGTTCGGACTCAACGCCTCTAATAACGAAGTTGAGTATGAGGCATTGCTCGTAGCTATCTGTCTCGCCAGGGAAATGGGGGCAGAGTCCATCAAGATCTATAGTGATTCATAGCTCGTGGTCCATCAAATTACCGGGGAGTACCAGGCAAAGGAAGATGGGATGACATCCTACCTCTAGCTAGTAGAGACCGAGCTCTGACAGTTTAGATCCTTTACCATTCACCAGATCCCAAGGGAGAAAAACTCGCAAGTAAATTTATTGGCTCGCCTGGCCTCAACAATGAACAATGAGAAGGCCAATTCAATCCCAGTTAAATTTCTTCCAAAACCAAGTACCTCTGCTTTACAAGATCCAGTGTTAACCACAAGTCAAAGGTACAGTTGGATGAATGCAATCAGCACCTACTTGAAGGATGGCATACTGCCAAAGGACAGAACCGAAGCTAGAACATTTCGCACGAAGGCAGCTTGGTATACGTTCATCAAGCGATAGGCTGCTTTTGCGTGGATTCAATGTCTTTATTCTTGTGATGTATTAACCACGAGGATGCAAATTATGTTCTGAGAGAAATACACGAGGGAATTTGTGGAAACCATGCAAGGGGCTGATCTCTAGCTTACAAGGTGCTTTGCTAGGGATATTACTAGCCAACGGTTTATGATGATGCAACAGACTATATCCGTAGATGTGATAGATGCCAAAGATTTGCAGATATTCCGTGAGCTCTGCCGGAAGAATTGACCACTCTGACAAGCCTATAGCCATTCGCGATCTGGGGCATCAACCTTATTGGCCCATTGCCTTAGGGAAAAGGGGGCGTTAAATTAGCGGTAGTTGTTGTGGATTATTTCACCAAATAGGCGGAAGCCAAACCACTGGCAACAATAACGTCGAACATGTTAAAGGATTTTGTCTACAAGAACAGAATTTATCGGTTTGGGATTCCCCACACAATAATAACCGACAATGGAAAGCAATTCGACAACGAAGATTTCAAGACCTTCTGCGAGCAGCTGACATCAAGAAGATTTTTGCTGCCGTCTATTGGACTCAAGCCAATGGACAAGTAGAGGCTGTGAACAAAGTAATTAAGTATACCATAAAGAAGAAGCTCGATGACCTTAAATGGAGGTGGGCTAACGAGCTACGGAAGAGGCTTTATAAGGTGCTACAGGGCATTTGCTTGCCGAGCTCGGCCAGGAACGAAACCCCATTTTCTTTATCTTATGGATGTGAGGCTATGGTCTTAGTCGAAGTAGGAATCAGTTCATTCCGAAGAGAAGTCTTTGACAAAGAAGCAAACGAAGACCTTTTCTCAGTTAAGGCTCCCTTCGTATCAATAACGAGCCAAACAATACTTCAATACCAAGGTCAAAAATGGAGACTTTGAAGTGGGCGATCTGGTCCTCAGAAAGGTCGTCCAGGGTACTCAAAACCCAAACTTGGGGGCAATTGGGCCCAAATGGGAGGGTCCCTTTAGGATATCCAGAGAGCTCGCACTAGGGTCCTTTCACCTGGAACACCTCATCGGCGAAGCAATAATGCGAGCTTGGAATGTCGAGCACTTGCGAAGGTATTACCAATAAGCAACTGGGGTTTCATTTATTCTTATGTTCAACATTCACTGTAAGGCCATTCACGGCCAAAATACTTGATCAATAAACGAGATATTATTCATTATTCTATTTGATTCATTGTTAACATCTTAAGACCATTAGCATTTTACTAAATTGCAACCTAAGCGATGGTATTCTAAAAAACTTGGGGTCAAGAGTCTAAGAAAGACAGCTTGTCTCGAACAAGCCACGCCAAAATTCAACTCATTAAGGGTGAAACATCCCCAAATCGATAAAGTTAAACTTGAAATTAATTTCAAGGAAAAAAACGTCGAAGGAAATCGGCTTTAAGCCAATGCCCAAAAAACTTGAAAAGGGCGATAAAGTCCAAAATCGAAGTTGAACTGTGCATAAGTATTCCTCGTATGAATCTGAGAAAGCTTATTAAGAAGTGAGCTATGCGTAACTTTAAGAAAAGTCGAGCTTTAGTGTTACAAGTCCTACTAGGACGACAAATTGACTCGATAGAAGTATAATAAATATTGCTCGACATGGAAATGATAAAAGTTTCTTTCATTAATTAAGTTTAATTACAAAGGCAATAAAAAAAAAAAAAAGAGAAAATAACTCTTCAGGTGGGTGGGTGTGCAGGAGCATCATCCTCGACCTGTCTAGGAAGATCGTCACTGAGAGGAAGAGATGGCTTGTTAATAGGAGGGGTGGTGATTTCCTCTCCAAGGTTGGGAACCTCAATTGGTGGAATCATGTTCGGGGAAAAGGGTGGATCCCCTCGAAGCACGGAGCTAGGACTCCCACCTCGGCTCACCTCCGGCCCGGCACCTCCCCTTAGTCCTCGCCCTCTTCCTCGGACTCGTCCCAGAAGTAAACATCAAGTCTCCCCCAGAGCTTGACCCTCACGGTCCTTTCAAGCTTCTCGATAAGCTCGGGAAGAGAAGTCGATTGAAGGATGGGCTTCCCACAATTTCTGAACAAGGAAAACGGATGTTTCCTAGGCCTGAGTAGTAATGGCCTCATTCAGCTCGTCAATCCGGAGCCTAAGCTGTCTAGCCTCAGCTTCGGCCTCCTGGCAACCTACTACCTCCCAGCCAAGGTCAAGCGAAGACTGTTTGGACTTGGCCTCCCAACTCGCGGTAGCTTTCTGAGTAGAGGATAGCTTAGAGTTCAGTTTACTGTTGGCACCTTCTTAGCTTACGCCAAAGTCTCAAGACCTACTCACGCCTTTACCCTCTACCTTGACCCGAGCAGCCTCGCTTGCTATAAGCTTCTCAAGGAATTCCCTTTCCTTGACTTGGAAGTTCACGACTTCCCCTTTGAGCCACTCAAGCTCAACACGCCTTGCCTCCTTCTCCTTCTTTGCAAGCTCGACCCCTAGCCAGAGTGTCTTCCTTCACCGTCTTCACAACCTACCATTTTTGGTGGTTCGCTTCTAAAGTGTCGTTGCATTCCTCATACAGAAGTTTGATCGCCATGGCAACCTAAAAAGAGAAGATGAGGAGTTAGTAGGAAGTAAGAATAACATGCAAAAGAAAAAGAGGCGCAAACCACCGGTGTTAGTAAACGACCCAGTTACGCAGCAGAAAACAAAAACATAAACTCTATGGATCGTTCCTTAGAACCAAGATCCGGGTACAAAAAATCACGTTTATATAAAAATAATCAAATCTGCAAAAATCAGGTTCAAGGTTTAAGAAACCCATACCCACCCATTTGGAGCTCCACCAATATTGTCTCGACGTGTTTGCTACGGGATCAAGTGTAGGATCGAACCGTAGAGTCCACACGAAGACAATCAACAAGAACCAATGGGGGAGGGGATTTGCTAGATCCTCATTGGCCTTAAAAAAGAAAAATCAAGAAGAAAAACAAAAAGTGTTTGTTTTTCAATGGAGCGATAAAGTGGCGTGGGAGAGTTTTGAAGGAGGAGGTTTTCTCTCTTTTTCAAATGAAGAATGAAATAATAAAATAACACACACTTCTTCAATTAACACTTTTTTCTTTTTATAGTCAATTTAAGTTGCCCCTATTCCCATATGGAATGGGCTTGGGCTCAACCCAAACACCCCCAAATTTGCCAAACACTCCCATTTAGATATTTTAATTTAATTCACCATTATTTCAATTAAAAATCAATTAATATATATTTAATATACATATATTAACATTTAACAATAATGATAATTTATTTAAATATATGCGAACATATATTTAAACGTAATTTCACTTATTTAATTTTTCTAACAAATTAAATAAAGGCTACGACCTCGGCAAATTTAATTGCCAAACCCGTGAAATTACCAAAATACCCTTTTCGCCCCAAAAAAAGACAAAAACGCCCTTCTTTCTTCCTGAGTCTTAAATTATCTTCTATGTGTGTGACCCATAGGCTCCTTATCATACCGGTAGTGTATAGTATCGCGATTAACATCAATTAATCGTCTCACTTATATGCGAGGCCGAAAGATTGGCCCTAGCAAGGCATCATGGCCACAGATAGATTCGAATTGACAAAGTAGTTACTTGTCAACGATATGGTTACCGTACAATTTGATATTTTCATCATTCGTTATCTCGACGAGACGAAGGCATAGAAATAATGTCAACCTTTGGTTACTCTCGATATTATGTATTGAGGGTTTGGACCAATGACTGTATTATAATCAGGATAGAGCAACAACTCAATCCCCACCGTGGCTATAGTTTTAGTGTCATCGCCATATACTGAATTGCGCTGTGAGATAACTTCTCCCGTACCCGGGAGTGATGAATCCTCTGTCAATCCACCATAGTCTTGATACACTCCTTGATGCAGCCAATCACCACCTTTGTATTGTTGACTCACGAAAAAGAAGCTGCGTTAGGCTAGTGTCAAACTGCACCCAATCGGTGCACAAGGCACTCCGGTGATCTCAAGTCTAAGGATCACATGCACCACCATTCGTTAGAGGATTTGTTCCATAGACACTGGGGTTACCATCCATATGGAATCTTCTGGTGGGTTAGTCCAGTGAACTTGTTGCGGTATATCCGCCTACAACAAACACCCATGTGTTGCAGGGTTGTCACCAAACAACCTTGACAAGTGATCGATCCAACCGCCTTTCAGTGGTCGTTCAACACTATGATAGCCTTACCGTATTATACATGCCCTTACTTGGAGAATAATATTGGGGCTACGGACGTTTCTAGAATGGCCACCATATGTGCTCATAGGGTTCTCACTATCAAGATTTGAAACACTTGATACCCTCGGGTCAATGTTCTACCATTCTAAGGACATATATCAATACATATTGCAATAATAATGATTTACGCGATATAGAATAAAAATACCTTTTATTATTGATTAATGAACATTATTACAAAGAGTCAATTCTACAATAATTGATTAGCTCTAGGGCATCTACTCTAACAATCTCCCACTTGCACTATAGCCAATCATTCATGTATTTAATACCAAATGATCTCAAGTGCCTTTCATGCTTCTGCTGCGACAGAGGCTTTGTTAGTGGATCTGCGAGATTGTCGTCAGTATGCACTTTACTAATCTGCACGTCTTTCCTCTCAACCATCTCTCTGATGAGATGGAATCATCTCGAGTATGTGTCGGACTTGATGAGACCGTGGTTCCCCCGGCTTGAGCAATTGCTTCATTGTTGTCACAATAGACGTCTATAGGATCAACAATCGTGGGAACCACACCAAGTTCAGTGACAAACTTCTTAATCAATTTGCCTCCTTGGCGCATCGACAATGCAATATACTCGGCCTCCATTGTAGTCGCTTTCGAGTGCTTTGCTTGGAGCTCTTCTAGCTCATTGCACCGCCATTGAGACAAAATACAAACCCTGATTGCGATCGATAATCATCTTTGTCCGTTTGGAAACTAGCATCATTGTATCCTCTTACAATGAGCTCATCTTCCCCTCCATAAACCAAGAACATATCCTTAGTCCTCTTCAGGTACTTAAGAATATTCTTGACAACCATCCAATGACGCTCACCTGGATCGATTGATATCTCTACAAGTGCTCAAGGCACATGAGACATCAATCCGAGTACATAGCATGGCATACATGATGGATCCAATTGCTGATGCATATGAGATCCTCTTCATTCTATCTCTCTCATCTTGTGTTTTAGGACAGAATTCCTTAGAGAGATAAACACCATGTGACATCGGAAGAAATCCTTTCTTGGATTCTTCCATACTGAATCGTTTCAGTACTTTGTCAATATATGCACTCTGACTTAGGCCAAGCAACCTATGCGATCTATCACGATAGATCTTTATACCAGGATGTAGGCTGCTTTCCCTAAGTCCTTCATGGAAGAAGCACTTGGATAACCAAGTCTTTACCGACATTGCAAGTTCGATATATCATTCCCGATCGAAGTATGTCATCGACATACAACACTAGGAATGCTACTACGCTCCCACTCAACTTTCTTGTAAACACAAGGGGCTCATCTTGGCGTTCTTAATAAAACCAGAATTCTTTTACGGCTTCATCAAAATGAATGTTCCAGCTCCTTGAAGCTTGCTTGAGTCCATAGATGGATCTCTACAACTTGTATACCTTATTAGCTTGACTATCAAGAACGAAACCATCAGGTTGTGTCATATACACATCCTCCTCAAGGTTTCCGTTTAGGAAAGCAGTTTTGACATCCATTTGCCAAATCTCATAGTCATGATATGCAGCAATTGCAAGCATAATCCGGATGGATTTAATCATGCAACCGGCGAAAAGGTTTCTTCATAGTCAATGCCATGAATTTGTTTGAAACCATTGGCAACCAGTCGTGCTTTATAAGTATGCACGTTGCCATCCATGTCAATCTTCTTCTTGAAGACCCATTTACACCCTATAGGTTTTACCCCTTCAGGTGGTTCCCTTTAGAGACCACACTTGGTTCTGGTACATGAAGTCCATCTCAGATTTCATGGCTTCAAGCCATTTAACGGAATCTAGATCCGATATAGCGTCTTCGTAGGTTTTGGGTTCATCATCTTGGTAGACCAGTACGTCACCATGTTGAGTCATGAGATAACCATATCTCTTAGGATCATGGCGTACTCTCCCAGATCTACGTAGCTCCTGTGCTACTTGAGGTAGTTCACTTTGATCCACAAGTTGTGGAGTAACCTCCTCATGATGCTCAACCACTTCTTGTGGCACATCATCTCGTCCTTCGTCTAGTATATCTTGTGGTTCTAGAACTTCATCAAGTTCTACTTTTCTCCCACTAGTACTTCTTAGAAAATATTCCTTTTCTAGGAAGACATTAGATCAAGCAACAAAAATTTTGCGCTCTTCTGGGTGGTAGAAATAGTATCCTTTGGTCTCCTTTGGATACCCCACAAATATACATTCGAGGGATTTTGGGCCCTGACTTGTTCAAGTCAATTTCTTAACATAAGCGCGAACCCCAAATCCTTAGATAAGACAAGTTGCTTTCGCCCACTCCATAAGCTCATATGGAGTCTTATCTCACGAACTTTGAGGCACACGGTTCAAAACGTGAGTCGCAGTCTCTAGGGCATAACCCAAAAACGATGCAGGTAAATCACTAAAACTCATCATGGACCTAACCATGTCAAGTAAGGTTCTATTCCTCCTTTCTGACACTCCATTGTGTTGGGGTGTATAAGGAGGGTGAGTTGTGATACTATCCCACATTCCTTGGGTACTCTAAAAAACCCTGAGCTTAAGTATTCACCTCCTCCGATCCAAGGAAGAGCTTTAATACTTTTGCCCGACATATTACGTACTTCATTTACGAATTCCTTGAATTTATCAAAGGCTTTAGATTTATGTCTCATAAGGTAGACATAACCATATCTACGAAATCATCGTAAATGTGATGAAGTATAAATATCCACCTCGCTTATTGTTAGTGGACCACATACATCACTATGGATGATGCCTAATGATTCGATAGCCCTTTCAAAACTTTGTCTGTGAAAGGAGACTTAGTCATCTTGCCTAAAAGGCATGACTCGGATACCTCAAATGATGGCGGAGTCAAAAGGGGCCAAAACTCCATCCCTTTGAAGTTTTGCAATGCGAGTCTTATTAACATGACACAATCTACAATGCCAAAGATATGTTTGGTTTTGATCGCTATGTTTAGCTTTCTTGGTTTCAATATTGAGAATATATTTATTGTTTAAATCAAGAACATATAATCCATTATATAACCTTGCAATTCCAAATAGAATACCATTCAAACTAAAGGACAACAATCCATTAGATATCTCAAAAATGATACCCCATATTATCCAAAAGCAGAATCTTGAAATAATATTTCTAGAAATAGAAGGTACGTGATAACAGTTATGTAGTTCTAATAACAAGCCCGTAGGCAAAGATAAATAATAAGTCCCTATAGCTAATGCAGCCACATGTGCTCCATTTCCAACTCGTAGGTCCACCTCTCCTTGGCGAGCACTCTACTCGCCTTAGTTCCCGCTGCAACAATACAAATGTGAGTACCACATCCCGTGTCCATGACCCCAAGAATGTTAAGGGGAGAAGTTAATCTCAATCATGAAAGTACCAGAAGTCGTAGCCTCGACTTCTTTCTTGCTTGCGAGGAAAGCCTCGCAGTGTTTCCTCCGGTGGCTTGGGCTTGCCACAAAGCAGACTACCTTGCCTTTTCCTATGCCACTCTCGGGCCTAAGAGCAACCTTTGTCCTTTGGGTTTGGGCTTGGGTTTGGCCTTGGCCTTACCTCTTAGTTACTTTACTTTGCTTTGCTCGGCAAGATAAGCCCAAGAGGCTTGGACTTTTTCAAGTCCTCACTGCCGATCCTCAACATGTTGAAGTTCGCGGGGTTTTTTCCATCGTGTTCATATTGAAATTCATTATGAACGGAGCATATGAGTTTCAGGGCAAGGATTGCAGAATTAAATCCATTTGTAATTCTCGCATCCAAGCCATATCCCAAAGTCTCAAGCCTCTAAATGTGCTCGATCATCTTGAGCACATGAGGACCAACTTGGGCACCTTCAGTCTGACGACTCCCAAATAGTGCTTTCGACACCTTGTACCTCTCATGTCAAGCATTTGTTTCAAATAGCTCCTTGAGGTGTAGAATAATGGAAGAAGCATCCATATTCTCATGCTGCTTTTGCAGCATAGGTGTCATCGATGCTAACATCAAGCACTGAATGCTATCAGCATCATCAAGGAACTTTTGATAAGTATCCTTAACTTACTTCCCAGAGGGCATCAGGGATCGAGGCTCACCATGTATGACTTTTCAAGGATATATGAATTTCTTTTCGACTTAAGTATAATCCAAGATTACGATACCAAATTCAGAAATTAGATCCATCCAACCTGTTTTCTTTTTCGATTATCGGTCGCATATTCATAATGCTCATTTTGGTGAATCTACAATTGCAGAAAAGATAAAGTTATTATAAAGTTCATTATTATTTAATATGGTCTTTTATTAAACGATGCTTCCACTATTTTACTCAAGCCAATAGCCCTCACTATTAACTCGGGAAAGCCCGTTGGCTTTCCTAGTGGACTGAGATCCCATCCTGCCCATTTCAAACCTTCGCTTTGGCGAACAAGCCAAAATGAGTTGATTAGGTAGGCCAACAAACTTAATCCATACCAGTTGATAGCTCCCACTATCAACCTCAAATGTGAAAAAGCCAACAAGCCAATCACACAATCCAATGGCTCCAACCATTGTCCTCAAGTGTGATTCTCAATATCAGTAGAGTGGACACTACATGTCACCACGTACACATAATATGTGTACCGCTCTACTTTGCCTATGACATGTTTATCAACCTTCGCTTTGGCAAACAAGCAAAACCGTCATTTTACGTCGACCCATCACCATTAAGGAAAACTCCAATGAATTTTAACCTCCCACTGGTAGAAGTGTACCCTTCGCTTTGGCGAACAAGGTTTCGACGAACAGTGGTTTGATTAAAAACCATGGTGATGGAAGGCATTCGTGACTTAATATACTTTAATTGAGGGTTTGATATTTAATGTCTCATCAGATTATTATCTTTGTTAGAATGACATTGTTTGGCATGTTATTCAACATTCAACCTTAGCATGCATTCTAAACAAAATATTAAACGTGCCGGTACATGGCCTAACTAAAACCGATCTCCTCGAGCCTAGAGGAATCGGTGGGTCACTTAGGGGTCCTGTAATAAACATCTTGAGTCCTTAAGTATGGTTGCCACGTCCTTTGCTCCGACTCCAAGTACATTTCAAAAACATCATTCTAAATTTACAATAAAATTAATATTAAACTAATTTTACATCAACAAATTTAGAAACCTCGATTTACATTCGAGGGGAATGAGATGAGAAAAGAATGTACATCAAGAAGAGGAGAGAAGGCAGGACACGCAGACCCAATTTAAAAAAAATATTACAACCATACATACCCAAAATAATTTAAAACATTCACCCTTAGGCCTAAGGCTTATGTACCGGGCACCATGCAATATACAAACAAGTACAAAGCATACATTTCAAAAATAATCAATTTTTGAATTGGGTGGGTTTATTAATAAATTACCCTCTTAATGTGCAGAATGTACATTGGCTTTCTCAGTTATTAAAAACTATGATTAGACCCAAGCAAAAAAATACAGAAGGGTGGGGAAAGGTCAGACTTGGCTTGGCGGCGAAGGCACATACTTGCCGCGAAGGTTTTATCTTCGCCGCGGCGAGGTATACAGTATGTACTTCGTCGCCATAGACTTCACCGCGGTGAAGGTTTTATCTTCGCCGCGGCAAAACTTTCCAGAGGCTCCTGCCGCGCGGCCGGGAAAATTTGGGAAAACCCCAATTAAATGCGTTTGCGTTTTTTGCAGTTTTTATGTATAAACACGAATCCAAATCAAATCAAACGCACATACGTTCAACCAGGATATTAACCAACCAATATATCAATCATCGACACATTATTAAACCAGTTTATCATTTGAATCATTCATCCATAAACAGATTTTGCAGATTTTTCAAAAACAACATGTTATCAACCAAATACATGTTATAAATCATACAATAAACTATAAAATTTGATACCCGAGGCTCTGATACCACTGTTAGTAAACGACCCAGTTACGCAGCGGAAAACAAAAACATAAACTCTATGGATCGTCCTTAGAACCAAGATCCGGTACAAAAATCACGGTTATATAAAATAATCAAATCTGCAAAAATCGGTTCAAGGTTTAAGAAACCATACCCACGTTTGGAGGCTCCACCAATATTGTCTCGAACGTGTTTGCCTACCGATCCAAGTGTAGGATCGAGCGTAGAGGTCCACATGAAGACAATCAACAAGAACCAAGGAGGGATTTGCTAGATCCTCCTTGGCCTTAAGAAATCAAGAAGAAAAACAAAAAGTGTTTGTTTTTCAATGAAACAGTAAAAGTGGCGTGGGAGAGTTTTGAGGCTGGAGGTTTTCTCTCTTTTTCAAATGAAGAATGAAATAATAAAATAACACACACTTCTTCAATTAACACTTTTTCTTTTATAGTCCAATTTAAGTTGCCCTATTCCCATAGGGAATGGGCTTGGGCTCCAACCCAAACACCCCTAAATTTGTCAAACACTCCCATTTAGATATTTTAATTTAATTCATCATTATTTCAATTAAAAAATCAATTAATATATATTTAATATATATATATATATATATATATATATATATATATATATATATATATATATATATATATATATATATATATTAACATTTAACAATAATGATAATTTATTTAAATATATGCGAACATATATTTAAACGTAATTTCACTTATTTAATTTTTCTAACAAATTAAATAAAGGCTACGACCTCAGCAAATTTAATTGCACTGTGAAATTATCAAAATACCCTTTTGCCCAAAAAGACTAAAACACCCTTCTTTCTTCCTGAGTCTTAAATTATCTTCTATGTGTGTGACCCATAGGCTCCTCATCATACCGGTAGTGTATAGTATCGCGATTAACACCAATTAATCGTCTCACTTATACACAGACCAAGATTGGCCCCTAGCAAGGCATCATGGCCACCCGATAGATTCGGATTCAGCAAAGTAGCTACCTGACAACGATATGGTTACCGTACAATTCGATCCTTTCATCATTCGTTATCTCGACGAGACGAAGGCATAGAAATAGTGTCCACCTTCGGTTACTCTCGATATTATGTATTCAATTTCTGGACCAATGACTTGTATTATAATCCGGATAGAGCAACAACTCAATCCCACTGTGGCCCGCTTTTAGTGTCATCACCATATCTTGAATTGCGCCGTGATAACTTCTCCCGTATCCCGGGAGTGATGAATCCTCTATCAATCCACCATAGTCTTGATACACTCCTCGATGCGACCAATCACCACCGTATTGTGACTTCGAAAACCCCGAAGCTGCGTTAGGCTAGTGTCAAAGCGCACCAATCGGTGGCACAAGGCGCTCGGTTGATCTCAAGTCTAAGGATCACATGCACCACCATTCGTTAGAGGATTTGTTCCATAGACACTGGGGTTACCATCCATATGGAATCCTCTGGTGGGTCAGTCCAGTGAACTTGTTGCGGTATATCCCCCTATAACAAACACCCATGTGTTGCACCAGGTTGTCACCAAACAACCTTGACAAGTGATCGATCCAACCGCCTTTTGGACAGGTCGGTCCAACACTATGATAGCCTTACCGTATTATTTGTGCCCTTACTTGAGAATATCTGGGGCTACGGACGTTTCTAGAATGGCCACCATATGTGCTCATAGGGTTCTCACTATCAAGATTTGAAACACTTGATACCCTCGTCACGGTTCTACCATTCTAAGGACATATATCAATACATATTGCAATAATAATGATTTACGCGATATAGAATAAAAATGCCTTTGATTATTGATTAATGAACATTATTACAAAGAGTCAATTCTACAATAATTGATTGGCTCTAGGGCATCTACTCTAACAACTGCTACCTTCGCGACATAGATACAAGTTAAAGCCAATATATGGGAGGGAGACGAGTCCCTAACAACCACAAATGTTCACGGGGTGACACAATCCCTGGCCACCGCGGCCTTAACGTCAATATGGTCGGGGAGTTGGTCGATTAGCCCATCGATCGCAACTTGGGCCGTTTTATCTGTTTCCTTATTCTTTGGATGGGACGAGCCAGGTTTACTCCCCTAGAAGCACTTGTCTCGCCAGTAGTAGCGGATTTCTTCTTGGCCAAGTCTTTGGTCGCTTCTTTTCGAAGGCCGCCGACTTGTGTGGCGACCTCTTTGCCCTAGCCAATTTGTTTCTTGGGTAATTTATTTTTTTCCAAGCCTCTAGTTGGCTCAGATGTCTTCTTCAGTGGCCCTTTTCGGGGCTTCGTAACGCTTTTCCTACCAATTGCCTTAGTGGTAGTCGCGGGCTTCTTTGTGCTTGGGCCTCCCTCAAGCTCGCCACTGGCACGCTTCGAGCCGACAATGTTCGTAGGCTGCTTCATCCCCGAAGCAGCTAGAGCCTTCATGGCAGCCACAGAGGCAGCTGATTTCTTCTTTTTTGGTTTTTCATCCCATATTTCTGCATGGAAAAAGGCAAACGAGCTAGAAATCTATTTGCGCGGGAAAGCAAGTGCGAGTAAGTAACAACTTAACCTTCCTCCAAAAGTGCTAGAAAATTGGCCTCATCCCGAAAAAAGCCATACGCTTTCAGATGAGGAATCGTAAGAATCTCGTTAATGTTACGCTGATTGTCCAGAAGATCGCTAAAATGCTACAGCTTCTGTAAGCTCGTAGCTAGAAGATAATTTTGCTCGACGTTAATTGCAAAAACAAAACAAGACGATGAGTTAGAATGTACAGCTCGAGAACAATCCTCGCACGTACACAAAAAGCCCGAGCCTTACTCGCTTCCGCAACGAAGACACTGGTCTCCCGGTTTCATAGAAAAAGAACTGTGAATCCTAGTGATGAACTTTCTTCAGGACGTTGACCAACCCATTGAAACGTACTCTCCTCGCTTTGGAAAGGTAGTACGTCTGGTCTTGCCCTTTTTTGAGCTTGTACAAGTAGATGAGCTATTCGATGGACGACTCACCCAATTCAGCGATCATGTACACTATATACATCGTAATAATGATCACGTAAGAATTGGCTGTCAGTTGAAGAGGAACCATGTCAAATCACCTCAACACGTTATCGATTAAGTAGTGCACGGGAATGGATACCTCGAACCTAAGGAGAGTCTCAAAGGTTGCTACCCATCCATATAGGGGGTTCTTTGGAGAATATTCCCCCAGAACCATCAAGTTAAGCTGCGGCACATAGGCCACTTTTATACATTCGAGATCCCCGAGGGTGATCGAGGATTGTGGTTCCCTTCGTAGCCTATGGGTTGGAGATGGCTGGGATTAGGCCAACTAAATCGAAGCGCGATCAGACGAGCCCCTAGCGTCGAGATCCGAGTTTTGAAGGACGAATTCTTCAGAGACCTCGAGGGACACATCCCCAAGGGCTACCGATCCTACCAGCGAATCAAACATTCGATCTATGGTACGACTACTGAAGGAAGACATGGCTGTAGCTCACTTCGAGGTACCTGAAAAAAGAAGCAAACATGTCTCAAAGCTTAAACAAATCGACGACTATTCCACACTCGCTTCTATTTCAAGCACCCGAGATAACTCGCGCAATACAACAAAGGTATGTGACCTACCCGAGATACCATGGACCCACCAGCGTTAAAGGGGCCCCTTTAAAACCCTGAGACCCAGACCGAGCTGAACCAAAAACCCTACTAAAACCAACCAAAACATCCAATGTGGCCACTACAGTAGCCACCCTTTGACGCAAAAATCAGAAAAACAAAAGAAAATAAGGGAAAAAGCCTTACTGGAATAAAGAAAGTGCTAGGAACCCGCAAGAAAGACCACCGCGATGACATAAGAACAACGGCAGAGGAGAACTAGAGTCGAAATAACTTTCGGAGTGACTGTTCTGAGGTTTTTTGCCACCTTTTATAGTGGTTTGCATGGGAGACGAAAGGACGAGGTTTAATCTTAGCCGTCAACTTGCAATCGATCCTAGCCCTTCATTCATCAAGCAATCTCAGCCCGGAGACGTGGCCACGTGTCGACCATCCGTGAGGAGCGACAAACAGTCAAATTGCTATAATAATAACCGTCGTCATACATCGCCTCGACTTCATGTGTGAATAGCTGTCATTGCCCATGCGCGACGAAACGTAACTGATAAAGGTTGTTACATTTAATGCGGCACGACCACGTGGAAATTACCTTTATGCCCTGACTATTCATATTCTGAGTTTTAATTGGTACCATGAGGAATGAAGATCCAAGTGTGAGGTACGTCGGCCAAAGCACAAGGTCGACCATGAGGCCCCAGTCAAACACGCACTCGGAGAGTTGAAGTCGAGCTTGGCATCAAATCGAGCAATAGTATTCGAAGCCCAAAACGAGTATTGAAAACTAAGGGGCAAATTTTGTACAAATCTCCTCAAACGATGAGGAGGGGGTTACAAATTCCAGATAAGAATTGCATTGTAAGCTCTCACAGCAAATACAAAAACACAGTGGACGTAGGTTGTTAATCTGGCCAAACCACTTTAAAAATTTCTGTGTTTTTTGTCCATTTCATTCATATTTATCGCTGATTATCGCTAATCACGCACACATCAGTTCCGATCCCGACAAGGTCGATCGGATCCCACTGGTTGGTGCAGAATTCTGTATCAACAACATTAAAATTGGAATTAGTAAAATTTGGTTTTTTTATAGAGTAATACTACACCGACAACCTTTTTATACAAACTTTCTCTCACAAACTTATGTGGTAAAAGATGATTAGGTGAAAATTTATTTCAAATTTAAAAACACCCAATCAAATTTTGTTACATAAGTTTGCGAGAGAAAATTTGTATAAAAAAATTGTGGGTGTAGTATTATTGATTTTTATATTAGACTTGAAAATTATAATATTATACTTGATACTCTTTACACATATTTTTGTAATTTATTATATTAATTAATTTTTATTTTTTTTGAAAAAGTAAGATAAGAGCATGCGGCTCAAAACTTTTGGCGCGTAACGTTCAAGTGAATAGATTTCCTATCCACAAGTTTAGTACTATATGATATTATGATTTCTTTTAAGATTTGTACATGAAACTTTTTCATAGATTTATAAATAAATCTCTAGCTTCTCTGTATTTATTATGATTTTACAATTGTATTTTAAGTATTTTTATAGGGATATTATTAATCAGGGTAAATTTTTTTAGAAATTTTCAATGGAAGATAGAATTTGCAAATCATTAAATTAAAAGATAGTTAATTAGATTTAATTTAATTTTCATAAGGGTAAAACTATAATTGTGTAAATTTCTATGATTTCTTTTTAAAAAAATAAATTTCAAATACTTAAAATACAAAATACAAACAAAATATGAAAATTTAAAAACAATAATAATAATTTAAAAAAAAAAAAAAAAAACGATGCTGCTAGTATCAATTTGGTTGGACCTATGCCACGCCGGATGCGACAGCCTAGCGTGACCTTGATCTGACCATGTGTGGTCAGAGCAGGCCTTATAAGGCCTAACGTGGCCAAATTGGAGCTGCGCTAGGCAGGGCCAGATTGAGGCCTACAACATCGGCCTCATCGTCGACCTCATAGGCTTGTTTTTTAATTTTTTTTTTTTTTTTTTAAGTTTGTTCAATTTCATTAAAACTTTCCTTTAAATTTGAATTTGTAAATTTATTTTTTTACTATTTTCTTAGAAAAATTTTTTTGATCTTTTTTCTTTTTTCTTTTTTGATTTTTAATTTAAGAACTAAATTCAGTTTTAAAAAAATAAAAATAAAAGTGAAAAACATCTAACCCTTTCTATTATTTTCTATCAAAGTTAAAGTCAAATCTCTGTTAGATATTCTTTAATTGAATGATTTATAATTTCTGTCTTCGGATTCAAAGGTGTAAAAATTTTATACGTTTATTAATAATATTGCTAGTAATAATGTCATTTTTAATTAATCAGCTCGATAATTTAACATTTTATCAAGTTTGTGGTGCCCTAACTAGGCCTGCAATCAAATCGAACATGAACGAACAGGCCCATTCGAAAATCGTTCGATAAGCATGTTCGATTGTTCGTGTTCGTGTTCGTGTTCGAACGAACACAGGATGTGTGTTCATGTTCGTTCGATTAACAAAAAGCTCATTCGTGTTCGTTCGTAACTCGTTTGTGTTCGTTCGACTAACTTGTTCGACTAACTCATAAATACCTGTTCGAATAACTCATTCGATCATTTCTAAATACCTGTTCGAATAACTCATTCGATAACTTGTAAATACATATTCGAATAACTCATTCGAATACCTGTTCGAATAAAAAATATACACCAACTTTCCAATTCATGCCCTTAAAAACAAATATGTAACAATTTATAATTCATACCTATTTAATTCAACATTTGAAAATAAACTAACTCTCTATCTATATTTATATTTTAAATAAATCAATAAAAACTCAGTAAATTAAAATAAATAACCATCATAAATAATAAAACTTCAAAATAAATTAACAGAACAATAAATCGTTCAAAACAAATTTAGTTCCATATCAAACATGACACAAACTAAAGGAATTTGCATTTTGCATAGACATTACAGCACAACCAAAAGGATTCCAAGGAGTGAACATGCCATTATATAAGTATGTACAAAATTATTATCATACATATATTAATCATAAATTAAATATGTTTAATATGTTATGAAATTACCAAAATTATAGATTATCATATATTTATTATCATTACATAAATTATCATAAATGTTTTAAATGTTTACATATATATTTTGTATCAACACCCATAAATTCATAGTAAAATGAGTGTCTATTATAATAAATGATCAATACATATGTGTGATTAATTTGTTATATATAATCTGTAATTGTGTATATACAAAATTATTATCATACATATATTAATCATAGGTTAAATATGTTATGAAATTACCAAAATTATAGGTTATCATATATTTATTATCATTACATAAATTATCATAAATGTTTTAAATGTTTATATATATATTTTGTATCAACACCCATAAATTTATAGTGGAATGAAAGTCTATTGTAATAAATGATCAATACATATGTGTGATTAATTTGTTATATATATATATATATATGTATGTTAAATATGTTATGAAATTACTAAAATTATAAGTTATCGTATATTTATTATCATTACATAAATTATCATAAATATTTTAAATGTTTACATATATATTTTGTATCAACACCCATAAATTTATAGTGGAATGAAAGTCTATTGTAATATATGATTAATACATATGTGTGGTTAATTTGTTATATATATATATATATATATATATTATCATTACTGTCTATATGTATATTTTGTATCAGCACCTATAAATTCATAGTGGTATAAAGGTTTATTGTAATATATGATCAAATATCAATACAAATGTGTGATTAATTTAGGTTTAATTAAGCTATTATATTATTAAATTTGTTATGCTATACATTACTTGATTATACAATATGTTATGTTTATCAATTTATCATACTATATTTATTATTTATTAATTGAAATGCTATCTTATAATATTTAATTATTAATTACATTTAGAAAAATATGAAGCTATTATGTTATTGGATTTACTATATTATATATCACTTGATTATATAATCTATTATGTTATTAAATTTGTTATGCTATGTATCATAATAATTTATTACTTTTTAATTAAAATGCCATATACTTATATATTTAATTATTAATGACATTTGGAAAAAAAAAAAAATCCAAACATATTATATATATAAGAAAAACAAAAGTATCATAATATTTTATTATTGATTACCATTAAAAAAAATTCATCCAAACTAAATCAAACATAATATAAAAATGAAAAAAAATTTAAATTATAATAATGCATAACATGTTTTTCGAACATAAACGAACGAACAATCGAACAATTGTTCGCGAACGGATGGATTAGTCGAACGTATAGTGTTCGCGAACATAATCGAACGAACAACCCCTGCTCGAACTCGATCGAACATATTATCGAACGAATATCGAACTGTTCACGAACAAATGTTCACGAATATTATCAAACAGTAATCAAATGAACAACGAACGTTAGCGAACTATTCGGTTCATTTGCAGCCCTAGCCCTAACTGACATTTCCCCCTTTAAAAGACACGTAAGGCCATTAACATTTGGACTTCGTCATCTGGGCCTTTTATTGGGCTTGTACATTTAATTTGGAGAGGTGTTATTTAAGCTCAACCCAATCTCTTTCTAAGCCTCTGTAATATTTTTTTCAGAAATTTTAAAATTTGTAGTACCCAAAAAATAGAACTAATAATAGTTCTTTAAAAGTTATCATGAAAAATGTAAGTTTTGATTTATTTTTTTCTCGGATTTTCTTTTGGTTGGTCTTTTCCTTACCCTATTTTCTTGGTTGAAAGAGAAATCATGTAAAATGTTGATACCGAACAAGGTTTTGAAGAGGAAATATATTGTTGATTGAATATATTCAAATAAAATGGTGGCTGAAATTTAATTTAAGAGAAAAAAAAAATAGATGGTGGGACTAACAAAGAGATTTAGGGCATCTCCAACCCACGCCAAAGCGCCACGCCATTTTGGTGTAGCGCTATAGTGCTGTGCCAAGCCACAGTACGCCAATAATTTTTTTTTTTTTTTAATTTTGTTAAGTTAATTTGAGTATTAAATTTTACACCAAAAATCACACCAAATTTGATTATTTGTATTTAATTTAATTTGATTATTATTTATAATAATAAATTCATAATAATGATATAATTCAAAAAATGATGAAAAATTAAAAATAGAACTTTATTCAATGCAAATATTAAACTACAATAACTCATAATAAAAATTAACACTAATTTAAAAACACTAAAATTAAAAAATAATACAACATAAACTAAAATAACAATTTAGTATTCCGGTAGATTAGTTTCAGATCCAGTAAGATCATCAAAATATTGAAAAGAACTAGAGTTATTTTGAGATCTTGACCTTGTTGTTGAGCTCTTTTTTGCATAATTCTTGATTGCTCATTTTGAAAAAACTCACGTAGGCTTGGATCGGTTATAGAATTCAAATCCTTGAATAAAATTTTCTTATCTTCTCGATATTCTGCCAAAGCCAATTTTTTCATTTGGATTTCATATTTTTTTTTTTTTTGGTATCATTTTATATTAGATGTAATGTTTTTCTATATTAAATGTAATGTTTATTTGATTAAATAAATGCTTAATTTTATTAAATTAGTATAATTTTCAAAATAATTATTATTTAATAAAAATTCATTCCCAATATTTAATTAATATATACAAAAATAATGAGTGAAATAGATTAATTGTTGATTATTACAATAAAAGAAAAAAAAAATATTCTTTTTGGTGTAATATTTGGGCTTCGTTTGTTTCAATTTTAAGAATACTACTTTTAGTATTCCCAAAAAAGTTAAACAGTAAAATACCTAAAAACTCTGGGCTCCGTTTGGTTCACAATTTTGTGTTCCTAGCAAAGCTCATTTTATAAATAGCGAATTTCAACATATTGCAAGTAGAATCGTCAAATTAATCATTGGATATGAAAACAGATTTTAACCAAGGGTGATGATAATTTAGCCCTATCTTCCTTTTAACCAAGGGTAATTTTCTATTTTTTTTCCTCGTTGACTTATAAACGTTACCTTTCTTCCGACTCTACATCTACCATTATATTATTAAGGTAAAGAGGATTGACATCAAAATTTGAAATTAAAGGGTGGACGTAGTTAAACAAAAGAGCGGGGCTGAATGTCATAACTCTTTTAACTCAGCTTTATCAGATAAAGAATGAGAATAATTTAGGGGTAAGCATAGGTAGTGGGTAGAACCGGAACTTGCGAATAGAATTGGAACAGGAACCGACACTATGCGGGTAGGTTCTGGTTCCATTTTATTGGAATCGATACTGTGCGATTCAGGTTTCGGTTCTTATGTTTGGAGGAACCGAAATCAGAACCAGAACCTAGAAAAAGAACTTGAAACGGGTACCTGGTTTGGAACCTATTTGGAACCTGTAGCGGGTACCCGATTTGGAACCTATTTGGAACCGATTTTTTGAACCTATTTTGGAACCTATTTTGGAACTTGTTTTGGAACCTGTTTTGGAACCTGGGTTCTAATAAAATATTTGTGAATAATGGGGGGTTTCATTATTTTACATATAAAAAATTTAAAATATAAAAAGTTAAAATTTTAGAATAACCTAATTAAATAAATATACAATGATACTTATTACATATAAACTACATCATATTAAAAACTTTAATATATTATAATATATTAATATTAAAGTTTTGATTAATTAAGTGTATAATTGGAATTAGGATTCAATTAAAAGTATTTTAATGCTATTAAAAGAATCATTTTTGAATAAAATAATATATTTGATTGAATAATAATATATTTAGTTATTTACTTCAATTATCAAGTTATAAGTATATCTATAGTAAATTAGCAATTAATTAATTATATATGATAAATTGATAAACATTAATAAATTTAATTACTAGTTAAATATCATACTTAATCAATTATAACATTACATTATAGTTAAATGATTACTTAATTAATTATTATTTTATAACATTACTTAATTGATTTATAGTATAATTAATTATAGCATTACATTAATTGATTACTACTTAATTAATTGACTTATAACATTTAGTATATTACTTAATTAAATAATTAGAAATTTAATTAATTATAGCATTATATTATAGATTTATAGTATAATTACTTAATTACTTAATTAATTATAACATTTCATTACAAACATTAGTACAATAGTTAATTAAATGATTAAAAATTTAATTAATTATAATATTACATTAAAGATTTATAGTATGATTATTTAATTTACTATAACATTACATTATAGTGTGATCACATAATTAATTATAACATTACATAATTAAATGATTACTTAATTGATTATAACATTATATTATAAACATTAGTAAGTACTAATTTACTACATAAATATTAGCACAATACTTAATTAAATGATTATATATTTAATTAATTATAACATTACATTATAAATTACAGTACGATTACTTAATTAATTGTAACATTAATTAAATGATTACTTAATTAATTATAACATTCTATTATAAACAAATTAATTATACTATTATATTAAAGATTTATACTATGATTACTTAATTCATTGTAACATTTCATTATAGTATGATTACATGATTAATTATAACATTACATAATTAGATGATTATTTAATTGATTATGACATTATATTATAAACATTAATTATAACATTACATTATAAACAAATGATTACTTAATTAAATGATAAGAAATTTAATTAATTAAGCATTACATTATAGTTAAATAATTACTTAATTAAATTATAACATTATTACATTACATTATATTATGATCACTTAATTAATTATAACATTACATAGTTAAATGATTACTTAATTAGTTATAAATTTATAACATTATATTATAAACATTAGTAATTTACTACATTATTACATTATTTAATTAAATGATTAAAAATTTAATTAATTATAATATTACATTAAAGATTTATAGTATGATTACTTAGTTCATTATAACATTACATTATAGTATGATTACATAATTAATTATAACATTACATAATTAAATAATTACTTAATTGATTATGACATTATATTATAAACATTAGTAATTAGTAATTTACTACATAAACATTAGCACAATACTTAATTAAATGATTAGAAATTCAATTAATTATAACATTACATTATAAATTTATAGTTAGATTACTTAATTAATTGTAACATTACATTATAATTAAATGATTACTTAATTAATTATAACATTCTATTATAAACAAATTAATTATAATATTATATTAAAGATTTATAGTATGATTATTTAATTTATTATAGTATGATTACGTAATTAATTATAACATTATATAATTACATGATTATTTAATTTATTATGACATTATATTATAAACATTAATTATGGCATTATATTATAAACATTAATTATAATATTACATTATAAACAAATGATTACTTAATTAAATGATTAGAAATTTAATTAATTAAGTATTATATTATAGTTAAATAATTACTTAATTAAATTATAGCATTATTACATTATATTATATTATATTATGATCACTTAATTAATTATAGCATTACATAGTTAAATGATTACTTAATTAGTTATAAATTTATAATATTACATTATAACAATTAGTAATTTACTACATTATTACATTACTTAATTAAATGATTAAAAATTTAATTAATTATAACATTACATTATAGAGTTATAGGATGATTACTTAATCAATTATAACATTTCATTATAGATTTATAGTATGATTACTTAATTAATTATAACATTCTATTATAAATATTAGTATATTAATTAAATGATTAGAAATATAATTAATTACAATATTAAATTATAGATTTATAGTATGATTACTTAATTCATTATAACATTACATTATAGTATGATCACATAATTAATTATAACATTATATAATTAAATGATTACTTAATTGATTATGACATTGTATTATAAACATTAGTAATTTACTACATAAACATTAGCATAATACTTAATTAAATGATTAGAAATTTAATTAATTATAACATATTAACATTACATTATAAATTTATAAGATGATAACTTAATTAATTGTAATATTACATTATAAACAAATGATTGCTTAATTAAATTATTACGTAATTAATTATAGCATTATTACATTACATTATATTATGATCACTTAATTAATTATAGAATTACATAGTTAAATGATTACTTAAGTAGTTATAAATTTATAACATTACATTATAAACATCATTAATTTACTACATTAGTCATTAGTACATTACTTAATTAAATGATTAAAAAATCTAATTAATTGTAACATTACATTATAAATTTATAGTATGATTACTTAATTAATTATAACATTACATTATAAATATTAGTACAATATTTAATTAAATAATTAGAATTTTAATTAATTATAACATTATATTATACATGTATAGTATGATTACTTAATTAATTATAATATTACATTATAATTACAATATTATTATATTACATTATAAACATTAACAATTTATAACATTAAATTAAAAATTTACAGATGAATAATTGTTTGTTTCTTGGTTTTGATTGAGAAATTTTATGTGAATTGTGATGAATTGATTGAATTCAAGTGTTGCCTAGAAATTAGAGGATTTATGAGTTACATTGGACACAAATGAATGAGTAATCAAAATTTGTTAGGGGTGTATTTATAAATTTTTAAGGTATTATTGTCATTTTTTAAACTAATAGGGCGGTAATTGATTTTTTACAGGGTATCCGGGAAAGGAACCGAAACCCGCATTTTAGGTTTAGGTTCCGGTTCTTTCAATTTAAGAACACTGTGCGGTTCTGGTTCTGATTCCTTTTTTTGAGAACCTGCATTGTGCGGTTCTGGTTCTCCCGAAAAATACAGGGTATCCGAAACCGCTCACCTCTAAGAATAAACAAGGAAAATTATAGTGGTTTTAATGATTTTGGATTTATTTGATGTGATGATATGGTACATTTGTAATTACATGGAATCATATTAATTAATAAACCGGTATTAGTATTTATTCTGTTTAAAATACATTTTTTTTAATTTTTTATTAATTGATAAAAGATGTGAATTTATTTATGTATCTTTAAGCTAGAGATAAGAGAAAAACACTTCCTATTAAAGTGATATTTATAAAAGAAAATTGGCAATTGATGTGCTTTTATCAAATTTTCAACACTAGAGTTAGAGATATCAAACGGGTCATTTAATTGTCACATATTTTAAGGTGAATAGAAACATTAAATTATATCTTGCACATCTCATGTATATCTTGTGCACATTTTGTGCTGCCGCATATTATCATATAAAAATCATATTCAGTCATACAATTTTAAATTATATCAGGTTAGAATAATTATGTGATGATGATTTTTGTAATAGTTTTTTCACTATTTTTTTATTTATCAACATATACAAATGTATAAAAACCACTAGCAACAAATCTTTTCCCATGTGAATAAGGGCAAAAGAACCATAAGCAAAATTTTTATCACTAAATAAGGTAAACGATCTAACTAATCCTATTTATTCAGATAACTTATATTAAATCTTTAAACTAGGATAATAATATAAATATTAGGGTTTTTATGTATATAGGGTATAAATTAAATAAAAATTTGGTAGTTTTGAACAAAGGTAAAGTTGTGATTATGAAAAATATTTAAAATTAAGCCGTATTTAGTTTGATGGTGAGGTGCTAACAGATCCACTCAAATAAGAGACCCAAAAGCATTAACCCAGCATAAGTTGCATGATTGACAAAGTGAAAAAGATATTATTTATCTTTGCCTCTCACTTTTTAGGATTTTTTTACATGTGTCATAACATCTTTAAGTGGTCCTAAAGAATAAAGTATTTTTCCCGATTTGCTTTATGGTTCAAACCAAAAAGAAGTAAAACTTTCTTTATTTGGACAAGCATGCGTCAGTTTTTTGTTGGCTGAGCTGACACTATATTATTGAACAAGAAATCCTTCATTATATAACATCTCTTTCTTACGTATATGTGTGTGAACCTCTTAATATATTTTGATTCATATACTTTGATTTTCTAAGAGTATTTTTTTCTTTTAAGGTTCAAGGTTCATTTTCATATTTGTGCCAAAACCTCACTGTATCAAACACTTTATTGATGGCTCTTGGAATGTGATTCATTTGTTGATGTTGGTGCGTGGTGTCGATGCTTAAAGCTTGTTGGTTCACAAGCTGTTCACGGGTGTGTTCCCCACGTGAAGAAGTCCCAAAGGTTGTTACACATTAAAGATTCAGAGTGAGGTGTTAAATGTAAAGCTGAACAGGAAGTTCTTTTTACCATAACTTAGATTAACTTTAAACTATATCTTGTAATGTGTTTTTAACTTAGTGGATTGCTTCGATCTGGATAATGTCCCATGAATTTAAGCTAAAAGTGGATTTAGCCGAACCATATATATGACTATGTTTTTTATTTTTTGCACTTATATTTGATGCGTTTAATTTGGAACTATTTAATCTATTTGGTAAATATTTTACTACACTTAAAATGGGTAACCATACTCTCTAAGGTGAGTTAAATCTCCAACTCTCTCCCCAACATAATTGTTGTGATGAAATTGAGACTTCATTTCAGCTGCAAAATGAAAAGCAATAGACGAATGTTGCACAGACAAAAACCAACATATTTGCTCGAAGTGTTTCGAATAATGATTTAGCAGTGCCATGAACACTGACTTGCATAACTCCAACAATTAAGGGAATAAGAAATCTAAATACGCCATGATATGGCAGTGAAGAAAAAAAGATGTTTAACAGATGTTCTTCTTTTTAAACATAATTGAAATTAAACCAATTCTTACATGAAAATTGGTCCATAAGTATGGGTTACTTCATTCTGCATCGTATCCAAGTATTTTGAATAGACTATTATTTTATTTAAGTTTTTGTAATTGTTATGCAAGGAAAGAGACAGAATAATTTAAATAATTTATTGTATCAAGTATTACAATATATACTCGAAAATTTTTAAAAGAGATGGATGGAATGTTTGGGCTTTTAATGCAATAACTTTCATACCACAATAATTTTATGACTTCAACATGTATGTCCAATCCTTAGATGGTCAAGCACCAAAAAGTTACCGTCTCCTGATCTCTGAGTCCGATATCTCTGATATCCTTTCTATGCAAGAATATGATTATCAATTCCCAGATGTAGGCGGCGTTAATAAATTTGTAACGTTATATACTGTTGGTGAAGGAGAAGATTTGGTTGTGCTCCCAATAGACGTTCAGTGTCTAATGGTAAGTATGATGCCAGGCAAGTATTCAGATGGTCTCACCAAAGTTGTTGCCGGCTCTACAAAACCTGGAAGTGATTGAAGTTTACGGCTGTGGTCAAAATGGAGAAGATAATAGCATTAGATGATGACGATGAAGAAGAAAACGAAGAAGAAAGTAAGAATGAAGGAACCAGTGGTACCACCATATTCACTCTTCCTAAATTGAGAAAACTGGGTCTGATATACCTTGGAAAATTGAAGAGGATTTATAGTGGAAATGGAGTAATGGTTTGTGTTTCTCTCCAACAAATTCATTTATTAGGGTCTGGAGAATTGAAGAGGTTCCCTGTCTCTTCCCTTGCCTGCAATTAAAGAAATCAAGGTACAAACACGCAGGGAATTCACCTTTGCATGATGGCTTCAGTAGTCAAGTACGTCGTGAACTTAAAAAGGGTTATGCCGTTGTAGGGCAGCTTTTGCATTGAGATTGTCCCACTCCAGAGACACACACACAGAGACAGTCTGAGGTGCCCCCGGGCACTAATAGAGATGGCTACTGAAGAAATTTACCTGGCCATTTAGGACTTCGAGAGATTAGTTAAGGTACGTGCAAACTTACTTAGATACCCTCGGTCACAAAAAAAAAAAAAAAAAGAAGAAATATATATTATAATTTGATACTTCTAAATGCTTCCTTATTCATTTATATGAATTATAATGCTTAATACTTCTAAATCTTACGTCCACTGTTATTTTATTATTCTTTGAATATTTTTCTAAAATCGTCTGTAAGGCATACAAAGATGAAGTAATGCTTTGTTTACAGAGAAAAATAATGGTTGAAGCTCAAATTTGTGTCTAGCTCTCATATATCTAGCCCTCCTTTTCCATGAAGAGAGGTGTCTATTTATACCTTTGAGTTCTATGTAATGAGTCTTTTACAAGTGGTGGAGACACATGGGGATCCCTCCCTAATCTTTATCTTAAAATGGGATGGGATTGATATAAATACTCTTAATAACAACTTAGGTCAGTTTGGTTTTCATAGCTAATATTATTTTGTCCTTTAGCTCTTGTTGAACTTTGATAGATATGACTAACAGCTCATTCTGATTGGTAATGTTGATATCAGTGTGTATTTTTGATATAACATTCCCCAAAATTGCAAGAGATTAGTCGACAATAAAAAAAATCACCCTAACGAATAGATTTTTTAGATTTACCATTAATACAAAGCACAAAAAATCCAACTATATCTTTATTAAATAAAACAAAATAACCTCATTTTAAGCACTAATTCGAAGGGCACAATGACCAAATCTAACAATTGATATTATTACTATAGATCAAATATTTAAACATGTTTAACATAAAATGCTGAATAATATTGAATATAAATAACAAATGATCTAAATATTTCTTCAGGGAGGTGAATTTGAGCTCTTACCTATTTGATTAGTAACCCCCACTTTTAAAAGTTTATTGTGTTGACAAGTTTAACCTTAAAGACAATTACGAGAAAGGATGGTATAAATTTTAAATACTGACACACCATTGGCAAAGACTATAATATCCTTATAATATCAAAATCACACATGAAAGTAAATAAAATAAAATAAACTAAAATACCGAAAACATTTCATATAGGCTACCCAATTCCCCTTTCTCTTCTTCCCGCTGAATTCTTATCAAAACAAACTTCATTGAAGTATCAATAAAACAGGGGTGGATGCTACTAGCCCACCCTCAAATTTAAAAAAAAAAATAATAATATGTACAATTTTTAGATTTTGACTCACCTTGACAAAAATATTAATAGACAAAAATATTAATGTGTAATTAGTTTTTATGTTCGCCAACCCTAACAAAAATTTCTAGATCCGTTACTGTATACGAGTACAATAACTCATTAATAACTAATTATGCTGACATGTAAAAATTAAACTCACTTTCTATCAAAAGGATGAAAGCAGTTCTACAGATTTAATAACGCAAATACAAAATCACAATTAATAATTTTAACCATTCAAATGCTTTCATATAATTATTCGAAAATTGTGTTAAAAAAAAAATAAAAAATTCTTGAATTTGCCCCTATTTATATTACAGGAGACAAACTTCTAGATGCTTGATCATCGATAATAAAAATAAGAACATATTATATGAGATTAACTTCTAGATGCTTGATCATCAATAATGAAAATAAGAAAAATACATGTTATACATTGTAATAATGTGAAAGTTTATTTTACTTTATTCTTAGCCTTTAGCAAATGAGATGAAAAAGAAAGTGATCATTTATTGCTCATCTTTTTTTTGTCTTTTATACATATGTCAAATTGTGAGTGAGTGAGTGAGTGAGCAAGGGCGTATGCAATACATGTCCCACCCTCAGATTTAAAAAAAAAAATATTAATATATATAATTTCTGGATTTTGACTCACCCTAACAGAAATATTTATTGACAAAAATATTAATGTGTTATTAGTTTTTATTTTTGTCCACCTTAATAGAAATTTCTGAATCCGCCCCTAAATACACCATTCTAGCTATAAATGTTAAAGAGAATAGTTGAAAGAAGCTGAGAATTGAATCTGTATTTCATTGATTGATGATAGTTTTACAATCTAAAACCTCTTTTATACAGTGAACTTGCGAGAGAGTAAAGTGGATGAATGAACTGATGAAGAGAGAGTTAGCTGAAGAGAGTAGCTCGATCAGCTTACCTGAGGAGTATTACTGAAACGACATCGTTTCAGTAATATTACAAAAAGGCTTACATCTTTTGACAGTTGGACAGGTTAGTCCTTTTAATCAAAAACTTACTCTTACATTCCCCCTTGAGCTAGACTGAGTGTGCCTTGAGTAAGCTACCAGTTTGTTTTGCCCATATATTGACATTCCCCCTTAAACTGGACTGTAATTCTGGGCTTCTTTTGCTATGACTAATCCTTTGTGGATTCTACAGACTTTGTAAACAAGCACAACTTCAACAACTTCAGTAGTTTTAACAATGACAAGACTTCAACAACTTCAGTAGCTTCAACAACGACAAGACTTCAGTAACTTCAGTAATTCAACTTTAGCATTAGCCACTCAAATCTGCAAACTGAAATTTCAACACAACTCTGCTACTCAACAACTCAAATCTGCAAACTGCATTTTCAGCTCAAACATCTGCAGCTCAACAACTTAAGAATTCTGAAAACACAACAACCAAACAACAAATACCGCATCTGCAACTCAAATCTTCAACCAGACTAAATTTGCAACTCAAATCTATAAACTCACCTGCAACTCAAATATGTAAACTGCAATAGTAGCTCAAACAACTCAACCATTAAATAATTCAGCAAACATAACAACCAAAAAAAAAAAGAGCATCTGCAACTCAAATCTGTAAACTCATCTGCAACTCAAATCTGTAAACTTATATGCAACTCAAATCTGTAAGCGGCAGTAGTAGCTCAAACCAGAAGAAAAATTGCGTCTGCAACTCAAATTCTAATCTTTTTCAGCTATATGTTTTCTTGACTTATAACATTCAACTTGTTCCTAAGTTCTGTGAATTAAGCAACTGATAGTGCTTTAGTTAAGAGGTTAGCTATTTGGAGCTTGGAAGAGACATACTGTATGAGCATTTTTTTTGGCAAGAACTTACTCTCTAATATAGTGAGCATTGATCTCAATGTGTTTGGTTCTTGCATGAAACATAGGATTAGTTGCTAGGGCCCCAGAACTCACATTGTCACACCAAATAACAAGAGTGACATTAACTTGTAAACCCAACTCAGTGAACAAACTCTGAAGCCATGCAATTTTTGTGGCTGTATAAGCTAAAGCTATATACTCAGATTCTGTGGAAGAAAGTGCTACAACCTTTTGTTTTCTAGAACTCCATTGGATCAAGTTGGGCCTCATGTATACATAATAGCCACTTGTAGATCTTCTTTCCTCTAGATTGCCTCCCCAATCGACATCAGCATAGCACCCAACTTTTAAAGTGCTGGCTGGTTTAAAATGTAACCTATAGTGTTGTGTTCCCTTGATATACCTTAATATTCTCTTGCAAGCCTGCCACTGGAGCTTTGTAGGTGCTTACAAGAATTGACTCAGTTTATTGACAGGAAAACTGATGTTTGGTCTTGTAAGAGTTAAGTATTGAAGGGCTCTTATGGTGCTACAATAAAGGCTTGGATCAACAAAGAGTTCATTATCGGTAGAGCAAAGTTTGGTGCCTACAGCCATGGGTGTAGAACAGGCATGACAATCCAGCATCTTAGTTTTAGACAGTAGGTTTGAAGCATATTTGCTCTGCTTCAAATGAATACCAGCAACTGTTCTAGTTGCTTATAACCCCAAAAAAGTATTGTAAAGAACCAAGAGTCTTAAGAGAGAACTCATCATTTAGATCTTTCATAAGTTGAGTGATAAAACACTTATCTGATCCAGTGATACGAATATCATCCACGTAAACAAGTACATAGGTGAAAAATGAGTTGTGACAAAGCACAAACAAGCTAGAATCAGAAACTGAATTTTGGATTTGTGATATAAGGTAGTTTTTAGCTTATCAAACCAAGCTCTTGGAGCTTGTTTAAGTCCATACAAAGCCTTATTTAACTTGCAAACATAAGAAGGCCTGGTAGGATCCTCAAAACCAACAGGTTGACTCATGTAATGTAACGCCCACATTGAGGTACATAATTTATTTATGCTTTTATGTCCTTAATTTTTGCTTTTCTTAAGGTGAAAGATTGAAAATTGGGAAACTGCAGACTTCGCCGTGGCAAAGGAAGTTTGTCACTGTGGCAACAAACTCTCTGCCCAAAGGCCTAAGTGTTCTAGAATTGCGACTTGCCTCGCCAGAAGAATAAATTTAAATTTATTGCGGCAACGTATACTCTTTAATGCTTCACCAAGGCGAAGAAGAATTTTCGCGAGGGCAAATAACTGGTTGGAAATCTTGAGAAGATTCTAGAGAAAATTTCCATAGGGGAAAAATGACCATTCTACCCCTAATTAGTTGTAAATGTGGGGAGTGAAAAGTAAGGAAATTCCATGGAGAAGGCAATGAAGGTGAGGGCATTCTTGTAAATGACTAAAAGACAAAGATGGAATTTCTAAGAAAATGTAAGGGCAAAATGGGAAAGTATGCATATTAATATGAGATATTGAGGATTCAAGCATACAAACCCTATCATTCTCTACACCTCACACGCCACCTTCACTCTCAAATTCTCTCAATTCCTTCATCAATTTCCAAGGAGATTTAGGGGACTTTTGGTTGGATTTTTGGTAGAGATTCAATCCTAAGCATGTTAAGCTAAGAATTCTTGTAAATTGATGTGAGATTAATTATTAAAGTGTTGAGTTCTTATAGTTTATATGCTTAGGATTTTAGAGAAAGAGGAAGTCTACCAAAGAGAAAGAGATTCTAGTGGAAGTACTCAAGTTCAAGGTAAGTAAATCTAACCCTAGCCCTTGATTTAAGAAATCCTTTAGTAGAGAATTTCCTTATATGTATTTGTATGCTTGAGTATTGAGAATTGATAATGATATGGATGTTGAGTGTGGTTTGAACTCCACCATGAGAAGTAGTATTTAGTATGAGATGAATTGGTGGAAGTTTGAAGAAATTATGAAGAAGTTGAGATAGAATTTTGAAGTGTGAATTTTCTGTCAAGGTTTGAGGTTAGTTGTAGAGAATTGTGTTCCAATTTTGGTAGCTAGAAAAAGAGATAGAAGAGTAGCTAATCTAGTGCTTGTTTGTGCATACCACTTGTTTGATGAAATTCCAAAGTGAAATACATGTATGGTTATGATAGTATAATAATTTGAAATGAGTGTGTAGATGGTAGAGAAAGTAGAAAATGACATGTTCACATGCCATATTGCATCTTTGCATTTAATTAAGAATTGAGAAAGAATAATAAGAAGAATCCATCTACATGCATACATGCATAAAAACATACTAAAGAACAAAGAAAAAGAAAGAAAAACACTAAAGAACGAAGAGAAAGAAAGAAAAGTGCTAAAGAAAAGAAAAGAAAGGTTGTTGTGATGGGGAACTGATAATCCGTGAATTATACACTTTTCATTATACCTTTTTGTCGGATTTCAGGTACTTTCTAGTGCATTTTGACCTGAATTGTTTCTTAATTTGTTACTTTTCGTATTTCAGATTAAAATGGTCATTTTGAGCAAATAAGAACAAAATTGGATATTTTTGACTCAGAAATTAGCGGATCTCAGAAGATAGGGGAGTTCGGAGCAGGATAAAGCACAATGAAGCTTGTTTCCGAGGAAGAGCACCGAGAATCGAAGAATCAAACGAAGAAGCAAGCGGAGTGGCAGTTCTGTAATTTCAGAACTCAGGAGGAAGCTTCGCCCCGATGAAGGAAATGTCTTCGCCGCGGTGAAGTAAGCCAGAGACGAGCTTTTCTTCTTCATTCTTCGCTGCGGCGATAGTCACTTATTCTAGTTTTGTTAAACGCACAGTTTCGTGCTGTGCGTGTTTGGCTGGGTTATTTGGACGAAGTATAAAAGAAAAACTTAGTCTTTTTGCCCAGGATCTTCAGTTTTTATTAGGTTTAGCCACTTTTGCATTCTTTCTAAGAACTTTGAGTGATTTGGGTTGTAAAAGGAAGAAGATTCGATTTCCAACTAGAGGATTCATCTTTTGGGGAGATTTCTAATCTTTATTCTCGTTTTCATTATGTTGAACATGTTTATTTCCTATTTTCGTTTTTGTGTTATTGAATTACTTATGAACTAATCTCTTTTGGGTTAGGGTTTTGATAGTAGTTTGGATTCTAAATGGGTTAAGGGTTTGATTGTGTTAATTTCATATGAGTATGCTTTGGTTGTGTGTTACTCTAATTTTTAATGTTGTATGTGATGAACATGGTGAGATTGAGAAATGAATCATGTTAAGCTTCTTGGGTAATCACCGTTATAGTATTGGATGCTAGAGATAGATTCAAGAATTAATGAAATCATTATAGGATTCTTGTGCTTAATGAGTTTGAAATTATTAATCTTCAATTTGTTGGGTGCGGAAGGTTAATAAGGAAGAATAGGAAGGCATAGCCCGAGAGGGTATGTCTACATGTTAGTGAGTTCGATTTACAACCATTGCGTATGAATATGAGTTTAGTGTAATTATAGGCTTAACCCATAAAAATCCAAATGAAGTCAAAACGCTACCCGTTTTACTTGAATTGATATTCCGTGTTGTCATATTGCTTTCTTAATTAAGTTTTAACCTTAGTTAAATTTCATTTTGTTGTTTTTAAAGTAAAATTTGCTCCCACCAATCCAAAGAATTCGATTGCTTCAACTATACAACATTAGGAACTCAGTGTTTTGCTTACAATCCTCATGGGAACGATACTCTACTCATCATTATATTACTTATGCGATTAGTATACTTGCTACATATTGCATGTTGTAGAAAACACGCATCAAGTTTTTGGCGCCGTTGGCGGGGATTTGTTTTAAGTTAACATTGAGTTTGTCTTTAGTTAGCCAGATTGAAGTTTTTATTTTTGTTCTAATTTTCATTAGAATTGTGATTTCACTTGTCTTCACTCTTGTTCGTTTCAGTTTATGCGAAGAGCAAGACGTCAACCAGTAGTTCTTGTTGACCTTGAGCTTGAGCGAACCGTGAGAAGACGTAAGAGAGAGGGAAGAGAAAGAGAAAATCTTGCTGTAGAACCTGAAGAAGAAGTTGAAATGGCTGAACAAGAAAATAGAACACTGAGGGAATTTTCAGTTCCCACAGTGAATGGTAGTGGGTCGAGTATCACTAGACCTACAGTGCAAGCAAACAATTTTGAGATCAAGCCGGCAATCATCCAGATGATCCAGCAGTCGGTTAGATTCAACAGGGATTTGAAGGAAGATCCAAATTAGCACATTGCAAATTTCCTGGAAATTTGTGACACCTTCAAGTCAAATGGAGTGTCGGATGATGCTATCTGGCTGCGGTTATTCCTATTCTCATTGGGAAATAAAGCCAAGGGGTGGTTAATGGCATTACCACCGAGAACAATAACAACGTGGAATGATCTAGCACTGAAATTTCTGACCAAGTTCTTTCCTCCAGCTAAATCAGCGAAATTGAGAAATGACATCACATCATTTCTACAAGAAGAGTCCGAGTCACTATATGAGGCTTGGGAAAGATACAAGGAGTTGATGAGGAAGTGTCCACACCATGGTTTGCCAGTTTGGCTTCAAGTCCAAACATTTTACAATGGTTTGATGGGTAACGTGCAAACCATGGTGGATACAACTTCAGGAGGGGCCTTGCAGAATAAGACACCAGAAGAGGCGTATGAGTTGCTTGAGGTTTTGGCAAGCAATAACTATCAAAGACCGAATGAGAGAGTCACCACAAGGAAATCTTCGGGTCTTCATGAAGTTGATGCCTTCATAGCCATCTCAGCCTAACTCACGGCACTTCAAAAACAGTTGGAAACTATGCAGATAAACTCTATACAAGCACCTCAACTAACATGTGATTTTTGTGCAGGAAACCATGTGAGCAGCGAGTATCAAGTTGGAAACACATTTGCTCCGTCATCTTCATCAACGGAGCAAATGAATTACTGCGAGGAAATCGGGAGAACAACCGAACAACCCATACTCCAACACATACAACCCGGGGGTGGAGAAATCATCCAAATGCGGCAGGGAAATCAGAACCAGCAAAATAACTAATGGAACCAGAGGCCAGTTCCAAATAACCAACAAGGGGTGACCAATCAACCGGGAGATCAAAGAGTGACGAAGTTGGAGGATATGTTTGGTAAATTCATGCAAGAGACCACAGGGTTCATGAGTGAGACGAGGACAAATTTTAGAAACCAAGGGGCGTCCATTCGGAATCTGGAGGCACAGATGGGCCAATTGGCCGAGAAGCTTAATGATAGACCACAAGGTTCTCTACCAAGCAATACAGTGACTAACCCACGTGAACAAGCAAATGCCATAATCTTGAGAAGTGAGACAGTTTTGGAAGAGGTAGACCACACTACCAAAGAGGTGGAGCAACCTGGAAAGGAAGATTCTGAAGAGAAAATTGATGAAGAGATCATTTGTGAGAAGAAACCAAGTGATGAGGGGAAGAGAAAAAGAAAAAATGAAGAAAGGCAAAGAAGAAGGAGAAATTGCCATTCCCGAGATACCATCAAATTAGCACATCACACCCCACCCGTGCCTTTTCCTCAGAGATTGAAGAAAAAGAATCAGGATAAGCAATTTTCAAAGTTCATTGAAATTTTTAAAAAATTGCATATTAACATTCCTTTTGCAGATGCATTACAGCAAATGCCAAGTTATGCGAAGTTCCTAAAGGAAATCCTTTGAACAAAAAGGAAGTTAGAAGATGAGGAAACGGTGATGCTCACGGAAGAGTGCAGTGCCATCCTGTAGAAAAAATTACCCCCGGAGCTCAAAGATCCAGGGAGTTTTACTATTCCTTGTGTTATAAGGGATTTTACTTTTGATCGTGTTTTATGTGATCTAGGAGCTAGTATTAATTTGATGCCCTTGTCTGTTTTTAGGAGATTGGGAATTGGTGAAGTGAAGCCAACGACCATGTCGTTGCAACTAGCGGATAGGTCAATTAAGCACCCAATGGGGATAGTCGAAAATGTACTGGTGAAGGTGGGGAAGATAATTTTTTCAGCAGACTTTGAGGTGTTGGATATGGAAGAGGATAAGGAAATTCCTCTTATTTTGGGCCGACCCTTTTTAGCCACTGGGAGAGCATTGATTGATGTGCAGGAAGGAAAGTTACTGTTTAGGGTTCAAGATGAAACAGTAACTTTCAATGTTTTTGATGCAATGAAGTTTCCAGTTGAAGCGGATTCATGATTTAGTGTCGATGTGGTGGATGAACTTGTTGTGGAATCCATGGAAGAAAACATCCCAGAATTACCTCTAGAAGACTGTATAGCCAAATCGAAAACAGTAGAGGTAGAAGAATCAGCAAGTAATGATTGTGCTAGAATGTTAGAAGCCCTTCAACCAATTGAGGATAGTCAAGATATAGAATTTGAGGAGTTTGATTTTGACAAGGAGAAGGCAAAGGAAAAAAATGAAGAAGCTCCAAGGCTTGAACTGAAACCTTTACCATCCCACCTCAAATATGTCTATCTTAGAGACTCAGAAACTTTTTCGGTGATTATTAGTTCAGATTTGAGTGAATTAGAGAAAGAGAGGTTGATCAGGGTGTTGACGGAACATAGACTGGCAATTGGATGGACCATTTCGGACATTAGAGGTATCTCGCCGTCATTTTGCATGCATAAGATTCTCATGGAGGATGACATTAAGCCTAGGGTACAACCACAACGAAGATTGAATCCTTCAACAAATGAGGTGGTGAGAAAGGAGGTAGTGAAACTCTTAGATGCGGGGATTATCTATCCGTTTTCCGATAGCCCATGGGTGAGCCCGGTGCAAGTGGTTCAGAAGAAAGGAGGGATCACGGTAGTGAAGAATGAGAGCAATAAGTTGATACCCAGAAGGACGGTGACGGGCTGGAGAGTATGCATTGATTACCGTAAACTAAATGAGGCAACAAGGAAGGATCATTTCCCATTACCCTTCATTGATCAGATGTTGGAGAGGTTGGCAGGACATGCCTATTATTATTTTCTGGATGGGTATTCAGGATATAACCAAATTGCCATCGCTCTTGAGGATCAAGAGAAAACGACCTTCACTTGCCCCTACGACACATTTGCCTACCGACGGATGCCATTTGGGTTATGCAATGCACCAGCAACATTCCAAAGATGCATGATGTCAATCTTTGGAGACATGGTGGAAGCGGTTTATAAGTCTTCATGGATGACTTCTCGGTTTTTAGGTTCATCATTTGATAAGCTTGTCTAACAAATCTTTCTCTTGTTTTGCAGCGATGTAAGGAGACAAATCTGGTGCTGAATTGGGAGAAATGTCACTTCATGGTCGAAGAGGGAATAGTGCTCGGGCATAGGATTTCCAAGGATGGGATTGAAGTTGATCGAGCAAAGACGGAAGTGATTGAGAAGCTACCACCACCATCAAATGTCAAGGCTGTCCGAAGTTTCTTGGGGCATGCGGGGGTTTCTGACGGCTTCATCAAGGATTTTTCTAAGATTTCTAAACCCCTTTGCAATCTATTGAATAAAGATGTTGTTTTTGATTTTAATGATGATTGCATGCATGCCTTTCTAACTCTAAAAAAATTACTAGTTTCTGCACCTATTATTGCAGTTCCCGATTGGGGACTACCCTTCGAATTAATGTGTGATGCTAGTGACTTTGCTTTAGGGGTAGTATTAGGACAGAGAAAAAATAAAGTGTTGCATGTAATTCAGTATGCTAGCAAGACTCTCATTGATGGACAATTGAATTACACAACCACTGAAAAAGAGCTATTGGCTGTGGTTTTTGCTTTTGACAAGTTTCGTTCTTACTTATTAGGTACGAAGGTGATCATATACACAGACCATTCAGCACTCAGACACCTACTAGCAAAGCAAGAAGCAAAACTTTGGTTGATAAGATGGATTTTACTACTTCAAGAGTTTGAGTTGGAAATTCGAGACAAGAAGGGGTCGAAAAATGTGGTAGCTGATCATTTGTCGAGAATTAAGAGACCAATCAAGGGAAATGAGGAGGAAATGCCAATTAGAGAAACATTTTCGGATGAGAAACTGATGAGAGTGGAAGAAGCACCATGGTATGCGGATTTTGCAAATTATCTGTCATCAAGGGTGCTCCCAAGTGGTATGACATATCAACAGAAGAGAAAATTTTCTCAGATTTAAAATACTACTTTTGGGAAGAGTCGTTCATATACAGACACTGTGCTAATCAAATGATACGGAGATGTGTCCTAGAGGGAGAGATAGAGAGCATTTTAAGGCATTGTCATAAAAAGGAAGTGGGTGGCCATTTTGGGGAGGGCTAGAGCGGCTGACCAAAGGTGTTACAATCTGGGTTTTATTGGCCAACCCTCTTTAAGGATGCCTTTCGGATGATTCAAGAGTGTGACCAATGTCAACGGATGGGAAATATTTCAAAAAGCGATGAGATGCCATTGAACAACATCTTAGTGGTTGAAATTTTTGACGTATGGGGGATTGATTTCATGGGTCCCTTCCCAAGTTCTTTTGGGAATACGTTTATCTTGGTAGCGGTGGATTATGTGTCGAAGTGGGTTGAGGCAGTTGCATTGCCAACTAATGATGCTAGGGTAGTGATTAATTTTGTGAGGAAAAATATTTTCTCTAGGTTTGGGGTACCACGAGCAATCATTAGTGATGGAGGATCTCATTTTTACAATAGGCAACTGGATGCACTGTTGAGTAAGTATGGAGTGACACATAGAGTTGCGACACCTTACCATCCATGACGCAGCGAGCAAGTGGGAGGCCCCGTCGAATAGAGAACTCAAGGGGATTTTGGAAAAGAGATTAATGCATCTAGGAAAGATTGGTCTCGAAAGCTGGATGATGCATTGTGGGCATACCGAACCGCATTTAAGACCCCGATTGGAATGTCTCCGTTTAGGATGGTTTATGGGAAAACGTGCTACTTGCTGGTAGAACTTGAACATAGAGCATACTGGGCCGTCAAGCAATTGAATATGGACTTGAAAGCCGCGGGAGAGGAGAGAATGCTGACTTTGAATGAACTTGATGAGTTTCGTCTCGAAGCCTATGAAAATGCCCGGAATTATAAAGAGAAGACAAAAAGGTGGCACGACAAGCACATCCGGACCAAGGCTTTTGAAGTTGGACAGAAGGTGTTGCTATTCAATTCTAGACTTAGGCTTTTCCCTGGAAAACTTAAGTCTAGATGGTCGAACCATTCAACTATTACGAGGATTTACGAATCGGAGGCAGGTGGAGGAGTTACACATGAAGAAAGACACTTTCACAGTCAATGGACAGAGATTGAAGCCATACATTGATGGGGTGATGAGATGTAATTCCATCCCAATCCGGCTAAACATCCCAACCTAAAGGATGGAGAGTCAAGCTTCCGATTATAAACAAGCGCTTCTTGGGAGGCAACCCAAATGTTTTTAACTTTGTGCTTTTCATTCTAGTAGTTTGAATTTATTTAATTTCAGTTTGAGTTTGTATAAAATTTGGTGTTTTTGTTTTTGGGTGCTTCAGGTGAAGTCATGAGCCAAAGAAAGGTATGAAAATGCTCCAGACTTCGCCGCGGCGAAGCAAAGTGAATAGAAGAGCTAGCTCCTGGACGATTTCGCCGCGACGAAGGAATTGTTTTCGCCGCGGCGAAGACGTGGTCTAGATTTGTGAAATTTTGGCTAAGGCATTTCGCCTCGGCGAAGAAATTTTCTTCACCGGGGTGAAGAAAGCCTTGTATCCTCGGGAAGGTTTCGCCCCAGCGAAGAATTTGTCTTCGCGGCAAAACAAAACCTGGGAATTTTAGGGTTCATGAATGATGAACTTCGCCGCGGCAAAGATTATTCTTCGCCGTAGCGACGAGCCGTTTCTATAAATACTCGCTTTACTCTTCTCATTTTCACGCTGCCTTGCATATTGAGTTGAGAGAAAAAATTTTCAAATTCCATTTTTGGCTTCCAAATTGCTTTTCCAACAAAATTTCTTGCTCCACAACATACCTAAACACCAAAACAACCCTTTTCAACAACAATTTTCGCGAAATTTCACAAAAATTTTTGGATCAAAAAAATTGGGGACTTTCAATACAAGGGGCGTTCTGCTTCCAATTGGTGGTGGCACACTCCTTCGTTGTGGTAAGATCTTACTAACCCAAAGCTTTAATTTGAGAAATTTCAAGTTTCTAAGCATAGATCTGAAATTTTGTGCGATTGAATTGAGAAGTGTTTTGTGGTTGTTGAGTTGTGTTTGTGTTTGAAAAAGTGTGATTTGTGCAGTACTGAATTGTTAGGAGTGTGGGTGTTGATTTTTTGAAGTGTTGTGTGAAGTTGAAATTTTGTAGTTTGGGGGTTGATTGAAAATTTTTGGAAGTATGGGTTGTTTTTGCAGGTTGAGTTGTAATTGTGTAGAATTAGGATTGAATTTTTGGGGTTAAAATCTTGGATTGGAACTTAGTTGAAAAAAAATGGCTCCGAAGGTTAAGCAACCGTACAAGGGAAAGAGTAAGAGTAAGGGAAAGAGTGTCGATACCTTAAGGTTTGTGAGCGATGAGGCAGAAAAAGGTATGAGGCGGCCGTTGAGGAGAAGAGACAAAGGGATTATCCGGAGCGCGGCTTAATCGCTACTCAGCTCTTGATTAGGAAGTAGAGGGGAAGGCGGTGGGATATGTTTACGTGAGCTCCTGATCGGTTGGAGTGTGAGCCGGCCCGGTAAGGAGTTCTATGCCAATCTCCCGGAGTGTAAAGCAGATGGTTTTTGTAAGAGGGAGGATGTGCCTTTTACGGCGAAAAAAAATCGATGATTTCTTTCATTTGCCGAAAATCCTCATTGATGACTACGTGCGGGGTTCGAGATCGGGGGTTTGATGGTGATATAATCCTTCCGGTGATTGCAAAACCGGGAGCAGGGTGGGCAGTGTCCAAGAAACAGAAGAAGACTCTTAAGGGCACACAGTTGACACCGATGGCTCGGCTGTGGCAATACTATTTCTATGCAAGACTTATGCTAGAATCGCACTACAGTACCGTGACTCGCGAGAAGGCATTGCTTCTATATTCGAGTGCCACGGGGAAGAATATTGATGTGGGGGATGTAATTTATAACAACATTAAGCTAGCAGCAAACCCAGGGCGCGAAAGTTACTGTTTCCCGCATCTCATCACAGCCTTATGCCTAAAAGCTGGAGTCGGAGTTCGATGACGAGCGCGTATTCATGCTGCTCCAACTTTAGATTGATTATTACAAAAGAAACACTAGACCCGAAGCCAAGGCTTGCCCAACCAAAAGCCAGGGCGAAGAAGGGGCGGAGGAATAGCACACCACATCATCCCAGGCTCACGGGTACACAAAAAGAGATGATGCAGGAAATGATGGGCTTGATGAAATACATGAAGAGACGCTAGGATTGGATGATGGAGCAGACTGAGAGGATGCATGAATTGCTGACAAACAGCTTTAAGGAGCTGAATATTGACACTTGACATACCAATGGGTTGGCCCCGGAACTTCCGGATGAGTGGTTGGACTCCAAGGAGGACGAGGAAGATGAGGACTTTCAGAAGAAGAGCTGATGAAGAAGCAGACTGAACCGAGCACCTGTTTTGTGTTATTTTTATTTTTGTTAATTGTGTTCAGTTGAAACATTAAACTCAGTTTATTTTGGTTTTGAACTTTGTTTGTTTTGTTAGCTTTAGTTTTTGTTTTAATTTGTAGTTGTTAAAAGGACCAGATTAGGTTGTAAGTTTTTCAAGATTAGCTGTGAATTATGCTAACATAAAGGACACCACTGGTTTGATTGTTTGGCCTGTTCTGGATGATGAAAAGTCCGACACCAGGTGTTCATTGTGGAGCAACAATTCATGGATTAACCAGGGAGAATTCTCGTACCTTTATTGTTTTATTATTTTTTATTCCTGAGTTGTGCATAATAGAACATTGGGGACAATGTTATGTTTAGTTTGGGGGTAGGGAATAGAAATTAAAAGCGGGTTTAAGGGTATATTGGCTGAAACCCGAGCCAGAACCGCCTTAAAAGCGCCTAGCAAGACTTTGGCGTAGGGTTTAACAACGGCCACATGCACACCCTTAAACTTGAAAAAAAAAAAACGAAATTTGTGTTTTCTTTGTTTACTTTGTTTGTTTCGTTTAAGGGTATATGGTGAAACCCAATAACCACCTTAAAAAGCCGCCCTGCTATGATGTTTGGCGACCTCGGGTTTAACAAGCCACGTACACTAAAGGCCTGAAAACTTCTTTGTGTTATTTGTTAACTTTGTTTGTTTTTCGTTTTTGCCGATGATGAATTGTATAAATCAATGATGAGAATAAGTTTCCCGTTGAATTTTATTGTTGGGGAAATGTTAAGCATTGCTTCAAGTTTTTGTTTTTGATTTGATTGTGATTGAGGTTTGTTGAGTGGTTCAACCACCATTTTTCATTTTTCGGCATGCTTAGATTCATTTTATGTGGGTTAGGTAAAGTCTTGATAATGTTGGTGGACTCTAGAACCTAGTTGAGGAAGTGCTTGAGGCGAAATTCTAGGTTAGACATGGTTGAGGAGATGATTTAGGCATTTTTTCGAACGTTTGAGCCTTTCTAGCCAACCCATGAATGAAATTTTCCTAGTCACCCTTTACAGCGTATGAATTTTATTGCTGTTTTTTCTTGAAAACAACAAATTTGTCAAATCCTTTTACCCTAAACACATTTATCGTACCCTTAGGAGGAAATTCGGTCCTAGTGCAAAACAAAGAACGGGAAGAGTGTACGAAAGAGCAAAAAGAATAGTTTGGAGGTTGAAAGAAGAAAAATGGGATGAAGAGGCCAAAATAATAGTTTGGGGGGTTGAAGAAGAAGAATAAAAACAAAAGAGATAGTCACCTCATTTTCAATTCAGTTAAAAAAAAATAAAAAAATAAAAAAACCAATTCATTCTCGTTTAAGGGGATATCTTTTGGTGACAGCATTCCCGCCTAAAAATTGCCTAGCGGATTGTTTGGCGACCTCGGGTATAACAACGCCACGTACGCCTTAAAGGCGAGTCTTAGCCCATTTATGGTATCCTAAAATAAGAAAGGTACGCGTTTGAGGGATGTGAATTAGTGGACATGTCGATTGGTGGTTGAGAAGGTATGGGTTTCGATGTGATTTAGTTTTTGCTTTAGACACCGGGAGTTCTTTTACTTTGTTATTCCTATATCCTTTTTTATTGGAACCCTACTACCCAAGCCCTAACGTACAAGCCCTTGCAAAGACCTTTTTGATTCTTACCTTTGTCTAGTCCTTATTAGTGGAGAGCAGTTTGATATTTAGGCTTATGGAGTCCGTCACCATTTGATAAACTTTACAATTTTTGCATAAAATAATCCAGGAAGTTGGAGTATGGATTGAAGTGGGGATCACCTACTTGGTGAACCGATTGAGGAAGACAATCGATGTAACTTATAACTTCTTGGAGTGTTGAATATTTCCTGATAATAATTTTTCAACAACTTTTGAGATGTATGCAATTTCTAGGTAATCCTTTGTATAGTTGAGTCTTGTTGGTTTTTGTTTTTGTTTTTTTTTTAGTATTGTTGTGTTGTTTTGTGTTTTCGTTTCTGTTTGTTGTTTGTGTTTTTGTCGGGTTTTGTCTTGTATGCTGAGACGAGCATATCTCTAGTTTGGGGGTAGTTGATAATCCGTGAATTATACACTTTTCATTATACCTTTTTGTCGGATTTCAGGTACTTTCTAGTGCATTTTGACCTAAATTGTTCCTTAATTTGTTACTTTTCGTATTTCAGGTTAAAATGGTCATTTTAGCAAATAAGAACAAAATTGGATATTTTTGACTCAGAAATTAGCGGATCTTAGAAGATAGGAGAGTTCTGGAGCAGGATAAAGCACGATGAAGCTTGTTTCCGAGGAAGAGCACCGAGAATCGAAGAATCAAACGAAGAAACAAGTGGGAGTGGCGAATTCCTGTAATTTTCCGAGAACTCAGGGAGAGCTTTTCGCCCGGCCCGGAAGGAAATGTCTATCTCAGAGTCAATGTTTGCTGTAATCTCCAAATGCTTGTATGCTGCTGATATTTGGCTCACCTTAGAAAAGGAATTTATCACTGAATCAAGAGCCAAAACTCTCCATGTTAAGAGCCTTTTACAGAATACAAAAAAGGAGAATATGAGTATGCACAATTACTTTCTAAAAATGAAAGGTTTTGCCGAAAATTTAACTGCAAGTGGAGTTATTATAACAGATGAAGAACTCCTCAATTATATCCTAGATGGCCTAGACTCAGAGTATGATGTTGCGGTTGCAAACATTACCACTAGATTAGAGTCAAAACTTGACCCAATTTCTGTCCAAGAAGCACAAATTGTGCTACAAAAACTGGAGCTTAGGCTAGAAAGAGCAAATATTGCAATGAGTTCAGCTATTCATAATGAGTTTCATGGTGGTCTAGCCAATGTAGCAACTCTTTCCATTGATAATGATACAAAAAAATCACAGACCATTCAATCTTCGTTTCCTACTGAAATTTCTCAATTCCACATAACATCATCTCCTAGACACCAAATCCCCACCTTTAATCCTACCCCTTCATTTAACCCTCTACTTTCAATCAGTTCCAAAATCAACAATTTTCTAGAGGATTTCCTGGTGGCAGGGGAAGAGGTAGAGGAAGTGGCAGAGGGAAACCCATCTGTCAAGTATGTGGTAAAACAGGAAACTTGGCCCTAAATTGTTATCACCGGTTTGATGTGAATTTCACAGGAAATAGCTTATTGCTTAGGGGCAACTTTACTTCTCTTGGATATCTGAGATCAACCACTTTTAATCCTGGACAGCAGTACTCTAATTCCGAAAATCAGTACTCCAATTCTGGAAATCAATATTCTGCAACAACACCTCATTCTTACGGACCAGGTTTACAGTCAGGTTCATCAATTTCTACAGATCATGGAACCTCAGCTGGGAACATTGACAATCAGTCCAACTCATCAGCATCTGCTCATGTGCATAATCAAGCATTAGTTGCATAGTCTCAACAGTTTAAACAATCACCAGCAGCTATCAACTATATTGCTACACCTTTCATGGTTCAAGACAGTGCTTGGTACATGGACTCTGCGAGCTACAGACCATGTTACCTCAGATTTTTCACAACTCATGGGCGGAAAGCACCAACTATGTTGCGGTGAGCAACTCCAGGTTGGAAATGGTGAGCTTCCATCTATTACTCATACTGGCTTTGTTACTTTATTTTGTCTAAATAGAGTCTTACACCTTAGAAATGTTTTGTGTGTTCCACATATTACCAAGAATCTTCTTAGTGTGTCTAAACTAACTAAAAGAAAATGATGTTTCGTTTGAATTTTTACTTGATTCATGTGTGGTAAAGGACAAGATCTCCCAAGCCATTCTTCTTCAAGGAATCTTAAAGATGGTCTATATCGACTACAAGTTCCAGCTCACCCCAACCTCCCCCAAGTCTAGCAATTGTCCTATCTCATCTCATCCATAAAATAAGACTCGCATCTGCATCATCTGCTAAACACTTACAGCTTCCTATTTCAATTCCCTTTAATGCTTGTAATCCCATATGTAATATCCCTCTCAATAAAACTACTATACAACATTCAGACTCTTTTGTTTCAGATGTTATGCACTCTGTAATTGATCCCAATTCTATCAATAAATTGCATAAATTTGAGTCTTTTCCAGCACAGAAAACAAATGCTCTGCTTTGGCATAAGAGGCTTGGTCATCCACACATGGCAGTCCTTACAAAAATTCTCAATGCCCTAAAAATTCCTCATCATACTAAAAATGATATTACATTTTGTCAAGCATGTGTATGGGAAGTTACATCACTTTCCCAAGTTTTCCTCAGGTCTCATTCCACATCTAAACCTCTAGAATTAATATACTTGATCTTTGGGGGCCTTCTCCAGTCCCATCACCTGAAGGATTCAAGTATTACATCCAATTTTTGGATGATCATAGTAGATTCACTTGGATTTTCCCTTTAAAAGCTAAATCTGAAACTCATACTGTTTTTAAGCAATTTCATGTCTTGGTTGAAAAACAATTTAACACCTCAATAAAATGTGTTCAAACCGATTGGGGTAGAGAATATAGAAGCTTAGTTCCCTATCTTCAAGAACATGGGATTCTTTTTAGGCACCCTTGTCCTCACACTCACCAACAAAATGGTAGAGTGGAGAGAAAACATAGACAAATAGTAGAACAAGGCCTTACCTTGCTTGCCCCAAGCTCGCCGCATGCCACTAAAATACCGGTGGTTTGCATTTCAAACTGCAGCCTATCTCACCAATAGACTCCCCACATCTGTCCTGTCACATTTATCTCCATTTCAGATTCTGTTTCACACTTTACCAAACTATTCAGCCTTTAAAGTTTTTGGATGTGTTGTTTACCCATTTCTTAGACCATACAACAGTCATAAATTCAACTTTCATACTACTAAATCTACTTTTGTTGGTTATAGTTTACAACACAAGGGTTATAAGTGTTTGGATCCCACTGGTCGTATTTATGTTTGTCAAAGTGTGAGTTTTGATGGCCCAGAATTTCCATTTGCCTCTGCCTTTGAAACATACATTTCTTTGTGTCTCTAATGATTCATTTTCATGTGACTCTCATTCACATTCTTTTAATCATTCTGTTTGGCATTTACCTCAGCATTCCTATATACATTTTATACCTCTTAATGGTCCTACCACAATGAATCAGGCTAAAATGCTGAATACATTAGGTTCTCATCCTATCACTTTACATCAGTCTAACACTTCAGACACATCACATTCTACCCCAGTTCTCCAGCCAACTTCCCCTTTCAATAAGTCTCCCACATTTGATCCTATCACACATAACAATACTCCTTATCCTGTCCCGAAAACGAACCTGCTAGATCAACTTCAAACCTCCACATTATCACCCGAAACTAATACATCTGATCAGTCCCAAATGTCCACACTATCACCTCAAACATTAGACTCCAATGAATCTTATGATTCTATTCCATTATATGTCTCTTTACCTCTTGCCAAACCCTGCCCTCAACCATTAAACACACATCCTATGCTCACTAGGTCTAAGACTAGAGCTCATAATACTATCTTAGTTTCCTCCCTTGACACCAAAGAGCCAGTAATAGTATCAGAAGCTCTCTCTCATCCATCCTGGAAGGCTGCCATGCAAACTGAATTTGATGCCCTGCTGAATAATAACACTTGGGAGCTGGTTCCTCTCACCTCTGAAATGCATCCAGTTGGTAGTAAATGGGTGTTTAGAATCAAGTATAACTCTGATGGATCTGTTCAGAGGTTCAAAGCCAGGTTAGTGGCTAAAGGATTTAGCAAACTCCAGGTGTAGATTACTTGGAAACATTCAGCCCTGTAGTAAAGTCACCAACTGTTCATGTAATCCTTAGCTTGGCAGTGAATAATGGGTAGGATATACAGCAGATTGACATTAACAATGCATTCCTAAATGGTGAACTTCTTGAGGACAGTTATACATGACTCAGCCTGAAGGGTTTGTTAACCATGCACAACCTCATCATGTGTGTAAATTAATTAAGGCTCTTTATGGCTTAAAACAAGCACCAAAAAGCTGGTTTGAGAAGCTAAAACAGGCCTTTTGCGGGTGGGGTTTTACATGATTACGTGGCGATTCAAGTCTTTTTATTTACAAAAATGATGAGAAAATCATGTATGTCCTAGTTTATGTGGATGACATACTACTCACTAGAAATGATCCTACTTTAGTACAAGCCCTCTTTGTTCAGACTTAAACACTAAATTTGCCTTAAAAGTCTTGGGATCTTTAAAGTATTTTCTTGGTTTTGAAGTTTCCAGAGCTGCATCAGGTCTTCATATGAATCAAGCAAAGTATGCTAAAGATCTTTTGGAAAGATCTAACATGGGAGAATGCAAGCCTTGTACTACCCCCTATGGCTCTCGGCACCAAGTTAACTCGAATGACGGTTGAGCCTTATGAAAATCTAGCCCTTTATAGAAGCACAATAGGAGCTCTCCAATATTTGACCTTATCTAGACCTGATATTGCTTATTGTGTTAACAAGTTAAGTTAGTTTCTTAAAGCTCCCACACAGCTACATTGGTAGGCTTGCAAAGGTTACTTCGGTACATTAAAGGCACAACTCACTTTGGCTTACAATTCCACTAAAAGTCACGTTAACCTTTCGGAGCCTGTTACATGTTATTTCTCCCGAATCGGCCAGATCAAGACCCGCAGTCCACTCAGTGGTCAGTTGTGTCTTTCTTGGCTCAAATCTACTTCAATAGACCTCTAGAAAACAGAAGGTAGTAGCCTATCATCTATCAGGTAGCACAGAGCTCTAGCTCAGGTGCTGCACCTTGACTTGGTTTTCCATCTTTTCGGGGAGATTGGCCTTCCCTCTGCCGTAACTTCCATATCGGTGTGACAACCCAGAGCCCGGTTCATTAGCATCTAATCCTATCTTCCATGGCAGGGACTAAACACATTGAGCTTGATGCTCATTATGTGAAGAAGAACAAGTCACGCCCACAGCTCAAAGTCCAATATGTTCCCACCGAATTTCAAAAAAGGCTGATATTTTTACTAAAGCTCTTCCGGAAACTTCCGATTTGAATTTTAAGGGAACAAACTCACGATTCCCAAGCTCCGGCCTTCCATTCTTGAATTTCTTGATGAATTCACTATGTTCCATTCTTTTGCTGAAGTTACTACTACGCCTTTAAAGCAAAAGGTATCTTGATATATTACTACTCTTTGCTAAGGAATTTCCTCACATTCTTGGTTGAATTTTCTTTGAATAATCTTTGGTTGATATTGGTTGATTTTTTTATGATTGATGCTGATTGATTCTGCCATTGAATGTTGCTGGAGTAATACCTTTGTTAAGTTGATGATGGCTGATTTTTTTTTGCTGATATGGTTGATGCTAGTTGATTTTGTTAAGTTGATGATGGTTGATTGTTATTGGAGTGTGTTGATGCTAGAATGAGGAAAATACTGCAACTTAGGATGGGAAAATGCTAAAGCTTGGAGGTTCAACTGAAGTGCTACTGGTTGATGATGCTGTTGATACTAGAATGAGAAAATGCTGAAGCTTGGAGGTTTAACTTACGAAGGGATGTTAGGATGTTGAAAATGCTGCAGAAGTTGATGCTAGAATGAGAAAATGATGAAGCTTGGAGGTTCAACTTACGAATGGATGTTAGGATGTTAGAAAGTTTGTTAAAACAGATAACTAATTCTGTTACTCTGTTAATCACGTGTTAGAGTTTGTTAATATGGTTTTAAGTTTGTTAAACAGTTGGTTATTAGCTAGTCATTACAGCTTGTATAAATACAAAACTATAGCTATCATTCAAGATAATAAAAAACGCAAAAAAAAACAGATTACACTTTCTCTCTCATACTTTCCCTTTTTATTCTCTGCACTTTATCAGTTTACTTTTCGTTCCTCTGCATTTTACCAGCTGCTTTAACAAAGTTCAGCTGATTTTCACCTCTAATTTCATCAATTGATGATTCTGCAAGAATTAAAGGTGGAGGGCAAGAAATTTTACTGAGTAAGTGATCTTCAAGCTCATGGGAGCCGACAACAAACAAGACCTGCGAGCTCCAAAATCGGTAGTTGTCGAGCATGAGTTTAGGAGTGATTACTTGTAAACTGGAAGCAAGTGCAGAGTTGGAACGATTGACTGATTCTCTAAGCATTTCCTCAATGCGATTAGGCAAGATTGAGGAGGAGGGACCAGGTGTTTTGGCCATTTGACACTAGTCAAGGCTCTGATACCATGTAAATGTTACAGAGAATAGTCGAAAGAAGCTGAGAATTGAATATGTATTTCATTGATTGATGATAGTTTTACAATCTAAAACCTCTTTTATACAGTGAACTTGCAAGAGAGTAAAGTGGATGAATGAACTGATGAAGAGAGAGCTAGCTGAAGAGAGTAGCTCGATCAGCTTAATTTAGGAGTATTACTGAAACGACATCGTTTCAGTAATATTACAAAGAGGCCCACATCTTTTGACAGTTGGACAGGTTAGTCCTTTTAATCAAAAACTTATTCTTACGCTAGCCTAGTAGGCTTAAATCTCCAATAACTATATTTTTAATTGTGTTTTTAATTCGTATATTCTCACCTAGATTTTGGATCTTTGAATAAAAATTAACAGCCGAGGCTTTTATTATTATTATTATTTAAGATGCCATAGTCATTTGTACAATGCGGCTTGGCCGGAGGGGGCATTTGATATTACGATGCCCACTTACCACGAGCATTAAAAAAAAAAAAAATTTATTGTTATGAAACATAGATTTTTTTACCTAACAAAGAACTTGCTATGGCTATCCAAAAAGATTAAAAAAATAAAAAAGTTCTCTGATTGAAAAGGAATTGCCACCTCTCCAATTTTTTTATCAATCAAAAACTAATGCAACTTCTTGTTTGTGTCTATTCAAGTTCAACCATGTTACCGCAACAAAATGGTGTCGCAATCCTCAATCCGTACTCCTTGCTAAAGCTTCTTCGCTTCATCCCCCAGTCGGCGAGAGATCATCATGATCATGACTTTTTCCTAACCTCCTCTTCATCCTAGGTTTTATTAATTCATTGTTGTTATTGATTTTAAGATCGTTTGATTAATAGTGAGTGAAGAAACAAACGACGAAAAACATAGAGCAATCAAGAATAACAAAACATTATTAGATAACACTAAACTCTTGGAATTTGATTTTTGTTGGAGTATGAATTTTTCAAAAAAAAAATTCTTCAACTTAGATTACTGTATGACAATGGCATCTCCATTAGAAGAGAAAGAAAAGCCGTCCATGTTTTCATATACACGGGAAACAATTTGTTCACAATAATTACTTTATTAAAAAAAAGTAAAAAATTATATCTTTTGAAGTGAAAAAGGGAAATACTTATCATAATAAATCCAAACCATTAAATGGCATAACTGTCATATGCCTTTAGATCCTTCAAAGATAAGAAAAATTAAATTGACAAAGGATCGAGATAAAAAAAGTACTCTTTGCATTAATTGACCAACACTTAATAAGTTTGGATCTAAATTAGGCACAAACAGAATATCAGGAATTGATTTTGTACCTTTAATTGTTGGAACGGCTACAGTACCTTTCCCTTTGATTGGAACTCTTTCCTCCTTTCCTAATTTTACCATCCATTTAATATCCTCCAAATTAGTGAATAAATCCAATTTGTTGGTTATGTGCTGAGTACATTGCTATCAATAAACCATGAATCATTTTGATCCTTATTATCTGCTAACAAGGCAATGAATAAATGCTCCTCATTCTCATCATCCTCAACAACTTTTGCTTGTTGTTGCTAAACAGGTTGATATTGCATTTGTTGATTCTTCTTGCAATAGCAATCCTTCTCAAAATGGTCTGGACGGTTGCAATACCAACATGTTTTTGTTGATGTTTTCTTCTTGTACCCACACTCAGCTTTCGAATGATGATGTTTCTTGCAACAACTACAATATAATTGACCTATTCCTTTCTTCTTGGCATCAAATCTGTCTTTCCCAAAACTAAATCCAAGCTTTCTTCCATCTCTCTGAACATGAGACGAAATTTCCGCCTTTGATTGTAGAGCAGCCTCCAAACCACTCTCACCTCTCATCTTCCTCCTTTGTTCTTCAGCTTTAAGAGCACTCATCAATTCAGCCACTGTCACAGACTTAATGTCCTTTGAATCCTCAAGTGATGAAATTTTGGATTCAAACTTCTCTGGCACACTCATTAGAACTTTCTCCACTATCCTCTCTTCGGAAAGATCTTCTCCTAAGATCCTTATCTGATTCACAACCTTCATCAATCTATCTAAATACCGTGAAACACTCTCTGTCTCCTGGCGGAAAGAGAATTAGTGGGGGCTATTTAGCACCACTCTTTATAAAAATGAATCATAATATTTATAGAAAATAAAAAAAATTAATTAAATATATCTATCAATATATTGAAGAAAATTATTAGAAATAATGAATAGAGTGATGCTATTGGTCCCCACATTTTATTTTATTAGACCCAAATATCCATTTTCTTTTTTAATTACAATTTTATTGTTTATAAAATTACTAAGTAAAACACCAAAGTATTTAATGCGCAATTCATCTAGAATAAATCGTTTGCTATTAATTTAATTTTTTAATTAATTTTTATACAACATAAATCTAAAATAATGCAGATGAAACGAGTTTGATCAATAACATATGTGTATTAAATTCTTTGAGTTTATTTTATCATTTTTTATTGTTTCTAACTGTTGATACAAAATTATGCACCAACTAGCGAGATCCGATCGACTTTGTCGAGATCGAAACTGATGTGCGCGTGATTAGTTATAATCAGCGATCAATGTTTATGAGTGCAGTAAAGTAAAGACAAAAAAGAATTTTTAAAGTGGTTCGGCGAGGTTAATAGCCTAAGTCCACTATGGTATTTGCTGTGAGAGCTTACAATGTAGTTTCAATCAAAAATTTGTAAACCCCTCCTCATCATTTGAGGGGGTTTATACAAGGTTTGTACAAAGGAAAGAATGAAATAAAAGGGATTACAATTGATTTGAATCGTAATTTCGATATTCCCGCAATTGGGCTTTGTGATTGTGCAATGATCACTATTGATCTAGTTATTCCCGCAATATCTAGGATCTGCAGTAATCCGGGGATCGACTGAATGATTGCTCGAATTGTTTGCAACTAGCTTATGTTGGGTCGAGCTATAGCTCGATGAGCTTATGTTGGATTGATCAATCGTCATCGCTAGGCTCATCTAGGTTGAGCTATATCCTTGCGTTGGTTCGAGCTTGGTGGAAAAATCACACACAATATCTTCCCTCTAGTATTCAATGCTCGTTTCGAGCTTTGAAGACTATTGCTCGATTTGATGTCAAACTCAGCTTCATCAACAGGTCTCCGAGTGCATGCTCGATCGGGCTTCCATGGTCGACCTTATTTTTGGCCGATGTACTTCACTCTTGGGTATTTATTTCCTGTGGTACCTGTCAAAACTTAGAATGTGAAAAGTCAGAGCATAAATGTAATTTTCACGTGGTTGTTTCGCATCAAATGCGGCAGCCTTTGTCAGTTACATTTCGTCGCGCGTGGGTGACGACAGCTATTCACGCATGAAGTCGAGGCGACGGTTATCATTATAGCAATCTGACGGTTCGTCGCTCCTCGTGGATGGCTAACACATGGCCACATCTAAGGATTGAGATTGCTCAACGAATGAAGGGTTAGGATTAGTTGTAAGTCGATGGTCACGATTGAACTCTGCCCTTTCGTCTTTCATGCAAAACACTATAAAAGTTGGTGAATACCATCAGAATAGTCACTCTGAAAGTTCTCTTACTCTCTTGCTTCTCTCTGCTGCTGCTCTTACATTGTCACGGTGGTCTTTTTCATGAGTTCCTAACACTTTCCTTATTCTGGTAAGGCTTATCTCCCTTCTTTGTCCATTTTTTCTGACTTTTGTGCCAAAGGGTGGCTACTGTAGTGGCCATATTGGATGTTTTAAGGTTTTAGTTGGGTTTTTGGATGCGTCTTCCATGGTCTCGAGTTTTTAATGTGGTGGCCGCTGGTGCCCTGGGTAGGTCGCGTACCATCGTTGTATTGTGTGAGCTATCTTAGGTGCCTGAAATAGAAGCGAGTATGGAATGGTTGCCAATCTGTTCGAGTTCTAACACATGTTCGCTTCCTTTTTCATGTTCAAAAAAGCGAGCTACAACCATATCTTCCTCTAGTAGTCATATCCTAGACCGTATGTTCGATTCGTTGGTAGGCTCGACAACTCTTGAGGATCTGTCCCTCGAGGTCTCTAAAGAATTCATCGCCCCCGAAGCTCAGACCTTGACGTTGCGAGCTTGTCTCGATCGTTGGCCTTCAGGCCGTTGGCTCACTCTTCACCATCTCCATCCCATAGGGTGTGAAAAGAACCATAATCCTTGATCACCGTTGGGGATTTCGAACACATAAGAACAGTCTATGCACCACAGCTTAACTTGATGGTTCTGGGAGAATATTCTTGGAAGAAACCCACACCCAAATGGATAGCAATCTCTGAAACTCTCCTTAGGTGCGGAGTATCCATTCCCCTGCACTACTTCATCGATAGCGTGTTGAGGCGATTCGACATTGTTCCTCTTCAACTGACGGCCAATTCTTACGTAATCATTATCACGATGTACATGATCGCTGATCTGGGCTAGCTATCTGTCGAAGAACTCATCCATTTGTATAGACTAAAAAAAGGGCAAGACCAAACATACTATCTTTCCAAAGCGAGGAAAGTACATTTCAACGGGCTGGTCAACGTCCCGAAGAAAGTCCCACACTGGGACTCACAATTCTTCTTCTACGAAGCCCGAGTGAGTGGTGTCTTCGCTCCAGAAGCGAGTAAGGCTTTGATCGCCCATGTACGTGAGGATCACTTTCAAGCTTTGCGTTATATCTAATCGAGTTGTTTTGTTTTGCAGTTAACGTTGAGTAGAATTATCTTTCGACTATGAGCTTACAGAGGCTGTAGCGTTTTAGCAATCTTCTCGATAGTCGGTGCAACATCAACGAGCTTCTCATGCTTCCTCACCTGAATGCGTACGACTTTTGTCGGGATGAGGCCAAATTTCTAGCACTTTTGGAGAAAGGTTAAGTTATTACTTGTTCGCGTTTGCTTTCCCACACAAATAGATCGCTAATTCGTTTGCCTTTTTTCTTTCAGAAATGTGGACCGAAAAACCCAAAAGCCTTAAGAAGAAAACGGTAGCCTTGGCTGCTGCCAAGAAGGCATCAGATGCTTCGCTGATGAAACAACTTACGGATACTGTCGACACAAAGCGCGCTAGAGGCAATCTTGGGGAAGGCCTAAGCGCAAAAAAACCTGCGATTATCTTCAAGGTCGTTGATGGGAAAAGTGCCACCGACCTCTCAAAGGGGCTAGCGAAGAAGAAGTCCAAGCCAACTGGAGGCTCAAGAAAAAATAAAGCACTCGAGTAGCATGATGGCTTGGGGAAGAAGAAAGTAACCGAGCCTTAGAGGGGCTCGGGCAAACAGAGGGTGGCTGAGCAGCAAATTGGCTTGAGCAAAGAGGTCGCCACGCAGGCTAGTGGCTTTAGAAAGAAGTGGCCAAAGGCCTGGTAAAAAAGAAGTCCACTCTTGCAGGCGAGGCAAGTGCTACTAGGGGGAGTAAACCTGGCTCGTCCCAGCCAAAGAATAAGAAAACAGACGAAGCGGCCCAAGTTACGATGGACGTGCTAATCAACCAACTCCCCAACCATATCGGTGTTGGGGCCGTGGTGGCCAGGGATTGCATCACCTCGTAAACATTTGCGGTCGTTAGGGACTTGTCTCCCTCCCAGATGTTGGCTTTAACTTGCAGCTTTGCAACGAAGGTATCGGTAGTTCGCTCCCACCTTCCTCCCCCTCCCCCCTTTTTTACATGCTATCCTCGCTTCTTGCTGACTTCTCATCTTCTCTTTTAAGGTTGCCATGGCGGAGGCAGGACTTGACATGAGGAATGCAATGCCACTTTGAAGGGCACCCACAAGGGGTGGATGCTAGCAGAGTTAGTAAAGGAGGATGTTTTGGCCAAGGCCAAGGTTACAGAGAAAGAGAAGGAAGCTAAGCAAGCTGAGCTCGAATGGCTTAGGGGAGAAATGGCGTCCTTTGGGGTCAAGGAAAGGGAGTTCCCTGACAAACTCAATGCGAGGGAGGTTGCTCAGGCCAAGGTGAAAAGAGTTTGACTCAATAGCAAGGAGCCAACAACAAGCTAAACTCTGAGCTTTCCTCGGCCCAGAGAGCAGCAACAAGCTAGGAGGCCAAGTTCAAATAGTCCTCGCTCGACCTTGCCTAGGAAACGGTAGGTCAGTAGGAGGCCGAGGCTGAGGTCGGGCAACTTAGGCTTCGAATTGAAGAGTTGAACGAGGCCGTCACTACTCAGTCCTTGCAAACGTCGGTCTTCCTTGTGCAGAAACTATAGGAGGCTCATCCATCAATTGCCTTTTCTTTTCTTTCACGAGCTTATCAGAAAGAGGTAGAAAGGATGCAAGTCGAAGCTTAGGGGATAGCCTATTTGTACTCGAACGACTCCGAGGATGAGGGCGAGGGCGAGGGCCAAGAAGAGGTCGAGGAAGGCGGAGAAGAGGTCGAGCCCAAATTGGAAGTTGAAGATCCGGTTCTCTTGACCACACACCCCTGAGCGAGGCTCCCAACCTTGGAGACACCGCTGCCGTCCCTCCTGCGAGGATCTGTCTCTTCCCCTTAATGGCGAGCTCCCTGGATCAGTCGAGGATGAACCACCTACTCCCCCATTAGCCTAAGAGATCGTTTTTTTTTGTTATTGCCCGCTTGTAATCAAACTTAATTAATATAAGAAATTTTTTTATCATTTCCTTTTCGAGCAACATCTATTATATTTATGCGAAGTCATTTAGTTTATGCTAGTTGGACTTTAAGATCCGAATTTGCTCTAAGTCATGCAAAGCACACTTCTTCAAGAGCTTTTTTGGATTTTTGCAAGAAAATCTTTATGTGAAGTTTAGCTTCGATTTCAGACTTGTCGTCCTTTTCGGGCTTTCGTCGTTGGCTTAAGGCCGATTTTCCTCAACCTATTTTTTCTTGAATTTTTCCAAGTTTAACTTTGTCGATTTGGGATTTTCAATACTGATTAATATGAGGAAATCTGATGCGACGATTAACTTCGATTTTAGACTTATCGTCTCTCTCGAGTTTTTTGGTCGCCGGCTTAGGGCCAATTTCCTTCGACGTGTTTTTTCTTTAACTTTAAAACTCAAGTTTAACTTCATTGACTTAGGATGTTTCATCCTTAAAGAGTTGGATTTTGGTGTGACTTTTTTGAGATAAGCTGCCTTTCCCGGACTCTTGACTTCGAGTTTTCTTTTGAAATACCATCGCTTAGGTCGTGATTCATAGATCGGTAGTTAAATGTTGACAAACTAAAGATGGTAATTATGAATAAAAGGAAAATAGTGAATAATACCTCGTTTATTGATAAAGTATTTTAGCCGTGAATGACCTCACAACAAATGTGAATGTAGAACATAAGAACAAGTGAAACTGAGTTGCTTATTGGTAAGACCTTCGCAAGTGCTCGGCATTCTAAGCTCGCATTATTGCTTCACTATTGAGGCGTTCCAAATGAAAGGATCCTAGTGCGAGCTTTTTGGATATCCTGAAAGGACCTTCCTATTTGGGTCCAAGTGCCCCCAAGTTTGGGTTTTGAGTACCCTAGATGATCTTCCTGAAGACCAGATCACCCACTTCAAAGTCTCTATTTTGACCTTGGTATTGAAGTAACATTTGGCTCACTGTTGATACACGGCAAGCCTCAATTGAGATTTAGCTCGATGCTCTTCAATTAGATCTAGCCTCAGGCAGAGAAGGTCTTCATTTGCTTCTTCGTCAAAGACTTCTCTTCGAAACGAATTGATTCCAACTTTAACCGGGGCCATTGCCTCACAACCGTATGATAAAGAGAATGGAGTTTCACTTGTTAAGCTTCTGGTTGTCGTTTTGTAGGACCATAGAGCTTCTGGCAGTTCATCGGCCCATCTTTCTTTAAGGTCTTCGAGCTTCTTCTTTATAGTGTGCTTGATTACTTTATTCACAACCTCTACTTGTCCGTTGGCTTAGGGTCGATAAACGGCGATGAAACTTTTCTTGATGCCGAGCTATTCACAGAAGGTCCTGAAATCTTTGCTGTTGAATTGCTTCCCGTTGTCGGTTATTATTGTGTGGGGAATCCCAAACTGACAAATTATGTTCTTATAGACAAAGTCTTTTAGCTTGCTCGACGTTATTATTGCCAGAGGTTCGACTTCTGCCCAGTTGGTGAAATAATTCATGGCAATTACTACAAACTTAACGCCTCATTTTCCCTGAGGCAAAGGGTCGATAAGGTTGATGCCCTAGATCGCGAATGGCCAAGGACTTGTAAGAGTGCTTAATTCTTGTGGTGGAGCTTGCGGAATTTATGCAAATCTCTAACATCTGTCACATTTGCGAACATAGTCCTTTGCATCATCATAAACCGTTGGCTAGTAATAACCTTAGCGAAGTACCTTGTATGCTAGAGATCTGCCCCCTGCGTGGTTTTCACAAATTCCCTTGTGGATTTCTCTCAAAACATAACTCACATCCCCGTGGTCAATACATCGCAGCAACAGTACATTGAATCTGTGCTTGTATAGTTTGTCGTTGATGAGCGTGTACCGAGCTGCCTTTGAGCAAAGTGTTCTGGCTTCAGTTCTTTCCTTTAACAGTGTACCATCCTTCAAATAGACGGTGATTGCATCCATCCAACTATACCTTTGACTTGTGGTAAACACTTGTCCTTGCGGGGCGAAGATGCTTGGTTTTGAGAGGAATTTAACTGGGATAGAATCGGCCTTCTCATTGTTCATTTAGAGGCCAAGTGAGCTAATGCATTTGCTTGTGAATTTTTCTCCCTCGGGATTTGGTGGATGGTAAATGATCTAAACTGCCTGAGCTTCGTTTCTACTTGCTGGAGGTAAGATGCCATCCTATCTTCCTTCGCTTGGTATTCCCTTGTAATTTGATGGACCATAAGCCATGAGTCACTATAGATCTTGATGGACTTTGCCCCCATTTCCTTGGCGAGACGGATACCTGTGAGGACAACCAAAATGTTGATATAGAATTTTGCACTAACCAGCGAGATCTGATCGACCTTGTCGGGATCAGAACTGATGTGTGCGTGATTAGTTATAATTAGCGATGAATGTTTATGAGTGCAGTAAAGTAAAGACAAAAAAGGATTTTTAAAGTGGTTCGGCGAGGTTAATAGCCTACGTCCACTATATCTGTATTTGTTGTGAGAGTTTACAATGTAGTTTCAATCAAAAATTCGTAACCCCCTCCTCATCATTTGAGGGGGTTTATATACAAGGTTTATACAAAGGAAATAGCAAAATTAAAGGGATTACAATTGATTTGAATTATAATTCCGATATTCCCGCAATTGGGCATTGTGATTGCCTAGTGATCACTAATGATCTAGTTATTCTAGCAATATCTGGGATCTGAAGTAATCCAAGGATTGACTAAATGATTACTTGAATTGTTCACGACTAGCTTATGTTGGGACAAGCTATAGCTCGACGAGCTTATGCTGGATCGATCAATCATCGTCGCCAGGCTCATTTGGGTTGAGCTATATCCTTGCGTTGGTCCAAGCTTGGTGGAAAAATCACACACAACACTAACTTTCAATTGAATTTGGACTTTTCAAAATTTATTAGTTTTTTATTCTTTTTTTTTTTTTTTAAGAAAATACATGTCATATGAATCAATGATTGAAGCTTAACAATTTCACAACTAATTATATATTTGATTGATATAAACCAAGGATTGAGAAAACATAACATGAATTATGAAAATATAAATGTAAGGGTTATTTTGTAAATGAACGAGGTTACTAAAATATTCACATAAAGTGGGGTTTATAAAGATAAATGATGGGAGCTGAATAGAATCACTCTAATCACTATCTTTATTTTATATATATCTTATTTAAAGAAAAAAAAAAAAGAACCGTCACATCATCTTTTTTTAAAGCTTAATAATTTGTTTTTCGACATACATTCACACAAAAACATACACATAAAGGTGGAACAAATGGGTCGGGTTAGGTGGGTCAACCCTAACCCGACCCGTATTAGAGAGGGTTCAATCCGAATCGCCTTATAGGCATACAACCCTCGGGTGGGCCGGGTTGTTATATGGCAACCCGCCAACCCGGCAGGTTGCTATTTTGTTTGCATTAGCCAACCCGCCTGGTTGGCCCAAAAAAAATTAAAAAAATTAAAATTTAATTATTTTTTCAAGTTTCCCCTATTTTTTTAATTCTTTTAATTAAACTATTATGATTGAACTCTTACAAATAATTTTACACAATAATATTAAACTATACTTCTAAATCATAAATATTAAAATGAATAAAACTTCGTAATATTTGACATATTGTTATTATTATTTTTTATGGTACGTAAAATAAAAAAAAATAAAAATACTAAAGTCTTATTCTCAAATTTCCATGTCTTGTATAAAATATAATTCATTCTTCTCCTAAAATTTCATCAATTGAATGAATAAATCTAATTTTTCTCATACTACAATTTTATTATATTAAAATTGAATTAATATTTGAAATGTTAACAAAAAAAAAATTAATTTAATTGAATTATTGATATTTGAAAAATTAACTAAAAACAATTACATTTATTCATTTATAAATTGTTAATTATTTATTTGAAAAGTTAAATAAATAAAACAAAACAAAATAAAAAATAAAAAAATAGGGCTAACTTCCCGGCCCTGGCCCATGACCTGTAACCCGGCTGGGTTAGGGTTGCAGGTCGACCTTTCCGGGCTAGCCATTTTCCCAAAAATGGCGAGGGCCTAACCCTGGCCCCTACCCGCCTTTGTTGGCGGGTGGGTTAGGGACCAACCGCCTAATTAAGTAACCCTGTCAGGGCCCAGGGCCAAGGGGAAGGCAGGCCGGGGCTTTTCCATACACATATAATAATAATAAAATAATAATCCCAAAAATGTCATAATTTTATATTTCATATAATTTAAACAATAAACTTGCAATAATAAACTAATGTATCAAGGGATGTGGTTCATATCATCATGCTACGTAAAATAAGAAACTTAATTATATGAAATTCAATAGTTTTATATATTTTTATATATTTGAAAACGTGTTTGTTACCAAAGCCCAATACAGTTGTCTTTTTCACCGACCAAAAGTGTTGAAGAAACCTTGAATCGGGAAAATAACAAGTACATCCTTGAGGTTTTGCGAGATTAACACTTTCATCCAAATAAGTTTCTAGAGATACTATGGTTCTTGTTAGTTGATGACTTGAGTGTGTCTAAACAGTGTGAGACTCTAATACACCCCCTCACGGTCAAGCCCATATGTTAGGTCATGCTTGTTGATGGAGGTAGTTGTTAACTCTAACTGCTCACTCGCTGGTCAAACATTCAACTCAGTTGGGTCTAGCTCTGATACCATAATAGAATTTGAGGTGAACCTGACTCTTCACCCAATAAGGCCTTATTGAATGGAATGATTACTCTCTCTTATAAACTAATATAATTTTTATTTTTATTATTATTAAATTTACATGTAAAGATAAAATTATTATAATTTGTATTATTATTATTATTATTATTATTATTATTATTATTATTAAGAGAAAAACGAAATGCATATTATCAAACATCAATAATTAATTATTGAAATGTTAGAAAACAATTAAATTAAAATTACTTGAAATTAAAAATAACAACCTAGAACTGTCTGATATTGCTGAAAGATGAAGATGATCATAAATATTGTACTATTTAGTTTAACACTATACAGTATGATTTTACATATTTTAATCAGTCTGATCATTACCATACTAACATTATGTACGTCTATGATACTGAATATGTTGGAGAACAAATCATTTGATACTTTTCACTAGACGTGATGATTTTAATTCATATCACTTTATTTTGAAAATAACATAGAGATAAAACTGTAATAGAAGACAAAGTATTATACTTGTTTAAAATTTATTAACTACTCATGGGTTTCTCAAACATTTTTTAATAATTTTTTTTTTTATTAAAAGAAAAAAATTCGATTTACCCCTTCTTCGTCAGCCCCTTGTCTTTTAATATAAATGTTAAGTAGAATACGTTTTTATATATTTAGATGATAAGACAGATGATATCCAACACGTTCACCAATTTCTTTACATTTACAATAATCTTTCCAAGTTGTTCACAGCTGTTCGAATGATCTTTTATTTATAATTTAATTGAAACTAATCAGAACTCATCCAATTGAATGTATTGGAGGTAATGTTACCCCAAGAGTATTTATAATAAAAATGTCAAATGGCGAAAGACTCGAAAAATCAGAAGTTGTGTTGTGTACATGTTTGAGTGTCACGTAAAAGATTTATTTTATTTGAATAATTGAACAACTATTCTTGTAGATAAATCCACCGGTCCACCATAGTTAACTTGGTCGATTCATAAAAAATTTAAGTGTGTTGACCGATGGGTGATTATTAATATATAAAGACATATAAGACTTTCTTAATTAATAAGAAAACACAACTTTTAAATAAGATAACAACTTAACACAAAACAAACATTAATGCGTGACTCTATATATAATTTTTTTTTACATAAATTTACAAAAAAAATCATGTTTCATATTTTCCATTCACACCCCTAAATTAACTAAAATAGTTATTTAAATGTCTAAAATTTCAAGCACCCATTCAATCCCTAAAATGATGAAAACATTGCATCTCCACCCCTCTACACCGCCATTGTGTCGCTGTCGGCGTTAAAGTGATGATTTCGGTCAATTTTCTCACCAAAATCGACCGGATTCATCACTTAATCATTTCCCAAATGTTTTTCCAACCTTGATAACCCCCAATTTGGTCGATTTTTGCTTATTTTTGCAACCTATTTTCATTCTTCACCGCGTGCAATAGCCATTTCCGGCACGTATCCACTGTCGTTGACCTTCCTCGACACCACCATCTTCGTCCCCTCAGCCCCCTCTAAAAAACCCCTCACTTACCTAATCCCAGTAGCCTGCCGATCACGTCCACCTCTCGCCCTCATAAGAAAGATTAAGTAATTTGACTATATTATAAATTGAAAAAGATTTGGTTTTTAAACTTGATTATTAAAATTTAATTAGTGATTGTGCATCTCAAAAAGCAAGAAAAATAAATTTGAAATAATTTTTTAATATATACTTATATTATTAAAAGGGCTCCAAAGTAACTCTTGCCTAGGGTTACAAATGTTCTTGAGACGGTCCTAGGCACACTCATAGGACACAAACAACGGTCAATTTTTATCCAATTACGCTATTAGTCAACCAATTTCTAGTGATGCCTCGATGCAGGCAAATTGCCTTGGAGTGTGTTGTTTTGTCAAGTTGGGTTATATTAATAGCGCAATACTAATTATCGGAATATTTATCTCAAATATAATCTCCCAAATGTTGTATATGTAGAAGGTTAAAAAATAATTTAAATATTTTTAGTAAATATTTTCTAATAATGTACTAAACATATTTTCAGAATCCTATTCTATCATGTTCGGAATAGGATTTTAGAAATGCTAGTGCACCAATCGCAGCCTAAGTAACTTTCCCCTTTCAATATTTTGAAAGGGGAAACTACAATATTTTCCCTAATGTTTGATCAAAATACACTCGAGTCTATTAGAGTTTTTTCAGTCACTATAATCCCTAATAGTCGTAGACTAGTACTAGTAGTAGTAGCAGTTGATGGAATTTCTTTCCATTACACGTGCAAGGCCGTAAGGGTCTTTCTGTTTTTACTTAGTCTCAATTACATTCCCACCCAAGGTTTAGCCTAAATACAAAGTGATTACCTCGCTATGAAAAATCATCAAGGTTCCACCCAATTTTCAATTCCAACAGTTAAACTTAACAGTCAAAGGCAATTATATCTTTTTACCCGATATATATATTCATATAACCCAAAAGGAATAAACCCAAAAAAAAATATTTTCCCCAATGTGTATAGCTTATTGATTATAACTATCTTTCGTCGAAATAAAAGCACAATCTTACTGGGAAAAGCATTATTCATTTGATCTATATAGTATATATTGAAGAGTCAGCCACAGAAATTACCACACAAGATATGTACAGTCAAGAAGTAGAAAAGAAATAGTTGATGGATTAAAGTACCCATATGTCGTATCATTACATTATTTATATGTCAATATCGTATATGATGATACATCATTTAAGATATGAAACTTAAGATATGTTTGAGAAAATCATCATTTTATTTACATGTCAATAAAATTCGAGATATATTTTGAGAGAATAATATTATTGATATTCATAATTGTTTGTCGACGATGTTTTGTATCGTTTATTGCAAAAATTTCTATGCTAGGTGGCTGCATTGGAGCTGGCCAGTTTTTCAGTGGTAACTTCCTTCTTCTATGTTAAATTAATAAGGGAAAAATCTAAGTTCAAGGACAATATGTTGTAATACATCTTCACCTGACAATGATAATCTATATTTTTACTTCCACTTAGATCTTGCACCTTAATTACGATTGTTAGAAATATCGTAAAAAATTACATCGACGTAGCAGGTTATTCGTGTGTCAATCCATCAAATTACGTGTTAGGTTTTAGAATCACTCAACTTGATATGACTTTTTCTTCACTACCTGAATGTACAGATTTCGTCTTATGCCATGTAAGAAGCAAACAATTTCGTGCTTAAAGACACAATAGTTATATAATCCCATTATTTATATATGTAGAAAAATATCACATTGTGAATTAATTATTCATTATTTTACTCGCATTATGATTCACACTTTATAAAATAAATGAAAATACTGGGTTTTATTATATATATATATATGCAGGGAGATATTTCTGTATCATAAGCACCTTAGCACAGAGAAAAATGTCAACGTCGCTTAAACTTCCATGGAAGCTTCATATCCTCTTTTATCTCAACTACTTCATCAAAAAACTCTGTGTTCGATCAAATGGAACCCTGAACCGCCGCCTTCATAACCCTCTTTGACCTCAAAAAACCCACCCACCAAAACCCCAAAAAATGGTGTCTCAACTTCTGACACCGTCATCAACTCCTCCCGGAACCTCTGGTTCCGCCTCTACACCCCTCAGGGTGGAGATAATGAAGAGACTAGTAACTTTCCCATCATCATTTATTTCCATCGAGGTGGGTTCACCTTCTTCAAAGCTGATTCGTTTGCTTATGATAACTGGTGCAAACGGCTCGCCGTTGAGCTACAGGCTGTGATTATCTCAGTGAACTACCGTCTCGCCCCGGAACATAAGTTTCCGAGCCAATACGAGGATGGTTTCGAAGCGTTGAAGTTTCTGGGTGAAAATTTTAATAAACTTTCGATAAATGGTGATCCGGGATTGTGTTTTATTGCGGGAGATAGCGCTGGAGGGAACTTAGCGCATCATGTTGCCGTAAAAGCTGCGAAGTATGAGTTTCAGAAGGTGAAACTTATCGGATACCTGGCGATACAGCCATTTTTCGGAGGAGAAGAGAGGACTGAAGCTGAGAAATGTAATAGTAGAGCTCCGGTTTTGACATTGGAGTCTACGGATTGGTTTTGGAAGGCGTTTTTGCCAGATGGGTCGGACCGAGATCACCCGGCGGCTAATGTATTCGGACCCAAATCATCAGTTTATATGTCTCAGGTTGAGTTTCCGGAAACGTTGGTTTTCATTGGAGGGTTTGACTTGTTGAAAGATTGGCAAAGAAAGGTACTATGAGGGGGTTGAAGAAGGCAGGGAAAGAAGTGCATTTGGTAGAGATTCCAGGAGCATTTCATGGATCTTATGCTTTTAAGGAGCTTAAGGAAAGTTCTTTGTTTGTGAAAGAGATTAAAATATTCATGAAAAGGATATTGACAGACTCAGAGTCGTGTTAAAGTGAGGTGTTGTTAGTATATTATTATAATTTTTAGAGTGTAACTGTTTTTTTTCTTTTTTCTTTTTTTTTTAAATTTGCCTTACGGGTATGTGTGCGTAGAATGTAGTGTAAACGGATAACTATTTTAAGATTCAGACATTCAAAGTTTATTTATAAAATATGGTATTGTTAATCATTCTGCACACGGCGGATTCGCCGTTTTTGGGGGTTCAAATCCGCCAGTGGAAGAAGAAGCAGCTTGATTCTGACTTGATTTTTACGGTTTAAACTTACATATATAATTGTATTTTTGGATTTGAGGCATTTTAGATTTAAGTGATGTGATATGGAATGCCGAATTTACTCTCAATTAAAGATACCATGCACATGCCTAAATGTAAATAAGCCTAATTGTTGATTGTTAATGTTTTTGTCACCTTATAATACACACTATTTTTTCCTTTCTACCATTGGGAGCACACTTACTAAAGGTAAACACTCTCATGAGTGTTCACACTTTAGCATATCTATACTCACAATACTTCTAGCAGATATTTTTCCTCAATCACACTTTATGCACTCTTTTTACTTTTTGGACAATATTATTCCTTGTTGATATTTTGATTTGTTCTTTTACACTTGTCCACTTTTTATTTGCTGTGTAAGAAAAAGAATATTGCTTTTTGTTTGTGGTCTCTAGTTTCTTGTGCAAAAAAGAAAAACACAAAGTTAATATTTAACTTTTTTTGTCCCCTTAACCCTTGACGCATTGATATCTTTATATTCCACCTCATTTACGGCATTTTCTTCAAGGAATCAAGAACACATTTGTTTTCCTCTCTGAATATTCTCTGAGGTTCTCATTTTGGATAAGATTTCTTACTATGCTTTGGAAGGCTTAGAATTACCATCTTTACTTGTCTCCTTGTGTGAGATCTTTGGATGCTGTTTCCATTGTGACGAGAGTTTGTGTGTAAGCTGCTGTACTATCTTTATTGTTGAATCTTGAGAGGAGCCATTCTTCAACATGATGTTGTTGTATACGTGAAGCTTGCTATGAGAACTTGAAGTTCAACCAAAAAAGATAGTGTTGTCATGTAGAAATTAGTGAGTGTTTTTACAACTTTTGTTATCTTGCTTTGTATTTGAACTCATAAGTATTTCATAGTGAATTTGTTTCCTTTGGACATGGTCTCGTGGATGTAGGCTTGATGTCGAACCATGTAAAAATGAGAATGTTCTTTACTTGCTTTGATGTACGTTTTTATTAAGTTTTACACAACTCATTTGCACTGAAAATTGAATAAGCAACCCATTCCGCATAAGTTTTAAACACTTGGTAATCCTTTAAAACTTTCATTTGGTATCAGAACACAGTTTGAAGAGTTATTTTAGTTGATCCTTGCTTGTTTGTCAGATTTTTAATTTGAGTTTGTGCTTGTCTGTATTGTCTTTCGTTTTGTGTCTAGTTGAGCAGATCTGCTCATTTTGATCTGTGTGATCATCGTGTTCTGTGTTACCACATTTGTTGTCCTGTCACTATGAGTTTCTTTGGTGAAGGTGGATCTACTCATAGACCACTATTGTTGGAGATGAAAGCCTTTTTAAAATCTATTGATGAAAGGGCTTGGAATGCTTGTGTTGTGGGTTGGAAAGAACCGCAAGTTGTGAGTGAAGAAGTTGGTATTAAGGAAAAACCCCTAGATCAATGAACCACAACTGAGTTGGAAGAGTCTAATTTCAACTCTAAAGCTCTCCATCTACTCTTTAATGCTGTCAGTATTGGCCAAATGAAAAATACAGTTGTAGACGTAAAAATCTACCTGTATGGAAGAAGGGATTAATCCCGTGAGGTTGACTCACTAAGCGATCTTGTACCCTGTACATGTAAAGAAAGAAACACACGTGAAGCGGCGAAAACATGGGGTGGTGTTTGCCGTAGGCACTCAGGCCTTCAGTCGGAAGGCCCTTTTGAAAAGTTGATTTAGTGAGGGCTAGGGAGTAGAGAGGTTACCAAAAGTCTAGTCAGGGACTATGACTACGGCTGTGATGTGAAGTTCTCAAACTAGAACTCCAAGGTCTGTAGGTGTAGTGTAATCTTGCTTGTGAGAGGGCTGGCCTCTGTTTAAATAGTGATTGTCTGGTCTCCCAATCCTGGTGGGATTAGGAGTTCTCATAGCGATCTGTTTCCTCTAGGGATATATCCTTTGATCCCCTTATCCTGGCATGAAAGGGAGTCCAAGTATGACTCTGACACGAACCTTGGGGGAGTTGGCGTGGTAGTGGACTACTTTACCAGTGTTCGCATAGGAATGTGTTCTGTAGATGACCATGGGCTCTAAATTCGTTCATAGATCCAAGAAGTGAATTGGGACTAGGAGGCTTGTGTTCGAACGGTTTGGGCTGACTGTACTTGTATCACTTGAGCCTAATCTGGTGAGTTTTGGATTGGGCCGCATCGAGACTAGGCCCAGCCTTTTCCTCATTATCAGACCCATTTTCCTATTTAGGCTTAGGAAGATTCTGGCCCTAATAGTTTGGCCCCTACTCTCTGAGTTAAGGTTTTCTTAAGTCAGAAAGTAGGAAACGAGTGAGACGTGTTCGGTCGCCCTTCCCGGATGGTCGATTATCGGTGTGACTGACCAGTTCGATGCCGGCGATTTATGGTCAAGGGTTATTTGGTATCCATTGTCGAGCTGGGGTATGCAACCGATTTAAGAGGGTGCACCCGATCAGTGTGAAGGACCGAGTGGAATGAGATAATAACAGAACTTTCGGGGTGCACATATCCGTTCGATGCATCTACCCGAGGGTAAGGATGAGCATGCCTCCGCGGGCATTTCGATCGTTATGTCGGGTTGAGTAAATAAAGAGGAATGAAGGTGCATTCGGGTCGGTGAGCCCTTGGGGTGAATGAGTCGAGGAGATTGAATCGGCCAGCTTGTTCGACCGTATGACGGATGCTTGGGTGATACCACAGGGTTGTCTTAATAAAACGCCATAGGGTCGAGTACTATGTGCGAAGATTGACCTTTGGTTGCCACTCGTCCGCCATGGAAAAGGCCCTTTGGAATGTGGAGGGCTTCTTGCCTTGGATCATTTCGAGGGGGAAGCAGAGCGGCGATCAGTTCCAAGCTAGCCCGACCATTCCGAGAAGTCTCTCCGCCATGTGACACGGGAGGGTGGTTGGAGTGCCATTTCCGGTAGTCGCATGCTAAATCGGTTGAGGGAAGAGTTTGGCGGGGTTGAGCATAGCTTCCAAAATCTTGTCTTTGGAGGTTTTCCCTACGGTTGTTGTGGATCCCCTGCCATGTGTACGGTGGCTGATCAACTCTTCATTTTGGAGGCCCGGAAAATGAAGAAGTCGCCTCGACCTTTGGCCCCAATCACGGGCCTGCACATGTCTACTCTTTAGATTTTCCTTATAAACGAAAGGCGATTGTTCCATCTCCCATTCGCATTTTCCCTCCCATTTTCTGCAAACTTTTTCCTTTCCTTTCCTTTCCTTTTCCTTCCTTTTTTGTTCAAAAGTTTCTTGGGAAAGTAACGGTGGTTTTCCTTCTACAATTTTTGGGATCGTTTACAGTAAACACTATTTCCTTAGGCTGAATTTTCGTTTGTTTTGCTTGTTTGCTTGTTTTTGCTGAGGTTTTGGGAGAGGAGGAGATTTTTGAAGTTTCGGATTTGAAAGGTGGGTTTGAGGTGTTTAGATTACAGATTTTGAGAATAGGCATGAATTTTGGGATATTCTGGTGGGTCTCCAACGATTTGGTCTGTTTCTGCGTATTTTTGAGTGTTTTGGACGGAACCCAGAAAACAAAACGATTCAAGTTTTGGACTTGGGTTGAGTAGGTAGGTAGGTCATCTAGTCTATCCCAAGGCAGCGGGCCGGGGAGGGGGTCGTGCGGGGAAGTTGGAACCTGAACCAACGGTTCGGTTCGCCCAGGACAGTAAGGCGATTTTAGTGTTTGAATTGGTAGGTTGGTGACTCAGGGCGAGTGGACTCACGGGAACGGTGAGTTGGAGCGTTGGTCGGTCCACTTGGGACGAGCAAGAGTAGTCTTGAGTTTTGACCTCGATCCGATCGATGCCCCAAAGTAAGGGCCGATTAGTGTCCTAGGGTCCCGAATTTTGTCAACGGGAATAGGTTGGTTAGTGGCGAGGGATGATCGTGTTCTAGGGTCTCCCTTAAAATTGACAGTGTTAGTAGGGATAGGTCGGGTTGGGTCTGAAGGGTGAGCAATAAGCTTTTGGGGTTCTTGTCTTGTTGTTCGTCCCATTGTACAAGGCGAGTGGTGGTAAGAACACTTAGATTTGGGAGGTTAAGTTATCGAGAACAATCGGGTTGGTCGGGTAGGTCAAAGCGGAAGGTGAGATGTCGATTGAATCGAGTAATACCGCGCGAGTTTAGGGGCGGATGTCAAATGTGCCCCACCCCGACCATAGTAATGATGCCCGAGGGGCTCCGTTAAGATGGGTTTATCGAAGCCCGATATTCTGTAGTTGCCCCAGGGGCGAGTCTGTGGTCCGCCATTGGGTCCGAGTCCATTCCGGCAGGGCATGGGGAAGTTGGGAAGACTCAGGGAGGTGCTAGTAGTTCACCCTCGTCCAATAGTAGCTCTGAGGAAGAGCCAAGCCAACAGGTAGTGGGATCTTGGCCATGGATTATCCGCCCGTGCTCAAGGATAGTGACGTGTGGCAAATTCAGACTATGTATCACATTCTGAGTTCTGTTAAGATCCGGGCGCCGCGATCATATGAGTAGGTTGATTGGGAGGCGAAAGGTTGGGTGAGTGTATATGAGAAGTGGTTTCATGACGGGCTAAGGTTGCATATTCCTCCCCTCGTTTGAGAGGTGCTAAACTACCTCACGATTGCCCCATCACAGATCATGCCCGAAGGCGGTGAGGTTGCTAATGGCTTTGGGAGGAACACGTGTGCGGAACCCGAGGTGATGTTTGGGTTGCACAGGGTTATTGTACTCTTATTTTAACCGGGGAAGGAGAATGACAAAGAGAAGGTCGATATCCCCTGATCAACCTCGAGCATGATCGTCTCATCATAAGGCGACCTCGGTTTCCCGTTGACAAGAAGCTGGAAGGATCGGTACTTTCTTTGTGTAGGGTCGATTTGTCTTTGGGGGAGAGAGAGCGGGCGATATTCCAGCCGGTTGCGAGCCCATTGTGAGAACTTTTGTCTTTTTTTTTTGTACTTTGATTACTAAATCTTATTGTGTTTTTTTGCCCCCTTGTAGAGCTTGAGTACAATTAAAGGGGTGCAGAGGGAGAGACGATTTGAAGCGTGCGACGGGAGGTGCTAGCCATTTTGAAGGCGCAAAAGGATTGGCGAGTAGTATTGGCGGAGGCCAACCTCGGGACCGACCATCTACAGGCCGAGTAGGAGGCGATTCAACAAGGTATTCCTTTCCCTTTGTTGAAGCAGACTTGGGATGTGCTTCTGACTCGGTACTTTAATCATACCATTTATGGTGAGTCCAGTTGAACCTACTGGTTAACCGTTGAAGAGTTTGCGCTTGTAGAGACACTGATGAAGAAGCTGACTGTCCCCACTGCGAGTGAATCCATCGCTTAGCGTCGGGAGAAGAGGAAGAGGGAATCCTCGGCCAGAGAGGATAGGAGAATTGAGGATGTAATGGTGACACCGCTGAGCCGTCAACCAGCTGTCGGAGCCTGGTCATCCCAGACAGCGATCTTGAATGAAGAGACTAAGATGATTACCTTAACGTATTAGCACCTTGCGTCAACCTACTCCGTGCGGCAACATGAAGTAAATTAGATGACTGCTTTCATTTTCCCGCGGATAAGACTTTGTGAACCGATTAGGCGTGTAGGCCGGACCTAGGGGGTGTCCCGCGCTTTTTAGGTAGGGCAGTAGTTTTACTTTATCTTGTTCATCACGGTTTATCACCGTGACAATGTTTTTGTTGGTGCGAGGCATTCACGAGCGAATTGCATGTCGGCGAGGGAAGTTCGTAGTGGCCGTAGGAGAAGAGGATACAGGATGTGTCTAAGGTGAACTCTAGTTGCCCTCCCGGAGGAGGTGGTAGCCCGAGGTTGAGCGAGAGACAAGCGTCCGAAGGGCGGGTGAGGGTGAGTTGGAGAGGTTGGGATAGAGTTAGTCGAGGGAAGACTGCAGAGATTAAGTCCCTCAAGGAGCAATGCCTCACCATTGCTGATGGTGCCATCATTAGGGCCCGAGGGGAGCTCATGCTCGAGTATAAAGTCGGGAACACTTTCCATTGGAATCCAGATGAGGACATCCAGCTCATGTAGGAGATGTTGGAGGAGGGGGCTGGGCATACAGAGAAGCAAATTGATGAGCGATGCTCGACTTTGCTGGTCGGCCCGGGAGACCATCGGTTACCTAGGGATGTGAGCGAGGGCTATAGGGATGGAGTGGGTACCTGTGCGTGCGAAATTGATTGAGAGGGATGGGAGAGATGATTCGCATCGATGATACTTAGTTTTATTTATGCTTTGCTCATGTATTTTAGTGCCTGCGATGCTCTTTCTTGGCGTGCATACCTTTATTGTATTTCTGAACTAAGCCACTGAGCCCTGTTTTTATATGTTAAGACTTCTTTGTTTTTTGTTTTTGATGTTTTCCTGATGGGGTGAATTGAGTTGTTGATTGCTTCTGTTCGTAGATCGCTAGGGGTGGAACTCTTATGCTTGTGTTGTGATTTTGGTGTGGAACTAAGTGGGTGAGTCCATGTGGACTCTCTTAACAAGGGGGTTTGGATCGATGACTTATCGATTTTTGAGGTGTAAGAACCCAACCCCTAACCCCTTCGGTCTGGCCCAAGGCATGCTGGATGGGGTAGCTTCGTGAAGCTAGGGCGAGGCCGGGTCGAAGGTGTAAATCAAGTAGATCGGGCGGGAGCCGAATCCAAAGGTGTGACTTCGTGGGATCAGCGAGTCGATCCAAAGGTGTAAGGTTAAGGTGATCGTAGGGTCCAGGGTCCAAGAAGGTGTTGATTACGTGGATCGCGTAACGTCAAGGAAGGTGTAAATCCATGGATCAGTGGGTGATCCATAAGTCGTGGGTAATTAGGTCAATCCAGAGAATCCATCCATCGGGGAAAGGGGTCGATTCGGAAGGTATATTATTAGTGGGATCGGTCCAAGGTCCAAGGAAGGTGTAAATCTGGGATCAAAGGCGGGGTCGATCCGGAAGGTGGTAATCCGTGGATCGGAAAGGCCGGTCATCCAAGAAGGTGGTAATTCAGTGGATCGTAGGGATAAAATCGATCCGGGAAGGGGTGTCGAATTTCGTGGAATCGAGGTGGAGGGTGTCCAAGGAGTGTAAATCCGTAGATCGAGTAGGGTTGATCCGAAGGTTTAAATCCATGGATTGGGTAGGCCAATCCGATGGTGTAAATCTGTGGATCGGTAGAGGGTCAATAACCCGAAGGTGTAATTAAGTGGGATTGAAGCAAGGTCAATTCTGAAGGTGTAATTAGATGGATTGAGCAAGATCAATCCGGGAGTGTAAAAAGGGGGCGTGGATCGAGTAGGGTTGATCTGAAGGTGTAATTCTGTGGATTGAGCAGGGTCAATCCGAAAGTGTAAAAATAATTTGATCGAGCAAGATCGATTCGACGATGTGAAATTCTGAATAATATTTCATTAAATTTGGGCCACAAGACCGAATGTCTATGAATGAGGAGGTGGATAGTCCTACTCATCCCTTTAAAAATAAAAACAAAAAGAAACAAACACTTAAACGAATGAGTTCACCTAGAAGTAGTAGTGCTTGAGATTGGATGCATTCCAATATTCATGATGTCTTTGCCTTCTAGAGTCTGGAGGCGGTAGGCGCCCTTTCCCGCTTCTTTGATTATCTTGTAGGGACCCTCCCAAGTGTGCCTGAGTTTGCCAGAATTGATCTCTCTAGTGTTTTGAAAGACCTTGTAGTGGACCCAGTCACCTATTTTGAAATTTTTGATCCTGATGTTACGGTTGTAGTGTTGGGTGGCCACTGCTGCTGGTAAATAGCGTTGCGAATGCTCGTCATGCTGCGCTCATCGCGGTGTCCAAGTTACGCAAAGGTTACGATGTTGATTTCCTTGTCCGCCCATTGGAGCTTGGTGGACAAAGGGTAGCTTGACGGGCTAGGATGACCGCTTTAGAGCCGTATGTGAGGGAGAAAGGGGTTTCGCCTATTGTGAGCGTGTAGTTCGATAGACAAGACTCCACGGTAGCTCATTTGCCCATGCACCTTTCACTTTCTGTAGTCACTTTTTCAAGGTCTGTATGATGGTTTTGTTTGATGACTCAGCCTGGCCATTGGACTTGGGGTTGCGGAGGGTGGAGAAGCTAAGCTTGATCCCCCACATGTCATAGAAATCCCTAAAGCCTGAACTGATAAATTGAGATCCATTGTCAGTGACGATTTTCTTCGGTATCTCAAACCTGCAGATGATGTGTTTCCAGATAAAAGCTTTTACCTCTCTGTCCCTGACTTGTGCGAAAGCTTCGGCTTCGATCCACTTAGTGAAGTAATTTTCACAGCCAACATAAAGACTCGTTGCACGGGTTAGTATCTTGTCATCTTGAGTCGCGTGAACAAAGGTAAGTACCTTTGCGCCGATTGACTACAAGTGGGAGTCGACTTCAACTTCCAAAGTCTCCTCCGCTCCGATTTCGACCCTCCAGAGATGAGTGAGTAGAATCCTTTCGGTGTGGAGGGCTTTCTCGCGGGGTGGAGAATGTTCCTTTAAGGTTTTGCCTCCGGGTGATGGTGTGTTTCTCTTTATTCATCAATAGATCTCGAAGGTGCCTCTTTTCAATAATCGCAACTCGAGGGCGAGGGGCAATATTCGAATTTCGGTGTCATGTCTATGGCGCCATGGAACTCGTACACTTAAGGTCGTGGTCTCTCCCGCCTTGCTTGACATTAGCTTGCCACAGCCTTGCTAAACACTCAGATCCCATTCTTTTCATGATCGCCACCACTTGGGCTATTTTGACATTGAGATTGTATTCTGGTATTTTGTATCACTTCAGGGTCGACCTATCATTATCGGGCTACTAAGTGGTGGCGTCATATTGTGGCTGGTGGTCATATGGTTTTCTTACTCTGTTCTGGTTACGAGGAGGGGGCTGGTGACAGGTTCAATTGACTTAAATTCTAGCTTTCTATCATTCCGCCTTGGGTCATACCTAGCGTGTACTACCCAATTTATCTCATCTTCTTCCCACCTTATCTAAATCACTGCTCTGGCCAAGACATCCTCCATCGTGGTGCAGCCAAGCTTTGTTAGCTCTTTGTACAATTCTCCAAGTAAGAGAGAGACCCGGATGCAAGAAGGCATGCTAGCATTGTTCTTTCGGGGTTACAAGAGGGATACAAATTTTCTCTTTGTTAAATCTGCTGACATACTATCTCAGTGGCTCCCCCTTTTGCTGGTATACTCTGTATAGGTCGGCCGATAGTTTCTCGAGTTTTTTGCCGTTGGCGAACTGCTCCACGAAGGTGTCAGTGAGCTGTGCGAATGAGTCGATGGAACCTTTCGAGAGATTGGTGTACCAAACTTGAGTCCTTGACCGAGATAAGCAGAACCAAAACTTTTACACATGCAGGCTTCCCCCAGCGCTTGGGGTATCAAAATAGTGAACATTCGCTACTTGTATGAGGCTATGTAATCATCTGGGTCAGTTGTGCCATCGTAGGGCTTCATGCTAGGGATGGTAAATTTGTGGGGCATGTCAGCTAGGGTGATCGCATCTACAAAAGGCGAATCGGTGTAGCAGTAGGGCCTGCTCTTCTTGGTGGGGATTGACATTCCTGGTATGAGCCTTATCACTGCCTCTACATCAGCCAGCCTCTTGGCCACTATCTGGTCCATGGGAAAGGGTGGTACCACTAGGTCATCCCGCTTGACTTCCGAGGTCCGCCATTGCATTCGCAAATTTTTTTGGGTCATTCCGCGGTGGTGTTGCTGGTGGATCATTCCTTCATGTATCATCACCGGTAGCTTGGATCCTTCATTCACTCCCTCCAGTTGGATGACTCCCATTATAACTGATCGAGTGTTTCACCCTACATGGATAGTCAGGGGGGTTGTTTGGTACTCGGTCAGTCCGTTGGGATGGATGGACTCAAGCGTGATGGTTTGATGTGGGTAGCTGTTTGACCCGCGAGGGGGAGCCGAGCTTAATGGGTTTTGTGTAAGGACGGTTGACTGGAGGTGAGGTGGGATGGCTAGGATGGGTGGTTTTTGTAGAGGGGCTTTACTATCACTTGAACACCTTAATCTTGTGATGGTTCGGCCAAGCGGGGTTCCGCTGGCAAATCTTTTTCTCCATGGGTCAAGACCGAATCGTCAACCATCGACGAACATAGTTGATGCAACCTATTATCTGAGGCTATGGATCTAGGCTCTGGGGTTTGGAGAGGTTGCATAGGTGGAAGGCAAGGTCCTGAAAATCGATGGGTGGTCACCCAGGCACCCTGAGAAGGTAGAAGCTCAAGGTCATAAAGCGGCCCTTACCTTACTCTTTCGTGAGTTTGAAAACACCCCGATGGAGGGCATTTTCGGTCCGAAGAATGGCGGTGTTCTCGCCTTCCGTGCAACCACTTTATCGAGTTCTCTTGCTGAGAGCGATGAGCTTCGTTGGCCTCGAGACCGGGGTTGGAGTTTTCAGAATTGTCAGCTATGGAAAGTTCCTTTACGTAGCAGGGTTTGTAGAACCGGATGATTGCTAGAGGCCCCACCCCGGTGGGCTGGAAATTGTAGACGTAAAATCTACCCATACGGAAGGAGGACCGTCCCGTGATTGAGGTGACTAGCGATCTGCCTGTACTACACACGTGAAGCGACGAAAAACACTAGGGGTGGTGTTTGTCATAGACTCCGGGCGCTCAAGTCGCAAGGGTGAAAGGGGTTGATTTAGGGTGAGGGGCTAAGAGTAGAGAGGTTACCAAAGTCTAGTCAGGGACTGTGATCTTAAATTTGTGATGTGAAGTTGCTTAAAGGCTAGAACCCTCAGGACTCGTAGGGTGTAATGAAATCTATCTTGTAGAGGATGACCTCTTGGGTTAAATAGTAATGCGTCTCCCAATCCTAGTGGGATTGGGGAGTTCTCATAGTGATCCGTTTCTGAGGGGATATATCATTTGATCCCCTTATCCCTGGGCGTGGGAGAGTCCACGTATGACTCCCGACACGGACCTGGGGAGTGGGGGTGGTAGTGGACTACTTTACTTTAGTGTTCGCATAGGAATGTGATGCCGTAGATGACTATGGGCTCTAAATTCATTCATAGATCTAAGAAGTGAACTCGGACTAGAAGGCTTGTGTCTGGACGGTTTGGGCGAGTGCATTGTATCACTGGGGCCTAATCAGGTGAGTTTTGGATTGGGCCGTATCGGGGCTGGGCCCGACCTTTTCCTCATTGTCAAACCCATTTTCTTATTTAGGCTTAGGACGATTTTTGGCCCTAACAACAACTAACTATGAAACGTCTAAAGATGCATGGGACATACCTCAAGTTAAGAATGACAGAGCTGACATGGTTAAAAAGAGCAGACTTAGGAGATTGATTACTAATTATGAAAACCTTTTTATGCATGATGATGAGTTTATCACTGATTTTCATGGTCGGTTGTGTGATATCACGAATGATGCTTTGCTTTGGGTAAGATCTATACTAATGTTGAACTTGTCAGGAAAGTTTTCAGTTCTTTGCCTATGAAGTTCATGTCCAAAGCAACCTCCATCGAAGAATGTCGAAATCTGAATGAGATGTAGCTAGACGAACTCATTGGATCACTTCAGACTTTCGAACTCAACTTGAAAAGATGGAGAAGAAACCGAGAAAGGGTCTCGCTCTAAAGCATAAGGTAACATCTGAACTTACTGTTAGTGTTGTTTCTAGTGATGGTGAGGAAGATGAGTGCGCTTTGCTCACAAAAAAACTTGCTAAATTCTTGAAAAAGAATACGAAAAAGCCTAAGTTGAGCAAAAAGGGTAAACAACCTTGTGAAGAAGTCCCATTGACCAAGTTGGTCAAGGTGCCTTCTTGAAATGATTTTCAAGAGATAATAACAAGAAAAACAAAGGCATCAGATGTTATGAATGTAAAGGGTATGGACACATTCAATCAGAGTGTGCAAACACTCTAAAGAAAAAGGGAAAAGTTATGGCTACCCACACTAAGTGAAAGTGATGACGGTGAGTGAGGGTGATGACTTAAATGAGGATGAGAACTTCCCACCCGGCTTTTATGCTAACCAAGGCAGACAATAGGAGGTGTGTCCACGAGATGACTCAAGCGATGTTTATAAGACAGGCGGAGAGGCTTATGATAAGATGTATGAGTCATGGGTGAAAGCCAATCGAGAAGATCAAATCCTTTGAATATAGGGCTGCACTTAAGGGAAGATAAAAAATGTTGAATGATAAATTGAAAGTTATGTTTATTGATTTATCCAACAAGGAATTTCTACTAAGTCAAGCTTTAAATGAACTAATGAGGCCCAAGGCCATGTTGGAAAGATTTAATGCGGAAAAAGTTATTATAAACTTGATGAAGTTCTTGCCAAGGGAAGTCTTTTGGTGGCAAAAAGCTGGATTGGGAGGGTTTTCTCTTGGAGCAAGTTCTTCCCAAACCCTTGTGTGACTACTTTCGTAAGCGAGCACCTCGGGGAAAACCCGTTGTGACCGCAAAGGCCAACACAGTTTCAGACTTGAATGTTTTTGCTGCACCTTTCGATAAGACCTTGAAGGTAAGAAGATTTACTCATGTTTGTCATTTCTGTCAAAAGAAAGGTCACATTAGACTAAAGTGTTTCAAGCTCATTTCATACTTGAAAAGGTGCATTGGAAATCAAGTTTTTCCCTCTCAAAAAACCCCACATCAAAACAATTCTTTCAAAAAGATAAAAATATGGAGACTAAGCCTAGTACCAACTGTTTGGTTGCTCATACATCATTGCTTGCATTTCAAAATGACTAATGGTACTTTGACAGCGGGTGTTCAAGGCACATGATGGGTAACAAAGGTTTGTTGACTGATCTTGAATTTGTTGAGGCTAGTCATGTGACCTACGGTGATGGCAAAAGAGGTAAAATACTTGGCAAAGGATCTATTGTTATTCCTAGTTTCCTTGTTCTGAATGATGTGTTCTATGTTGAAAGTCTTAAAGCTAATCTCATAAGCATAAGTCAAATTTGTGATAAAGGTTGTGTTGTGAAATTTTCAAAAAATTTGTATCAAGTTTTGAATGATGATGGTACTTCTGTTCTTGAAGGAAATGATCAAATGATAATTGCTATCTTTTGACTAACAAAGTTTTGTGTTTAAGTTCCAGATCAGATGGTATTGATAGTTGGCACCAAAAACTTGGACACATAAATTTTAGAGATCTTGTGAAACTCTCCAAAAGGGATGTTATGAAAGGTTTGCCTAAACTTGTGTTCCCAAAAGGCAAAGTTTGTGGCCCATGCCAACAAGGTAAGCAAACTAAGTTTCCTCACAAATCTTTGTCTCGGTTGATTACCTCATGTGTTTTAGAACTTCTTCATATGGATTTTATGGGGCCTATGCAAACTGAAAGTTTAAGAGGTAAGATATATATCTTTGTGTGTGTTGATGACTTTTCTAGATACTCTTGGGTTGATTTTTTAAGGGAAAAGTCTGATACATTTGAAGCCTTTCAAAATCTGATCAAAAGACTTCAAGTTGAACAAAATAGTGGGGTAAGGTTAGTTGTGAGGATAAGAAGTGATCATGGAAGGGAGTTTGAGAACATTGATTTTTCCAGTTTTGTGATTAGTAGGGTATATGGCAGAGTAATCTGGCTTCCAAAAACACCTTAACATAATGGAGTTTGTGGAGAGAAAGAATACGTCTTGGAAGAAATGGCAAAAAATTACCAACAAGATTATAGGCTGAGGCAATCAACATTGTATGTCACATTGCAAACAGAGTTTTTCTAAGGAAAGTTACCTCACAAACTCCATATGAGTTATGGAAAGGTAAGAAGCCTGATCTATCCTACTTTCATGTTTTTGGGTACAAGTGCTATGTGTTGAATAATAGAGATCCCCTAGGAAAATTTGATTCCCAAAGTGATGAATGTGTTTTTCTCGGATACTCTTCAAATAGTAAAGCATATAGGATTTTCAATATGAGAACTCAATGCATAATTGAATCATTTAATGTTGTTTTCTCTGATTCAGAAGATTTCTCACAGTTTTCTCATGAAGATGATATTGATGACTTAACGTCACCTCCTAATGTGACCACTGACCATGACAATGTGCCCATTCCAAGTTCTCTTAAAGATGTGACCACATCAAAATCTGAAGTGAACACCTCTGTAGCTTAACAAGGATCTCTCCTAGAGAGACAAGGACTCGAATTGATTGCTGATTTATCTGATGAAATCACTTAACAAAAGACACCCAAAACTAGAGAACCATTCTCCTGGATTAAGAAGGCTCATCCACCATCTACAGTCTAAACGTAAAAGATTGAGTGAAATTAATAACATGTGCTATGTTTCCCTTTCAAAACCTAAAAATGCAAAGGAGGCTCTTGAAGGCAGTACTTGGCCAACAAGTCTTGCCCATGCATGAGGAGTTGGAACAGTTTGAGAGGAATAATGTGTGGAAACTTGGGTTCCTAGACCTGAAAGGATTAATGTTATTGGAACAAAGTGGATTTTCAAGAATAAATGAGATGAGTTTGGGAGCATTGTGTGAAACAAAGCAAGACTTGTTGCACAAGGGTATACCCAAGTTAAAAAGAGTTGATTTCGATGAAACTTTTGTACCTGTGGCTAGGCTTGAATCCAAAAGATTAATGCTGGGAGTTGTCTATTGTATGAAGCTGAAACTTTACCAAATGGACGTGAAGAGCGCATTTTTTAATGGAATGATGATAGGCGAAGTCTATGTTGAGCAACCAGTAGGATTTTAGGATCCTCATAAGCCTGATCATGTGTTCAAACTTATAAAGCACTCTATGGTTTGAAGCAAGCACCGAGAGCATGGTATGATAGGCTGACCTCCTTCCTCCTTGATCATAATTTCACTAGAGGTAATATCGACAAAACCTTATTCATAAAGCATGAAAGAGGTGAATTTTTGTGTGCTCAAATTTATGTAGACGATATTTTTTTTTGGTTCTACTTCACATACTCAATTGGAAAAATTTATTGCTTTAATGAAAGATTAATTTGAGATGAGTATGGTGGGAGAGCTAATCATGTTCCTTGGTCTTCCAATCAAACAAATTGATTGTGGCATGTTTGTCTCCTAGTCTAAGTACGCCAAAAACATGCTCAAAAGATTCAATCTGAATCTGCCAAGCATGCTAACACCCCAATGAACTCCACTCTTAAACTCTCTAAGGATGAAAAAGGTAAAAAGGCTGATAATAAGTTGTTTAGAAGCATGATAGGGAGTTTGTTATATTTGACAGCAAGTAGGCCTGATTTGTGCTTTAGTGTAGGTGTGTGTGCAAGGTTTTAATCTAATCCTACTAAGCTTAATCTTAAAGCTGTTAAAAGGATTATGAAATATGTTGCTGGAACTTTAGATTTTGGGCTTTAGTTTTCTTATGACTCTAATCCTACTCTTGTTGGTTTTGGTGATGCCTATTGGGCAAGGTGCTTGGATGATAGAAAAAGCACATCTGGAGGATGTTTCTTTCTCGGCAACAACCTGATCACCTGGTATAGCAAGAAACAAAATTCAATCTCACTCTCCACAGTTGAGGCTGAATTTATTACTGCAGGGAGTTGCTATACACAGGTTCTTTGGTTAAAACAAATGCTATGTGATTATGGATTTAATCAAGAGTGCATAACTGTCTTTTGTGATAACACTAGTGCAATAAACATTTTTAAAAATACTGTTCAGCACTGCAGAACCAAACAAAGTGACATTAGGCATTATTTTATAAGAGACTTAGTTGATGAGAAAGTGATCACTCTTGCACATGTTAACACAAACTCTCAACTTGCTAACTTGTTTACTAAGGCTTGCAAACTTTTGTAAATTTGAGGAAGTTCATTGGACTTATTCAAATTGAGAAGTGTCTCTATCTTATCTAATAAATGCCATGAGACAAATTTCCAACTTTTTATTGTTGCAAGTATTCTTTTAATTTGTGTTGGTGATTGACAATCATTTTTAGTCTTGTGGTAGCCCATCTTTGCTGGAAATGTGTCCACCTTGTGCTTTCTTATCTAAAAGCTTTTATGTCTTAAAATCTCTCCATGAGTTTATATTGCTTGATTTTTTCACCAAGTGAAAAAGATACCTTGCTTGTAGTGTGAAAGTCATAAGTGAGTAATCCTCTAGGATGTAGCGATCCCTGTGTCCTTGGAAGATCTACCATTTAGAGGGCTATCTCCTTGCAAATATGAAAGCTACACTTGGTTGCTAATTGAGAGATTTTATTCTATTTAATGCTTGAAATATTCATTGAAAAAGAAATAAAAAAGAACTCAGTTGATTTGAATAGTAAAAAAGGCACGAGGGAAGAGGGAGTCTAAAGATGTTTATTTGACCAATAAGTCAAGCTCCCATTTGAGGGCATCACACACACTTATGACAAAGAATTTATGCATTCTTGCTCATCAATTGATAAAAGAAATAACTACTCGGTGTGTGAAAGTGACTTGATTGAGATCATTCCTTCAGCGTCCCCAAGATTGGTGATCTTTTCTCTTATGTCACAGCGATTAACAATACATTGCAACATAAATTTTTGTTTATGAAATTGATCTCATGGTAGTTCCCTTTACATTTTTTTTTTTTTGTGTCTCTTGTCTTTTGCCTTTGTACGATGTCACCACTTTGAGAGTTCTTGTGTGCACATGTCTGCAGCTTCGTGACCTTGATTTTTCTCCTAAGTATCTCTTTTACTGTTGAGCTTTGTGTATGGTTCGATGTGTGCATCTTGTACACTTATGTTATCACATGTGAGACTTTCTTTAATTTTTGCTTATTGTGTGCACATAACTATTTGATGTGCTCACAATGTCTTCAGTGAATAAAAAACCGTGTTTTTCTAAGGTTGCGAACTATTCTCTTTTTAAAGTCACACTTTATTCTTTTCAATCGTCATATCCAAAGTCCACGATTTTTTACTCATTTTTTTCTATCATTATTCTCCCCTAACAACCTTTTGCGAGATTCAATGGAACATCAACATGGATTCATTGACGACATTAGGAAGGTTGTTGAAGCCAAGAAGAGAACAAGAACAGGACAATCCTCACATGCCCAAGAAAGTGCACACTCTTCTGCTTCAAGTAAAGACACCCCCTCTGCTTCAAAATTGGTGTCAAAATCTTCATCTTCAAGATTCACTCCATCTAATGATCAGCCTCTGATCAAGAGACTGAAATGCTCAAAAGAGTCCTCTGTTGAATCCCATGCGAAGAAGAAGAAACAAGCTAAGATTGCCAAAGACAAAAGGAAAGTGAAAGCACCACCTCAATCTGAGGTTTTAGGTAAACGAAAATTTGTTGTTTCTCCTTCTACTGAGTCTAGGTTTAAAGACTTTGTTGCTTTTAGGTCCATTATTTGTAAGTCAAATGTCGAACTTTCTGAGTTCCCTGAAATTACCAAAATTGTGGCTAAACGAAAGTGGAAAACAACCGTTGTGATGAAAAAACCATGAAAAGGTGGCGAAAAATGTTGATTGGAAGCATGTAAACAAGATATGCATGTAAAGATATAGATTAATAGGATTCAAAAACCGTAAATAAAGCATAAAAACATTATACCTTCTCCTAGTGCTTAGGTTTGATGAAGCCAAGATTCAAAAATATGAATCCTCCACACCTTAACACCACCTTGAGAGAATGAGAGAGTGGCCGAACCTAAGAGAGAGAGCTTGTTTTTCTTTTGAGTGAACAAAATGAACACTTAACCTAAAATGCAACCATTTGTGTATATATATATATAGGTCATTTTGTAATTACTTGTTTTTCACTTGCATGCCCCAATAAAATCTTATTCTAAAAAGAGCCCAAGCATTTATTAATTTTCCCTTTGAATAATCAATATTATTCAAGGGCCCATGTAAACTAAACTAGTTTACATTAACAATCCATAAGTTTACCCTTTTGCCCTTTAACTATTAAAAGGTTATTTTAGTTCATCTCTTTTATCTTAATGCTTTAAGATATAATAATTAAATACAATTAGTTATTGCTTGACCATTTAACCTTTAAGATGTCACAAATAATTTTCAATGTAACTATTACCATAGAAAACCTGTCATTAACCTCGGAAGGTGCTAGCCCTCTTCGGATAATCATTTCTCTCTCTTATCCTTCTCTAACAACTTGAAGGCTATTGGTGTGACCATGTAGGTCCACCGTGGATTAAGCCAGTGAATCGGAATTACGGATGAATCCAGGAAAACCCCTGTCCAGAGGCCCAACGACTATGGTAAACATCTAGCAATGTGCAATAGTCCCTAAACCACGATGAAGAAATACTTTATCAAACCCTTTTCAGATCATATGTACCATGTAGGTAAAGTCCCTCCATTGATATATCCAGATCGAGTACGGATTCATGGAACGTTAAAATCCTAAACTCAATCTTTTACCGAATCGTCGATCAAAATGTCCGAAACTTTTCATCATGAATTTGCTTTCGTATGACTAATAATAGACTTTGGCCAGAGATTCAGAGTTTTAACATTTATCAATGTTCATCCAAGAACTCAAATCCAGATGGAGTCAGCAGTACTCCTGATCCTATATTTTCGAGTCACTGGATCTCTTTTTAACCATAGTTCGTTTCTGCATATGAACAATGTATGACCAAATAAGCTTTATCATACGAAACATGACTAATCTCGTACTTATACACCGTATGAACCATACGCATCTATATCAGAGTCGACCAACTACATCGTGCATTGATATAACCAAACAATAAATCATTGACTACATGCTTTTCCAAGTGATTTGTCGTTATTCGGTCACGTTCCGCGAAAAACAGTTCACCAACTGCTAATCCATACTAATGCCCCGGTGACATGACTATCATCATCATCCATACTTATATCAACTCATGATATCTTTCGGAAGCATCCAGTATGCCTACTATGCAATATAATTGCCCAAATTATATTGCTTCCGTAGGGAACCTTTTGATAAATTCATTTACTAATTAAAATGAATCATCCTGGACAATTCATATACATACTTTTATTTTTAAATGCATGATTCAATAAAAGGAAGCAATTTATATATATGAATTGAAGAACTCTTTCTTCTATTATTTATGATATATTAATACAAGACAAAATGCTCTAAAACCAACAACAAAAATGGTTTCTAGGGCATACACTAACATACACTAACAGGTGAAACTTGTGCCACCTTGTCAGGGTTTTGTGCAAAAATTTTATGCACATTTTAGGAAAGACTTAGACCAAACCTCCGTATCACAAAAACTAGGGTGGTAAGAGGTATTTGGATGGATTTTACCCTTGGAAGTTGATTAGAAAAATTGTTAAAGCTCCCTGTTGTGAAGATTGAAGATGAACTAACTATCCTTATAGAGGAGCGTAGGTTTATGGCTAGTGACCTTAGTGGTGGAGTTGTGATAGTTTGGCTTGACAATGGTTTTCTTCTTGTCAATGTGCTCACATCCTTGTATAAGACTCTTTTCAAAATCACCATCACCAACTAGTCACCCTCTAGGCATAACTCTTCTATCAGGCTTGATAAAGCACAATTGTTGTATGACATTGTGCAAGGAAAGAAAATAGACCTTGCTTCTGTTATTTACAAATCGATCAAGACCGTTAGTGAGTCCGAAGGGAAATCTTTCATTCTGCCTTTTCCTTCTCTAGTTACAAGGTTTGTTGACTCTCATGGGGCTCCAAAACAGTCCAGTGACCATTTTCTTAAGATTAGAAACATTTCTTCTAAGACTGTCAAGCCCGATGTCCCTATTGTGGATATACCTTCATCCTCTCAAGAACTTCCTGTAAAATCCAATGCTTGACAGTCCAAATTGTTTGAGTTGTTGCAGGCTCTTGAACAGAAAGTGGATTCATATCACAGCACCTTGCTGACTCATGTTGACTCCCTTGAAACTGCTCTTAAAGAAACCAGGGCTAAGCTTCTGAGTAAAAGGTGTTCAAGTGGTTCCAAGGATGCCCCTGATGCCTTTGTTCTTGCTGTTCCCCTACTGAGCCTCAGACTGATCTGAATGTCAATCCCACTGGTGCAAATATTGTCCCTGAGGATCCAAATCCAGTCATTCCCGAAGACATTCCAGAAATCAATGAAGAAAACGCTGTGGATGAACCTGATTCTGGATTTGCTACTGGAAATTCTGCTTCTATACTTGTTATTGAATTTGACCTCACCAATAGGGAAAAAGAATCTCAATATGTGGTCCCTCCTACTGTCCTTCAAACTGAAGAAAATGCTCTTAATGTGGACACCTCTGCTCTTGTTTACACTATTCCTCCTCCTATGTCCACCTCTGCAGTTGATCCTCCTCCAGCTCTTGCTCCTGTTAAGACTCGGGTCAAATCTGTTGGTAGGAAGCCCCACACTAGAAGATCTTCTCAACTCAAAAGTTGATCACTTATGATCAAAGAGGGGGAGATGATGTTGATTCTTGTTGGCTGTTGCTATGCTAGCCATTTTTTTTTTTTTACTATTCTGTGGTTACTGTTTTGTGATCATAACTATTTTATTTGGTTACTGTTTTGTGATCACAGCTTTTGTGTGATCTCCTTTTAAGTGTTTCTTAGGCACAACTTTCTAATTATGCAGCACCTTTTATGGATGTTTTCTTATGGATATTTTTTATTTTTTTATTTTTTGGTATTTCATTTTATAGCGAATGGTTGGTTGTTTCTTTGAGTGAGCAAATCTCCTGTTTTTGCTAATCTCTCCCTTGCTGTGTTCCTTGCTATGCAGATTCTCTTGAATGACATGTTGATCTCCCTCATTTGGAAATCATTTAGTAACCTTTTTCTTGACTTATGTTTTGCTTAGGGGGAGGTTTGTTATTAAGGGGGAGTAATTGTGTTCTTAATTTGTATTTTCAATCTCTTACTTCAAATAATGTTTTTCTTTTGATGTCTAAGAGTTGTGCTTTGATCATAAGTGACAAAGAGGGAGACTGTTAGTGTTTTCGTTACCTTATGATCTTATTTTGAGTCTTGCACTATTTTTTCCTTTCTGCCATTGTGGGCACACTTGCCTAAGGTGAACACCCTCACAAGTGTGAGCACTTTAGCACATGTGTGCTCACAATGCTTTTGGCAGATATTTTTCCTCAATCACACTTCACGCCCTCATTTTACTTTTTAGACAATATTAGTCCTTGTTGATATTCTGTTTTGTTCTTTTACACTTGTCCACTTTTTATTTGCTGTGTAATAAAAGGAATATTGCTTTTGTCTCTGGTCCCAAATTTCTTGTGCAAAAAGAGAAAAACAAAAGTTAATATTTAACTTTTTTGTCCCCCAACCCTTGACGCATTGATCTCTTTATATTCACTCATTTATGGCATTTTCTTCAAGGAATCTGAACACATTTGTTTTCCTCTCTGAATATTCTTTGAGTTTCTCATTTTGGTTAAGGTTTCTTACTATGCTTTGGTAGGCTTAGAATTACCATCTTTACTTGTCCTTGTGTGAGATCTTTGGATGCTGTTTTCATTGTGGCGAGAGCTTGTGTGTAAGCTACTATTCTGTCTTCATTGTTGAATCTTGAGAGGAGCTCTTCTTCAACATGATGTTGCTATGTACGTGAAGCTTGCTGTGAGAACTTGAAGTTCAACCAAAGAAGATAGTGTTGGTCGTGTAGAAAACAGGGAGTGTTTTTACAACTTTTGTTATCTTGCTTTGTATTTGAACTCATAAGAATTTCATAGTGAATTTATTTCCTCTAGACATGGTCCCATAGATGTAGGCTTGATGCCGAACCATGTAAAAATGGGTGTGTTCTTTACTTGCTTTGATGTATATTTTTATTAAGTTTTACACAACTCATTTGCACTAAAAATTGAACAAGCAACCCATTCCGCATAAGTTTTAAACACTTGGTAATCCTTTAAAACTTTCACTGATTTTCTATTATTGATTATTTCCACTCATTATTGTGTAGTTACTATATTTGATTACATTCCTTTTATTTACTCATAGATTACTGTATAAGTACATGATTGTAATGCTATAATAAAATATACAGAAAAGAATTATTCTTCTCTTCTCTCTTCTTCTCTGGCATTCTCTAGCAACTTCATTGCATTTACTTGCAACTTAATTGCATCTCTTGCCTCTTCTAGCTTAGTTTATGACATTAAGGGTGTATATATATTTCTAAGTTCTTGTGATTGGGATGGTGAAAATGATGTACTTTGATATTAATTGTGTTGTTTGACGTTGTTGATTGAAAACACTAACGGATTGTTGTAATGGCTGAAATGTGAGAAAAAAATGTAATCATAAACCGGGATTTTATAAGGTGAAACGGATAAGAGAAGAGGAAGGTGGTCCCACAGTGAGTGCAGACTTTCTGAGTTTTTTTGCTGCCGGTTGGCTTTTAATTTGCAGTCTGGAAATGATTTCCCAATTTGGAGCTGTTGTGGAGATGCAGCCCCTGGAGATTTGGACAGTGGTAATGATGGTCTTAGCTCGCTGCTGCTGGATTTATATTTGATGGGCTACAAAGGGTGTGGGCTGCCCCATTTGTATTGCCGGTGCTAATGGTTTCTCCCTGGCTTGGCGTCTTTTTACTGGTGTAGTTGCCTTTGTCCAATGTTTGTTTTTGCGTAGGCCTGAAATGCCTGATCTTTTTGTTCGGCCTTTGTTTGTAAAGGATTGTACATCCTTGTGAATCTTTTGGGTTTTTGTATGGTTTACAAATCTTGGGCCTCTCCAAGGTTTTGGTGGCAGGGGATCTCCTTCTCCTAGGTTGTATTCTACTATTCTTTGAATCTTTTATAAAATTATCACGTTTACCAAAATAAAAAAACCAGGGTAAGTGTTAGCAGTTTATCAATTAGAGCAAAATTGTAGAAAACTTTATGGAGAGGACTTACCTACCATTCAATTTGTAAGTGAGCTATTATATTATTTGACCATTTAAAATGGATCGTTAAGCAATTTTCTCTTTAAATAATATATATTATTAAATATTCTACCTCCTTTGAAATCCAAATTTTCTTTATTCTCTTGTTTTCAGTGGATAAAAACAAATAAAATCCAGCACATTTTATCTCTTTGAGACTGCAAGATTAAATTTCTCTCTCAAATGTGATTTTCTCGTATAATATAAAACTTCTCTATAGTGATACTTTATATAGGAATAAACTCCACATAATCATAAAAAATTTCAGTCTCAATTTGGGATAGTTATAAATAAGAATAAATTCTATATTGTAATAAGTTATAATTTTACTAATTCTCACCTTAAGGAAACTTGCCTCTACATAGTAATAATTATTTGTATATTACAAAAAAATATATGTTATATTACATTAAAGGTTTAAGATGAAATAAAATATTTATCTAAAGTTGTTTGGAACAATGATTTATGCTTTAAAGTTGTTATCACATCTTTTACCTTATGAGTACTGTAATAGCCACTACTACTCAAAAGATTATAATGAAATACATATAAAATAACATAAGGAAATTGGGCCCGAATTTTTCTTTTATTAAACATATATACATACTCTTTACAAACATATACATTTTTACACAAAATGTATAACAAAAACAAAAGTCATCAAAAACATCGGGGAGACAAGTGGGTAACCACTCCTCCCCGCACGCTCGACATCCATCCGACAGTTGTCCTCACCTAGGTCCCTGCAAAAACATGGGAAAACAATGGGGTGAGCACTAAAATAATGCTCGCAAGTAAATCCTCTACTCATACTAGCCCCGTAATCCCTCTATCTCTAATTCTTTCCTTACAACTCCCCTGCTCAATAACTCTTTGGGTACGCTTTCTTTTCCTTTCTTTCTTTCTTTCTTTCTTTCTTTCTTTCTCTTAGAAACTCTTTTCTCATAACTCTTTCATAAATCACGACCCCATCTCACCGGGGTATGGGTAGGACTCACCCCTCCCACTCTTTACGTGACCTCTATTCACTCTAGCCGATCGGACTCGGTATGCATGGATTCGGAACCCTTGGCCATGTGAGCATATAATCTCTCTCTCTCATCAGGTATAGCCCTCATCCGCATGCACTCTCACGGGCTACACCACTTCTCTAGCTGATACTCGTGCCGCTCTCTCAATGCGGCGTACATGTGGGAATACTCTACCCATTACTCACGGGTTCCCCATCGCACAACCTACTCTATTCTCTTAACTCTTCAAGAACTTATACTCACATTCTATGCTAAATCTCAAGCTACTTCTCAAGTGTATAAACAAAGGTGTAGAGCTATCTCATGCTCCCTAATGCACTAATGAAATGCCAACTACAATATTTCCTTAACACAGTCATTCTGCACCAGTCACACTAAAACGGCCATAACTTATGCTATACACCTCGGATTACTACGATTCTGGTCTCGTTTCAAAGCTTAGAAACAGGGCTACAACTTCTCTGTTTCGGTCTCAGCCCAGTTCGAACCGTAAGATGCTCAAAAATTACTCAGAAAGTTACGGCAGTGACAGGGCAGATTTCACCTAGGCATTTCCTCAAACATCTCATGTGCATATAAACACCCTACGAAAATTACTACTAAACTTCATTCTTCTAGCCATCCAAATTGGGGAAAAACTCCCTCAATTACTCATAATCCCTATCAAGAAAGCACTCCCAAAAAGGATTACACAACATCTCTTAAACTTCATCTCAAACTCCATTCTCAATACACATATCAACAACACTTCTCATAATTAATCAATCCCAACTACTAAGACTAAGCACACATCTCATCTCAATTTTCAGTAAGTATACCATGTACATACATAATTAAAATAAGTCTCTACTCAAAGCTTAGTCATAACTCAACTTGGTTGGATTTACTTACCTTGTGCAAAGATGGCTTCTTTAGCACTTTTCCTTCCCTTTGTGGACTTGTCTCTTCTCTACCACTCAAAATAACCACAAAGGCAGCAAGAACCAAATAAGACTCCACTATAAATACAAGAAAACTCACATCTAAAGCATGAATTCTTACCTTAGGAAGCTTTAGATGAAATCTCTACTCAAAACCCCTCTTAAAACCCTTAGAAATCTTGGAAAATTGGATGGAGAAATTGAGAGAATATGGGCAATGGAAGAGGCGGTGGAATGAAGATGAATGGGGGCTTTCTCTACACTTTACTCTTTTTAGTTCATATTATAAGCTTCATTTCCCATTTTGCCCTTGTCCTTCCTTGGAAATTCCATCTATATCCTTTGATTCTTTACAACTACACCCCCATCCAAACACAATCTCTACTAAAATTCTTTTTCATTTTACTCCCCACTTTTCCTACTAATTAGGGGTAGAATGGTCATTGTGTCCCAAAAGAAGAATTCTCTAGAAAACTCAAGAATCTTTGTCCTAGGCTCTTCGCGCGGCAAGCATTTTCACCGCCTCTGGCGAAATAGGCAGAATCCCACCCATAATGCCACTTTCCTCCTCCTCCGCCGTGGCGAAGTTTCTTCTTCGCCCCGACGAAGTTTGAATTTCCAACTTCACCAAAACTCAACCCATTTTCAAGGCAACAATTCAACCAACTCAACATACAAACTCAATTTAAGTTGAAACAATAAACTTTTAACTCATACAACAAATCTTAAATACGTACCTCAAGTGGGATATTACAATTCTCCCCCCCTTAAAAGAATTTCGTCCCCGAAATTCACACGGAATAACTCAAGGGTACCTCTCTTGCATGTCTTGTTCCGTCTCCCATGTGGCTTCCTCTACTTTGTGATTCCTCCAAAGCACTTTCACTAACGGAATACTCTTGTTCCGGAGCTCTTTAATCTTCCGATCTAAAATCTGTACAGGGCGCTCCTCATATACAAGATTCTCTGCAAGTTCAACTTCTTCCATACTCAGGATGTGGGAGGGATCACTTACATACTTTCGCAGCATTGAGACATGGAAGACATCATGCACCTTGTCCATATGAGGTGGTAGTGCTAACTGTAGGCAACTTTCCCAATTCGTTGCAATACTTCAAATGGACCAATATACCTTGGTGCTAACTTCCCTTTGTTCCCGCGCATTACCCGCTTATAATGGAAACTTTCAAAAATACCTTATCACCCACCCCTTGGAACTCCACTTCTTTTCTCTTTAAGTTTCGGCATAACTCTTCGTCTATCTTGGGGCTTGCTTCACCCGTCAATTAATCTTACATCCCTCTATCATTTTCTGCGCCTCCATTTCGGCCCAAGAGTGTACTCAACTCACTTTCCTTTCGCCAATTTCCCCCATCCCAATGTAGTGGAGATCTACATCGTCTACCATACAAAGCCTCGTAAGGCGCCATCTTTATTGTAGACTGATAACTATTGTTGTAGGCAAACTCCACTAAAGGTAACATTTCGTGCCATGTCATTCTATAATCCATACAAAGCAAGTCTCAACATGTCCTCAAGCACTTGATTCGCTTTCTTCTGCTTTGACCATCTGATCGAGGATGATAGGTCAGACTAAATGCCAAACGGTACCCAAATTTCTCTGCCAAACTAGACCAAAAGTTGAAACAAACCTCGAATCTCTCGTTCTCACAACTTATTGCTCTTGGGCACAGGGACTGCTTGGACCTCGACTACCTCTTTCACGTAGATCCCGAGCAATCGATCTGAGGGTGGTACTTTCCTTTACTGGAAGGAAATGGGCGGACTTTGTTAACCTGTCCACAATCACCCAAATGGCATTATAACCTCTCTGAACTCTAGGGAGACCTGTGATAAAATCCATCGAAATACTCTCCCATTTCCACTCTGGAATATTAAGTGGATGAAGCAACCCTGATGGCCTTTGGTGTTCTGCTTTAACCTGTTGACAAATCAAACATTTGGTTACAAACTCTGCAATATCCTTCTTCATACCTGGCCACCAATAACCCTTCTTTACATCTTGATACATCTTGGTTGCTCCAGGATGAGCAATGTATGGTGTGTCATGAGCCTCCATAAGTATTCTCTTCTTCAACTCATCATTCTGAGGAATACATAACCGATTCCTGAAATAGAGAACACCATCCTGCAAGTGAAACTCCGTTACTTGCCCTCATGCACTTGTTGAACTATTCTCTGACACCACTCATCGGCCACTTGCTTATCTTTGACTTCCTCCGATAAAGTGGTGAACCTCCAATCGGCAATCCTTCCCGGTAACACTTCAATCTGTTCCTTACCCAACTCTTCTATCAATTCTTTCTGTCTAGTAAGCCGGGACAAGTAAGCTTTCCTGCTCAAGGCATCAGCTACTACGTTGGCTTTCCCTGGTTGATACTTAATCTCACACTCATAATCCTTAACCAAGACTTCTAACCACCTTCCTCTGTCTCCCCATATTCAACTCCTTTTGAGTGAAGAAATACTTTAAACTCTTATGATCGGTGTAGACATTACTCTTGGCACCATAAAGATAATGCCTCCAAATCTTTAAAGCGAAGACCACTGCTGCCAACTCTAGGTCATGCGTAGGGTATCTCGTCTCATACTCTTTCAATTGCCGAGAGGCATACGCTTATTACCTACCTAACTGCATCAACACAACACCAAGTCCTTGCAAAGAGGCATCTGTATAAATATCATAATCTACACCCTCCTGAGGCAATACTAACACTGGAGCGGTTGTTAACCTCTTCTTTAACTCTTAAAAACAGTCCTCACAAGCTTCTGACCATATAAAAGGAGTCTTCTGTTTGGTAAGAGCTGTTAATGGTTTAGCCAACTGGGCGAACCCTTCACAAATCCGGGTGCAGTAGTAACTCGCCCGGGCCTAAGAAACTTGGACCTTCTTTACTGTTCTTGGCCTCTGCCATTCAAGGATTGCTTTTATCTTACTCGGATCTACTCAAATCCCTTCCTTTGACACTGTATGGCCCAGAAATATCACTTGATCGAGCCAAAATTCACATTTCGAAAATTTAGCATACAACTGCCTTTCTCTCAACCGTTGCAACACTATTCTCAAATGTTCCTCATGCTCTTCTCTCGACTTAGAATAAACCAGAATATCATCTATGAAAACCACTATAAATTGATCCAAACAATCATGAAATACCCGGTTCATCAAGTCCATAAAACGGAGTGGGGGCATTAGTCAAACCAAGCGGCATCACTACAAACTCATAGTGCCCATACCTTGTACGAAAAGCAGTCTTAGTCACATCTTGCTTAGCCACTCTTACTTGATGATACCTCGACCTCAAGTCAATCTTGGAGAACACTGCTGCTCCCTTCAATTGATCAAACAAGTCATCTATTCGAGGTAGCTGGTACTTATTCTTCACTGTTACCTTATTCAATTCTCTATAATCAATACACATCCGTAGTGATCCGTCTTTCTTCTTGACAAACAAAATTGGGGCTCCCCAGGGAGAATGACTCGGTCGGATAAAACCTTTATCTAGAAGTTCCTGGAGTTGCTTCTTTAACTCTTGAAGCTCTGGGAGGGGCCATTCGATAAGGGGGCTTTAGATATAGGTGCTATTCTGGTGCAAGTTCGATACTAAACTCAACCTCTCTTTCCGGCGGCAAACCCTAGAAGTCTTCCCGAAACACATCCGAAATTCTCGAACTATCGGCACCCTCCTGAATTTACATTGGGTGGAACATCACCACTTTGTACTACATGAGCAATGTATCCAGAACACCCCTTTCTCAACATCTTTCTCGCCTTTACACTACTAATCAACATACTCAATCGATGGCCCTCTCCGAAACTAAACTTATCCTAGTTATCGAGATTAAATCTCGCTTTCTTTTTCCGACAATCAATTTCTACCCCCATTCCTCCCTAGGAAATCCATACCCAAAATTACATCAAAATCGGGCATATCGAAAACTATTAAGTCAACTACCAACTCCCGACCATGAATCACTACAGACTCTCCTATCAACATCTCTTGAGTCAACACACTAACTCCATCGAGCAACTCATCCTAATGGGTGACTCACTTTAACAGGGTTTCAACTTAATCTCTCTATCATTCCATGAGAAATGAAAGAATGCGTGGCTCCGGGAGGAATCAATCAAAGCATATAAAGAAACAAGATGAAATAACAACGACCGATTCAGGGGGTGATGGGACCTCGGCCTCACCTGTGCCCATCAGAAATACTCTGGCATTCGTACCTCTAGGGATCTGAGCCGTCGGTGGAAGGGGAGCTTTACAATCTCTCCACATATGCCCTGGCTGTCGGCATTTGTAACACACATTCTGATCCCTCAAAGACTCTCCCCGGATGGTTCCTCCCACACTTAGCACAAAGGGAAAAACCCTTCTTGCTCGGGGCAGGCTTGTCTTGTTGCCCTCTCTTATTCTTCCTTGGTTGAAACTTCTTCTTGGCCCGTACTTCTCTGTTCTTTGTAGCATCTACTCTCTCCCTCTGTAAGATGGTGGATGGCTCACTAGGTGCTGTCAAAGCCAATCCTTCGGCAATATACTTGTTCACATAAATCTCTGCCCTTAAAGCCCGTGCTAAAGCTTCACTGTAGGTATGAGAGGGCTCGACTCATGTCATTACATCTCGAGCAATATCTGCTCTCAACCCTTGCACAAACTTGTCTCTCCTTAATTAGGTATACACTATTCCGGGTGCAAAGCGGAGCAAGGGAGTTAAATCTTGCGAGAATACTCCTTCACCGTACTAGTCCCCCTGCTTCAAATGAATAAACTCTTGGACTTTCTCATGTACTCGACTTGTTCGGGGTACTGGCCTCAAAATTACCTTCCACGAATTCCTCCCAAGTCATCGAGGCTATGTCATGAGTCTCCTCCATTAATTCCCACCATATCCGGGCATCTCCCTTGAACAAGAAACTAGCATATCTGATCCTCTCTCGATCGTTCAGGGGAAACAATGCCGCCGTCCGCTCTACGGACTTAAACCACTCCTCTGCCTCTAGCGGGTCCCTTGTACCCTTAAATGCTTGCGGCCTTGATTCGGATTTACAAGCCCCTGAATCGGGTCACCTCGAGTCTGTACTGGTTGAGGTACCGGCCCCTCTTGCTCTTGTCTTGGAGGCGGTACTCTATTGGGAGTCTCGGTTCCTCTCCCCTGAACTACTCTCCCGACTCTCCCGCTTTAAAACCTCGTGTGATAGCTCGAATCCTCGTCTCATCAAGGGTAGGGGAGTCCGATTCTGCTCCGGTTGGAGGATTCTCCTCATGCATTACACCCTTACCCTTCCTCATTACTACGCCTCATCTACAAAAACAACCATACTTGATCAATTCAAAAGAACACTTAAAGTAAGGAAAAATTAACTCACATAGTCGGTATCGGACGTAGCGAGAAGAATGGCGCATCTCAAATCCCCAAAAATCTCGGCTCAGATACCAAAAATGTAATAGCCACTACTACTCAAAAAGATTATAATGAAATACATATAAAATAACATAAGGAAATTGGGCCGAATTTTTCTTTTATTAAACATATATACATACTCTTTACAAACATATACATTTTTACACAAAATGTATAACAAAAACAAAAGTCATCAAAAACATCAGGGACAGTGTAACCACTCCTCCTCGCACGCCGACATCCATCCGGCCCAGTTGTCCTCACCTAGGTCCTCGCAAAACATGGGAAAACAATGGGGTGAGCACTAAAATAATGCTCAGTAAGTAAATCCTCTACTCATACTAGCCCCGTAACTCTCTATCTCTAATTCTTTCCTTACAAATCCCCGTTCAATAACTCTTTGGGTACGTCTTTCTTTTCCTCTTTCTCTTTCTCTTTCTCTTTCTCTTAGAAACTCTTTTCTCATAACTCTTTCATAAATCACGACCCCATCTCACCGGGGGGCACGGCCGGGACTCACTCCCCGCTACGTGACCTCTATTCACTCTAGCCGTCCCGGACTTTCGGTTATGCATGGATTCGGAACCCTGGCCATGTGAGCATATAATCTCTCTCTCGGGTACCCGGGCATAGCCCTCATCCGCATGCACTCTCACGGGCTACACCACTTCTCTAGCTGATACTCGTGCCGCTCTCTCAATGCGGCGTACATGCGGGAATACTCTACCCATTACTCACGGGTTCCCCATCGCACAACCTACTCTATTCTCTTAACTCTTCAAGAACTTATACTCACATTCTATGCTAAATCTCAAGCTACTTCTCAAGTGTATAAACAAAGGTGTAGAGCTATCTCATGCTCCCTAATGCACTAATGAAATGCCAACTACAATATTTCCTCAACACAGTCATTCTGCACCAGTCACACTAAAACGGCCATAACTTATGCTATACACCTCGGATTACTACGATTCTGGTCTCGTTTCAAAGATTAGAAACAGGGCTACAACTTCTCTGTTTCGGTCTCAGCCCAGTTCGAACCGTAAGATGCTCAAAAATTACTCAGAAAGTTACGGCAGTGACAGGGCAGATTTCACCTAGGCATTTCCTCAAACATCTCATGTGCATATAAACACCCTACGAAAATTACTACTAAACTTCATTCTTCTAGCCATCCAAATTGGGGAAAAAGGGAAAAACTCCCTCCCCCAATTACTCATAATCCCTATCAAAGAAAGCACTCCCAAAAAAGGATTACACAACATCTCTTAAACTTCATCTCAAACTCCATTCTCAATACACATATCAACAACACTTCTCATAATTAATCAATCCCAACTACTAAGACTAAGCACACATCTCATCTCAATTTTCAGTAAGTATACCATGTACATACATAATTAAAATAAGTCTCTACTCAAAGCTTAGTCATAACTCAACTTGGTTGGATTTACTTACCTTGTGCAAAGATGGCTTCTTTAGCACTTTTCCTTCCCTTTGTGGACTTGTCTCTTCTCTACCACTCAAAATAACCACAAAGGCAGCAAGAACCAAATAAGACTCCACTATAAATACAAGAAAACTCACATCTAAAGCATGAATTCTTACCTTAGGAAGCTTTAGATGAAATCTCTACTCAAAACCCCTCTTAAAACCCTTAGGAAATATTGGAAAATTGGATGGAGAATTGAGAGAATATGGGCAATGGAAGGAAGGCGGTGGAATGAAGATGAATGGGGGCTTTCTACACTTTTACTCTTTTAGTTCATATTATAAGCTTCATTTCCCATTTTGCCCTTGTCCTTCCTTGGAAATTCCATCTATATCCTTTGATTCTTTACAACTACACCCCCATCCAAACACAATCTCTACTAAAATTCTTTTCATTTTACTCCCCACTTTTCCTACTAATTAGGGGTAGAATGGTCATTGTGTCCCAAAAGAAGAATTCTCTAGAAAACTCAAGAATCTTTGTCCTAGGCTCTTCGCCAAGCCGGCGAAAGCATTTTTATTCCGCCTCGCGAAATCAGGGCAGAACCTACCCGTAATGCCACTTCTCCTCCTCGCCGTGGCGAAGTTTCTTCTTCGCCCCGACGAAGTTTGAATTTCCAACTTCACCAAAACTCAACCCATTTTCAAGGCAACAATTCAACCAACTCAACATACAAACTCAATTTAAGTTGAAACAATAAACTTTTAACTCATACAACAAATCTTAAATACGTACCTCAAGTGGGATATTACAAGTACGTAATAACTCACTAGCATGGACATCTTCTCGTTGAATCCAAAATATTTTTAGCTTCTTAAGTATGTTTAAAGCTTCATAATACGAAACTTTTTGTATTTTCGTACTACCATCCTATGGATTATTTCCTTTCTCTTGTCTAATTATAGCAATGATTTCTTCTTTAATTAAAGTGTACATGATTTGTTGCTCATTTGGATGATTGAGGAAGATATTAATATCAATTTGATTAGTGTATTGAAGTTATCGAATCTGATCACTCAATTCTGCAATGATTTTTTTATTCTTTTCATCCACTTCATTTGTAACTTGCAGTTCATCGACAATTAGGGATCCGAATTTTGCAGTGCATAAAACATTGGCAATTGTCTGTAGCTTTATATCAATTAACCATGCATTTACAGTTTCACCAATAACACTTATCTTTGCTGATTCCAAGACACGATCTTCTATCTGTTTCAAAAGTAGTCAATTGAAGCGTCGAATTGAAATCCTAATATTACTAAAATAAAAGGGAAATTGAAATCCTAATATTATACTACTAAAACATGAATTATAAAATAAGAAATCAAAACAATAATTTTTGTAATTACACCTCTATTAAGTTATAACCTTGTCATAGTAATAAAATTAGTTAGTCCCACCATTATGACTATGGAGAGATTTTACTGTATATCATATCTTGTTTCAATTCTTTAAATTAATTAAATCAAGCTCCATTTCATAGGGTTGTTTTTAGGTGATAGTTTATGTTAAAAATATATTAATTTAAGACAAACGTGTCTTAACACTTATACATTTTCTCATTTTCAAAATACTGTTTTTAGATAAATATGTTGGACATGGTTTTATTTTTTGAATACACATAATTTAAATCAATCATTTTTAATATTTTCCATATTTTAAATTTATGAAAGAAGACACTCTTGGAGACTAATTAATTAATTTTCAACATATACACATGCATGACTCATACATGTAGAGAAGCTTTTTAATTGTTGTGGCATGTATGAAGGTGCAAAATTAATAAGCACACCCATTTTTAGGTGCATGCTTTTACGTTGTGGCTTTTCATATTATGATGTCTACTGGTATGGGACTCTCACCCCAAAATTATTCAAAGGCTCTTCGGTTTCATTGACTCTTGTTAATTTGGAGATTAGCTGCTTAAAGATTACTCAATTTCTACACTCATCGCCGAAGTAAAAGCTTTTCCAACCATCATTTCATAAGCACGATAGCTATTAAAGAATAACTGTAACCGTAAAACTAATTAATAACTTTGTCTTTAATTGTAATGACAAGAGAGCAGCATAGTGCATACCATCAGGTCTAGAAAGATGGCAATAAAAATTAAAGAAAATGCTTTGTTGGACACAAATGTTGGACGATGCCACCAATCTTGCACATTATGTATTGGTTTCATAAAATAAAATATTGTCGATGTATATTTATTTTAAAATTTTTGTTTTATTTATTATTGTTATATGCGAAGCCTTATACGACATCGTTTTGATTTAAGCCGAAACTTCATCTTGATCGTTGGTTTGAGGATAGATCTGACGGCTGAAGACTTAAGTTGGGTCAAACCTATAAAAGCAGAGGTCCTTTCAGTTCGCAAACAACGCGTTTTTCTTCTCGTTTGAAACCTCTCAAAGTTACCAGATTAGGGTTCAAGATTAGGGCTTTGTGTGTGTGTAAATCTGCCGATAATCTATCCATTGAGTCATGTTTCTTAGTGGGGTGGGAACCTAGTCTAGAGTTCTTAATTCAAATTGTAGGTTTATCTTTGTTATTTTGAAGTCAGTTTTGATCTTGATTGAAATCTTGTAAAGGGAAGAGAGTTTGAGGGTTATAACCGTTCTTGATCGTAATAGTAAGTGCAGTGAGCATCCATATTCTGGAACTCAACGTGGACGTAACTTGTTCAATATTGAACAAGTGAACCACGGTAAATACTGTGTGTTGAATCTGTTTTGGTTTGTGTCGATTGTGTGTTTTGGTTGATATTTGCTTGATTTGAGTGAGGAGAAATTATAACGATTATATAATTATTGGTACAATTGATCATTTTTAGAAAGTATATGTATCACAGAAATTTCATTACACATATAAATGGCTCAGTATATATATCAAGATCTTCCATTCCATTAGAGACTTTATTATATTGAGGAGAAAGATAACCTTGAAATAAACAAAGTTAAAACATTTTATGCATACATTAATTAACTGCTTCTTTACTGTTATCATTCTAATCATCGTTGGAATTATAGTTAGAAATGGACAAAATTTTACAAAACCTTCAACTTATATAAAAGCACACAACCAAACACAATTAGAATTGAAGCTACGAAGTAAAATGTTATCACTTAAACTCCCATTGAAGCTCCATTTGCTCTTTTCACTTGACTATTTCCTCACAAAGGCCTGTCGCCGCTCAAATGGCACTGTGAACCGCCGTCTCCATAACCTCTTCGACCTCAAAACCTCTCCCTCCAAAACCCCACGAAAAGGTGTCTCAACCTCCGACACCATCATCAACTCCTCCACCAATCTCTGGTTCCGCCTCTACACACCTCACTCCACTAATAACGAAGAAAAAAGAAACTTGCCAATAATCATTTACTTCCATGGAGGTGGCTTCGCGTTCTTTTCCGCCAGTTCCATTGTCTACGACATCTGGTGCCGACGGCTTTCCAATGAACTACAGGCTGTGATTGTCTCAGTGAACTATCGTCTTGCGCCTGAGCATAAGTTTCCAAGCCAATACGAGGACGGATTCGAAGCTTTGAAGTTCTTGGATGAAAATTTTGATAGACTTTCGATAAATGCTAATCCAGGATTGTGTTTTTCTTGCTGGAGATAGCGCAGGTGGGAACTTAGCGCATCACGTTTCTGTAAAAGCTGGAGAGCTTACATTTTCTAAGTTGAAAATCATTGGACTCATAGCAATACAACCGTTTTTTGGAGGAGAAGAGAGGACAGAAGCGGATTTTCTCCATAGTAAGGCTCCGATTATGACATTGCACTTCACGGATTGGTATTGGAAGATGTTTTTGCCAGATGGGTCAGATCGAGACCACCCGGCAGCTAATGTGTTTGGACACAAATCATCTACTGATATTTCTCAGGTTGAGTTTCCGGAAACTTTGCTTTTGATGGGAGGGTTTGATATGTTGAAAAATTGGCAAAGAAGGTACTATGAGGGGTTGAAGAAAGCAGGAAAAAAAGTGAATTTGGTGGAGTATCCGAAAGCATTTCATGGATCTTATATTTTTAAGGAGTTTCCAGGATACCCTTTGTTTATAAAAGATATTAGAGAGTTTCTGGAAAAACAAACAAAAAATTTTTTATGAGAAATCTAGTTAAATTAATTGAAAGCATAATAATACACATACAACATTTTTATACAATAGTTATAATAATAAAAAAATGATTGAATGAAAGCTTATTTTTAATTTAAACTCGGTCAATTATCTTTTATTATATCATGTTGTATGATAAATGTTGTATAAAAATATTATATGTATAGTATTACTCTAATTGAAAATGAAAATGTTATAGTTGGTGTTCTCTTATGTTCCATGTTGTAAACTTGAATTATACAACATGAATTAAGTTATTAATGTCAGTACAGTAGTGCATGCATGTCATAGGTTCCAGCTGTCAGTTTCTTATTAATCTTTGTGCTTAGTATACAAAGAGAGTCTTCTCCTTCACTTCGTATCAGAAAGAACCAGAAATGTAAGAAGACAAAAAAAAAAAAAGTGAAATTTCTTTATAGAATCAAACTCAGTAAACAAAGTTGAGATGTTTCAATAATCTTTTTTCTTTATTTCTATTCACACTCTAATTTATCTTCAATCACAAATAGAAAAGCTAAGTCCATAAAGATTTACAAATCCATCCTGTAGCTAAGTCTTAACCTGTTATGCATAAAAAATCAAGGTTGATGGAAAGGCTACATCAAAGGCCAAAAACACCAAATCGAGTTCAATAAGGTTTTGCGCCGTCCAAGAGCTACCACGTCACCCCAAGACAGAGAGAATACGACTGTCACCAACCTAGCAGATTTAGGTTTTGTCTAGAGTGAATAGGGATCACACACCTGTTCAAGCCCTAGATAATTTGAGGATATTTCCTAAGTTATTAGCCAATGGGAAGCAAGGAAGGACTTGCACAACACCTACCCACTTGCAGATTCGTAATCATTATCTTGGATCCAGCAGCTATAAATAGAAGACTCCCTTTCTCAAATTCGGGATCAATCATTCTATGATGTTCACAATATTCAATAGAAAAGACAACCTACAAAGAAAGAGACTGACTTGATATTTTCTCTGAATACTCAGATTATTGTACCTTTGCTTGTTGTTTGCTATACGTGACCTCTTGTAATACTCACTTATATAAAAGAAACCGTGGATGTAGGAATCGCTTTAAGCATCTGAATCACTATAAAAATTCTTTGTCTCATTTATTATTCAGTCTTTGCACTCATTTGTGTTTACAACCTTATTCCAACTCTAAAATCAATTAATCACGTGTAATTTCTAAGGCCAGCTTAGCACTTTGCATGTGCGAGGTCTTCGGTGTCAAATCGAGCGTGCCAGTACCAACAACGAGGAGACCCCCCAAGTATAGGAAGTGCCTCCTCCCGACGTACCTCCAATTCCCCCAAAGTATCGCGGGCATCTCCTCGACCTCTCTGGATCTAGCTATAATGGATTACCTAGAAAGGTTCAACAACACCCTCCAAACAGTTAACCAAAGGTTAGATCGTTTGGATCAGGTCATGCCACCCAATTCTGATAAGGTGGTGCCACCTCCAAAAACCCATGTAGGTCATGCTAAAGCATAGAAATGGGTAAAAGCTCATACCACAGGGCACTACGCAGGTAAGTAAGTTAAGGGAAGGAAAGCAAATGGGTCGATATGAGGGCCTTTTGGTTGTCAAAGGGCGTGAACACGGTCTCAAACAGGAGGAATACATGGATCTTTGTGACTTGGCAGTATGTCACATCACGAGCCATCTCATGCCACATCGGAAGGGCACCCCCATAAGAGTGCTTGGCAAGGAGATTCTCACTATTGCCGGAATGATTGTTCCGGCCCATCACCGCGAGGAAAATACCCACCATTTGTAGGTCGTTTTAACCATCGCAGAGGTCCAGAGAACTCCCTAAGCCATTCAATACCTTCACATAGCTCCGGCCCGATACGCGCCAAAGGTATGCCAAAGGCTTTGACTAAGGCATGGAAGAGTCTAATCTGCGGTCTTTCCTTGATCGCAATCGTAGGAAACGTACCCACATTGCGGAAAGTGATCCCCATATGGCTTTGCTTCCTCAGATTGAGGAGTTATAGCAAGCTTTAGATTAGCTTAAATCTCAGCAGAATGAGCGGGGGCAAGTCGTTGAGGCGTCTCCCTTTTCTCTAGCAGTTCTAACTGCTCCTCTCCCGACAAGATTTAGAATGCTCGACATGAGAGCATTCGATGGGAAATCTGATCCGCAGGATCATATCTATGAGTTTAATAACCTCATGGAGCTGCACCAAGTTTCTAACTTGGTGAAATGTCGCTGCTTAGTAGTGACTCTGACTGGCCATGCTAAACATTGGTTCAGAACATTACTTCCACCCGTGGTTCTATCAACTCGTGGCAATAGATGAGCTCGTTATTTTTTAAACACTTCCAAGCCAATTGAAAGTTCTCAATGTCGTTGAGCTACCTCAGCAACATACGGCATGAGAGGAATGAGTCTCTCCAGTCCTACATTGATATGTTCCATAGAGAGTTGAATAAGGTGGCTAATACACCCGAAGATTCAGTTTGAACTCTAATCATTGCTGGAGCTCGCCCGCAAATCGACTTGTGGAAGAAACTGCAGTCTGAGGATGATATTTCCCTCACTCACTTCTACAATCTCACAGAGGAATATCTCAGAATATAGAATTCAATGGCTGCTTTGAACCGCCATGACCTCGATCCTTTAACCAGCACTCCCGATTGGAGGGAGGAAAACTAGGGTGAGGGTAGTAAAAGATCTGATCGCAAATGGGCTAATGACGATCAGAGGAAGAGAAAGAAACAATGGTTTGAGCCCAATTAATCATATGCTTAAGTTCCTTGTCGCGATCGCGACCAGAATTTATTTACTTTACTCAATGCATCAGTTTTAGCAATTCTGGATAAATCAAAAGAAACTAATCGCCTTTCCAAAGAAAAAGGCGCCACCTATGAAAAATCATGCTTCTAAAAGAAACAACAAGAAGTGTTGTCATTATCATCGGAATATTGGGCATCATACCGATGAGTGTCGAGCTCCTAAGCAAACTATTGAAGACATCGTTTAAAAGGGGCACTTCAAGAAGTATGTTGATGGTCTAACTCCCACTGGGAGAAGGATCAAGAGGGCGATGGGAAGAAGAATTGTGGTCATAAGAGTCTCCATCTGGTGGGGACAATCTTTGGGAGACCACACATTACAGGGAATTCTTGAGGTGCTCAAGAGAAGTACGCTCGAGAAACTTGGCATGAGCCAGTGAGTGTTTTGAATACGGTGCCACAACCTAGTAAGGTTTGCGAGGAAGAAGGAGGATTACATTCTCGGCAGAAAGACGCGGCACACAATTGCGCACCTCAAGAGGATGCACTCATCATCACGGTTGAAATAGAAAGGTACGAAGTCCATAGAATGTTAGTGGATAATGGGAGCGTCGTGAACATCTTGTTTCACCGAGCATTTGAGGAAATGCAGTTAGAGAAGACATATCTGAAGCTTGTTTCCATTCCCCTTTATGGCTTTAACGGGGATCACTTGATTCCTAAGGGAACAATTGCACTTCCTGTCACTTTGGGTGAGACCTACAAAGTGACTAAGATAATGGATTTTTTGGTAATAGATTGTCCTCAGCTTTCAATGGCATCTTAGGATGACCTCTACTACAAAACTTTAAAGCTATCACTTTCATCTATCATCTAAAGATGAAATTTTCCACTCCGATAGGGTCTAGGGAAGTCAAGGGGTCTCAGCATGATTCTCACGACTACTATGTCAGAACAATGCAGATGGCATGCAAGGAAAAGAGAAGCATAAAGGAATTCCCGAGCAGGCAATGGCGATCAGTAGGATTGAATCACAACTCGATCCAATGGAAGTTAGCATTGATCCTTGTGTTCAGGAAGAGTATTCCCACAGTGGGCCTGTTGAGACTTTATCTAAGGTTTCGGTCGATCGAAATGAGTGACTCGTGTGTCGAGAATCATAAGCAATCTCAGCCCTTAGCTCGCTACTAATTTAACGAGCTTCCTCAGACAGAATATAGATGTTTTTGCATGGGCTCATACTCACATGGTCGGGATCAACTTGTGTCATGCACTCAACATCGACAATGAAGTCAGACCAATTCGCCAAAAAAGAGGAGCTATGAACCCAGTGCATTATGTTGCTCTTAAGGTTGAGGTGGATAAGCTCCTCTCAATCCGGTTCATTTGAAAGACTCATTACCCTAGTTAGGTCACTAATCTTGTTTTGGTGAAAAAACCTAATGGTAAGTGGCGAACCTGTGTTGATTTCATGAATCTCATAAAGGGGGTCCCCTATCCAATCCCCGATAGCCTTTCCCTTTGCCTAGAATTGATCAGCTCATTGATGCCACTTCTGGACATGAGCTGTTAAACTTTATGGATGCCTATTCGGGGTATAATCAGATCCCGATGTTTATGCCTGATAAGGAGCATACCTTATTTATCACAGATCAAGGACTGTACTGCTATAAAGTCATGCCCTTTGGTCTTAAGACGTTGGGGCGACCTATCAGTGTTTGGTTAACTGCATGTTTTTTCTCCGAAAAGATCGGGAAATCAATAGAGGTCTATGTTGATGACATGCTAGTCAAGTTGCATGTCGCTTCAGATCACATAGCTAACCTCGCAAAAATGTTCGATATACTCCAGAGGTATAGAAAGAAACTTAATCCTCTTAAGTGTTCATTCGAAGTATCCTCAAGAATATACCTAGGGTATATGATTAACCATCGAGGAATTGAAGTCAACCCCGAGAAGATCCAAGCTCTTTTAGATATGAAAAGTCCCACCAATAGAAAACAAGTCCAAAGCTTGAATAAGAGAATAGTGGCTCTCAGTCACTTCATATCAAGAACAACAGATCGTTGTTTGTTATTCTTTAATATACTCAAAGCCAACAAGAGGTTTGAATGGACTCTAGAGTGAGAGCAAAGATTCTAGAGCATAAAAGAGCATCTAGAAAACCCACATTTTCAGTCCAAGCCTCTTCCTAAGGAAATTTTACTTCTCAACCTATCTGTCTCTCAATATACAGTGGCATAGCTCTCATTTGGAAAGAGGGAAAAATTCACTGGCCAGTACATTATACGAGCAAATGACTACTGGACCCCAAGACACGATATCCAGAGATAAAATGATTAGATTATGCCTTGCTGATCGTTTCTAGGAAATTGCAACCTTACTTTCATGCCCACACCATTCATGTATTAACCAATTATCCACTCAGGCAGGTTCTTCAAAACCTAGAGGCATCGGGCAAGTTACTCAAATAGGCTATGGAACTAAGTTAATTCGACTTGTATTTTAGATCGAAAGCAGCATTCAAAGGGCAAGCTATCGCTGATTTTATTTCGGAGTTCTCTTATCAGCTCGATTAGGAACCCGAATAGCCAGCTAGTGAAGTCATCCAAGAAAATGTTCGAAACTTGTCAACTTAAATCTCCATGTTGATGGGTCCCCTAATAGAAGAAAGAGTTGCTTTGATTCTTACTCATTAGTCTTGAGGGAACTCAAATTTATGGAGCTCAAGAATTCCGGATTCAAAGTTACTAATAATGAGGTCGAGTATGAAGCGTTATTTGCTGGTTTACGACTAGCAAGAGAGATAGGGCCAAATATGATTGACATCAATAGCGAATCCTAGCTGGAAGTCAATTAGATTCTGGGAGAGTATCAAGCCAAAGAAGAGAATATGATTAGTTACTTGAAGAAAGCCAAGGTCGCACTCAAGCCCTTTAAGCATTATACGATCAAGCAGATCTCGAGAGATAGGAATTATATTGCAGATGCTTTGGCAAAGATAACCTCACCGTTGGACTTCGATTCGTTGGATAATATCTCGATCAGATAAATCAAAGTTCCCAACATCAGCTTACCCAATCAGATAGTAGCTAGGAGTGAATCCATTTCCTGGATGACTCTGATCATTCAGTATCTCAAAGATGGGGTTCTTCCCTAACTTGACAATATTGAGGCAAGACTCTTGCGAATAGAACATAGTTACTCTCATTAGCGATCAATTATATAAATGAGGATTTAGCACTCCCCTCCTTCGATGTGTAAGAGATGAAGATACAGACTATATCATGAGAGAGATACATGAAGGAATCTATGGTAATCACACTGCTGTATGATCCATCACCAATAAAATTAACCACCAGGATAATATTGGCCCCTGCTTCATGAAGATGCCTACAACTTTATGAAGAAGTGTGACAAGTGCCAGAGATTCTCAAACATCTTACGAGCTCCTTCCCACCAATTAACAACGATGACTAGTCCTTGACCCTTCGCTATATGGGGAATTGATCTCATCGGTCATATGTCAACCGATAAGGGTGGCATCAAATATGATGTGATTGCAGTGGATTATTTCACTAAGTAGGTCGAAGAAGAGTCTTTAGTCGTAATCACTACCAAGAAGCTTAAAGTCTTCGTCTTCAAGAATATAGTGTGACGCTATGGGATTCCTCATACACTTATCTTTGATAAAGCGAAATAGTTCGCCAATGAGAAATTCAAACAGTTTTGCGAAGAGCTAGGGTGGGATTCATACGAAATTTGCCTTAGTAGCAAGATCGCAAGCTAATGATCAAGTTGAAGCTGTCAACAAGACTATCAAGCACATCTTGAAAGCCAAGCTTAGTGCAGCCAATGGCAATTGGGTTGATGACCTCCCAGAAGTTCCATGGGCATATAGTACAACTTTGAGGACCTCTTCTTCAGAAACACCTTTCTCGCTAGCTTATGGCTGCGAGGCAATGTTCTAGTGGAAGTAAGAGCTAGTTCACTTTGAAGAGATTTCTACAATGAAATAGACAATGAAGCACCTCTACATGCAAGTTTGGACTTAGGAAGAACACCGCAACAAAGCTCAATTAAAGATCGCTTCCTACCAGCAGCAGACAAAAAGATTCTTCGACTATAAAGTCAGAAGAAAAGACATCTAAGTTGGTGACCTGTTTCTAAAAAAGTCTTTTTCAGTATAAGAGAATCAAGTGCGGGGGTATTGGGACCTAATTGGAAAGGCCCATATCGCGTTGCTAAGGTGATATGACCTAAAACTTATCACCTCAAAAGGCTTAATGGTTCTAGAGTACCATGAGCTTGGAATACTAAGCATCTTCGCCCTTATTTTCAGTAATTTCAAACTCATGTATAGCTTACTCGATCAGTTTTTACTTGCAAATTTTCCCTTGTTGTAAATACTGTGAATAAGATTATCCCATTTTTTCTCAAAGAATTTCTTGTGTCATAATCTCAAGTTTTAAATAATCTTATTGTTTACATTATTTTACAAGTTTTATAATCAGAAAGGCTATATTTGTTTTGTGAAGTACTTAAATTATAAAAATTCTGTCGCAATTGGTCAATAGTCTTTTTATATATGTATTGCAAAATATGTACAAAGGACAATTAAAGAGCTACAATAAAAATGAAAAGAAAGTACAAAAGACTCCTTGTGAGAAGAAAAGAGGTCGATCACTGGTCTTGAACACCAGAATCCCTAACTTTGATTATTGGAACCTCAGAGTCGTTTGCTTGATCTTCAAGGACTTATATTTCTTGTTGATCTTCCTCTAGGGAAGATTCTTGCTCTTCGGTAGACATTAGTGAAGCAAGAGTAATTTGATACTCCTCAAGGAGGTTGGAAATGTCCAAGTTAGGATTGTTCGGGAGCAAGTTATGAATAGCTTGCACTGCCCAATGAGTAGTCTTCATTTCCACCTCAAGATTCAGCTACTTCATTTGCTCGGTCAACGAAGTGATTTGTCCATGAGCTAACTCAAGATCTGTCTCTCTCACTCTTCTGTCTTTTTTTTAGTTTTCCCATAACTCAGCTCGAGTCTTCTCTACCGTCTTTTCGCATTCTAAGCTCTCTTGTAGCTCTTTTTCTTTTGGCCCAACTCTTTAGTGAGTTTCGCTATTGTTAGTTGAAGCTCTTTGGTGTTATCATCCTTCTTTAAGAGCTCGTTCTTTTAGAAATCTACTATTCTCAGAGTAGAATTCCTTTCTGCTAAGTATATGTTTGCTCAACGAGCGGTTGATTTGTAGGGGCTTCGTTGAAGTTGCAAGGGCTTGCTTCAACTTGGCAATCTCCTCCTTCATTACATTAAGCTTGCTAAAGCAGTTGATCTTCATTTTGTTATGAGCCATATTCAGGTGAGCAAAGACTGCAAGAAAAGGAATAAAGAGTTAGTTTTTCCCCTTTTAAAACTAAGGACGACTTTTATAAGAAAGAGTTCTCAAAGAGAAAAAGTTGTCTTACCTGACTTTGCATTTGGAGAGCAGTGGCCATTATATCAGTAGGTCGAGAGGCCACGTACCTATCAAAGATTATGGCTAGTTGGCATTCTAAAAGGGTAAAAACCACTGGCCTTAAATGGTATGGCAATTGCCCTAAGATGTCCAATACGGACAGGGTCGTGCTCGATGGCAGGGACCTCCTTCGACTTGTTCCTCGCCGATCCTCTCTGGGGGACGCATCATAGGTGCACCCTTCTTTCTTGCGAAGGGTCCCAAGGGTAGTCAAGGTCTCGAGAATGTCCTTTCCCGAGGTCGGGTCCCCTCCCCAAAGAGAAGTATTGATAGGTTGTAACCCTAATGGGTAGTATCCTGGGAGTCTTCGATTCCAATTGGGTCTCGATTGGATTAAATAATTTTTCTTTTTCTTCTTTATCTTCGAGGCCGCGGTTTTCTTCCTCATAGGATGAGCAACAGCAAGCTAGGAAGCTTCTTCATGTCACTCCACAGATGTTGGCCTTTTGGCACTAGCTCGTGTCTCGGTTACAAGGACAACGCTGAAGGTCACTCCAACTGTTCCAATCGGATTTAGTCTAAGGAATGTGAACCCCATAGATTTCTTCGATGTCTTTCTTTTCTTCGGCTGCATGGCATACAAACACGTTAACAAAAAGAGTCTACTTTTGTTAAAAAGAGTTGAGTTTTTCTGTTTAAAAAAATACTTATGAGCTGAACCGTCCAAGTAGGCATCAACAGGAAAAAATCAGTATCTCCGAAGATTTGCAGTTGTCACGAGCAGTTTTGCATCGTAACCCTAATCGGGTAGTCGACCAAATGCTTCGATGCGGCTGTGATCAACTAACACCGATAACCTGGTCGTTTTGTTTTCTGTAAAGAAACAAAGAGTTCATTAGCTTAATATTTAAAAGAAAAAGTTAGGGTTAAGGATGAGCAATCTAAAAATTGAAAGGAAAACCTCCACATTGCTGAGTAACCAAATATCCCTCCCTCAATCATTGATCGCTTGAAGAGATAGTAAGAGTTTTTATCTTTGCTCTTCCTTAAGTAATAGGCGCAAGCGAGCTCATGCGCCCTTGGCTCCCCAAGGTTGTGCTCGCCAAATGCAATATACATAGAGACTACTATCATATATCTATTTGGCGTCAGCTGGAATGGCGCGACCTGGAAATGGTCGAGAATCAACCTGATGTAGGGGTGGAGGGGTATCCTCACTCTACATTTGAAGATGGCTTCCAAGATCATGACCATTCTCTCGAGAGGATCCTGAGCAGTGTGTGACCTCTGTTGATACACGTCCACGTCGATCGAGTATTGATTTACTGCTTTATGGATTTCTTCCATTGTGATGGTAGATCGTATCACCTTTCTGAGACCTGCCGAGGCGCTTGGTGGTTGCGTCCCCTTTCAAACTATCCTCACCTCAAGGATATCCATTGCCTTTTGAGTCTGTAAAAGTGCAACATGTAGGGGTGACTCAAACCTTGAATAATCTACCTTGTATGATGACTTAGAAGAGTAAAATAACCTTGGTTTCTCTTCCATAGCTGCCAAAGCTCCTAAAAACTCCTAAGAATAATCTTCTAAAGATCTGCCCTAAGTTTTGACTTTTAAAAGAGTTTCTTTCGAACACTACCCAGAAGTGTTCATCACCTAAGTCTAGTAGACGCCCATGACCACCATAACTGCAAAAACTAAGCTTTTTGACAAGAATGAAAAAAGAGAAAAATGAAGAAATTTCTTTACCTCTCGATTGCTGGGGAGGGATGCTCTGTCATAGTGTTGAGTTCGCATTAACTAGGAAGAGGATGAACTGATTTTTTGGAGCTTGAAAACATTTTTTTCTGTCTGAAAAATTTGAGTTCTCTAAAAAAACTTAGGGTGAACTTAGGGTTTTATAAGGTGGAAGACGATGCTTGGGCTTCTTTTATGTTACATTTGGACTTTGGGAACACGCCTCCTAGTTGTTGATTGCGACAGTAACCTCAATGCTTCGTGAAAATCAACCGACGCTTTTCTTTATTGAAATTGCCAAGCGCTGGCATGACTATCTCCTTTACATTAAATGCGTCCTCATCCCCATTTAATGCTTCAAAAGGGAATGTCATTTTAGTATGGCTTGCATTTAATGCTCATGGTTGACACTTATTACGCAGAGAGACGCTTGTCAAATAAAGCTTATTTTATTGACCAAGTCAGTTGTCAAGCGCAACAGATAACATCTAAAGAGGTCGTTCGAATAAGACATTTTATTCAATATGTCAAACTCGAACACCGAACAAGATGGTTCTTTGTTTTTAGCAGCAAAATATTCTAAGTGTTTTCAGGTTGTGAATGACAACTAGAGTTCAAAACACATTTTGATAGCGCTAGACAAGATCAAACTCAAGTTGTTGGACCTCTATGAATGTCAAGTCGCTTGTGTAACTCTCAAAATCCAGGACACAACCTACATTCAGTTCGATAGTCAGATCAAGCAGTCAGCTTTAGGTCCTCTACAACTATGGGACTATCCTCAGCTTTTAGCTTGAGCAATCACTTCTTAATACAGGTCAGGCTGTGGCATAATCATAAAGTTCTCAAGATCCAATTCTTGAATCTTAAGAACTAGTGAGCTTTTGTTATGTCTAAAAAATCAGGGTTGATGTAAGGTTACATCAACAAACACCAATCAGAGTTCAGGAAGGCTTTGCGCCATCCAAGAGCTGCCACGTCGCCCCAAGATAGAGAGAATACAACTATCACCAACCCAGCAGATTCAGATTTTGTCTATGAGTGAATGAGGACCACACACCTGTCCAAGCCTCAGATAATTTGAGGATGTTTCCTAAGTTATCAACCAATGGGAGGCAAGGAAGGACTTGCACGGCACCTAGCTACTTGCAGATTCGTGATCATTACCTTGGATCCAGCAGCTATAAATAGAGGACTCCCGTCTCAAATTCGGGATCGATCATTCTCTTATTTTCACAATATTCAATAGCAAAGACAACCTACCAGAAAGAGACTGACTTGATATTCTCTTTGAATACTCAGATTATTGTACCTCTGCTCATTGTTTGCTATATGTGACCTCTTGTAACACTCACTTATATAAAAGAAACAGTAGATGAAGGAGTCGCTTTAAGCATCCCAACTACTATAAAAATTCTTTGTCTTATTTATTATTTAGTCTTTGCACTCATTTGTGCTTACAACCTTATTACAACTCTAAAATCAATTAATCATGTGTAATTTCTAAGGTCAGCTTAGCACTTTGCACGTGCGAGGTTGTTGGTGTCAAAATCAAGCGCAAGCCAATAGAAAGCTTTACAAGTCATAGAGAAGTTAAAGTGATCAAAAACCGATGAAGCAAGTTGAATTTATGTGTGATTTTATTTTATTTTCTTTTATTTCCTTTAGGATCATATTTATGGGATGTATATATTATATGCATAATTAATAAGGAAAATTGTGTGGTAAGTAGGAGTTTGATGTAGCCTATTTTGTCAACAAACTAAGCCAATTTCTTCAGGCCTGGTCCTCTATCAATCTATGGCAACCTTGCAAAAGAGTTGATAGGTAAATTAAAGGGACCTCATGTCTTGGCTTGGATTTTCATTCAACTCCAATTCTTTACTTGTAGGCCAACTTAGATGTTGACTAGGCTAGTTCCATTTATGAGAGAAGATCCACCAATGGTTGTTGCATCTATTTAGTTGGGAAATTTGATCCACCAGAAGTAGCATGTAGTATCTAGGTCATTGGCTTACTTGATTAGATTTTTGTGAGGAGTCTCCATGTTCTTTTGGTGCGGTTTGTGCCTTTTATGGATGTTTTTCATATTTTGATTGAGACTTTTATCTTCGCTTAGGGTATGCCTCTCGTATTTTTGTATACTGATTTTGTCTCATTTATTGAATTATTACCTTATCGAAAAAAAAAAAAAAAAGGTTACATAGTATAGAGCCTCAGCTCACACTACACCAAAAGTATGTAGTACATGATTGAAAAGTCTCATTACTAAGTTGTGAATCAAAGTTCTTTCTTATTCTTATTCTACAACTTGGTGTGATAACAGAGGAGCCAATTCTGTCGAATCTAATCCTGTTATTTTACTTTAGAACAAAGCATATTAAAGTTGACATTCATTTTATTCGAGATAAAGTTGGAGGCAAAGAGATTATAGTTCACTATGTACCAACAGAAGAGTCTATTTTTAAGCTGGCACTAACATAAATATAAAATCAAAACCTGATCATTTGAAATTATCTGCTAATTTTTATGACAAAAAATATTAGCAAAATTTGAGCACAATTTGCGCATCATGCTCAGCCGCTCGCAATATTATTATTTGACATTCCGCACGGGACAGGCAAATCTTTTAGAATATACACACTACCTGCTACCCTAATACAATAACATGTGTTACGCCATTTCAGAGAGTTGCTGAAGTATAAAAAGCTAGAGGAATCTCATATAAATACCAGGCTTCATCCTACTAATTTATAGGATTAATTCTTAACTACTGTTGTGACAAATCACATTAACATAATTCTTAACTTCATCTTATTATACATTATTCAATTTAAAAATGTGCAAAGATGACTTGAATGCAAAACATCATCAATGAGGATCGAACTTTATTTTTTATTTTTTGGGTAAACCCGATAATTGTCTCTCCTGCGACTCGAAGACAAGATTCTTTGGATATAACTAACCTCGGTCAATAAAGGGATTGCTATCCGGCCACAAAGGGAGAGGTAGGATCAAACTTCATTCATCAATTGCTGGAAAGTGTTCATGGCACTGACTGGCAAACCCAAGATCAGAATAATCTGCCCCTTCTCTTTTACTCCATCATGAGTAAAACAACATACTTCTTTCGGTAGCTCTACACTTCCAAATTGTGTTGCCTCTCCCCATCCAAAATCTGCAGACTTGAATGCAAGTCTAATAAATGAGGAGATCACAAGCGTGCCCGTCAAAGAAGGCGGCGGTGTTGTAATTCTTCTAGTTTCGAAATAATCATTATATGATTGGACATAAACTTCGTCAACCTTCTGAATAGCATTTTGCACAATTTTTACTGCAAAAGAAAAAGGTTTTTCAATTAGTTCACTTGCAGTAAGAGTGCATTGACTCGTTACGATCCCGTTGCCGAAAAACCCTTTTGGCAATGGTGTATTAAGCTTGGATCTTATGTCAATCGGAAATAAAAGCCTTGTTTGCTGATGAGGTTCCATTTTAAGTGCTTGAGTTCGAGCACGCCACACTGAAGCTGCAATTACTGAGAAGTTTGAGCAGTATTTGAACTCTCCATCCTCCTCCAATGCTTATTTCTTTAGGCTTGTCAACCTGTTTTTTTCAAAACCGAATGATTTGTATATCGTGTTCTCTTTCTGGTACAAGCTTTCTAAGTTTGAAACGTCAGTTATATCAATTAGATTGAGCTTCTCGGTCGGGTTTTTGTTAAGGGTAGATGGTTTTCTAGATGTAAAGACAGAGTTATCAAGAACTGGTGGGATGGTTTGTGATACGCCTCTTGCTGTTTCTGCCCATGAATTCACAAACTCCATTGCAGATTGTCCATCAACTATGCTGTGGTTAATTGCCATCCCCAAAACAAAAGCTCCACTATTGAACCTTGTTAACTGCAATTTCACAGAATTTCAACATGAAAGTTTAAAAACCACTTCACCAATAACACTAATGATTAATATTTTAATTCAGCTATAATAAAATCCCACAAAAGAAAAGAATAAAGATTAGTAATTCATGTACAAACTATTCTTACATACAAACTTGTAAACTTATACATACAAATTAATGCGTTTTAATATGATTATATGATTTTAAATTAGAGATAATTTAAACAAATTAAAATAAAAGATACGATTAAACATGTAGGACTGTCACATAAGCTCGTAAGGAATAGTTTATATGTGTAATATTACTTATGAATAAAACCGTGCATATATTTAATTTAAGCTGTGCATATTAACATATCTACGAACCTGAGCGGTCTTCAGAGGCATTTCTAGTATGTTTTCAACTCCAGGGACTGAATAAATGAACTTCTCCAACATTGGAGTGTCGGGAACGGTGATGTCACCGACCTTGTCGATGCTGAAATCCGCGCCTGCCTCAACAAATGGCACGCCTTTGGTATTGACGCAATCAACAAAAAGTTTTCCATCAGCATTTTTTATCACATCACAAGTAGCTTCACTATTTGTCTCGCCGTCTACATTGTAAATGTAAACAGTTTTCACCATGCTCATGACAACGATATCTAGATTGGACAAGAGATGAGCCCCATTACAAGTTTTTGTTTCAGGTTGGATAAAGATGGGTTCCAACCCTTTTACAGATAAAATGCCCCCATTCTCCTGCTGTGAAGCCCCCATGAATTTATGAGTGTGAATAAAACTTCAGCGAGCGAGAAAATTTAGCTGCGCGGTCCCCCCAAGTATGTATTTAAGAAAATGGCCTTGAAACTGTTCATCAAATTTTTTATAATTTAGAGAAGATGACGTGGCATAGTTAGGATTATTTAAACACGTAAAATGGGTTAAAATGAAAAGATTAAAACATATGTGGGCCGAATCAGAAATAATGAAAGTTTTCAAAATTTGAAATTTCAGCAAAACAAGCCCCTCCCCACAAACTATTCACGTCAGCTAATCGAAATTCATCGGGCTTGAAAACGCGATTTCTTGAACGGTAAAGGCCCGGAAGGACCCGCGATTCTTTTCCGATCGAACACCAATTGATTTGCACCCTAAATCAATTTCTTGAACCCTAAACCAATACATACATTTTCATTTGCATATAGCAGCGATTTTCGATCGATTTGTTGAACCCTAAAATCGATTTCCTTAACCGTACGAAAACGTGGCCATTTCCATGATATACACCGATTTCCGATTTCAAATCGCAACGCTTGACACCAAATTCAATCCAAAACCATGAGTGACACTGCACAATGAGGAGGGAAGCCCAGGCGCACTGAATCCTAGATTCCTTGTGGGCGCAAGCGATGAATGGCCTGCACCGGTTTGGATCATCGACCATTGAAGGTGGTCCACATGTAGAGGAGGCCGCCGGCACAAGAAGCAGAGGGAAGGAACCAGAAAGGGGTGCGAAGACGAGGAGCGGGGAGGAATTCAGCCGGGCCAGGAAGGAAAAATTCCGGAGAAGGGAATTCGGGCGGGAGGTGGATTCCAAATGCGAATTCAAATAGGACCGGAGTCGCCGGAGGATCCAGCGACGAGGAGAAGGCCGGCGAAGATAGGGTACGTAGTTTGGGAATTTGCTTGTAATTTCCGCTTAAGCGGATCATTTGTATCGCTTGCGATTATTGCTTTTACTCGTGATCGAGCAATGATCGCTTAAGCAATAAAATGATCGCTTAAGCGATCGAGATCGGGCGAGATGATTTCGCTAGACCAAAGATACTTAAGAGATCATGAGTGTTTAATCTTGGTTGCTTAAGCGATCTTGAGGTGCAGGGCGAATCACGATTAAGAGATTCTCGGGGATTAATTTGCAGTCGCTTAAAGCGATTTAAAATCGCTTAAGTGATCTTCGCATGAGACAAAGAAAGATCTCTTAAAGCGATCCGAGATCGGCTTAAGCGACTACGGGCCCGGGAAAGGGCCCCGGTTTTGGCCCCGGGATTTATTTTTGCCTTTTTACCCGATGCACATTTTATTTATATCGACCTTGTGCAGATTCAGCGGACGTGATTTCCGTAGAGTACGTAGCCTTGAGCCGAATATAAGTGAGTAAGGTACCCTACTTCCCCGCAAGGGTGACGGCGAGGTCAAGGCCCTCCCGGGAGGTTTTTGACTGCGTAATCAATTGGGCCATTTTAGCTAGCCAACGAGGCACTGAAAGAGATTTTCAAAAGGTGACACTTGTTTCGGTCCCAATTTTGGGGAAGAATCGGAAAAAAGTGGAAAAAGTCATTTTAAAGGGGGCAGGGAGTGCACCACATGTTCACGCACTAAGAAATGGGGCGCAACAAAAAAAATGAAATGTGGTTCAGTTAGGAGGGAAAGCCCACTACTTGCCTTTGGTATGATGGAGTATGCGCGGTTGGTGACGGGCTTAGGATGCGGGGTGGGGAAAGTGCCAACTAAAGGGCCGGAGGCGTAATTGGCAAGGAGACGGGGCAGTACGAAAGGGAGCCAAGAAACTTTTGTAAAAGGTTTTGAAAGAGGCAAAGTCTATTTACAGGAAAAGTTTTAGAGAAAGAGGCTATATAGCGCTTAATTTAGTGATGCAAGGAAGAGAAAATGGGGAAAAGCTGCGTTGATATTGTTTTACATTCTATCTTATTCCATTAACCGGTGACTCAACAAAAGTCATTGAGAAAAAGATTGGTTCCACGCTTTGTTTAGCTACTTCCGGAGTTTCTAATTTCTTTATCCGTGGGGACGGACATCATTTCGAGCCCGAACCATCAAGAGCCTCTGAAAACCAGTACAAATGGCGTTAAAGCATGTCGAATAGGGGCGGAAGGTGGCTAAACCAAGCACGTATAATTTGTTTCCCGGCTTCCCATGGGCAACGCATTTGGGTAAAATATTAATAGCTCTATGTTATATTTTTTAGAACAATGTGTGTTTGAATAATGACATGGATTTTTTCAGTTTTTTACAACGTAGGGCTTCGGATGCACAGTAGGCCATCCCCTCGGTCTTCGCTAAGGCGGGGGTGGGGGGAGGAGCAAAAATGTGAATGTGCAACACAACCTTTCCTTTCCCAGATGTGCAGGCATGTCGCAGAAAGTCAGAACCTATTCGGGATTATGGCCAATTAGAGATTGAGATTCAAGCATGGGTAAGATTGAAGGATTGCTTTTGAATATGCGCTTTTTTCTTTTTTATTTTGCTTCAACTCGATCGATTTTTATTTCTTATTGCGGGGAGTCGTCTCTCCCTTTTTGACCGCTATCGGGGGATGAAGCGGAAGAGGACTATGTCACATCTTTCGCAGCAATGGAGGATGAAAGGGATGAACAGAGAGATCGACCCGATGCGGAACCTAAAAAGGGTCACGCATGTGATGGCAGCTTGCAAGGCCATTGCTTGACAATGTCGCTTGATGCTTGAGGATAATAAGGTCGGGGGCCGAGGACCGGAGGAGGAGGAAGAGGGAGGAAGAAGAGGTTCAGATGTCAGCCAAACCTTTGGTACAACAAGTACCCGCCTTGCCGAGATATCGGCACAAAGGGAGAAGGAAGCTGGGGAAGGGAAATTGACTCAAATGTCGATTTGTATAGGCCAATAGAGGAAAGGAAAAAACTCTTTTATGCCTATTACAATGGATCGGGAATTGATGGCCATATAAAGTGTAAGACAGGGATTATCCCCGAATGGTTTCGTGTTGTTGACCCGAGGGGACGTGGGCGTGAGGACTCGGTGAAGTTATTTTCACATAATTTTCCTTATTTTTGCCTCGTGTTTTTCTATACTCATCTTGTTGTTTTATTTGATGCAAGATATCGATGAGATATTGGGCACGATGAGGCTACGGACGTGGACTAGTGATGGTGACCTGTCAGATCCTTAACCGTAAGCTATCCCATCCGATGGCGCTTTGGGCAAACGCTTGTTTCGATATTGCACTTTAATTAAAAATGCCGCTGTAGTGGTGTAGGAAAAGGACCAAAGCGAAAACGATTGGTCGCAACAACTTGACGCATCCCCGATGATTTCCGCTTTGATGGGACAGGATTATGCAAGACGAAGTGGGGATCGGCCCAAATATGGCCATGGGGCTGGGCCTTTGTTAAAAGAGTGTATGCATCATCCTCGCAAATGTATGCACCTTGATAGCAGCCTGCGCATCTGAGAGGAGGGGTTTCAAGATCTTGGATCGCAACCCAACCATTTGTCGAGACAAGCAAAGGCTTGAAGGTCGAGTTCGGACCCCACTGCCCGTGTTGTTCCCGCGTTGTTGCGTGACACGGGATGTTTGGGCACTTGGGTGATCGGCCACTTAACCGGAAAGTGGCCAATTCAGCTAACCTCCCGCCCAATAAATGAGTCAAGGTAAATTTTGTTTAAAACTAACTTACATAATACAATTGTTCTATAAGTTATTATAATGCTAATGTCTTCCTTCCTATTGCAGTAATAATGCCTGGTGGGGCATATGCCCTGAAATTTATTCAGGTTGACATGACCAATGCCAACTGCCCGACGGATGGCCCTTGAATGACAAACAATGAGAGACTCGTCTTGGGAGCGCTGGTCAGCGATCGCTTTCCATGGGGCAGATGGATCCATTTTTTGAGTGACTAACCCAATCAAAGGGTATGAATGTTGACGCTGAATTTTGTAGTTTATGTGATGTTCGATGTTCATACCCTTGGGTTTTTTGAGTTGATTGTATTTATTCTAAACCATATAACTTCACCGACACGAGTTTTTTGACTTGTAGTTTATGAAAGATGGAATGGGTCAATCTCCATCGTTAAAGTCAACTGGAGGCACCATCTTGAATTTGTGATGCTAGTTCGTGAGCCGTAGGGCAATCGGGAAGAATGATGTCGCGGGTATCTTTTCAAGCATGGACTCCGCCCTCGATACCATTCACGTGGACTCTAAACTCTTTGGCATCAAAAACTAAATTAAAGGCAAGCAGGCCAGTGGAAATTGTAAATAATTTACCCTATGCATGGTGTGATCATTGTAAAGAATTGGATCCGATATTTGGGATATATTTTTGTTTGTCCATATAAGATAATTCATCAAACAGCTTTTCAATTTACTATGTTTGGTGTGTCCATATAAGATATTTTTGTTTGTCCACACATTTATCTTAAACGACCAAGACTTTTTCAGATACGATCGCTGCGATCCTAAATCGCTTAAGCGACAAGCAAAATGTTTTTGGGCAGTGTCATTTTAGAAAGAATCGCTTAAGCGATACAAAAAGGTCGGCCTTTTAAAAGCGATCATAAAAGTCCGGCGTATGTCATTCCGCCTCCTAAAGATCGCTAAGAGAATCGCTTAGCGACATCCCCGGGGTGGGCGCTGCCGATCATAGTCGGCGTGTTTCGATTCTGCCTTAAACGAATCGCTACGATCACATGTCTTTAGAAGAATCGCTTAAGCGATACGGATGGGTCGCTTGGGTTTATCATAGTCCGGCGTTAATGTCGGCTTCGAAACGATCGCTTAGCGATCTATGATCGCTTGCGATCACATGTCTTTTTAGAAGAATCGCTAAAGCGATACTGAGGATGGGTCGCTTAGCCATCATAGCCCTTTGGGCGTAGTTTCACGCGAAAACGATCAGCAGTGAGCATGGATCGCTTAAGCGATCACATGTCTTAGGGAAGAATCGCTTGCGAGCAAAGTTGGGTCGCTGCCGACTATTTGTCTTTGTTTTTGGGGGAATCGCTAAAAGCGATCATAAATCGCTTGCCGACCATGTTTCTTTTATTTAAAATCGCTTAGCTGATCATAAATCGCTAAGCCCGACTATGTGTCTTTAAGGAAGATTCGCTTAAAAAGCGATGACCATATGACGTAAAAGAACTTATATTAAACATAGCAGTTCTTTTGCAAATCGTCAATATGAACCCTATAGGGTTGACGAATCGCTCGCAGCACCCTGGCTTGCTATTACATTTATATTAAACATACAATTCTTTTTACACGCGCATGAACCCTATAGGGTTGACGAATCGCTCGTCAGCACCTGTCCTGCTATTACATTTATATTAAACATACAATTCTTTTACATGTCAAGATGAACCCTTATAGGTTCGATAATCGCTCAGAGCACTGCCCTTCCGCTTATTACATTTATATTAAACATACAATTCTTTTACACGCAAAGATGAACCCTCCCATAGGGTTGGGACGAATCGCTCGTAGCACCCCTGTTCCGCTTATTACATTTATATTAAACATACAATTCTTTTACACGCCAAGCATGAACCCCTAGAGGGTTGACGAATCGCTCAGAGCACCCTCCGGGTTCGTTATTACATTTATATTAAACATACAATTCTTTTACACGCGGGATGAACCCTATAGGCTTGACGAATCATTTGCAGCACCTGCTCCGTTATTACATTTATATTAAACATACGGCCTTCTTTTACACGCCCGATGAACCCTATAGGCTTGGACGAATCGCTCGTGAGCACTGTCTGCTTATTACATTTATATTAAACATACAATTCTTTTTTCACATCGCCGGCATGAACCCTATAGGTTCATACGATTCGCTTAGAGCACTGCTCCGTTATTACTAAACATACGGGGTTTACGATTCGCTCAAGATATTTTTTATATTTGTTTGTTTAATTATTTACGGAAATATTAGTATATTTTTAATTAATTTTCGACCCATTAAGTGAATTAATTTCAGAGCATAACCGAAAAGTTTAAAATTAACAAAACACCCCCACCCACCCAACTTCCCGTGATCTCCAGCACCACCGACAAAGAACAAACGACCCTTGGCAAATGTCCGTGACGGCCAAGAATGTGACCTTTTCCGCCAGATCCACCTGCGACGTGGGCCTAAATTTAAAAGGCCACATCTTGTCCCGCCACGACTTTCAATGAAATGTCCGACGTTGACGGCCAACGACGGCGGCCAAATGTTGGCCATCGCTGGACCGGACAACGACGGGCCATATATTTGGCTGTCAAGACGGCAAGATCTCCGATCTCTCCGCTCGCCTACGGCCGCCTCCAAGGGATCATCTGGTTTTTCCTAGCCACATCCGTGGTCGATCTCGGCCTGGAAAAGGCCATATAGATCCCCATCTCGGGCATCCGACCACCGTGCATCGTAACGGCCTTTCCGGTAAGATCCTCCCTCCGGTGCGTGAACCTGCACCGTGGGTAGCGGGGGTGTATCTGCAAATTTTAAAACCATTTGCACAAGAATCGCTTAAGCGATATACTGGATCGCGATCATGTGATTGGCGTAAGCAAATCGCCCTGTGCATGATCGCACGCGAATTTGTCTTTTTCCCATGGTCGATTAAGCGATAATATGGATCGCTTAAGCGATCATGCGGGTTCGCGTAAACAAATTCGTTCAGCATGATCGCTGCCTTTGATCCGTGACATCGCTTAAGCAATCTTTTTTTCCCATGGTCGATTAAGCGAGCATAACAGTGGGGATCGCTAGCGATCATAAACCCGGGAAGAATCAATCAGCTCAGGGTGCACGATCGCTAAGCTGATCCGCGTATCGCTATTTTGCGATCGTGGGGCAATGTATACTTTATCACCTTTTCTCCCGAATTTTGACAAACTAAAATTACCAACACGTATTAATTCCATAATTTTTCCTCAATTTGACAACCTAATTCCAAACTAAAATAACTAACTTACATATTTACACCATGTAATAAGAATGCACAATATAAAGGATAATTTATTAAAGGTAGCAATAAAATATAAAACATCAATAATTGAAAACAATAACTCATCAATGGTTGCCCTTCGCAACTCCCCTCAATTTCATCCTTCTTCGAACCTAATTACTCGCAACCGCTTCTCCCGTGTTGTTGCAAATTGAGCACTTATTCATCTTCCGGGGAACCTCAAAGGCATGGAATACGCTTTAACCCTTTTTTCTCCCCTTTGGTGTCTTCTTGAATGGCGGCCGAGGATAATGTCACCACCTGGGCCGGCACTACCCACCGCTTCTTCCGGGAGGCACCGGATATATTGTTTCAATATGCTAGCATGTAGTGATCTGTCATAGAGAGGGGAGCAAAGTTCCTGTAAATTCTTGAACCAAAATCTGCTTCCGTGGTGTTTTAGTGTTGCTTAGTGCATGAGGAACAAGGTAAACGTTGAATGTCAAACACTTTACAACTTGCAAGTTTTTCTAACAAGGTTAACTAGAGCATCCGACTATAGCCGCGCATACCAACTCTTCGAGCATTAAGAGGATAGGCAAACAATGCATTTGATAGCCCATACGTTCGTAATAATTTTTTCAAATGATGGAACAAGGGTTGTAGTAAAATTATCTGATTCCGTACGACGCTATGGAACCACCGCGACAAGGTCCTTTGGATTGCATCAAAAAGTGCAACTATTGGAAACTCTCTTCTATTAACAACTTCGAATTTATGGACTCACCTATGTTCGTGGTCATGACATCAAACCTTCTTCCAGAAAGTAAGCTCTACTCCATCTCGAAACCAACATCATGCTCAAGATACTTAGCAACTCTAACATCCTTCATTCGGATTTGCCGGAAGTGCTCCTCGAACTCATCAACCCGATAAGCTTTTGCCGCCATGTAGTATGTCCAAGAGAGGCCAAAGACACTTAAACTTTTGTTTTATGTTCTCACCAAGGTGCCTCATACGTAATCCGTGATGTGCTTCACGGTAAATAGTGGCAATCCCTTCTTTATAGAGTTCAGCCTACCTCGGACATTATGCACAACTCGTCACCGCAGCACTATCGTGACGTTTAATCGCCTGAAAAACCAAGTCCACGACTGTCATTCTCGTAGTCAACCACACACCATGCAACAGATATGTGTGATTCTCGGGCCTCTGCAAAGGGCCACCAACAATGTACCTCCATACTTTCCCGTCCGTAAAGCAACCATCAACAGCCCAACACCTTTCTCATGTTTACAAAACCCCTTATAGCAGTAACCATAAGCAACAAAAAAATATTTAAACATCATATTCCCCTCGTCCCCACTTCAAAGCCGCCTTGCTACCTTGGTTTGTCAACTCAAGCATATAACTTGTCACGCTTCTAATATTGCCGCACTGCCCGGTTGCTGCAAGTGCCCTCACAAAAATCTTGTGCATGTTGTCTCCCTTTCCAACATTTCCAAAGAACCTAACAAAGACATCCCAACTCGTGCGCACAAGTCTCAATGTCTTTAGGAGATGGACCTTTCCCTTCGACGAACCGACTTTTGACAAATTGTCCAATAACATCGCCGGACGCTTGTCGATGCTCACCTGAAATATGTCCCAAACCACATGTGTGCTCACGGGTATATGTGCTAAGAATAAACTTTTCCGACTCCGCCAACCTTCTACAATAAATCCGCCACTTGCAATTTCGGTCACGACATGCAACCGCCACAAACAATGAATTTGACTTTTTGGTGATGAACTCAAAATTACCTTTCACAAAAGAACAAGTTTTAGCCTCACCACTTCCTCTTTGTTGTCAAATAAATACCCTATGTGCAACTCCGATCCATCCGTAAAGACATGAGCTGATTCACTACTAGCTCCAATTGCCCCCTTTGAACCTACATAAACGACCATAGTGTTCTCTTCCTCACAATGTACGCCTTCGCATAATGTATTTAAAGGAATCTCTACATCCGTGGGAACATCTACTGGGTCCTCCTCCTCAACATTTTCATTCGCCCCCATCACCAACCTCTTCTATAGTGTCCTCCTCACCACCCAATTCACCGTCTACTCTTGATTTTTCAAATAACAAATCAATGGCCTCGTAGTTCAAATTAAAACCTGCAAATCTCCGCCTACATCCTCGTAATCCCCTTCCTTGAACCAATGTCCAACGGTTTTTCTACATAAGAAACCTTAAAATCGCCTCGAACCACTATCGGCCATATCAATCATATATAACCTTCACACTTTCATCCGACTTTAATACAAAGAGAGGTACCTTATAATTTTCGTGAGCTCCGCTTAAAATATACTTCACAACTATATCACTACGCGAGCAACTCAAATTACCTCTTCTAATTATTTCATCAATCAACTCATCAAAACTAACCTCGTGGCTCACAAAGAATTGGTATAACTTCTTTGCTCTTCCCAATCCACTTCCACCTACTTTCTTCCTCCACCCACTCACCAAAATATTCAACACCCAAAACAACTTGTCCCATGTATAATAATAGCCAACTACCTGTAATGCAAGAAAAACAATATTCTTAAATGTTGTACTAAGGGTTCAAATATTTTAAAAAGAATCTGCACATTCGCATATTTGGTCTGATGTATCGCTTAAGGGATCATGGTTATTTATACTGGATCGCTTAAGCGATACACTTGATCGCTTAAGCGATCCAGTATAAACAACCATGATCGTTAAGCGATCTTATGCCATTTACGATCGCTGCGATCGGCCCTCCCATACACACAGATTTTAACCGATCGCTTAAGCCGATCATATGCCACATACCGATCGCTTGCCGATCTATCCGCCGCATTACTGCACCTACCGGATCGCTTAAGTGATACACCGATCGCTTAAGCGATCCATCGCACCTAATACATTTTCACCATCTCCACCTACAATCGATCCATCATACCCAAGAAAATAAATACCTAACAAATTTTCAAACAAATTTCACTCCTTTCAAGTTGCATTACATCAAACACAACCCAACAACCTAAACAACTAAATCAAAATCATAACCCAAACCCCATCCATTATTAAATCTTTGTAAATCTAAATATAAAATGTAAAAAGGAGATACACATACTTACACGAAATGTCAGGAGGAGGAGGAGGGGGATCTTTGCCGGAGAAGATGTTAATGGTGGAGGAGAAGAAAGTGTTAATGGCGGAGGAACAAGAAGATATAGAGGAATGAGGAAGAAGAAGATGTACAGAAGGAGGAAGGAAGAAGAAGATGCAGAGGAAGAAGAAGATGTAGATGGCCAAGAAGAAGAGAAGAAGATGCAGAGGTAGAGATGCGTTAATGGCGGGAGGAAGAAGAACGTTTTTGGGTTTATTTGCAACAATTTCGGGTTTGTGGAAATATAGTATAATTTTGAAAAGATTACATTAATCTTAATTAAGCACTAATTACCCTTAATCAATAATATGCCTATTTAGTTAACATTTTAAAACTGATAGCCTTTTAATTAAATGTAAACTTCAAATGTCTTTTTAATAAACTCCCCCGAAGCTAGCCTTCTTATATAACTAAAAACCAAGCGGTTTACTTATCTATATATTTATTTTTGAGACAAGACTATAATAAAAAAATTATGTATGTTTCGTAAGTTTGATATTTTTGTTTATTTAAATAGATATGTAGTTGCCCTTATGCAAGCTAAGCGAACCTAACATATATTTAATTAGCTTCGGTTCATCAAATTTAATTAAGGTTTTTTTTTATTTTTTTTTTTTTGTTATTTTTTAGATTGCAAAAGTTAGGTATTAGCACTATAACAAGAAATCAATCGGCACAATAATTTTGTTAAGCGTATCCAAAGAATTGTGTGTCAACCACCACTGGGTGGTCTGATGATAAAAGAGTAAAATGAGGTTTCATGAGCCCCTGAGTTCGAGTTTCCCTAGATACTTATAAGGATGGTAATTGGGGCTCTTACCCAACCGATGGTTCCAAGGCCCAAAAAGTTAGTTACGGTACATGCAAGTTGGCCCGAATACCCCCAATGATTAAAAAAAAAAAAAAAGAATTATGTCATGCAGGTCAAAGATTATTTGCATTTTCTCGTTTGTTTGGCTTCAAATGACAATGTCTCACTTAGGGATGGGCGCGGGTCGGGGACCCCATTCCCTGTCCCTGTCCCTGCGGGCTGAGATTTTTCTCATGATCATCCCCGGCCTATGGGGATAGAATCACTCCCATCCCCGTCTCACCCAACTTGATGAATGGGGCTTCGCAGAGAATTTCCCCCTTCGGGGATTTATCCCCCGAATGGGGATTTTTACCCCATGTAGATCAAAACTTTTTGCATATTCTCACGACAATGATAATAAATTATTTTAATTGTGAGAAACTAGCATGTTAATAGATACTATATTTGACTGCTTAATTTTAGTAGTTAACTTATTAAAAAGGCTAAATTTAAGGTAAGAAAATATAAAATCAACAATTTCTTGTAAAATTTAAATTAAGATTTAAAAAGCAATACATAACTACCACCATAAACTAATTTAATTGTTACTAAGTTAGTGACACATTTTCTCTATAGTATTAAATAAAGGGATTTAGATTCCACATTTTGATGTTTTATGTTGCTGAGGCATTATAATGTTCCACTGAAATAGTTTCATCTACTAAAATTCATAAAATAAATACCTGAAAGAAAATTTCACTGAGAATTGATATGAATATAGTGAATATTTCTTGACAAAAATTGAAACATGCTGATGAATTTCAAAGCAATAAAATATAGACATCTTTCAGGTTGCAACATAAACCTCATAATATACTCAAATCATCCATTGCAACATAAACCTTATAATATATTCGTTGAGAAATTATAATAATCTAATCAAAAAAAAATTTTGGCCATGTATTATTATTTTGTGAAATTCACAAATTAATAATACATATATTTAATTATTAGACTCTCTCATTTAAATTATTTTTCTATAAATTTAATACAAACATTAGAAAGTATTATAAAAGTAAATATCATAAATTTAGATACATTACTTAAAACCATGATTTAAACTCTAATTTTATATACAATCTCGCAAAGAGAACCAAAAAAAAAAATGGGTGGGGGAGCTGGGCATCACGGGGACGGACCGGGGTGGGGATTGCACTATCCCCTCCCCTGGCCCGTCATCGGGTGCGGGGATTTTTCTGAGGACCATTCCCGGCCCTATCCCCAAATTTTTTGGGGATTTCCCACCCCATTCAGGTCTGGTTGGTCCGGATCCCCGTGGGGCTAGGGCAAACGTCCATCACTAGTCTCACTTTCATCCGAGATTGGTTAGGTTAGAGTTGGATTGCGGATAACTTTCCCAATGGCCTTCAATTTTGGTTTTCTTTTTTTTAATTTTTTTAGGTGTTTTTGTGTTAGGAACTTGCATAATCATGATGGGAGTGTTGTTAGAAAGTCCATGCGATCAAAGAGACATAATGAATGGGTAAATGATCATGATTAGAATATTATTAGTATTTTATTTAGCTTATTAGTATTTTATTCAATAGAGAATGGTAGGGAAGAGTTAGGTTGTCAGGCTATATAAAGTCTAAAAACTTTACATTTGGGAATAAGAAAATTGATAATCCAACTTCTTTCAACTTTTGTTCTTTGGAGGTCCTGTTCATCGTATAAACAAAATCTTTCTTCCCTCTATCATTTTGTGAGTACTTATGAGGGAAAAAAAAAAAAAAAAGAGAAATTTTTTTGAAGGATTTGTTCTTTTGAAAAGCACACATATGGAGTGTTGATAAAAGTTACTATTGTACTATTGTGGTTTTAAGAAGACTGTCCAGCTCAACAAAAGTAGTAGTTACTATTGTATTCTCATTAGTTAATTATTGTGATTAATACTAGGGCTACAGCCGAGCCAAGTAGCTCACAAGCTACTCGCGCTTGGCTCGTGTCAAGCTCGGGTTCGACTCAATATTTCTCGAGCTGAGCTCAAGCTCAACAAGCTCAAAATCTTATGCAAGCTGAGCGTGAGCTAGAGGATGCTGCGCCTGATGGCTCGTGAGGCTACTCAAGCTCAACTCAGCTCATCATATATCAAAATTAATTTTATTAACCCTAGTCTTACTTTAAAGTTCAATCTACTCTTCACTTCTTAAGCTTTCAGCTCCGGTCTTTTCTTCTGTTATTTTCTTTCTCCGATCAAAGCTCCTACATAATCAAAATCATAGCACTTAGCCAGCCTCTAAACAAATCCTAATTTTGTGTTGAAATTTTAGGCGAAGGAATGGAAGAGTAGCTCGGCTTGTTGCCACCGGGGCTTTCTTTTGGTATGAGAGAACATGAATGATCGGCGAATGAATGAGAAATGTTATGTGATTCACAGGTCAGGATATTGAAGGCTAAAAGTAAATGAGATAATCACTTAAGAAAATAATTAAAAGGGAGATAAATGTCTAAAATAAATATAATTGATCAAATAGATTTATTGAAGATAAATGATAAAATAAATTTTATAAAATAGAGACTAGAAAAGGCCTAGGTTCATTTGAGAAAATATTATTTAAAATGAAGAACTTTATATTAGATAAATCATTGTTGAGAGAAAAGATAATCAATCAATTACATAATAGAAATTCACTTGGAAATTTATATGTTAGAAAAGGCCTAGGTTTATTTGAAAAAAATAAATAGGGAGAATAATATGATATATCAAATGACTTTTATCATGAATAAACTATGAAAATTATCCTTGATATAAAAATTTAATTAATAAAATCAATTTAAAGGAAAAATTAAACATAAATTATGGTGAGATAATTTCCAAATTAAACATAAAAATAATTTAATTTCCGGATTTCCGATATTAATTCAAGACAAATGAAATATCAAAGATAAAGAAATGCTAGAGTTTTTATCTTCAGGTCTTTAATAAATTTATTAAACAAATAAATAAAAACTCAAATAAATAATATAACTATAAAATAAAGGTTTAGACTTTAGAATAAATGAAATTCTTAGTAAATAAGACTTGGACAACATGTCAAAGCATCCTTCCAAGTCTGAAACATTTGAAGAAATTAAATTCTTTGAGAAAGAACGTTGAGACATTCACAAAAGGGAATAAAAGATATTAAAAAAACCAAAAATAATAAAAACGCTTTTAATAAATAGGAAAAAAAATACAGCAGTTTTGACTAAGACCAATGACTCTAAATAGAACGCTTATAATATTAATATATATTAATCCCCGCAAAATAAATTCTTTTGAAGGGACTTTTATGAGAATAAATTAACCAATATTATTTTTTTAAGGGACATTCTTGAAAAAAAGTTGAAAATAAAAAATTCAAACAACAGGGATGTTGTATGCTAAAACTATTGAATTCATAGAAAGAAATAATCATAGAAAATAAAATATGAAAAAATTAAAATATGAAATTTAAAACTGTAGTTTATAAAAATTTTCAATGAATGTTAAATATATAAAATCGTGGAAAATTGAATTTTTTAAAAACCTGAAAATACCATAGCTAATAAATGGTCACTTTTCATAAAATCTTATTTTTGGATAACCTGAGGTTAAAAAAAAGCTCTCTTGATATCTAAAATAATAATAATAATAAAATTTGATTGAAATAACATTAGGAGATTTTTAGGATTTATATAAGAATTTAATATAGATTTCTTAGGCTTATGATGAAAACAGTGTTCACGCTTATTAAAATCAAAATGTTTAATTAGGGTCTCGAAGTGAGCCTAATTCAAAACAATATACTAATTTTAATAAGTCTCATTAGACTTTCTTACTTGTCACACTACAGCCCACAAAAAATTGCTCATTAAAAAGGTTTAGATCCACCGATCTCCAAAATGGGTTTAAGAGAAACAAACCCATTTCATAACCGGGTTTCCTAAAATGCTGAATGACTTTGGATCTCTTTGCCTTGAAGCATTGTTGGATTACTCTTTTGATTGGGCCCATTTGGACTTTGCCGGATTTCTTTGACAAAAGTGTGAAACAACATTTTTTAAGTGTAACATCAATTTACTATTGAATGTCCTAAATTAAATGATTTAAAACTTGTCTTCCTTAATAAAAAATCTAACCTAAATTGATTAGAGTGGTTATGTTTAGGGGTGTAATATGAGTCGAGCCACTCGCAAGTTGTTCGGGTTTAGCTCAAGTTCAAGTAGAGTTGAGTTTGAGCTTCCCAATATTCAGGGCTCGAGCAGTTCGTAAGATATCTCGAGCTCAACATATATATATATATATATATATATTATGGGCAATATAGTCTTTTCCCTTTAAAAAAAAGGTGAAATAAAATTAGAATTTTTGTTTTCCTTTCTTCTCTCTCCCTCTTCCCCTTTCTTTCTCTTTTCTAATTTCATAACCATAGATCTAAAATAGCTCGTTCTCTATTCTTCCTCCTTCCTTCTCTCTCTTTTTTATTTTCCCTATTCCTTCTTCTTCTTCTCCTTTCCTTTCATTTCCTTTTTCTTTTTCTTTCCCGTTCCCTTTCCATTAACAACCTCCTATCTTATTATCTTCCAGCTTGCAGCTGAGCTAGCAGTGTCGTCACTTTTGATTGCAAGCTGGGCTGGCTACAACGCCGCCATCCCAACTCATGGGTAGCCAGCCTCTCTTCCGTGCATCTGATGTTTTGTGTTTTATGAATTTGTGGGTTTGTGGACTTAAGGAGTTTACGGAGTTTATGGGTTTGTGGAATTTGAATCAATTTTGACTTGGTTGTAATCGAGTCGAGCTTGAGTCAAGCTCGAGCCGATCATATACCTATCGAGCTCAAGCTCAAGCTTCGATTATTTCAACTGAGCTAAGTTCAAGTTTTTCAATACTTGGCTTAGCTTGATTGGACTTTCAATTGCCCAACACTAATAGACTAAAGAAACCCTATTTCCAAAGCACCCCATTAAAAGTTTGAAAATTAAATTTTTTTTCTTACTGCATCCTATAAATTCTAAGAATGCCCTTGAAGAGATTCTACTAGAATCAAGAAGAAAAATGATACAAGCAAAAGAGGGAAAAAGTTAGTTACACAAGATGGAGTTTTAAGTGGGTAACTTCTGATTTCATTACTTGAGCTCTCACAAAGAAGCTCTTTTATACTGATATTACAATACTCAAAACGCAGTGTTTTATACAATGATATAATACTGAAAACGTAGAGTATAAGACTGCTAGTTATCAACTAATTTTAAAACAGTGCCTCAGTCATTTTAATTGTTACAAAAATGACCCCTGTTCTTTGTCTCTTTATCTCAATATTCTCCCTTAAACCAAACTCTCTTGACTTGGAAAGATTACACCAGTTCTTTATCTCTTTATCTTAATATTCTCCCTTAAATCAAACTCCCTTGACTAGGTGAACAGTTGTTGCTTCCAATCTACTCTACAATCCATTTCCTCAATATTACCCCATAAATTGGACTCTCACTTTCTATAAACTCTGTGATTGTGCAAACTTCAATTCTGCTCAACAACATTCTACTGTAAAAGTTCTGTTCTGCAGTAACCTTCAAGTCTGCTCAGCGGCATTCTTTTGTAAAGACAAATTTCAATTATGTTCTACAGTAACCTTCAATTCTGCTCAGCAACATGCTTTTTCTATAAACTAACTTCAATTCTGCTCAGCAACATCCTCCTGTAATAAAGAAACTTCAACTCTGTTCTACATTCTGCTCAGCAACATCCTCCTGTAATAAAGAAACTTCAACTCTGTTCTACAATAACCTGCAAGTGTGCTCAACAACATTCTCCTGTAAAGACAAACTTCAAATCTGGAACTTGTATTTTCATTACTTAATAAAGCTGATTTCTATCCTCTTACTCCTTGATCTGATACAAAAACATGAGCTGTCAACTCTACTAAACTGCTTTATCATTCAACACAACAATTTTAACTAGGTAAGATAGAAAACACATTCAATTTCTCCCGTAATGTATTGAATATGCTGCCTGACAAAGCTTTGGTTAGGATATCAGCTTTCTGAAATTCGGTGGAGACATATTGAATAACCAAGTTTTTCTCTGCAACTAGCTCTCTAACGTAATGTACATCTATCTCTATATGCTTTGTTCGAGCATGAAAGACATGATTGGAGGATAAGGCTCCAGCACTCATGTTATCACACCAAATGATGGGAGTCTTTTTAACTTCAATCTCTAGTTCCTTAAAGAGATGTTGAACCCAAATCACTTCAGCTGTAGCTTGACTTAAGGCTCTATAATCAGCTTCCATAGACGATAGAGAAACCACCTTTTGCTTCTTTGAGCTCCATTGAACCAAATTGTCCCCAAGGAATACTACATAACCACTAGTTGATCGACGATCATTAACATCGCTAGCCCAATCAACATCAACATAGGCTTCAAGATTAAAGTGATTATGTTTCTTAAACAGAAGGCCATACTAAAGAGTGCCCTTAATATATCGTAACACTCTTTTACAAGTTGTCCAATATATAGCCGCTGGACTCTGAAGGAATTGGCTGAGTTTGTTGACTGTAAATGCAATATCAGGCCTGGACAATGTAAGTTAATGTAATCCGCCAATGATACTGTGATAAAGTGTTGGATGTTCAAATAAATTTTCATCTTCTTTCACCAATTTTGTCCCAATAGTCATAGGGGTGAGACACGGTTTACAATCTCCCATATTAGCTTTATCTAAAAGCTCTTGAGCATACTTTGTTTGTGTAAGTAACTACAAACTTCAAACTCCAAAAAAATAGCTCACTTCTCCCATAATTTTGAGAGCAAATTGATCATTGAGATCTCTAACCACTTGAGTAATAAGCTGTTAGACCGGTCGTCACGGTCACAAAATTAAACCTAAGTACCGTAGTTAGCGGTAAGCAGGGTCGAATCCACAGAGCAAGACTAACGACCTAATGTATATTTGAGTTAACGAATGAGAAATTGGCAAAATGATTGATTAAAACTAAGGAAACTAATTACTTGCAGGAAATTAAAAGCATTAAATAAATTGTTAACTAAAACACAATATTAAAAGCGTTGTCGCTACGGGTTCGGTTTGACTCAAGACCAACTCTCACAATTCCTCTCATCGCTCTTCAATTTCCTAAACCTACAAGGCTAGGCAAATCAATAAAAATATCTCTCGGCAATCTAGGTATAATCTATCCTGTCTCCCCGTCGTCTTAGTTACAGATCGATTGGTAAAGACTATCATTGACTAACCGAAAAACACTAAACCCTTAAACACCACTAGTTGGTACAACGTTAACAAGTACAACCTATCAACCTGTATCACCCAATCAACTAATTACACAATAAATGCATTCCTAGTAGAAATGATATTAAACGCTACTACAACTTGATTGCAATCAGTACCGAAGCAATTTAAAGTCATAATCGACATTCAATAATCTCAAACCGACATTCAATTATGCGAAAAGTTATATATCAATAAACGTTTTCAATGGACATTATCAATTCAACACGTCGAGTATCAGAATAATATTAAAGTATCGCAAACAAACTGAAACGAAAACAAATATAATCTGAATACAAGAAACTTAACCAAATATCCAACATTCGGGCTCATTCAACTAGTCGAGCGATGAGAGATCAATGGAGTCAATCTCGATCTCGCTTACAGTCCGCAATCACAGGGAACTCTCCGCTCATGGTGGTGATGACGGAGGCTGAAACAATGTAAACGGAGTTGATCATGGCGAAGAGGAGGTAACCGACAGCGATATGATGCGAAGAAGGGCCGAAAACAACCAACGGACAGCCCGGAATACAAAGAACAGCCGCTTCGCCATGAAAACGTTAATTTTCTGGAGGGTCTCCGTAAAACTGGCGGAAATGGGATCCGAAGGTACCGATGGAAAGCTCGTGATGGGGAGTTCAGATCAAGGGTCCTCGGGGAGGTGAGAAGTCACCGGAAATGAGCAGGATCTGGCTCGGAAGATGAAGAGTCGCGGCTAAATCGCGGATTCAGCGGTTTTCATTTTCGGTGGCCGGTGAAGCTAGGGAAGTGTCGATCCAGTCGTGGGGAATGAAGATCTACCCTTGGGGAGCTGGAACGTCGCCGGAAAACGGCGAAATCTCGCCTGGAAGACGAAAAGTCACGGTGGTGGAAGGCGGAGGCGTCGCGGCGTGGTGGTTCTCGGCGGTGGTTTGCCGTGGTTTTGGACGGGATGATGACGAGTCGAGCACGCAGGGAGACGTAAACGCGCGGAGAAGACGAAGGGTCGTCGGAGGGAGACGAAGGGTCGCCGGAAAAGATGATGAACAGCGCCCCCCGGACGAGATCTGCATTTTTTCTTTTATAGCACATATTGTAAAATATCAGTTTAGTCCCTGCATAATTGAAAAGTGACAAAATCAGCCCCTTAAAACATGACATTTTACCCCCTAAACAGCATAAATGAGACAAAATCACCCTTAATCCATAAACCACAACCTAATATCAACTCATATACTTTCCAAAATCATTCCAAACACGTTAAATTCATAAGAAAAATATTAGGAAGCGATTTTCGTGAATAAATTCATAAATTCTTTAATTGTCTCAATATACTTCAATTTAATCACAAATGGGGTATTTTTATCACCAAAATAGAGTCACTTTCATGACTCTAACACACTCCCCAACTTACTCTTTGCTCATCCTCGAGTAAAGTTAAAGGAACTCTTTCAACATTCTCACAAAACCATACACAACCATATTCATCAACAACCAAGACATTCATCAAAAGGTAAAGTGAAGAATTTGAACATAACAAGTAAATAACACAATCCTAAATAAAGAACTAAAGTTTCTATCAAGATTTGCCTATCTCCATTCAAGTTTCTCAAACACACATTTCATATTCATATCACAATGTTAAAATGTTATGCAAAACTCCCCAACTTATGTACACGCAACATAATACTCATTTTCCATACAAGGTTTTGACATATAATTTCTTTTTCATTCATCACTTTTTTTTTCTTGTCTTAACTTCTTAAGCTTTCTAGAAGGTCCGTGTAACGGGCTTTAGGTCAATGACTCCCAAACCAAACGGCTATAGGGCACTAAATTAAAACACTCCTAGACTTACTCACCCGAACCAACTAGGCTACAAGTCAAGACTTTATTTCTTTATTTCTTTTCTTTTTTTTATAAAGCTCATGATCTATGTAATGATTTCTTAAGCTTTCTAGAGGACCCATGTAACGAGCTTTAGGCCAACCGCTCCCAAGCTAGATAACTTTAGGGGATTAGGTGTAAAACACCCCTCGGGCGTACTTACTTGAGTCAACTAGGCTACAAATCAAAACCAAATCATTAAGCAACATTTAAGCACTTTTAACACACGCAAGATAATAAATGAAAATTTGCTCCATGGGCATGTAAAGTATGTGGGAGACTTGCATAAACACTAAAACACATGACATTTACACAAAACGGTGTCTAACCACAATTATGGACAAACCTAGCACAAAACAGAACCAATAGTTCAATGTTTAAAACCATGTTGCAACAAACAATTTTCAAAAACCTCACAAAACCTTTCAACTAGCACCTCAATTGCTTCAAAAATGGTGATTATGCATGAATTCATGAATTTTTTTTTAAAAAAAACTTACTTTAGTTCACTTTCACCACTTTTGGACTTACAAGAGTAAGATTCAACATATTTTCAACAAAAAACAACATCATCATGCCACAAAAATTTAAGCACAATCCATTCAACACACAATCTCCACAAAAGCATCATCAACAACACTTTACAAAAATATCACAATCTCCACAAAAGCATCATCAACAACACTTCCCAAAAATATGATCAACAACATACTCCACAAAATAAAAATCAATCAACACTCCCCAACTTAAAATGTCATTGTCCTCAATGACCCACAACTACAAACATCCTCCCCAACTTAGCATCAAATGATCTCAAATGGCAATATGATCAATAACATTAAAATTGTCCAACATATTTGAGAAACAAAAAATCTAACAATAACAGCATATAAGGTGGAGAGATACAACCTGAGGAACAATGGTGGGGTTGTCACCAATGGAGTTTGTGGAGCATGTATAAGCGTAGCCTTGGACTAGTTAATGAGTTTCCAAACATGGCAATTCCTGCAAAGACAAAAACAATAAAAACATAAAAGCAATAAAAACAAATTTAAAAAGGTGGGTTGCCTCCCACAAGCGCTAAGTTTAAAGTCTTGAGCCAGACTAAATGCAAACATCAAGTTCAAGGTGGTTGAAACGTTGGCGGTGCCTTACATAACCCTCGCCATTCAGCAACAAGTAGGGTATCACAAGGTCCCAAGAAGGCATATTTGAATTTATTACACCCTTTCCATGTGCACAAGTCTTTTAAGAACTTAGCATAGGCAGGTATGAGCTTAATGACCTCTAGAAGTGGAATACCAATCAACCCTTGTCTAAACAACTCAACCATTTCCTCCATCCTAGTAGTTTTCTTAAAGTTGGATGCATTATTCGACTCTAGGTATTGAGGACAAGGTTCTATCGGTATGTCAAATGCAAGGGATGGTTCTTTCTCCCCAACTTCCTCGTTTTCATGTCTCGGCACACCTAACTCTATGGTTGGTTCTCTTTCACTCCTCTCGGTTTGGTTTCCCTCTAAGCTCTCTTTCTCTCCAAACTCAGCATATAATTCCCTCTCAAGCCTAGCTTGTTCATGACACCCCATCTGGTGAGGTGTACCATTAGGGTTATCTACAACTTGACTCGGCAAATGATATTCCTCTCTTTTATAAACCGCTTCAGCTATTTGACCAATTTGGGTCTCTAGCTTACTAATAGATTGGGAATGAGAATGTAATATCTGATAATGCTGCTCTAAGTCATTGAACCTAGCATTCATGTCATCTTTTTGTTCTTGCATAGTCTGAAGCATTTGAGCTATCATTGATTCCAATGGACTGGGCTCGAGAGTGGGCTGTTGGACGGGAGGTGGGATCCTAGGTTGGGTAGGTGGTTGGACTGAATACATGTCCCAATAATTGCCATGTTGATTGGAAGAACTATATGGCATATTATAGGAGGCATTCTGAGATTGTTCCTGCTTCCATGCAAAATGAGGATGGTTATGCCACTCACTATCAAATGTGTTCGAATACGGATCATTCCGTCTCTGAAAACCTTGTGCATCTTGCACTTGCTCCTCAAAAGTGTAGGGAGTTGGTTCCTCAAATGTGTACTCAACAGCTAAAAGATTTGAAGGCATAGAAAAGACATCCTGACTTGTCCTACCGGGAGGTGGTTGCCTAGAAGCTTGCCCATGTATGGATATGAACATGTCAAATTGATAGGCTAAAGACTCCAACTTGGAGTCTATATCGTCCAAAGGAGAAAACTCATAAATGCCACCATTCCTAAGCGGTTGCCCTATGATAGGAATCCTAGAAGCTAGATGGTTGTGCATGGGATACAGATTATCATCCATCCTACGTGCTTTCTATTTTCAATCCAAGGGTACAAAAATTGGTTGATATGACTATCTACTAAGCATTCATCACAAGTGTACCAAAGGTTCCACCAACAACCTACAACATCAAAATTAAAAGAAAAAGAAAAAGAACAAAAAGCAATTTCAAAAACCACACATAAAGAAAAATAATGCTAAATATGATAACACCCTAAAAAAAAAAAAATCAACACAATCAACAAGCTAAAACTAACAATCAAACAAAAAGAAATTATTACTAAATCAAAAACTAAATCCTATGAATAAAAACAAAATATGCAAAACTAATACAAACATGCAAACTAAATGAACACGAAACATACAAACATCACACAAACGATTAACAAGAACTAAAAAGAACTAAAACTAAAAAGATTAGAAAATATCACAATCGGGTCACGCTTAAACTTTGAGGCATATGACACACTGCAACGTTTCCCCAATTGCGATCTTCCTGCAAAATAAAAACAAACACAAATGAAACTGTCCTAATGAAAATTAAAGAACATAGAAAAATTAGACTAAAAGTATTTACAAACCTAAATACACACAAAGTCAAAAGCACGTTGCTCCCGGCAACGGCGCCAAAATTTTGTTAGACCGGTCGTCACGGTCACAAAATTAAACCTAAGTACCGTAGTTAGCGGTAAGCAGGGTCGAATCCACAGAGAGCAAGACTAACGACCTAATGTATATTTGAGTTAACGAATGAGAAATTGGCAAAATGATTGATTAAAACTAAGGAAACTAATTACTTGCAGGAAATTAAAAGCATTAAATAAATTGTTAACTAAAACACAATATTAAACGCGTTGTCGCTACGGGTTCGGTTTGACTCAAGACCAACTCTCACAATTCCTCTCATCGCTCTTCAATTTCTTAAACCTACAAGGCTAGGCAAATCAATAAAAATATCTCTCGGCAATCTAGGTATAATCTATCCTGTCTCCCCGTCGTCTTAGTTACAGATCGATTGGTTAAAGACTATCATTGACTAACCGAAAAACACTAAACCCTTAAACACCACTAGTTGGTACAACGTTAACAAGTACAACCTATCAACCTGTATCACCCAATCAACTAATTACACAATAAATGCATTCCTAGTAGAAATGATATTAAACGCTACTACAACTTGATTGCAATCAGTACCGAAGCAATTTAAAGTCATAATCGACATTCAATAATCTCAAACCGACATTCAATTATGCGAAAAGTTATATATCAATAAACGTTTTCAATGGACATTATCAATTCAACACGTCGAGTATCAGAATAATATTAAAGTATCGCAAACAAACTGAAACGAAAACAAATATAATCTGAATACAAGAAACTTAACCAAATATCCAACATTCGGGCTCATCCAACTAGTCGAGAGCTGATGAGGAGATCAGTGGAGTCAATCTCGATCTCGCCTACACCGTAACGGACAACCGGGAACTCAGCCGCTCATGGTGGTAATGACGGAGGCTGAAACAATGTAAATGGAATTGATCATGGCGAAGAGGAGGTAACCGACAGCGATATGATGCGAAGAAGGGCCGAAAACAACCAACGGACATACGAATAACAGCCACTTGGTCACGGAAACGTTAATTTTCTGCGGGTCTTCGAAAACGGTGGCGGAAATGGGATCCGAAGGTACCGATGGAAAGCTCGGTGATGGGGAGTTCGATCAGGTCTGGGGAGGTGAGAAGTCGACGGAAATGAGCAGGATCTGGCCCTGGAAGATGAAGAGTCGCGGCGGGTAAATCGCGGATTCCTAGGCGGTTTGCACGGGCGGTGAAGCTAGGGAAGTGTAGATCCAGTCGTGGGGAATGAAGATCTACCCTTGGGGAGCTGGAACGTCGCCGGAAAACGGCGAAATCTCGCCTGGAAGACGAAAAGTCACGGTGGTGGAAGGCGAAGCGTCGCGGCGTGGTGGTTCTCGATGGTGGTTTGCCGTGGTTTTGACGGGATGATGAGCCGTGCATAAGGGAGAGCGTCACCGGAGAAGATGAAGGGTCGCCGGAGGGAGACGAAGGGTCACCGGAAAAGATGATGAACAGCGCCCCCCTGGACGCGATCTGCATTTTTTCTTTTATAGCACATATTATAAAATATCAGTTTAGTCCCTGTATAATTGAAAAGTGACAAAATTAGCCCTTTAAAACATGACATTTTACCCCCTAAACAGCATAAATGAGACAAAATCACCCTTAATCCATAAACCACAACCTAATATCAACTCATATACTTTCCAAAATCATTCCAAACACGTTAAATTCATAAGAAAAATATTAGGAAGCGATTTTCGTGAATAAATTCATAAATTCTTTAATTGTCTCAATATACTTCAATTTAATCACAAATGGGGTATTTTTATCACCAAAATAGAGTCACTTTCATGACTCTAACATAAGCTGAGAATTATTACCAATCACCAAAATATCATCTACATAGACTAAGAGATAGATCACATCTTCACCTTTTTTGTAGTAAAAGAGACTGATATCAGAATTGGAATTCAGGAAACCCCAAGCCAAAAGTGCCCCTTTCAGCTTATCAAACCAGGCCTACGGGGCCTGCTTAAGACCACACAAGGCCTTATTCAACTTACAAACTTGTTGTGGACCAAAGCATAATCTGAAAAACCATCAGGTAGCATCATGTAAACTTTCTCTGTAAGCTCTCCATTTAAGAAAGTGTTGCTAACATCAAGTTGTTGAACTTGCCAATTTTTATGAACAGCCAACAAAAAAATTATGCGTATTATAGCTGCTTTAACAACCGAAGAGAAGGTATCAAAATAATCAAAGCCAGGGGTTTGTTGAAAACCCTTGGCAACTAACCTAGCTTTGTATTTTTTAAGAGTTCCATCAGAATTGAGCTTGGTTTTGAATACCCTTTTACAACCAACCACATGCATACCATGTTCATAAGGTACCATCTCCCAAGTTTTATTATTTTGTAAAGCTTAACACTCTACTTCCATAGCATTTTTCCATTCGGGAGTAGTCAAAGCTTCCTTGACAGATTTTGGCTCTTGAAGAATCACATGAGTGGAGAGTAAGGCTTGAGCTAGGGGAAAAAATCTATGATTGACCTTAGAGCAACCTGTTTTTGATCTTGTAAGCATGGGGTGAGCATTATGAGTTGAGTTGGAACTATAACCAGGTGGAATACTAGGAGCTAACAGCAAGGCCACTTCTAGTTGAATACCAGAAGAAGAAGACAGGTGTGAAGTAGAGACTGATTCAGAGTTTGTATTCGGTTTAGTCAACTCAGGATGTACTACTGGCAATTGATCAACCATGAGTGGAGGATGCTGGTTAGGGTGAGTTAAACAATCAACATTAGGTGCTGCAGAAGATGGGTTAACTTCAGATTGAGTGTGTTGGTGAAGCTGAGTTGAAGTATCAGCAATGTCAGAGTGAGTTTCTAGAGACTTAGTGTTATCCTTAAGCTGAACCATATCTGGGACAGAGTGAGACTATGAGAAAGTAGTGCTTTGTAAATTAGAGCTACCACTTTGGGAAGTGAGAACAGGAGAAGCAGATGAAGAAGGCAGAAACTAGGAACAAGCTTCTTGAGACTGTGATGGATAAACTTCTAACATAGAGCAGTTAGGCTGCTATTGAAAACCATGTTTGAAAGGGAACTCATCTTCACAAAATCTAACTTGTTTGACTATATAAATTATGTCGGATGAAGACATGCACTTATGCCCTTTGTGAGTTAAGATATAGCCAAGGAACACACATTTTTCAGTGTGGAAAGAGAGCTTGTGCTTGTGATAGGGTCTGAGATAGGGAAAACAATTACACCCAAATACCCTTAACTCATTATATTGAGGTTCTTGATCAAATAACAATAGAAAAGGAGAGGAATTTTCTAAGGCAAAAGAAGGCAGTCTGTTTAATAAATAGGTTCCTTTCATGAAGGCTGACCACCAAAACTTTGAAGGCATAGAAGCATGAGCCAATAGAGAAAGACCAAATTCAGTAATGGACCTATGCCTCCTCTCCACTCTACCATTTTGTTGATGTAGGTAAGGGCAAGGATGCCTAAACATGATTTCATGCTCTTATAGGTACTTGGAGAAAAATTTAAACTTTTCTCTCCAATCAGTTTGCAAACAATTAAGACGAGTACTCAATTGATTTTCTACAAACTTATGAAATTGGACAAACACTCTATATGCTTCAGCTTTCAATTTCAGAGGGTATATCCATGTGTATCGGCTATAATCATCAACAAAAATAATGTAGTATCTGAACCCTTCAATGGACAATACAGGGGCAAGACCCCACAAATCAGAGTACACCAAGTTTAAAGGGGCCTGTGCTCTTGAATTAGAAGAGGGAAAACTACATTGCGACAATTTGCCATATGCACAAGCTTCACATACAATATTTTTATTAACATCAGCAGCAAATTTCACATTCAGCTTATTTACTACATAATGAAGTGCTTTGGTACTAGGGTGTCCTAGTCTAGGATGCCAAAGTGAGAATTTACTTGATAGTGCAGATGTTGTTTTACAAACATAAACACCATTGTCAATAGTACTATTCAAGCATTGTGAATCAGCTAACAACTTATTAGACATTCTATATGAACTTGAAGAGATCACTGGTGGTGAATGAAGTGATGCAGACTTATTTGAAGCAGCAGTAGAATTAACAGAAGCAATTGCAGAAGAAGCAATAGTGAATGGAATATCCAGCTGATAAAGACCATCCTTGACAGTCCCTTTGCGCAGTATAGGTTTGCTGCCTCTATCCTTTACCAAACAATGGTCAGAATAGAATTTAACACTCACATTATTATCTTTTGTGATTTGAGAAACGCTTAACAAATTTTTTGCAATCTTAGGCACACAAAGAATAGATGTAAAATCCTATGACAATCAGAGGAAGGCAAAATTACCATCCTTGTGTGAGTTATTGGCAAGGACTCACCATTCCCAACTTGCACCTTAGAACCCCCTGAGTATCCTGATGTCATTAGCATAGTATTTGTATCTACAGTCATATGGTTGGAACCTCCTGAGTCCATGTACCAAGACTGATCCTTCACTATTTGTGGTGTAGCAAGTGTGTGACCAGCATGTCCTTTGGGCAAGATAGTATCTAGTTTGATGGAAGAACCAGAATAGCTTTGTGAAAATTGATGGGAAGCTTGCATGGTG